>CM021106.1:448429583-449113419 GCA_007115665.2 Sequoiadendron giganteum
TGTAGTCTTACAATCATACATGTGGAACTGAGCTAGAAGGTCAAGAGCATACTTGGGTTGAGCAAGAGTGATCCCGAATGAGGACTATGTGATATCGATCCTGAGAAAGTAATACAAGAGGCCCAATTCAATCATAGAAAACATATCACATAGAGAATATTTGACCTTGCCAATGATGGATGATGTGCTCCCTGTAATGATCAAGTCATCAACATAGAGAAAAAATAAGCAAGTGAGAGTCATCCTGTCACAAAATGTAGACATTTGAATCCAAGTGGCACCTTGAGAAACCTATTGAGAGAAGAAAGGAGTCCATCTTAGCACACCAATCTTGAGGGTCCTATTGGAGGCTATAGAGAGACTTCCTCAATTTTTAAACCAAAGAAGAATCCTGAATAAATCCCTGTGGGTGCTCCATGTAAATCTCCTCCACAAGATCTTCATGAAGAAATGCACTCTTTACATCCATTTGATGGAAAACCCATCCATGAACTACTGCAATGGTAAGAGTCAAGCGAATGGAGTTCATCTTAGCAATGGGGGTAAAGGTTTTTGTGTAATCAATGCTAGGAACCTATGAGAATCCTTTAGCCACAAGTCATGCTTTGAACTTGTCCTTTGTTCCATCTACTGCGTATTTGGTTCGATAGATCCACTTACATCAAACTATTTTTCTCCCCTTAGGAAGATGAACCAAGTCCCATGTGTGATTCCTCATCAAGGAACTATACTCTTCCTCCATTATTGAATCCCATTAAAGAATGCCAGATGCCTCCTTAAAGGATTGTGGATCTGAAGTAGTATCAATGTAGACATGTGGAATAATTTCATGTTGTGACCGAGTCCTTTGAGTGTCTATAGGATCCCCAAAAAGATTTCCTACTGACTCAAGAGTCTATCGAGCCCAATGAGGTCATGAAGATGATGGGGATGAAGGACAAGAATCTTGAACCTCAAAATGAGAACCCTATGAAGGTGAAACCTTGTGAGTCAGAGGTTAGATAGAATCATCTAAGTCACTATCATCTGAGTCCACTATGGAGGAAGGATGAGGAGGATTAGAGTTCAAGCTAGGAGAGATTTCCTCAAAGTGAACACTCCTCTCTATGAATAGATCATGTGTCTTCGGATCCAAGAGTCGATACCCTTTGACACCATCTGGATATCTAACAAATGGGCAAGGCCTACTTTGAGGTTCCAATTCCTTGTGCTTCTCTGGAGGAATGCGTGCCCAAGTTGGAGAGCCAAAAACTTGAAAATTCTACACAATTGATTTTCTACCACACCAAGCCTCAAAAGGAGTCATTATTTTCAATGCCTTGTGGGCAACCCGATTCTGAATGTGTGTAGCATAGTTAATGGCTTCAATCCAAAATTGTGGACCAAGAGAACAAGCATGAATCATGCAGCTAGCCATTTCCTCGAGGGTCCTATTTTTCCTTTCAACAACACCATTATGTTGTGGTTTGTATGCAACTGAATGCTGAAGATCGATCCTTTCAAGATTACAAAATTGCACAAGGTTGTGGTTCACATATTCTCAACCATTGTTAGTATGAAGAATCTTTATATACTTTCTAGATTGCTTCTCAACATGAGCCTTGAAGGTTTGAAACTTGTCAAAGAATTCATTCTTTTGGCAAAGAAAGTAGACCCAAGTGAATCTAGAGTAGTCATCAATGGTGCATAGCAAGCCTTGCTAAAGGAAAAGATTGGAAATGGGCCCACTAGATCACTGTGAACCAATTGAAGAAATTCTAAATGCCTCCAAGACTTCCCTTTATCAAACTTATCTTCTGGATGCTTTCCATTTCACAACCTGGATATACACCATCTGAAAATTTGATGTGAGGGAGACCTGTGAGATAAGCTGCTGAAGATAGTGGTAATTAAGGTGTCCAAATTGCTCATACCATAACTTAATCATTGAATTTGAATGCCTAAGCAATGATGTAGAAGGAGAATGTGGAACAAAGTGAGAAAATTGATATATCTGAGTCTCATGGTTGGCCTTTCCCACTGCAACCAAGGCATTATCCTCAAGATCTTTAACCACAACTATGTCTGGAGAAAACTCAACTTTCTTACCATTCCCAAGATGAGTGATTTGGTAGGCTAAAAGAAGGTTGGCACACAATTCAGGAACACAAAGAACATTCTCAAATGATCCATCATCCATTTTAACCGAACCTTTCCAACAACTTCCACCTAAGTATTATCACCTGTAAGAATGTGTGGTACTATGCAAGGCTCCAATGAAGAAAACTATTCTCTATCAGAACCCATGTGATGTGTAGCACCCGAGTCAAGTATCCATTGTTGTGATGATCCTATGGCTGCAACAAGTTCCTATCCTTTTCCTTTCTTTGATTGTGAAGAAGTATAAGGAGATGCTTCCTTTTTGTAGGAAAATGGCAAGTTGATGTTATTCTTCTTGAGGAGATTAGTCAATTCATCAACTTGCTTAGCATGAAAACAATGCTCATCATGACCAACTTTCTTGCAATATGCACAAGTCGGTTTCTCCTTCTTTTGCAAATTCCCCTTCTTGGAAGATGATGAAGAGTCTCCTTGTTGAGGAGAAGAGGATTGTCTTGATCTTTATGTGGCTTTTTCTTTGATTTCTTACGTTTCTTATTAGATCCTAACCCATGTCTCTTCACCAAAGCTTGTGACTTAGATGACTTGAGAATACCCATAGTGATCAACTTTGATTGTTCAAGCATCAACATCTCTATGAATGAATAAAATGAAGATGTAGTATAGGAGCTTCCCATAGTCAACCAGTGAGTCTGAAAACTAAAAATAAAAGCTGTATATTCTGAAGGAAGCTTGTCTAACAAATTGAAGACCAACTGTGCATCCTTCTTATCAATACCAAAATCTTTTAGTTGTTCTCTTAGTTCATTAGAATTAGTTACATAGTCTTGGATTGTATCAAAATTATTTGGATCCAAAATTAGTTAGATCATTATCAAGTTTGTATCGCCTATTCTCATCAACTTTTCCATACAATTGATCAAGTTTATCCCATGCTTCCTTAGTTTTTTTACACTTATCAATATGAAAAATAAGATCAGGAGAAACATATTTCCTGAGTGTTCCAAGAGCCATAGTACTTTTAATGAGCCATTCACTTTTTAAATTTGGATCAATTGGTTTTGGAACAGATCCATCAATGGAGTGAATTAATCCCTTTTCTATTAGTTTACTCCATGCATTTATTTTCCATGTTGCATAGTTATGTGGAGTTAAAAGAGGAAACTTAGGATGACCAATGGCTGAAATATGAAGAGGACAAGAGAGAACTCAAAGCAAAACAACACAACACAACCCCCCCAAATTCACTCAATCAAGGAACCCCCAAAAAGCAAATGATTTGGCACTTTATACTTAGTGTGATTACAATTGCCACTTGCAAGAATTAGCCAAGTGGAATTTTAATTTCAATTCTTACAATTACCACAATAAGGCAAGATTAAACTATAATCAACATGCAAAAGATCAAAGTGTGATCTATGCAATACAATTGCCAAAATGAACCAAATAAGGCTATGTGTTGAAAGTACAACTTATGCTCACAATGAATACAAATGGATAGCACCAATGTGAAGTTCTAAAAAAAATATGCACTTTAAAAAAAAATCACCTGGAAAGGAGTTTGTATGATCGCGAACGGATCCCCGTAAGTTCCAAAAACAGTGAAAATTCAACAACACCTGTGACAAATTTAATTTTCTGAAAAATACATGCATCAACATCAAAAACCAACTAAACTAGTGCGTAGAGCATGAAAAATTGGCCCAAATAAAAAAAAATGCTCAAAAAAAAGGAGCTAAAATGGGCAAGATATCTGTGGTTGAAGTTGAACTGCAAAACCCAAACTTGCATTGGAGAAGGGTCTAAATTTTCCAAAAAACTATTGACATCATCAAATAGTGGGATTAAATTTGACGGTCATTTAGTCGTCACAAAGCAGCATTGGGTTAATTTTGACGACCGTCTACTCATCACTTTCGGCATCAAACTTATCAGAATCTTTACCCAAATATTCCTCCACCGTACCAGAATTTCCCGAGTGTGTGCCAGAATATTCTTTCGAATATTTTGATCCGCTAGGTTTTGTTGGAGGCACCGATTTTTTTTAAATCTCCATCGGTATATAGTGGACCGAGCGAGTGGTGGGTACCGCAGGGGCCACAACCGACAAGCCATGTGGCTCTTTGTGGGCCATGCAGGTACAACACAATACCTACGGTACTGCAGATTGTGCAGGCTGTAGGTCTGCACCTTTTGATTTTTTTTTATTTTGTTTTAAAAAAAAAAAACTTTTACAAACTATGAAATACTATTTTTTTATTCATAAAAAATACAAAAAATATTTAAAAAATAAAATCGTACTTGATTGTCATGATGGTTGGGCCATACAGCTCGACCAACAAATTTTTTTTGCCTTAGTGGATAACTTTGTCCAAATTTGACAATTTGGTAGTTGATTTAGGGGTTTTTGGCCCTTCTGAGCATGATGGCAATGTCCTTTTTGGCTGAAAATGCTCTGAAAATATGGATACCTCTTGGATCTGGCAACCACCTTCAATCTTCAAACCCTTGTAGATTTGGCCTCCAATGTTCAACTGGGATGAAACAAAAGACAAAATTGACTTTCTCGGATGCTCCAGACGTAATGGTGAGCTCAGATATGATGCAACAAGCTCCCAAAATGCACCTAGAATATAAATACAAAAATGGAACCCCCTCAGAATATGGTATTTCTATCACACCTTTCTAATTCTCCAGATCATCCAAAGATGCAAGAGAAGAGCATACTCAATGCTTTAAGAAAATACAAGATTGCACTCAAGATCTCTCAAAAGACTAACCAAAAGCACTCAACTTGCTTTGATACCATGTAAGATTTGGCTATGGAGATAGCTACCCAAGATCTAAAGGCCTATGGAAAGCACAAAATACTTAGAAGATCAATATGACAAGAATAAACTTTATTCCTATCAATGAATGCAAAAAGAGTCAATGTACAAAATTAGTAGAGACCCCTTGGTTATATAGCCAAGGTGAGATGCAATATGTCATAAGATTATGACAAGTGTCTTAATCATATGACATTAGACAACTTGAAACAACTACCTAGGTCACATGTGTTAGTTGTCAAAGGATAAGATACCAACTAGTGACAACTAACACCTTCTAGAAAGAATCTTACAACCTAAGTAAACTTAACATGTGAATATGTCCACTAATTACCTAGTAAGTGAAATAACTAGGTACAATACAATTATTCACACCAACACCCCTAAATCAATTAAATTTTTATCACTTAATAATTTAATTAAAGCACTTTCTCCTCTCTAAAACCCAAATAATTAAATTAATTATTCAACATCATTCAAACATAGTCAACAAACAAATACAACTTTATTTGTTAAAGTCAAACATGACTTGCACATTCAACTCAAAATATTAATTAATTAACTCAATTAATTAATTATCTTTACCTTTTTTATGATTGAGAAAATCATGACCACCGATTCCTCACTCTAAACAGTTGACTAACACATGTATTCTTCAATCCCACTAACCATTCAATCTATTTATTCAATCCCACTGACTACTCAACTTGATTTCATCAATCACACAGATTATGCAATCTAAATCCACTAATCTTTCCAATCTATTTCCTCTCAATGGTTCTTAAACATTGATCAAGATCTTTTACAATGAAATCTTGATCATTCATCTTGAGACATGAAATCTATAAAACAAACCTCTACCTTCTCACAAATCATCTAGAATTTACATAGCGAAGTACTACACAACTGATTCTTAAGCACATTTAAGAATTTCTATCCTCACATTTTGGTTCACCATTATCAACATGAATCAAAGCTATTGCAACAAAAAAAATGGAGGCTTTGAATTGAATTGAGCAATCCAACATCCAAATGGAAATACAAACATAACTCCAACATGGGATGGTATAACTTTTTTTAAAAAAATTCAGTTTATGTTATCTTAGGATTACATTGCTTGGTTTCATTATTTTAGAGCTTCATTCCATGAGAATGAGTTTTGGGGATTTTAACTTGTTTGAATTAAGTTTTTTTAATTCATTTGATGTGTTTTCCTATTGCTTTATTCCCCCTTACGATATCTGGCATGCCCTGTGGGACCTAGGTCCTTAACACTAACATTTTCATGAGTTTATTTGAGCAGTTGCAGGCTTGAGAATGCTGACGCTCTTTTTTGAAATGCTATTGATAATTTTCACACGAAAGCTATAGGATTTTCATGCGGTTGCTTCCGTTTTCTACTGTGGTTGCTCTTTTTCCAACCACTATTGCACTAAACATGAACGTTGTTGACATTTTTACCGCTATTGTTTGGAACATGTCCGTAGTTGCACTTTTCTGGACCACTATTGACTAGCTTGGCCACACTAGTTTTATTTAATGATCAAAAAATATATAGACTCCTAGATTTCATGGATGAATTTAATAGGAAAGTCCGCTAATATCTTGAAGATTGCTGCTATTGCTTTGCTTTTTTCTGTTTTAAATCTGCAAGTTATTTTTTGATTTTTTTTTATTGCCTAACCCTAATGTTCGATTGTTCGTTGTGTTTTGGGAAGTTTCTAACATTGATTGTGCAACCCTTGTAGGAGTATGGTATATATTTTCATGAGAACAACTAACAATTTGATTGAAAGGTCGATGAACGGTCCAAGGCCACTTCAGTTTTAAAAGGTTTCTTAGTTAAAGACATATTTCTATTGGTGTTTAAAACTGAACCCACAACTTCCATATTTCACTTTGGTGCTTCTTAAAAATGAATAAGGCAATCCTCATATTTTTCTTTGGTGCTTAAGAATTGAATCCACAACTTTCACACTTCAATTGGTGTTTCTAAAAATGAACAAGAAAAAATCTCACATTTGAATTGGTGCTTAAGAATCGAACAAGGAAACTTTTCACATTTCAAATTGGTGCTTTAAAAAATTGAACCCACAAATTTCACACTTCAATTGGTGTTTCTAAAACTGAACAAGGAAAATCTGACAATTCAAGTTTGGTTCTTCTAAAAATTGAATGTTTTTATTTTAACCAAATGCCTTTTATTTTTTTGATGCACAAACACCTTTATTTTGTTAACAATCAAACACATTTCATTTTTTTGACCATATTAAGATGGACAAAGCAATTAGAAACACACAAAATTTGGTGCTTAAAATTGAACAAATCCATTTTGATTTTCACATTGCTATATTTTTCTTGAAGTCTCAAATGCTTTGAATTTGGTGTACTTAAAAATTGAATTGATATCTTCACACATCTTGAATTTTGGGACTTAAAAATAAACTGCAATGAATTGTATATTGTGTTCACCATGCTTGGCAAACCAAGTGTGTATCCTCTCCCCTCACATCTTTTGAAAATCTTCGGTGACGAAAAGGACTTTGGGTTTTACAATTGTTTATTTTCAGCATCACCTTTAGATCGGGCTTGACTTGAGATACATCCCACACTGGAGAACTCAAGGCAAATCAAAGTGGTATTTCCCTTAGGCCGCTATATAAATCAATCAAGGTTAAACACCAAGGATCTAGTTGACAATAACTTGGACGATAGTTCCATTCATAATGAGGAGGTACCTTCGGGTATATAGATACCCTAATAGGAATGGTTAAATCCTTTAGTGGCTTGCTGGATGATTAGCCAGACACTTGGTCCCTTGAGCAGTGACTAAGAACTCTATAATAGAAATCCACCCCTTTGCTATACTATACTTGGCAACATGATTTAGTGTAATATATGTGCACCGTACTCTAATGAACTTTAGTCACCATATGAACTCACTTGAATTGAGACATAAATATTTGGTTTGTATAGATTACTTGTAGCTTGCTACTTGTAACTTTATGAGGAGGGGGTGACTAGTTCATCCTTCCATTCTTGGAGGCCCCTATCTGTCCTTTCTCGAAAGGCTTAAGTGTATACACTTGGAAGAGTGTCCCTACCTTTTTTTGAAGGAGCTTCCAAGTTGTGGGCCTAAAAGTGTCGCCATTGGCCAATTTGACCTTAGGGATAAAATTTCTTGATACCTTTCAATGTTGTTACCAGTTTGAACATGAGCTAATATTTTCTCCTTATCATCAAAATATTACAGTTAGTTTTATACTCTTTGATTGATTTCTTTATCACTTGAAGATTATCAAAACAAATTACATGAACCAAAACATCAAAATTGTAAACTTTCCCAGACTGCTATTAAAACAAAAAACTGGAAAATTTGGAAACAGGGCCTCTATTGAAATTTATGTCGCTTCCATACTAAAATTTTCCACTTATGTCCTAAGTTTTAGTCTTCTTTGACCTATATTTAAACCACTATTGACCTAAATATTTCCACTTTTGATAAATCTACTGCTATTGCCTTCATTGTTTCACCAGTTAGGAAAATTGAAATAGAGACCGCTTTTGATAAACCTGTCGTAGTTGTCCTAAAAGTTTCACCCGTTATTGACCTAAATAGGGCCGCTTCTGTCAAAATTTCCGCTATTATTTTCTCTGTTACCAGTCATAACTTGAAACAAAGATTTTTATTTCTCTAAGTTTGACCATTGTTGTCGTAAATTTCAAACACTAGTGTTCTAAAGATTACTGCTATTGTCTTGTTTTTTGGTACAAATCAGAAACTAATCCAAAACTAGTTAATCATCCATCTTTTTGAAAACAAAAATAGTTAGACCTCCAAAACAATTAATATCTACATCTTTCCATATCCATTTTCACATCAAAACAATCAACCTAGTTTTAGGATTCAAATCAAACACCAACTTGGATTATTCCTTTTCCCTCAATTTCTAAGATATTAACATTTTCTTGCAACCTCAAGGCTAGTTCAAGTAGATCTTCAACATATCCTCTAGAAAAATAGAGTAAAATATCGGTCCAAGTTTGTATGCTTTGAATCCCAAAATTAGCATCATCTCCACAACATCCACCAAACATCATTCATACTTTAGGGTCTTGAGCATCACAATCCATAGAAATCCATCAACACCTTTGTCCAAAAGGTATCCTTGTAAATCACTTTTTAAAACAAAAAATCCCAAAAACAAAACATCATTTCATGCCATAGTTAGTGAACACAAAAACTCAACTAGGTCTTGGAATTGTTTATGACAACCATGAGATCTTGACATAAGAAAAAGATGGAAACCAACAAAGGTAGTTCAAGTGCACCTATAACAAACACCACCAATGAGGAAATCCAACCATGGGGTTAAAAACCAATTGACTTTACAACTCCTGAAAGAGAACCCACATTTAAAGCAAACTAAGATCAACCACCTAGTGAGGTAGAAATACTTCTTAGACATCAAGAAGGAATTGATAGACAAAACTAACCTAATGATTCTCAAACTTATACCGTAGAAGAAGAGGATAGTAATGAGGAACTTACTGGGGAAAGAATATTAGAACACTCCCAAAATCCTAAGATGTAAAAGCTTATGGACAAGATGCTTGGGATAAACACAAACCGATATTTCCTTGCACTCGCAAAAAGTGGTGCTAAAATACCTATTGACTTCAACATGGACATGCTAAAAGATCCTAAGTTTTTTCCACTAGGATACCAAATGGTGGTTAGGAAAATTCCAAAACCAACCATAAATCCCAACATACCACCATTTTTTTCATAAAACAATGATCAAACACAACCCATGGATAACCCATTGTTTAGACCACCTTCCCAAATTGAACAAGTAGTTGTGGCACAATAGTATCAAGGAAATACACCCTAAAACATGCCACAACACAAAACTATGCAAAACATGGGGAGCCTTCCAATGGACCAGCAAGGTAGAAACCCATCACAAGGGAAATTCATGCCACAACACACCTTATACATTGACCCTTCCAACAACGTACAATACCAACAAGGGAAATTATCACAAAATCCACAACAAGGTGTACCATCAACACAATCTACAACAATAAGGTATACCATTAACATAATACCAAGGTACCCTTCAACATCATTCACCACAACAAGGTGTACCATCAACGAACTACCAAGGAACCCTTCAACACAATCCACAACAATAAGGTGTACCATCAACACAATACCAAGGTAACCTTCAACAAAATCAACCACAACAAGGTGTACCATCAACAAAAATACCAAGGTACCCTTCAACACAATCCATAACAAAAGGGTGTACCATCAACACAATACCAAGGTACCCTTCAACACAATCCACAAAAACAAGGTGTACCATCAACACAATACTAAGGTACCCTTCAATAAAATCAACCGCAACAAGGTGTACCATCAACACAATACTAAGGTACCGTTCAACATAATCCACAACAACAAGGTGTACCATCAATACAATACCAAGGTACCCTTCAACATCATTCACCACAACAAGGTGTACCATCAACAAACTACCAAGGTACCCTTCAAAACAATCCACAACAACAAGGTGTACCATAAACACAATACCAAGTTATCCTTCAACAACATTCACAACAACAAGGTGTACCATCAACACAATGCCAAGGTACCCTTCAACAACATTCACAACAAAAAGGTGTACCACAAACGAACTACCAAGGTGCCCTTCAACAACATAATGTACCCCCCAAAAAAAACTACCAAGGTACACATCATCAAGGTATTCCTCCACAAAAAAAAGCATACCACAAACAAATTACCAAGGAATACCTCAAACACAGTACCATGGTACCCCCCAAAATTAAAATCAAGGACAACACAATCAATACCTAGGGGTACCTCAACAACAATATCCAGGTACACAACAAGGATCTAACCTACCTTATGCATAAGAAGGACCCAACATACCTCATACACAACATGGTCCTCAAAGCCCCATGACTCCATAATATCCTATTTATGACCAAACAAATGTCATAGGACAATAGATCTACAATACCCAAAATCCTCAAGAAAGCACACCAAACAATGACATAAATGTGCAACTACAAACACTCAATCAAAGGATATTAGATATACAAATTGAAAAGCCAAGGAAGAGTCATTCTCTACAAGAAATTTGTCCATATTTGTTTGATCAAAATTTATCCATGGTACCTTTCTTAAAAGCTTTGAAATACCAAAATTTGATAAGTATAGGGGGAAAGGAGATCCTATAGAGAACATATGTGAACTTTTCAGTATATTGCATGGAACTAAAATGAAACGATACCTAATTTATGAGGCTTTTTCCATGGAGTCTTAGTGGGCCTACTATAGATTGGTTCTCTCATTTACCACCAGGTATCAGAACATTTGATAAATTATCAGAAAAGTTTGTCAACCATTTATTGTACAACATAGAACAAGACATTACAATCACTAAACTCTATAAAATAAAACAAAATCAAGGTGATTCATTTGCCTTGTACCTACAAAGATAGGGACACAAAGCGGGCAAATGTAAATGGCTCGTTCCAGAGAAACATGTAAATATCTTTATCTCCAACGTACATGCATATATCAATTACCAACTCACTGTGTTATGCCCAAGAAATTTTTAGGAAACTATTGAAAAGGGAATACTTATTGAAAGAGCCCTCATTGCAAGGGGAGTAATCAAACTTTACAACCCCAAATATCATCCTTCTACTTCAAATGACAAACCCAAGATATGGGTTAAAAAAAAAAAATGTAACCAATGATGGAGTAGTTGATGCTAACGTTGCATGCAATGTACAAACTCCCAATGTTCCAAAAAATCATGTTCAAACATCACAACAAGGCTATGCTTCAAATAAACCAAAAAAAAACCAACCCAATTATCAATAGAACAACCAACTCAATTATCCTCAAAACAACCAACCCAACAACCAACAACAAAATCAAGGACATGATAATGAAACAAGACCACCAAGAAAATATGACCAACCACAAAGAAAATTTACTCCATTGGGAGAATCCCATGAGGTGATTATGCACAAACTAGTCCAAAAGAACCTCATCAAGATTAATGATAGAGAAAACTATGAAGAACCCAACTTCAAACCCCCTTGGTATAATGAGAACAACCAATGTGAATTTCACAAAATCAAGGGGCATACTAGCAACAATTGCATGAGACTCAAGACCATCATGGAAGATTTAATAAAAAAGGGAGAGGTTGACATAGAACATTTTGGAAATAAAGACCTAAAGATTTACAAGGATCAAATCCCTTACCATTCTAGGGGGAACAACAAATAAAAATAACAAGATTATCGTAAGGCCAACTTCTCTTATGAAGATGATACTCTTTTAGGAAATATCTCTTATGATGATCATACCATCCGTGTGGTAACCATACTAGGCAGAGATCCTGAATGTAATGTGACTACCCAAAGGGGAAGAGTAACACTCCAAGGAGAACCAGCCCAAGTAAAAGCCACAAGTAATCCATCAAGTGACTATAGCATTGTGGAACAACTCAAGAAAAATCCCACCTTAATCTCCATCATGGAGCTCTTAAAATTGTTGCTAACACATAAGGAAATATTGGAGAAAGCACTTGTTGAAACGTCAGTCCTAAACAACCTTGACACTAATCAATTTCAAGCCATGGTTGGAAATATCACATCCACCCATCATTTAGTGTTTTCTAAGAAAGACCTTCCACAAATTTTTTTCCACAATCAAGCTCTTTATTTAGAACTATGTGTCCACAAACACAAAGTCAGGAGAGTACTAATAGATAACGGTGCATTTCTAAATATTTGTACCTTAATTTTTTTGAAACAACTAGGATACTTAGATGATGTCATAGATAAAAACAAGAGCATCACCATCAAAGCTTATGATGACATGGAATGAAATTTAGAAGGAACCATTAGGCTACCTATTCAGATAGGACCAACAACAATAGAAAATACATGTCAAGTATTGGATCTTGAGCTTCCATACAAACTTCTCTTAGGTCAACCATGGATCCATGCTTTAAAAGTGGCCCCATCTACATTCCATCAATGCCTTAAATTTCCTTATGACAATAAGGAAGTTACCATATATGTTGACCCCGAACCCTTTCATTATTGTGCCAAGTTGGAAGAGAAATATAAAAAGATTCTCCAAATAACCAATAATGATATATCCTTCTACTCCTTTTCATACGTTGACCCATCATCACTAGATTCATCCTCGACTACACCATCATAAAATGAGCCCCCTAAAAACAACCTCAAGATCCAAGTACTTGACAAGGGTTGTAGAGAATATCACTTCAATCAATCATTTTGCATTGGGATGCTTCCCCCAACACTGAAGACTTATGGAGGATTGAAAGAGATCACGCATGTACAAACTGTCACAATGGTAATCAAACCCACATCTTCACCAAGTGGGGAGACATGTGAGATGAATAATTGGGTGAAGAAGATCTATCTTCATGGATCTACAAAGAAGAAGGATGGGAACAACCACTACCTCCCCTTCCTATTGAATAGAGCAGAAAAGGATATCAGACATCCAAAAACATGGGGTTCATTGGACAAGGTTGGCTTGGTATACATGGACAAGGTAGAAGGGAACCACTCATTATAGAAAAGCACTCGAAGAATATTGGAATGGGTTATGGTTCATCTAACGTGATTACCCCAACTAATAAAAGCACCTCTTATGAGGAAGGAGCTACTTCTACCATTGATGAGACATTGAATAATTGTAAACGTCTAGACCACTATCTATATATCCAAAACATGTTTGAAAACCTCAACGTAAATACCCTCACTACCGAATCTACATCTAACGATGACCATATCAAGATGGATTCCAATGAATACAAATGGGATTCCTATGACTCTAGTGAATATAACCTATATACCTTATGGAGCCTTGAAAAAACCAATGTCCCTACCCTAGCTACAGCTTCCATAAGCTTTGCAGATACTCATGACAAAATATCCTTGCATTATCCATAGTTGATAGATTAGGACCAACAACATCATACACCAACTTCATACTCATTCCAAAGCGATGAGGCTATTGTGGAGTTCATGGGACTTTAAATGGATATACCCCAAGGAGATCATATAGTAGGTTTTGTAATGGAACTAGATCAAGGAGCATATTTTGGGGGGGAGATTGTGTCCTCTAGTCACAAAAATAAACCAAAAAATTTAAAATAAAAAAGAGGTCCCCTAAGGAAAACCACAATGTGGCTTTACCGGATCTAGAAAAGAGAAAAATAAAGGGCACGTTTGAGGGTGAAAAACTCTCTGAGGTGCCTGAAGATGGAGGATTTTATATTCTCACCATAGAATATCATGAGAATTAAACACTCTTAGTTGAGGAGTTTGAACCCATCAATGTGAGCACAACAAAAATACCAAAAATAACATACAATGCATCACTTAATTCTAAGGAAAATATAAAATTCTTAGCATTTATCAATGAAAGAAAAATCAAATTTGCATGGAAATATGTAGACATGCCAGGGCTAGATCCAACATTGGTCGTACATCACCTAGTAGCATTCCCTAGAGCTAAACCCATCAAACAAAAGCTACGGAAGATGCATCCATAGATAGCACTTTTGGTCAAAGTAGAACTTCAAAAACTATTAGATGTGGGCTTCATCAAACCCATTGACTATCCTAAATGGGCATCTAATCTAGTACTAGTATCAAAGTCCACTAGAGGCATAATGATCTGCATAGAATTATGGGATCTAAACAAGGCTTGCTTGAAGGATGACTTCCCTCTACCCAACATCGACATGATCGTAGATCTATCTATATGACATGAAATTATATCAATGATGGATGACTTCTCCATATACAATTAGATCAAAATATCCCCCGAGGACCAACATAAAACAACTTTCACTTGTGCATGGGGAACCTTTTGCTAGAATGTCATGCCAACCACCATTTTCCCTGATATGTTACATATCACAATGAAGGATTATGTGGATGACATAATAGAAAAATACATCAAAAGAGAAGATCACTTGACCAACCTAGCAAAGGTGTTTGATAGGATAGAACAATACAACTTGCGTCTCAACCCAAAGAAGTGTGTATGTGGTGTGACTTCTAGCAAACTGTTGGGATACACAGTATCAAGAAGAGGCATAGAGGTAGATCCTACCAAGGTAAAATCTATATTAGAAATGCCTCCAAAGAAATTAAAGCAGCTGAGAAGCCTACAAGGCAAACTACAATCCATCAGGAGATTCATTGCATAGTTCGTAGACAAGTGCCATCCATTCACCCATTTTCTACACAAAGACAACATTCAAATGGGATGATAGATGTGATCAAGTGTTCCATCAGGTCAAGGATTATTTACTCACTCCTCCATTATTAATGTCACCAATTCAAGATAAGGAAATGATACTATATGTATCTACAACACAAGCAACATTAGGAGCTCTATTAGCAGAACTAGATGGTAGTAACAAGGAAAGATCAGTCTATTATATCAGTCAAACACTGGTGAGCTATGAATTGAACTATTCAACCATAGAAAGAGTGTGTCTATATGTTGTCTTTGTGGCACAAAAGTTGAGACACTACATTAAACAAACAAGTGAAGCTGACATAAAAAGTAGATCCCCTAAAGTATTTATTGGCATAAGTAGCTCTAACAGGGAGGATCACTAAGTGGGTAATGATACTTAGTGAGTTTGACATAGAGTACATTGGAAAAAAATCTATGAAAGGACAAATAATAGAAGATCAATTAGGAGATGCACCGATGGAAGATCATCATCCTCTAACAATAGAATTTCCAAATGAAAGCATACTTCTAACTCATTAGTCTAGTTGTTGGACCTTGTACTTTTACGGGTCCCACACTCAACACGGCTCAGGAGTTGGTATCTTATTTATCACATTGCACGGAGATAGTATACCTAAGGCTTACAGGATTAATTTTTCATGTACCAATAACATTTCTGAATATGAAGCGCTAATCACAAGACTGAAGATGGTTGTATAATGGAGTATAAAGGAACTATAGGTCTATGGAGACTCCCAACTAGTCATACGGAAGGTAAACGATGAATATCAAACAAAGGATGAAAATATAATGTCATATAAAATAATAGTGGATAGTTTCAAACAATACTTTGTCATCACTGCCTTTGAATAGGTTCTCGGGATCAACAATAGAGTAGCTAGCACTATGGCGACAATAGGTTCACTTCTCAACATTCCAAAAAACATTCTCAAATACAAATTCCTTGTGGAGAAACTCCTTATACCGATATTTTATATCTTAGAATCAAAACTTATTTGTGATGTTATTGATCCTAACTCACCTTGGTACTAAGATACATTTGACTATATCCAACAGGGTATCATACCTCCTGACTTAACGAAAAACCAAAAGAAAACCTTTATCCATAAAACATCTTGATTCACCAGCTTAGGAGATACCCTATACATATGAAGTCTAGATGGAACATTACTTTGATGTATCAATGTGGAAGAAGTGAAAACCGCTTTACAAGAGGTGCACAAAGGATTTTGTGGGTCTCAATATAGTGGGCCTAATATAGTACATAAATTGCTAAGAATAGGGTATTATTGGCCCTCAATGGAATGGGAATCCATTCATTTCTCAAGATGTTATCAATGTCAAATAACATGGTGATCTTGTTCACACACCAGCACAAGAAATGAGACCTATAACAAAACCATGGCCTTTCTCACAATGGGGACTAGACTTGATAGGTAAGATATCTCTCGCTTCATCTAATGGGTACAAGTTCATTATCACTGCAACTTAATACTTCACAAAGTGGATAGAAGCAATTCCATTAACTTACATCACAGGGAAATAGATGGAATTCCCCAAACTATCATAACAAAAAATGGAAATCCATTCAAAAACCAAGATGTCCATGAGCTTTGTTCAAAATTTTCTATCCAACATCGATTCTCAATGCCCGCCTATCCCCAAGGAAATGGTCAGGCTGAAGCATCCAAATAAAACCATTATGAAAATACTGAAAAAGACTATTAATTATGTCAACCATGATTGGTATTTACAATTAGGCCCAACCCTATGGGCTTACTGAGCTAGCATTTACACACCTATGGGTGCCACACCTTTTTCCTTGGTCTATGGATATGAAGTGATCTTACCTATTGAAGTTGAAATCCCCTCACTGCGAGTATCCTGAAAGGCATGGTCAACAATGAGGAATATTGGGTGTCCAAATTGAATGAGTTGGAACTCTTAGATGGAAGGTGTTTGAGAACCTTAAACCATCTCCAAGTTTATTAGAATTGGTTCAAATGAAGCTACAACAAAAGGATAAAAAACATAAGCTTTCAAGTTTGTGACCTATTACTAAATGAGAATCAAAAGATCCAACTAAATCAGGATGGGAAGGGGAAGTTTGAACCAAACCGGTTAGGTCCTATCATTATCACAACAAGCTATGTCTCTAGAGCTTATCAATTGGCTACTTTTGAAGGAGACCCTTTAGCGGAACCTCTGAATTGAAGCCATCTCAAAAAGGTTTTATACTTAATCACATTAGAGTATCCTAGGGAAAAAAAAAAGGCAAAAAAATAAAAAAATATAAAGAAAAACATTAAAGAGAAATAAAATGTTCTTTAAGTGAGAACCACTTTGTGGTGCTTCTAGGACAAGTACTATAGTGAAAGAATGGTAAACAGGTGCTATGATTGAATAAAACCTACATCTTTATCTATCAACACTATCTAAAACATCCACCTCATTTGTCCCATAATAAAAACATGCAAACCAACCATGGCTCAATGACTGATCAAATGTTGAACCTTGTTGAACCATCAAAATCCATCTCCCCTAATGAAGGTAATTTTTATTGAACTAGGGGTAACTTCCTAAAACTGGTAGTAGATTGGATCCTTGTAAAATCCCATCACGGTAAAAAATTATCAAAAATCAAAAACATCCAAAAATAAATAAATCAAAACAAAGTCAAAAACACCAAAATCTCAAAAAACATGTTTTGCTTTGAGTTAACACCAATCAAACTATGTGGTCTCTGCATGTATAATGAGGGCAAGGCTAATGTTTGATTAGCCCTTGAGGCCTTAGGTTATTCCCCTTAGGTGTCCATAATGGTCTTTAAACTAAATAAAAAATCCAAAAAAAAAAAATTCAAAAAATTTGAAACAATAAAAAACATGCTCTTATCAAACAAGTGAACTACGAGCCTCTGCATGGATAACATAGGCAAGGTCATCATCGATGAGCCCCTGAGGTCCTAGTTTAGCCCCCAAAATAAAAAATAAAACATTCACGTACCTTATCAAAATCTAAAACATTCATAAAGAGTTATAAAAAACTCCAAAAAATAGTGTCACTAAATATAGTCGAACTATGATGTCTCTGCGTTCATCACATAGGTAAGGCTAATCTTTGATCAGCCCCCGAGGCACTAGGTCAGTCCCTTTAGGTCCCCTTATTTGTTTCTAAATTTCTCATAAAATAAGAAAAACATCAAATAATTATAAAAGGTCTTATCTCCTTCAACATTTATCTGCAATAAAATTTCCATTCACGATAAACACTCATCACCTTCAACCTTTGACAAAGAAATCAACAAGAAAAACAAACATCAAAATCAAAAATTCCAAAGTGAAGATCAGAATGACTGGATAACTATCAAGTTGAAACAATGCCTAAGTATAGACTACCATGCCTATTTGAAAAACATTATCAACAATCATAAAAACATGAGTCTTAATGGATAAAATGTTCCTACAATAGACATCATCAATGGATTTCATCATGAAACATCAAAACATCTATGACAAGTGATACTGCAATATTGTTCATCTTTTTATAGACTTATCTTTTTTATTTATCTTAATACCACATTCCCAGGATCTCTCGAGGATGTCCATAAGGATTTAGAGAAGAAGGAATGGAGGCATTAGCTACCAATTTTTGTTTATTCTATTTTTTAGATGTTTTTGTGATACTACCATAACAAATACTTGCTTTGTTTTGTGTATAATTTTTTTTGAAGCAATTCGTGTAGCAGTTGCATGTTAGGTACTTCATACCTCTCTACATAACTAGTCTGAAATGTTTTCACACAACTCAACCATACACTCTAACATGGTTTCCGTATGTTTGGTATGAGGAAGAATATTCTTTGTGTGAGGAGTCAAAGTCCATGCAATGGATACAAAGCCACCTTGGTTATTAATACCCAGTGCATCGTGTTTGTTTACTATATTAAAAGGATTGCTAAAAGATACAAAGCCTCTATGAAAGAAAAATCAACTCATCAATAATAGACAACATCAAATTTCTATCCATCTCTAAAAATAAAACATTTCTTCTGGCTAACAGCTCCATCCTGCATCACAATATCATTAGTACCACATGCTTCCTGCATCTACAAATTCATCAGTACATATCATGACCATAATAAAATGATAAAACATCACATATCATATAGTCATTCATCACATACATAAGATATCACCATCTATAATATATCATCATCCATCGCATAGATATATAAATCATACATCCATCCATATCATATGCATACATAAAAAAAATAAAAAAAATTAGCTTATACGCATAAATCATCCATCCATACACTCATATATATCACATCAAAAAATACAAAAGCATCATCAACAAATATAAATATCCATGATCATCCATAAGCATCTCATAACACATAATAAAGTCGAACCGAAACATGGTATATCATATATCATAAAAAAATGAATAATTTCATCATCAAATGTCATTTGTGATACAACATCAAAAGAGATAAAAAATATACATATATACAAGGCCTCGACTAGGCTGATGAGTGTATATACAAAAATCATGTCTATAAAGTCTCTGATATAATAAAAATCATAAAAGATCAAGAAACCTCAACCCTATTGACCGTCTCGAGGTGGGGATCTCAGTTGCTCCTGGCTCTGATGAGGAGATGGATGCGAGATGACGGGAGACCGATGTGGCTGCCTCATTGATTGACTGCCTGACTCTGCACCTATCTGAGTACTCGAATCTCCAGAATGAGGTTGTCTCTATGATTTTGGAATGAAAGCCTCATAGAGCATCTGATAATATGCACATCTTTGTAATAGTTGATCCCACTTGGCCTAGTACTGAATGAGGGGAATGGAGGAGGCTAGTGATATCTCCATTGTAAGTCTAAGCTACCTCTCTATGGCCAGATCTTGCCTCAACCTATCCCTCTCCTATCAGAAGCCATCTCTCTTTGCAATCAATACCACCACCTACGCCTTGGCCATCTACCTTTAAACAACCTCTACATCCCTCTTGAGCACCTAAGCATCCCTATTTGCAGTCAACTGGGCTATCTATGTTGTTGTTACTGCATCCTTAGGTGGGGAAGGACCCTATGGTACTTGTTGATCTTGCTACATCGGATCATGCTATTATCCATCCTGCTGATCTTGTTGCACATCATGTCCTACTCTATCTAATTTCCCTAAAATGATCCTAAGCCGCTATAACTCACCCCTCCAACCAGTCACACAAGCTCTCCCTATGATTGGTCCAACGCTAACAAGATCTATAAAATAAAGTGGAACATGGTGAACCCACCACTAATCATACTCATGTGTAGTCCTAGGGTCTACCAAACCTACTACCCAGCCCCATCCAAATGGGGCAAGTCATCCGAACTTGACCACAACATATGTAGAGGAGGCCTATGGCCCCCACACCCTAACCTCTCGAGATGTCCTCCCGAAATGAACATGATAGTCATCTCCAAACCGTGTTTGTCGCTCTCTAAATTGACGGAGAACCTGATCAGGTAAGTAACACTTAAGAAATTAATCCATGTGGCCTATCAACCATCATGTCTGTCAAAAATAAGGGAGTTGATCCACATCATCATGTTATGCCTTGTAGCCTAACCATGGTCTCCAAATAAATGCAAGCACCTCATAAAAAATGTGATGCCAATAAGGTAGCTGAACAGGCCAAGTATAGTGCATGAAATATGAGTATTGATATGAATATGGATCCTCCGGATCCTGATCCATAATGCCATCTGGTCTAGTCACTTGGATTTTCTCCCAAGCCCATACATTCAACAATGTCATACTAGCAGAGATAGAACTGCCTCCCTGATAATAAACCCTATGCATATCTCCATATAGGTGTGTAAGAAAACATGGGCCCCACACATACCTCATATTGTGCTCCATTGTCTGCTCGATGTAGATGCCCCAATCGACAAAAAAATTTCTACCTCTACAATCAGGTACCACCAATATCAAACCACATAGGACCATAGAAATAGGATCTCCACTATCAAAAAATGTAGACAAGTCTATCTCCGAGTCTACCACTTGAAGGTGTCTAACATCAAGAACTCATTGCATAGCACAAATACCCTATCCAACATCGTAGGTAATGAGCTCCCCATGAATAGGAATACGAAGAATCCTCCAGACATCCTCCAAAGTGATAGTCACCTCGCCAGTTAGCAAATGAAATGACGACAACTCAGAATGTCATATCTCTACAAGGGTGGTCATCATCGCCCTATGGCATCGAATATATAAGATGTAGCATATATATCATAGGTCCACAAAATTTAGAAAATCTCGCTCCACCTCGAAGAAACCGACAATTAGGTCAAACAACTACTGCGACCGTCACTCCCTATAATAGAGCAGTTTGAGAACTACCTTCAAACATTCAACCCATGACATTAAGAATTTGCTGCAAAAACACATCACGAACCTAAGACTATGAACAAACTGGCTAAAACTTTCAAAATTGATAATAGTGGCCATTTTTTGACAATAGCAGTCAAGAAAAGCAATAGCAGCCCTATATTTGGCAATAGTGAGCATTTTGAGCATAAGCGTAAAAAATGACAATAGCGCACAAGTTTTTCAAAAGTGGTAATCAACAATAAACACAAAATTCAATAGTGCATAGAAAAAAATGATAGCAATCAATAAAATCAAAAGAGACACAAACGAAATGAGCAATAGTAGTCAAATCAACACAAAAGCGAAAATTTCATAAAATTATCGTTATTGCTAAAAATTACTTCTAGCATTAATTACACAAAATTGAAAAAATGAAAATAGGAATGGAAGAGATACATACTGCGATACCTGCACCAGCTAGCCTCCTAAAGTCACAGATTTCCTTTGCATGGTGTGGGGCACCTAGAATCCTCGACATCGCGAATCAACAATTGTCAAAGTAGGATCACTAGAGAAAATAATACACTAAGGGTTGAGAGTGCAAATGAGGAAAAATGAACCCTAATTTTCAATTTTTACCCCCCCAAACCCCAATTTTTAACCTTGGAAACCCTCCTAGGTTAAAATTATCAGCTTTTGGGATCATTTGAACTATAAACAAGGGCTCTATAGCCTAATTTTCATCCTCTACACATCTAAACTATAATTGAACCTTGTCGCAAGCCTAACTCGAAAAATGATTTTTTTGGCCAACCTCTCGAGGGGGCAGCGCAACGTTGTACTATCTTTCTGTTGACCGTTGGGGCATATAAATTTTTTCAAATCTTGATCTTAACATTGAATTCTTTGAAACAAAGAAACTGGTAGTTTGTCTCAAAGAGGGGTAAAATGTAGACATGTAAAAATGACCTAATGCATATCACACATCCTGAATGAGATTTTTTCTATTTATTGGCATCATTATCATTAATATCATTGCATTTTACATCATTTACATCAAAAACCCTATTTCCTTTATTAATTGAATAATCTTTAATTATTTAATTAATTCACTATATTATCATTAATCTAACTTTTATTCCTCTTGATTAATTAAATTAACACAAGTTATTTAATTATGTCACTAATATACCCTATTCCCCTAAATCAATTAAATTTTTATCACTTAATAATTTAATTTAATCACTTTCCCCTTTCTAAAAATTGAATAATTAAATTAATTATTCAACATCATTCGCATAGTCAACAAACAAATACAACTTTATTTGTTAAATTCAAACATGACTTGTACGTTCAACTCAAAATATTAATTAATTAACTCGATTAATTAATTATCTTTACCCCTTTTGTGATTAAGAAAATCACGACCACTAATCTCTCACTCTAAATAGTTGACTAACTCATCTTTTCTTCAATCCCACTAACCATTCAATCTATTTCTTCAATCCCATTGACTACTCAACTTGATTTCATCAATCACATAGATTATGCAATCTAAATCTACTAATCTTTCCAATCTATTTCCTCGCAATGGTTCTCAACCGTTGATCAGGATCTTTTACTATGAAATCTTGATCATTCATCTCAAAAATTGAAATCTATAAAACAAACTTCTACCTTCTCACAAATCATCTAGAATTTAAATAGCGAAGCATTGCATAGTTGATTCTTGAGCATATTTGAGAATTGATATCCTCACATTCTAGTTCACCATTATCAACACGAATCGAAGCTTTTGCAACAACAAAAATAGAGGCTTTGTATTGAATCAAGTAATCTGACATCCAAACGTCAATACAAACACAACTCCAACATGGGATGGTATAGATTTTAATGTTTTGAATTCAATTTATGTTATCCTAGGATCACATTGTTTGATTTTATTATATTAGAGCTTCATTCCTTGAGTATGAGTTTTGGGGATTTTATTTTGTTTGAATTAAGTTTGTTTAATTCACTTGTGTTTTCCTATTGCCTTATTCCCCCTTTAACTTGAAAAAAAGAGTTTGTCCTTTCCTAACTTTTTATTTTTCTTTTGAGAGTTACTAGTTTAACCTCTAAAATATAGAATGGAGTTATTGTACTTTTATTTGTTTCATTTTCATTTACTAAGATTCTCATTAAATAAACTTATTGTTTATCTTGGACAAAAAAACATTTTGGTTTCATGGATTGAAAGCCAAGGTGTTTGGGTTTTCTATTTCTATCTTCTAATTATCTAATGTTCTTTTGATCTTTCAAAATATTTATCCAAATATTTGATTTATCTAAACTAATTCAAATAATTCTTCAAACTAATTTAATTAATACTAATGCCCTAGGTTATATTAATTTCCTAAGATTTACATTTGCTTAAACTTTTGTAATGCTAATAAGTTGTACTATAAATCTAAGTGGAGGGCCTAGCTCGATTGGCTAAAGCATCCTTTTCTAGACAGGAGGTCACGAGGTCTAGTCTCCCCTCTATCCCCGTGGTACCAGAGGGTCGTCGCACCTGCGTCACCGGTCACGTGAAAAAAGTTTACCAGATGCATTGTTCTTGCAGTCTAAAAAAAATTGTACTATAAATTTAACTTAACTATTCTAAATACTTAAAAATTACTTTTCTAAATATAAACTTAACTAATACTAATAGTTTTGAAAATAAATAGACTTCAACTATTCTAAATATTTCCTAATACTCATTTATAAATAAACTTGAAAATCATTTTGCAATATAAATTTAACTAATACTAATTCTCTAACCATTTAATAATAATGATTGAATATCAAAAACTATTTGATTATTTGAAAATTACTTAATACTAATCTTTTGAAAATAAATAAACTTAAACTCTTACTTTTCAAATATAAATTTAATTAATACTAACACCTTTTGAAAATAACTATTATAAAGAGTTGAAGGTTACTTTTGCAAATGTCAAATACTAATTTCTTTTCAAAATAGAAAATGTCTAATACTATTTTCTTTTCAAAATAAATGAACTTAACTATTCTAAATATTACTTTTGCAAAAATAAATTTAGCTTCTTGTTTAATTGCCTTTTGAAAACTAGTGATTTAATTTGTAATAAAATAAATTTAATTAATATTAACTATTATTATTTGCATTTGAGAGTAATATAAATTATTCTAATTATTTGAAAAGTTTCTCAATAAATTTTATTATTACTAATTTATCTAAATTATACTAATATACAAATAATTTCAATTATTTCATTTTACCCTTAAAAATCTAACTCTAATCACTTAGTGATGTCATAATTACTATTTTTTATATGCCTGAATGAATTAATATTAAATACTTTGAAATTTTAGAATTGACATTATTTGTATTTTGAAAATAAATTAAACTAATATTAATCACTTAGAAAATATATACTAATTAATAATTTATTTTGAGAAAAAAATTAATTAATTATTTTGAGAGTAAAACAAATTAATTATTTTGAGAGTAAAATAAATTATTTTTTGCTAATACTAATTTATGTGAAAAGGTAGAATAAATGTTTTTTTGGGGCAAAAGGCGAAAAGCATGTATATTATATTAATATTAAGATATGTAAATACAAAAATGCCAAAAGTGGCTAGAGAGTCCAAATTGCTTCAAAATGAATGCAACACCTATAAGCATACACCAACCACCTAGAACCCAGGTGTGATTGCATCCATACATATAGATGCAACCCTATACAAAGTAGTACTATTAAAACCCTATATTTTTCACATTACAACCTGCCACGCCAGCTTATAAGCCCATCTTTCATATCCCATAATTTAAACCTCTTTGCGAGGATAGTAGACCAAATTTTCAGCTTGCTCTTATTGAATTAACATCTGCACTTGATTTTGTACAATAGATTAAGATTAAACTGTGATGTTGATGAACCCCTATTGGGTGATCCCACAATACTGGTTTACAATTTTTGGCAAAACTGGACATTGAATTATTTTTTTAAACTAAATCTTCACTTTCGGGCACTCTTAGCGGCTAAACCGTGAGGAATTTGAAGATGATGCAAACTAGTGATTTGTGAAATTTTCTCTATAGATTCTAAATATTTTTTGTTCACATTTTCTGGAATCATATTGCACTTCTTTTTTCATCTCCTTTGAAAACTAGTTTTTTTCAATAAACATCATTTTTAAGGAGTGATGTTCATTGTATACAACATAAAAAAATTTCATGAAGGATAAAATTATAATTTTTTTGAATTTAGATATGCAACTATGATATCTAGTGCTTTCATTTGGTTTCATAGTGTTTTATTGAATATTTTTTCCTTAATCAAGTTTCGAAGTCAAACCAATTACAATTCAGACATAGGCAGACCGTATACAACATAAAAAAATTGTATGTATCGATTTTTTTTTATTTTTTCTGGATCAAAGACTTCAACATCTAGTGCACTGATATTTTTCAATTTTTCTTTTGATAATCTGATATTTTTCCACATGTGCAAAACAAAGAGCTTGATTTTTGATGAAAAACCTACATTCACAAGAAATAAAAAATAAATATAATAGCCAATTTAAATTTATTTAAAATTATACTTTTTGGGAAGCTTATAATAAGGACTACATACTTACAATTTTTTTTTTAAATGAATTCATTTGATCCCCCAAAAGGTAAATCAAAAGTGGTATTTTATCAACATTTTGATAGGTGTAAAGGAGACTCTATTATATGCATGGTTTAAAACTAGTGAGGTTCTATCCAAGGGGGTTTGATCTATGGTGGTTTGATCAAACCCTCTTCAATTGGAATCCTTTAAATGGAAATTTTCAAGGTTAAATCATTATATTTTTAAAAAATATGTGATTTCAGAAAAAATCAAGATCTCCTAGAAATTGTAAACTAGTATTGTGGCAACACCCTACTCATTACAGAGTATCACAATGTATACCACTCACCCATCATCATTTCAGTTCTAGAGAACCAATCATTATAGTTACCAACTACCGTTTCAACTTCTATAAGTAATTTTCATTAACTGTGTTGGGCCATCGAAGAGACTCACTTCATGTTCTCTTCGATAACATCAAGTCTCTCTGATGTCTGAATCATCTTGTTGAGTGAATTCACCAAACAACCTGCAATGGTTAGTATCCAATCACCACTTTCCATTTTGGCACCGATCGGGTCCTACCATGACATGCTCCATGATTTATCGAGTCAACCTCGTCGCTATATAGGGGAGACACCAATTCGTCTCCCATCGATATAAGGAAGTCACATTGATGAAGCTAAATGGCTTGTTTCTATGGTTGGAAGTCAAAGGTTTCCAAAACTTCATAACCCCCGACTTTTGGTTCTAAAGTTCCAATCCTCCACGATCTCATGATATTACCACAACTATTAGACCATTGAGGAGACTCAGGAAGAGTCCCTCTAATAAGGCTAAGTCTCTCTGATGAACACTATAGGAACCTATCGTTTTATTGAGGAGACATGAAACAATGTCCCAACAATCTAACCACTTCTCGTCGATAGAGCACAACGAAGAACGAATAACAACCATCGTACCAATATAAGGAAGTCACATTGATGAATCTTATCAGCTTTTTTTTGTGGTCAGTAATTCAGAGGTTTCCAAAACTTCATAACCCCCGACTTGTGGTTCTAAAGTTCCAATCCTCCATGATCTCATGACATTTCTGCAACTATCAGACCATCGAGGAGACTCAAGGAAGAGTCCCTCCAATAAGGATAATTCTCTCCAATGAACACTATAGGAACCCATTGTTGTATCGAGGAGACATGAAACAATGTCTCGATGATCTAACCACTTCTCGTCGATAGAACACAATAGTGAATGGATAACAATCATCAGACCATCGATGGGACTATGGACAAGGTCTCGCTGATAAAGAAGAGTTAGCCCAATAAAGGGCAAATCAAAACTGCTATAGGAAGTCAATCAACAAAATTATCCTTGCTCTTTTTTCTATTATAAATTTGACCTTGTATTAATGTATTAGAGGCCAAACAATGACCCATACCAATTCAACCCACTTCTAAATTTGGTTATCGTTTTCCCATTAAAGGTGTGCCCTATTGGATTTCATAGAGAGTGATCCCATCATGACTTCATAGAAGATTTTGAAATTCCCATATGTCATTTAAATTGGATTTATTGATTATGACACATAGCTTGATTAAGCCACTTAAGCATGAACCATGCTTAATTTGACACATTCACCATTTCCTTTACCACAATCCCTACTAAATCTGGGAATGCTTCAATTTCACCAACATTTTATGAAATAAATATTTCTTCTCCTTGACATCCCATGTTTTCCAACCGATCTACTAAAAAATTTCCCTCATGATATATATGTGAAATTTGAAAAGATTCAAATTTGTCTATTAAGCTCTAGACACTGTATTATGTATTGAAGATGCCAATTATAACAAGAACACTCTTTGCATGCATTTATTATTACTAATGAGTCTCCTTCTATATGTATTTTGGATATACCTAGTTGATTAGCAAGTTGGAGACCAAGAAGAACTGCCATCGACTCAGCTATATTGTTTATGGCGGAAGGGAGGGCAATAGATTTGGATGCTTTTAACTTCCTAGTTGAATCCCAGATGCAAACTCCCACTCCTGATACTCCTAGATTCCCTTTGGAGACACCATCAAAATTCATTTTGAAGAAACCTAATTGAGGCGTTGTCATTTAACTTTTCTCTTGTCAACCTTAGCTTTATGAGGTTGCTTCAAACTACCTATAAATGGAAGGCTTATACTCTTCCAATTCTTTAGGATACTATCATCCAATGTCATGAAGAGTAGACTGATATTCTTATGAGTTTATACATAAATAGTCGCTACTTCTGAGATTGACTTTTCTATTATGCTTTGAACATGCTAAATTGAAGAGGATACCCTTCTAAATATGTGTTTATTACGTTCCCACCATATAGACCAAAGTAATATAGCAGGAATCAAACACCAAATGCAAGCGAAGAAGGAAGATTTGAATAACACAGGCCAAGCTTAAAACAAATCCCATACTGTCCTAGGCAAGGGGGTATAAAAACCTGATTTATGCAATATCAAAATCCAAAATTCCTAGGCAAAAAACACTGCAAAAATAGATGATCACTGTCTTCAAAAACTTCACATAAAACACACTTGAATGGATCCATAATACCTAACTTGTTGATCCTTTCACTTTTTAGAACTCTCTTGCACAAAACTAGCCAAGCAAAGCTTCCTGCTTTGGGAAAAACCATGTTATACCAACAAAAATAATATGCTCTCTATGATTGCAGCTGGACATCTTTGTTAAGGATAACTTTATACCCTTGCTTGACTGTATAGTTACCATTTTTAGATGGTTCCCAAAAGATAGCATCCGGTTTACCTGAAAAAAACACTACTCTATCTACCAAAGAATGATGAAGAAGCTCCTTTTGAGCAACCTACAACTGTATTTTCAAAAAAAAATTCCATTGTACTCTTCTAGTTACTCTATTAACTAAATGAACATAATCAATCAGTCTAGTAACCCACTCTTGAGACAACACAATAATAGCATACTGTAATTCTTGAGAGTCCTTCAGTGGAGGGTAGCCATTCCAAGAGTCATTCCAAAAATTAACCCGATCTCCCATATTCACTTGCCAAGAGATATAAGAGGTGACAACTTTCTGACATGACATCATGAAATTCCACATGGCAGATCCAGGAGGGGGGTTGGATAGTGTGAATATTCTAAGTGGATTTTGACTATCTAGATACTTCACTTGCATAATTTTGCACCACTTGGAGTCGGGTTTAGTGTACATTTTCCAAATCAACTTGTCTCCAAATGCCATATTACATTTTGAAATACTATGCAAACCCAATCCACCCTTAAATTTTTCAAAGGGCATGCTGTCAAGAGAGATTAATGGAACCTTTTTCCCATCATCCATGTTACCTCTCCATAAAAAATTTATAATGATCTTCTCAATCTGATCCACCACTGATTTCGGGACCTTCAAGACTGTTATAAAGTAATTTGGAATTGCTGCTAGAACAGTATTAGCTAACAAAATGCATCCAAATAATGACAACCATATTGCTTTCCAAGCGGAAACTTTGGCCTTAATTATTTCAATTACTTTAGTCCAATATTATATCTTTTTTGATCCCATAAAAATAGGAATCCCTAAATATGTACATGGTAGTTCTAGTGCTTGGAAGCCTAAAATCTGAATAATTTTCCTTTTAATAGCTGCTTTGGAGTTGAAGACATAAATTTTAGACTTTTGTGAATTTATTTTTTTTCCCTGAGATTATGGAGTACTTGTCTAGAATCCCCTTTATTTCTTTGGCTTCTTCAAGGTTTTCCTTTCCATACAACAATGTGTCATCCGCAAATAGTGATTGAGTAACTGAGATATCAGTATGCAGAATGAGTACCCCTTTCTAGCACCCAAGACTATGTCTTTCTTTGATTATCCTACTCAAAGCCTCTACCATTACAATAAAAATAAATAGAGATAGTGGATCACCTTTCCTTACACCTTGAGTTGCAATGAAGTATCCTAAAGGTTCCCATTTAATTATGACTAAAAGTATAGCTCTTGATAAGCATGACAAAATCCACTTGTACCATTTGCTGTAGAAACCAAACTTGTCAAGTACTTTCAATAAAAAACTCCAATCAACCCTATCATAAGCTTTCATCATATCCAATTTTAAGATGAAAGAAGCCAAGTGATTAATATGGATTGAGTGGAGGAATTCATGTGCAACTAGTATTCCCTTTGTTGTCTCTCTACCTAGAACAAAACCCCCTTGCTCTTGAAAAATGACCTTGGGAATAAGGTATTGCAGTTGTAAATAGATTGCCTTTGTGAATATCTTGGACATTGTGTTACACAAGGAAATAGGTCTAAGTTTTGCAAAAAAAATTGGCTCCTTTTATTTTGGTAGAATTACTATATTTGTAACATTAAAATCCTTTAATATTGTACCATTCCTTTGTGAATCCTTCAAGGCTAAGAGCAGGTCAAATCCTAATACATCACAACATTTCTGAAAGAAAAGGGCTATGAAACCACTAGGCCCTGGGGCCTTATCTAGTGAGAGAGAAAACACAAATTTCCTTACTTCTTCCAAAGTGAATGGTTTCATGATCCTGACATTATCTTCATGAGAAATCAGTTTTGGAATTGCTGACAACAATGATTGTTCTTCTTAACAACTCTGAGTAGGCTCTTTTACCGGCGAAGCCAGGAGATTTTTGAAAAAAATTACACCCTCTTTTTGAATTTCTCGTGCATTCGTAATTTGATTCCTTGTGACCACTTCTTGAATTGAAAACATCATTTTTGCTACTCTCTTAACTTGAGCCGAGGCATGAAAATACTTTGTATTGTGATCCCCTTCTTTCAACCAAAGTTCCCTAGATTTTAGGCGCCAATAAATCTCTTCCCTTTTGCCTAACTCTTCCCATAACATTTGAAAGTTCTTTTGCTTTTCATATGTTTTAGGATCCAAGCCATTCTAAATTATAGGCTCATGAACCATGGCTAACTCCTTTGCCACCTCCTCTTTTTGAACAAATATTTTCTTAAAAACTTGTACATTCCAAATTTTGATATGATTTTTGACATGCTGCAACTTTTTAAAGAACTAAAACATCTTCATACCTCTAGAAGAAGGTGCACTAACCCACCATTGTCGAAGAAGAAGAAGAAGGAAGAGAGGCTGCCTAAACCACATCTTTTCAAACTTGAATGAGGTCCTACACCCTATCATTGAATCCAAGCCTACAATTTCTAGGGATATGGTATAATGATCAAAACACAAAAATGGCAATATTTGAGATTTCAAATTGTATGATTCTATAATCCAATCTTGGGATACAAGAAATCTATCTAAATAGAGAATAATTTTCAAAAATTCTTTCCTTCTATTGTTCCATGTAAATTTTCCCTTATCTGAAAATATATCCTTGAATGCATTATCTAATATAAAATATCTAAAGTCTTCCAGTGTCTTGAGTGGCGAACGAGTTCCCCCTTGTTTTTCATGTAGGGCCACTATTGCATTGAAGTCCCTGCCACTATCACCTTGTCATTATCACATCCCTGAAAAATGTTTGTTAATAATTCCCATGACCTATTCTTTTCATGTGTAGATGATGGACTATAAACATTAACCAACTTGAACATGAGATCAAAGCTTACCACAAACAACAACTGCCAATTGTTGCTTAATTTGAGTGCATTAATAGTCACTACTTTCATACTCCACAAAGTCACCAATCCCCCTAAATCACCTTGAGATGGAACATGAAATCCTTTCCATTTTCCTCATTTCATAATTAAAGACTCAAAATTATCTTGTGATGTTTTGGTCTCTTGCAATAAAATGATATCTACCCCACAAGTATCAAGCTGGTGCTTGATATGGGCCCTTTTTGTCAGAAGCATTAAGGCCTCTAACATTCCAAGAGATCACCTTCATTGTAGTCGAGGAGAGAAACATTCTCTCCTTGGTCTTTTTGTGAATGGGAACCTTCCATCTAAAGTAGCCTACTCGCATCTATTTATTCCTTAAGTTTTTCTACCTTTGAATTCCTACCTCCTTTCCATGGAGTCTTTTTATTGAAACCTAAGCAGATGGTGTTTGAGATAATGATAGATTTTTTGAGAAATAAAATTCAAGAACTAAATCCGCTTCAATTTCCATAACTTCATCCTTGAACAACTCCTAAGAAGAATGCACATGGGGTACATTTTCTTGACTGAATTCTCCTTCTTCAGCCAAAGCCTCTTTCGCTATCTCCTCAAATAGGTTTGAACCTACTGAGTAAAGAAGTTTTTGAGAAAGCTCTTCCAATTTATCAGAACACTTCCCCTGTTTGAAGAAAATTGCATGCTCTTCCATCGAATCCTGATAGTCCCTATGTTTCTCATGCATCACATAAGGACTAACCTCCTTTACTTTACTCTTATCAACTTGAGCTGTTGGAAATTTCTCATGTGTTTGAAATCTTGACTTTAGCAATGGCAAAGGGTACAAATTTTCCTCCAATTTTTTTAAGGAAATATGAAATGGCATTTTAGTACCCAATAACTGCCCAACAATCACATTCATGAAATTGAAAAATACAAGAGGTAGGATTATAGAATTCGACCAAACACCCTGACCTTTCCTGAAATTATAGTGCAAAGAATATGATCAGGATGATTCTTTTGAAAAACCATAATATGTTGGCTTTTATTATACTTTTCAGTAAATACCAACCACTTATAAACAAGAAGATCCTTCTTAGTAGCCAAAGCATTAGAGTCACCATCCTTGTAAAGCAACACTTCATTAGATTTCTCAAGAACCGTCTGCTAGGAGAACCCTTGATCTTTGTCTCCTTGAAATACCTAATTAACTATTTTTCCCTCAATGTGATTGCTAGAACTCGACACATTATGAACCTCTGCTACTTTATTTTTGGATAATAAAGATGGGGCATGCTTTAAGGATGGTTGTTCTTTCATACCCTCCAGAACCGAACATGAAGCTTTGTTATGATCAATAGAATGACATGCAACATAAACCTTCTATGAATTTTCAAAATAAGTATATCTTGAATCCATTTCCCAAATTTATATTTTATATGAATCCGAGTTGGAGATGACTTCTTAGCATCAAGCAAAATGAAAATCCTAACAAGTTTAGTAGGATTTATGAAAAACTCCATATCATGCTTTAAAAAAAGATACCTATAGGATTTGTCATGATTTCAATCATATTTAATTCTCTATATTCCAATGCTAAGGAATGCAATTGGATCCAAGTTAGGAAAAAATGAGCCTCAAACAAATCTGATCTAAAATTTGGAGTCCATGGTTACATGCACAAACTAGACCCTTCAAAGACCTAGGACTTTACTTTGTAAATTGCATCTCTCTCTTCCTTTGAATCAAAGAGAACAAAAAAATATCCTTTGATTAATCCAAGTAAAAAACCTTGGAAACTCCCTTCCAATCTTCAAATAATAGGTTTTTTAAAATATCTACTTCTAAAGTGAGTTCCCAGAACTTACATATTAACGTGCATTGCCGAAGATCACAAATTTACACTTGCAATAAATCCTCTGATAAAGTGATATCGATGACACCTAGAGATCCCAAACCTTCTTGGATTGGCTTACTTTGTTCAACAAAAGAGTTTTGTTGGGTGGGTTCGATCTAAATGAGCTTCTTCCTCCATTGTAGAACTAGTTTGTTAACCCCATTTACATTTTCATGGCTTGCCTTTTTATTATTTCTCTTGTTTTTATTATTTATCTTCTTTTGGCCTTTCTTTGAATCAAGCTTTTTCAATTCTTGATTTTTCCCTTGCTCCAGATCCTTTTTATTTTAGGCCGCATTAGGATCAAAACTAGCAAATTTCTTATGTGTATCAATTTTTGCATGAACAAGACCTCTTGGATAGAAGGGAACCTCTCTTTGTCTCATCTAGCCATTTGCAAGAGGATGGGTTCTATTAGTATTCTTGTTTTATGCAACCCTAGCCTCCATAAATACTGCTTTTTTATTAGCATTCTTCTTTTTTGCAACCCTAGCCTCCGAAAAAACTACTTTTTTATTAGATTTGCATTTTGCTTCAGCCTCTTTATAGAATTGATCTAAAACCCTGATTTTTTTATGTAGGATCACCTAGGTGCACATGCAATCAACATCACCCAAAAAAAGTTTGCCTTTTATTTTTCAGTTTTGGTTTGGTTCTTAGCACTTCACAACCTAAAATTTGTAGTGGTATTGTCACAAACAATATATAGTCTTTGGGATTCATCCTTTCCATTGCATTTGATCTCTAATACCATTATGGCGGCATGAGTACAATAGGAATACTTTGTGGCAACTGTTCGATGAATGTCGGATCACCAATTTTCTCTTCAAGAATTGGTTATAGCTAGACATGGATGCATTTCAATAATGGTGTGCAACACTTGTATATTTTGTGTTTCAATGCAAATATTTAAAAGTGAAATCTCTTCATATTAGGAAGGTCAATGCATCTTGTATGAACATAGAGGAAACATAATCGATTAAAAAGCAACAAAAAAGACAAAAAGGAGATGAATTTGAAGGGTTGCATCGACTATAATCTAAAATTTTGTGAGGAATGTTTGGCGCCATTAATGAAATCATTTTTTGTAGACGGTCCGCATGGTGAGAGGGGGTTAATGTTTAATTGCATATTTGAAGCAAAAGAAGGTGAAAAGCCCATGTAGTGGAGAGAAAGGCTTGAGAAAGGGCTGCATATGTTTGAGGATAAATTGAATTAACCAATGCACATTGAGTAGGGGGAAGATAGGTCGATGATCAAAGGAAAATCGGTCATTCAAGAGCTTGTACGTAGAAGTTGAAGGGGCGCACCAAATTCATCCAAGGACCTCAAAAATGGTAGTGAATGGGATGCAAATTGGAAGGCTATAGTTGCACAAAATTAAGGAATAGGTGTAAGGGTTGTGCATAAGTGCAAGAGGGTGCATAAGCCTGAGGGAGATGAAATAGAGAGGTTCGAAGGGGCTGCATTGGGAGAACTAGAAACATGTTGAGGAGAGAATGATGAAGTTTTTAAATTATAAAATATTTAGTCAAGATGTATGAGCTGCAAGTGAGTGGCAACGAAGTTGGAGTGGTGATTGTGTGAATTAGAGATTTTTGTAGGTTGGAGGTTGTTGCTCCAGAACATGGAATTGGTAGTTTGTTTATTGTATTTTTTAATTAAACCAAATAAAGTTACATTTTTGCTTGCAATCAAAATTTTGTTGAAATTATTGAATAAGGCAAGTTATTGTCTGAGATTTTACAAGTTTGTGATTAATGTTTTCATAGAGGGGAGTACCCTCTGCATCAATTGGTATCAGAGCAGGTAATCCTAAGCATGGAGAGTATCCACCAAGACTGTTGGTGAAGAGTGTGAAGAGTGAAGAAGCCTTAAGAGGCCATTGGTTCCATGGGAATCATGTTGATTGTCCTCCAACAGAGATGAGGCTGGGTAGAAGGTGTGAAAATCTCTTCCATTGAGAGGAAGTGGGTAGAAGAGATCGTGAGGGTGCATCTTCCATAATCTTGTTGGGTAGAGGATAGTGGTGAGAGTTTGTTACAGGGATAAATCATGGAGAAGCATAGAATGTGAGTTGTGGAAGATTGCAGCAAGAAAAAATGGGTTGGGTCATGAAGAGGCCCGTACAGATATGATTTTGGGAGAAATATTGGGATGATGTAGAGGATGAATTGTGTGAAGCATTGGAAAAGATGGTTTGTGGAAAAGCAGAAAGGAGTGTTGGGAAAAGTGAGAGGAAAGTGGTAAAGAGGAGCGATAAGAAGAATAAGGATAGCAATCGGAGATAGAAAGAAGAAGATGTATCCCCTACCGAAGAAGTTGTAGTGAAGACATGTTAGGAAGAAGGCATGGAGAAAAAGGAAGAAAAGAAGGAAGTGAGCAATGAAAATGTTGCAATAGTGAAGCATGGCGAAGAAGATTTATTGTTGAAAATTGAGAAAGAGTGGACATCGAAGCTTGATGTTGCAACAAGAGGAGAAGAGCGAGAAGTTGTAGTTGATGAGGTGGAAGATGTCACAACGAAGATCGGTGTTGTAGCTCCAAGCAAAATTGAGGTAAATCAAATTTGTGATGTTATTGAGTTTTCAGATGAGATGATAAAATAAAAGATGGATAAGGAGCTAGAGTGTGTAGTAGATGTTCCATATTTGTTTGTGGAGAAAGTGGAAGATGTTGTAGGTTGTTTCCGGTGGAGGTGGATGGTTAGAGGTGGGTTTAAACCCACAAAGAAAGAGAGGAGCGAAGGAGTCATTTGGTGGAGGTTGGGATTTGGTGGACGTGAGTCCACAAGGGGAAAGAAGAAGAGGGTGTAGTGTTGTTGGAGGGAAGTATTGTGTGTTCTAGCACGATGCTGGAAAAGGTGAAAGAAAAATTGGTTTTCAGCACTTGGATAGTGAAGGAGTTCAGTGCAAGTTGATGTCAACCTGAAAGAGTGATTCTATCACTCAACTCCACCATTTTGAGCCTATGCTCACAATCTTTCTACCCAACGTGTCTGATGCAAGAGCACCTGGGTGCACAACCAATCAACATCACCCAAAAAAATTGCATTTTATTTTTCAGTTTAGGTTTGGTTCTTAGCACTTCACAACCTCAAATTTGCAATGGGATTGTCATGAATAGTTTATATTCTTTGGGGTTCATCCTTTCCATTGCATTTGATCTCTAATACCATTTTGGTGACATGAGTACAATATGAACACTTCGTGGCAACTATTTGATGAATGTCGGATCCCCAATTTTCTCTTCAAGAATTGGTTATAGCTAGACATGGATGCATTTCAATAATGATGCACAACACTTGTATATTTTGTGTTTCAATGAAAATATTTAAAAGTGAAATCTCTTCATATTGGGAAGGTCAATGCATCTTGTATGAACATAGAGGAAACATAGCCGATTAGAAAGCATCAAAAAAGATAAAAAAGAGACGATTTTGAAGGGTTGCATTGACTATAATCTAAACTTTTGTGAAGAATGTTTGGTGCCATTAGTGGAAGCATTTCCTATAGATGGTTTGCATGGTAGAGAGGGATTAATGTTTGATTGCATATTTGAAACAAAAGAAGGTGAAAATCCCATGTAGTGGAGAGAAAGGCTTGAGAAGGGGATGTGTATGTTTGAGGATAAATTGAATTAACCAATGCACATTTAGTAGTGGGGAGAGAGGTCAATGATCAAAGGTAAATCAATAATTCAAGAGCATGTGCATAGAAGTTGAAGGGGCGCAACAAATTCATCCAAGGACCTCAAAAACGGTAATGAATGGTATGTAGATTGGAAGGCTATAGATGCATAGAATTAAGGAATAGGTGTGAGGGGTGCACATAAGCCAGAGGGAGACAAAATAGAGAGGTTCAAAGGGGCTGCATTGGAAGAACTACAAACATATTGAGGAGAGAACGATGAAGTATTTGAATTGCAAAATATTAGTCAAGATGTATGAGATGCAAGTGAGTGGCAGCAAAGTCAGAGTGGTGATTGTGTGAATTAGAGATTGTTGTAGGTTGGAGGTTGCTAATCCAGAACATGGAAGTGGTAGTTTGTTGATTGTATTTTGTAATTTTAAACCAAATAAAGTTACTTTTTTGCTTGCAATCAAAATTTTGTTGAAATTGTTGAATATGGCAAGTTATTGTCTGAGATTTTGTAAGTTTGTGATTGGTGTTTTCACAGAGGGGAGTACCCTCTGCATCATTTTGTCTCACATTTTTTCCCATGGAAAAACTCCTTCTACACATTCTCTTGTCTATCGTCTTCACAAATATCTAATATTTCTTGCTTGTCTCTATTCAAGCACCTGTGCAAGCGAAAAGGCACCCAATTTGGCTTGGTGAATCTATGCCTCACACCATTTCTATTTTGTCCTACATGCTGCCAAAAAAGATTCCCAGTGGGTCCATGTCAGGCAGGTTGCTTATCGTAGGTGTGAAAGCCACGAGACAGAGGAATCATGTCCCTCTCAAAAGGAAAATCCATTACAGTGCCTCGAGCGTTCAACCATGGTTGTGTTTTTCATAAGTTGAGTTTGATATTTTTAAAGTAGAATAAATGTTAAATACTTTTTTAAATCTAATTATTTAAAAATAAATTTTCTAAAATTCAACTAATAATTTAATTTTTTTTATTATACCTATGATAAATTATGTAAGCTTTTTTTTAGAAGTAAAAAATTAACTAATCTATTTCAAGTATCATATTAAGGTTTATTGGATTATTATAAATTTTGTGATTTTTATCTATAATGTGTGTTATTGTTTCAACTCTCTTATGAGATTATAATATATAAATTCTATTTAAATTTTTCAATTATTTGGTTTTCAAAAAAGAAGAAAAATCATTTATTTAATATTCCATTTAATAACTCAAAAATGACTCAAATGTATATCTATGAAATATTTATTTACTAGCAATCTCACTTTGGTGTGCAATGGGTACATCGAATAATAATTATATGACATTTTTTAGATTGTGTGCAGATTGGTTGAAACTAGAAAATGTGTCATGAATAGAAACAGTTTTAAATTGTTATAATTAGATTATTTTCCATAAGTTAGATTATAGTTGGATGGTTAAATTTGTAAAATATAACTTCATAAAATACACATGCAATGATTGTGTAGGCAAATTGGTTGAAATTGAATAATGGGTCATTAGTTAGATGCTTTAATGATTAAAAGTTGTATATTTTTTTAAAAACACATGAAATTAATGAAGTGGAAATAATTATATAAATGATAGGGAGCTTCAATTAATTTGATATAAAAATGTAAATGTATGTAAAAATACATTTTGGATATATATATATATATATATATAGAGAGAGAGAGAGAGAGAGAGAGAGAGTTGAAAATGTAGTTTTTTCTTGGAATGGTTATTTGTAATTATAAAAATGTATGCAATTGAAGAAAATGGTACAAATATAAATATAATTTTCTTTTTGCAGCATTGTCACAAGGTCACTTTGAACTCCAATGTATATGTATTGAACAATAGACTTGTTTAGTATTTGGAAAACAACCAATATAAAACAATATGTTGAAGTTGAAAATTAAACAAAAAATGATAGTCTTTGATAGAGTAGTTTGTAGATGTTCAACAATGGGAACATAATGTAAGTGAATCATGAGTGAAGCCTGCAATAAAGAAAAAAAGCAAATATAATTTTCTTTAAAATAAAAATATAACTTTTGGTAGATGTCCTATATTTGCAAATTCGGTTGCTATAAAACTCCTCAGTAGCTTTTAAAATTTTGTCATTTTTGACTTTTCATGTAACTATCCACTTTTATATTAATATAATATATAAGCTTCAAGCATTTTGTCAAAAAAAAAAACTTTTGATAGATGTGCTATATTTACAAATTTGATTGCTATATCTGAATTTTTGCATACATGCATCTATTATTTGAATGAATATATTACTTTGTAACACATATATTATATATTTTATTAAATTCTGCAAGCCTTAGATAGATTGGGCAAGGCTTGAGACCCTTGACTACTCAAAGGGCCCAAAGTCTATTGTAACAATGCTCTTAATTAACATAAGGATAGATGGTATGCAACAAGAGTCTTATTTACCATATGGGATGTCAATTACTCTTAACCCATATGTCAATTACTCTTAACGACTGCTAGAAAACTAGAGGTGTTTTTTTTTTGGTCAGTAGAAAACTAGAGGTTTTAGTAAAACGTCAATTTTATATATAATTTAAACAAACTCTTAACTTAAAGAAGTATTTGTAATTTACTGAATATGTTTAAAATGTATTAGCTTAAGCAGTATTTGTCATTAAGGCACTCCTCAACTTATACTATATTTGTAATTACCACACTATATTTAATTATGTTCTATTTGTAATTTATGCAAACTCATTAAGGCATATTTAGGATTTAAGCAAATTTGATTTAAAATTGAATTTTCATGGAAAACTCTTTAACCATTGGTATTTGTAAGTAAAGTTGTGTTTGAATTTGTAAGTTAAACAAACTCTTTTAGCTTGAAATGTGTTTCACTGTAAATATTTAACATTTCAAAATAAACAAAGTGGAGGATATAGACTTGCGAGAAATTACACACAGGTTAAAGTACTCATCCTCCCACCACCATTTCACAATTCATGGATACAACATAGATATATTTCATCATTTGGTTTCGTTCAGGGGCCAAAATATTCAATTTGGTTATGCAAATAATGGTTCAAAAGTTTATTAAATTGCCTCATGGGATTGTGATCTCATAAGAATAATGAAACACAACCTTATCTTATAAGACAAATGCATAAGTAATGAAATGAGTTTCCTATCTTAATTGGTGAACCAATTTCTTCATTATGGAGATAAAAAATATTTTACCAAGGCTATTTGAGATGTTGAGTTACCTCCTATGATACTAAATAGGCTTCATCTATATCCTCTACTATGCATCATGTGTCCATCATCAGATTTGGAGAGAGAAACATTGACAAGTAGTTGTTGAAGCCTTTGTAATACACTGTACTATCTATTCCTTGATACCTAGCAAGCCAATCCAGAATTATGTGTAGTAATTAATTATACTTTTGAAATACAAGTATGATAGCTTGAAACAACAAAGCAACTTTAAACCACTTGATGAGTGTGTATATATCCTTACTCTATGAAAAACTACATAGATTTCACAACTATATCTATTTATCTATATATGCTCATTCTATGAGGAGTTAGATCTATTTCACAACTAACTATAAATAAAGATTAAGTTCCTAACATAAATTTTAAGCTAATTATTCTCTACGAATTCAACCAAAAGTGATCATACCCTAGAATTACATATAAAGCACACTAGATCATACCATAGCCTATGCTCACTACGACACAAATTATGTTAAAGCTCCATTCTCATCATGTCTATCAAAGAGTGTGAATATGAACATTTGTGTGAATAAATAACAATGGAATGGATACCTTATGGAAAACCTAGTTTAGTATTTGGTTAAAGAAAAAATATCCAGAAATAAAAAAGAAAAAAGAAAAAATATCCAAAAGTAAAAAAATATGGGTTTCATTCTCAGGAAACTTTGATTTCCAAACAATCAGGTGCCTTACAAAATACCTTATTTGGTCTTTTGGTAAAGGACCAATACAAGAGACCCTAGACTAAAGATCCTCTTATTGATGTAGGGGAATGCTGAAATCGGACATGTTAAATAATCTACATGTAAATACTTAATAAAACTAAGATAGCTATAATGATCACGGTGACATTTTGTTTGCTTCAATTGATTGGGTATGGATTTGTTTTTGTTAGCAACTTAGCATTAATAATTGAGGTGTGCTTTTGACATGAATATCACTGAGAATTATTTTTCATGATCTTATTTTAACATCAAGGCTTTTTTTAAGATTTAATATAGGGGTTCTATTAAGGGATTCCTTACCCGAATATTATCAAAGGCTGATGAAGGACATTGTACAGACTGTATATTGAAAAGAGTGAGCCATCAATTACATATTTTAGGCTGGTCATTTTCATATGAGATATTAGATCGCCTTTCATAAATTATTCACAATTTTTATTTATTTATTTATTTTTTCAATAAATTTTATAATATTGTTCAATAATAAAAAGTTTTGCAACAACTTAATATTAAATAAATGATAAGGAAATATATTACATACTTGTATTTGATTAACTTATTTAATTAAGTTTTTTTTTTTTTTTTTCATTAAATATTATAAAATTTTCCTTCATAAATATAAATATTCATATGTTCAATTATTATTTTTTATTTTTTCTCAAAAATCATTATTATTACTTAAATATTAACAACAATAACTATATTATTATTTTCTTAAAAATAAATATTTAAATTTTATAATATTTAAATAAATTAAAAATATTTATATTTTTAAATATTAAAAAAATAATATTTATTTATTTATTATAATATCTTAAACTAGGGTGGGGTAGCCCCTCTTTAATGGGGTATGTGACTCTTCAATGGGCTAACGACCCTACATAAGAGGGTTGTGACCTGTTATGAGGCTGCCCCTATTTAATGTTTTATTAAATATTTATTTCTTTTAAAAATATTTTTTTATTATTATATATTTTAACTAATTTTTATATAAAAGTTTATATGTTTTATTAACATACATTCTTAATTTGACTCTCCACTCCCACAAGAGCAATTCTAAATGTAAATCTTGATGGTTCTTGTTTGGGGGGCTAGTTTTTGGTCGGTTCTTGGTTGTTTGAGGCTTTGTAGTCGGTTGTGGCTCTTGACCTTGGTTGCCTTTTTGTCCTTGGTTGTCTGTGCCTTCATGTCTTTAGTTTTGACAACCAACTAGGTTTGGGTTCCAAATCCATTCAAAATCTGTTTGTAAAGGGTTTCGGGGTCCCTTCAAAACCTGTTTTTACCTTAATCAAAAACATACATTCTTAATTTATTATATTTTAAAATAAACTTATATAAAATAAGATAAAATTTATATTATTTTTTTATATATAATGAGCAATTAAATAAAATTAATATTCAAAATTTTAGACTATATTTTTAGAAAAAGAAAATTAATTGATATTAAATATATATATTTAAAAGAAAATTAATTGATATTAAATATATTTTTAATTTTAGACTATATAGATTCTGGACAATTGCATTTAAATTTTAACATGCACACACGCACACACACATATTTGTTGAGGGTTTTAAAAATCAAAATTAAGTTTGATACCCTTAATTACTTTTGTAACTAACAATACATATTTCTATAAGCTATATTTTGTTCTTCTTTAATACTAATTTCAATTTCATTCTTCAAAATAAATAATTCTAAACAAAATTTTACAAATTAATTTAAAATAAAACTTTACTAATTTTCATTCCAAAAATTTACTTATGCATGCATTTAAAGGAAAGCCTGCTTACCTTGTAACCCTTTTCCCTTTCCATCTTCATATCCCTAACTCTTCCTTTTGCAAAATCTTCAAACTCATTTGATTTCTCATAGATCTTCCTCCTGCTTTCTTGCAAAAATCTTGATTTTTGATTCTAACCCTTTTTTTCCCTGGAGAATCAGAATCAAAATGAAACTCCAATGTACCATATGCATTCTCATCTCCATAATTTATAGATTTTTGAATTGTAAAAAATATTTTAACCAATGTAAATATAATTTCCAATTTTAGAAAGATTCTCTAATAAATTTCAATTAATTGATATCATATGTAAATTACTTGTAACCTCCACTATCATGAAATATGCCCAAAATCATCCCTATGTCATTTGTAACCCCCACCATCATAAGATATGTCATAGTTAACAATATTCTTGTCTTGTAACTCCCACATAATAATATGTCATGTGTAACAGCCTCCTCCAAAAACTTTCTTCAAATTATATATTAAGTTGCATCATAATTTAAAATGAACTTTTTAAAATAAGCTAGGTCATCCAACTTCATAAAAAGATAAAAATGATTCATTAAAACATAAAATATTAACTTCTTTACCAAAAAAAGGCTACCCACTTCTTATCTATAGTCCAAGATGCTTTCTTACACCTCTTACACTTTCATAGATGTTTTTTACACCACTATAAATAATGAGATTCTCTTCCATCTCATGCCAAGTGTTATAGCTTCAATATGTGCTTCGTTAAAATATAAAAATTTAAAATGATATTTGATCATGAGTTATTTTAAAATAATTTTAAAATATTCATTTAATTCCTTTTTAAATTTAATAATTGATTTTTTTAATAGAATTTGATGTGGTATATATATATATATATATATGAAATTGATTCTAATTAAATTTATTTATTCATTTCTTCCTTTGTCTACTCTAGAAATTACCTTTAACATATAAATATTACAATACACTTTAGATTTATTATTATTCTAATTTAATTAAAATATTCTAAAGGGTAGTATTATGACAAAAAATATGAACATGCATGTTTACACTTTGCAACAGTGTATGTAATAGAAAATGAAAACTAAGAAATAATGTGTTGATACTTGTAGGTTTATGTACAAGGTTCTATCAACTATATAAAGGTCTTTTGCAGTCAATTACACTTGATCTAGTGACAAAATTTAGGATCAAGTATGCAAGTGGTATGGTTGTGTTCTATTCTATTCATTAGTTACATTTTTATTAATGCAAAATGCATACTAAGGCATACCTATTGGAACACCCTCTTGAGTTTAAACTAATCCTAAAGTGCAAGATAGCTTATTGACTCTCAATGTAGGCCTTCAACCACCTAATTTTTGTATGGACTCTCCTTTTACCTTATTGAATACAAATCCCTAGCCTTGAAAGTAAAACAAATTACTAGGTTTTTGGGACCCAATATTGGTGGCATTTCTAGTGATATAAAGAACACAAATTTATTTTGAATACTTGATAATGCAATCACAAAATATTTTCAGTTGTTTGTTATTGTTTATTGTAATTGGCTCTATATGTTTTTTTGGCCAAGAAGAAGGTTTTAGTTGGTACCTTAAATTTTTGGATGCTCAAAAAAAATTCTCTTCCAAGTGCAAAGAGTAGAAACTTCATTTCAATTAACCCAAAACTACCAATAAAATCACAAAACTTTGTAATGGAGAGAATAAGGTATCTCAATTAATAGCAAGACAAATATGTATCTCAAGTTTCAACTAGTGCATGAATACATCCATTATGGGAAGCTCAAAGATATGGCAATTCATTAAAACCTACCTATCATTTTATAGAAGTTAGTTCAGTAGATAGAAATGGTATATATTCTTATTCAAGAGATCAATGCATATTTACTTTAAGAGCTCAATTAATAACATAATAAAAAAAATAAAGAAAGATGTCTAGGTTTGATTATGAATAAAGAATCTAAACATGTGCATGTTTGCACCTTACCATTGTGTATGTAATAAAAACAAAAATATTTTGAGAAATTAATAATGTTGATAACTATATAGAGGTATTTTATAGTTAGTTACACTTGATCTAGTGACATAAATTGGGTTCATATGTGTAGTTGGGTATGGCTATTGTTTGTTCTATTCATTGTTATATTTTAATTGATATAGAATGCCTAATAAGGCATGTCTCTAGGAACACCCTCTAGGTTTAAGCTAAGGTTGAAGTGTAGGAAAGATTACCCACCTCGTTGTAGGCTTTCAACCACCTAAAGTGTATTGATGAACTCTCATTTTACCTTCTTGAAGACAAAATACTAGCCTTGAAGATGAGACAAAGTCCTAGGATTTTAGACTTGTAATTTTGGGACCCAACTTTGGTGTCTTTTTTGGGGATATAAAGATCAAAATATAATTTTGAAGACCCCAGTGACAGTCATAAAATATGTGTAGTTGTTTATTGTTGTGCATTGTGTTTTCCAAAAAGAAGGTTTTGTTTGGTACCTTAAAGTTTCAACTACTTGGAAAAAATTGTCTCTTCCAAGTGAATAAAGGTGACTCTATTTTAGTCAAACCAAAACTAGAAATTAGATCATAAAAAATTATAATGGAGAGAAGGCAAATCAATTACCAACAAGATGAATATGCAACTCGGGTTTCAACCAATGTATGAAGAAATCCATTATGGGAAGCTCAAAACTATGTAAAGTCATTCAAACCTACCTATCACTTTTTAGAAGTTAATTTGACAAATAGAAATGGCATATATTCTAATTCAATAGATCAATGTATACTTACTTCTAAAAAATCAAATAATAACATAATAAAAAAATAAAGAGTTGTGTCTAGATCTAATTATGAAGAAATAAATGATCTAATTATTTGTAGAAGTAAGGACAAAAACCATGATGAACATAATTCTTATCAACACACCACCTCTCCTAGAACATCATATAGTTATGAAAATGAAATAGAAGAATTGATAAATCGTCAACAAAGGGAGACATAAAGACAAATGGAAATATTTGAAATACAAAAACTCAATTAAAAATAAATGTTATACTTCTTGGTAGGAAGCACAAGGATAAATACAATACACAAATATTGGCATGAGCTATCTAGACAAGGAAATATATAATATTGTCCAATATTCTCTTCCTCCCAAGATGCCATGTAGAGAAGAAGTTGAACATGTTGAGGTGATGTTTCACCTTAAATTGGAGTTTATCAACAACTTATTATAGAGGTTCAGTTGTAGGAGGCTCAACTTTCCACCCTTAAGAATCTAAATACCCTCTTAGTGAGAAAAGAGGAAGATTTTTCTTAGTACTATGTAGATGAGGACAATCAATATGTTGCATTGAGATATGTCACCATGGATGGAGAAGATGAGTTCAATGATTATGATGCATTTGATCTGGAGTTTCAAGAAAAACATAATGTTGATGCATAACACTATCAATCACCCACACACAACATGCAACATCCAAGGGTACTCATGCAGCTAACCGTATAGTTCAAAGTATTGTGTGAACACATACTGATGCAACAATAGTGCAAGTTGAAAATGAATATCAGTTGAGATAAGAACAAATTTCTACATAAAATAATATTAATACTAGATTAGAGAGTTTTCCAAGGGAAACAATAAGAAATTGTAATAGCTAGAGAATAAAATGAAGAATAATAGTGCTATAGATAGGGTGACACAGAAAAATAATTTTCCACTACAATAATGAGCGGCGAAGAAGAAAGAGATGCCAAAATCTCACAAAAATGAAGTTATAAATGGAAAAAAAATGAATTATGAGACAAAATTAATTCAAAACTACCACTAGAAGTGCAATGTATGAATAGAGAGGAAAATGTGTACACAATTGAACAATCAAGTGGGTCATTTCTTGAGATTAATTATGTGGAGTGTGCACATGTTGATGATGTAAAGGATGATCTCAAGAAATTAGTTTCTTGTTTCATATATTTCCCTCCTTTTTTCTTTCTTTTGATATTGAAGATACTAACATTATTTGCATGAGAATGATTGGGTGTAGTTGATCTTGATGATAAAATAGTTGAAACAATTGTTAGTGTAGTTAATGATTTTTAATTTAAAGACCTTGCCCTAGATGATTGTGAAGATGGTGATCATGTGGATGCATACATGAACCTATTACTTTTATGCATGAATTATTTTCTTCCTCATGCAGATTGTGTTCAATGGGGTCATCAAAATTGTTGTTGTAGTGATCAAGAAAGAAGAAGAAATGGATCATAATTCTAATTTTAGTGGTATGTATGACACAATAGACTACTCAAATGAGTTTGAAATAGAGAAACAATTTGAATAATTTTCTTCTTCACCTAAGATGTCTCATGCACCATTTTTGTTTTTATGAAGTGAGTTGTAACTTGAATCATTATAATTCAAATATTAAAGAATACATCACCATATATGAAAATAATTTATGTTAGCCACATGTCTCAAAGTTTGATGTGAATATTGTTAATTATGAAGATTTCATTTGCGATGAAGGTCATGCTTCTATTTTGTGGATGATTGTTTTTTGCCTAACTGTGAGTCCATATGGGTCCAACATACAAATGAATGGTGTTGAGCAATAACACATATGTGAAAAATAATACTAGCATGTTGTTGGTCAAATTGAAAGTGTACATGAGCTTGAGGTGTTCCAATTTATAATGTAAGATGATTTATTTCCTTCTGTTGAGTAGGGTTGCATTCAAGTATACATTTATTCTCCATATGAGTTGGAGATTTTTTATTTTTACCTGGATTCATATGATGAGGTCAACAAATGTAGTAAAGTTGAAGAATTGAATGATGGAGGTATATTTTCATTTGTATATGATGCTACTAATTTTGATTTAATTTTTCTCCCCCTCTACTACTGTATGCATGAATAATGCATCATTGTATAGGTCAAGCACCTATTATATGTGGTTTTCCTACAACAATAACATTGAAGGTAGGGTTGATCTTCAATTTATGGGCACTATTTAGAATTGTATCCATACATATCCAAGGTATATTGTGCTACCACTAGGTATTTATTATATTTTTGATGTAAGGGAGATCAATCCATTTAGTAGGCTTATCTTTGAAAAAGACAAGTTATTGTTGTAGTTTTTCTATGGCCTTGTGTCATGGGTCTTCTTGTAAGTTTGGCCTAAAATTATATAAACTTCAATTTTGTTTGTAGTCATACCTTCAATTCTTTAAGTTTTGTGTCATTGGCTATAGTTTTTCTCCTTGTATCTTATGTTGTCTTATCTTTTTTTTCTTTCATGTATATATTGTTGCCTTTGTGCATCCATAAACTGTGTTTGTCATTGTGAAGTGTGGTTAGTTTTGGTCTTCCTTTTTGTCCCCATTTTTATCTACAACCCAAAAATAGTTGTACTTTCATTGTGCCAACAATTGCCACATCACAAGACATAGCCTATTAGGAACCAATCCTAACATTTCAAAATTTTCTTGACTCCTAGTTTCATTATGTGCTTAGTTTTTATTTTACCCATCATATATAACCAATCTGAGAAGGTTTTGTATGGATCTTAATTTGTTATTTTTTCCTATGTATTATCTTTCATCATCCTCCATGTGGTTAATCATGTGTTAAATTTTGTTAGGGTCTCAAAAATTCCTAATTTATGGAGGCTTTGATTCAATTTCTTATTACTTTTTCTATTTGCAAAATTTTCCCTTCCAATTGAATGCAAAATTTACATCTACATCTTCGCATTTAATTCACCTTCACTTTCCTACAAGCTTTCCTATGGAATTTTTCATTAATGTCAAATTTGTAGGATTTCGACCTAAAACAAGTTATTTTCCCATCTAGTGATCGGCATTCGGTAAATTCATCGCCAACAATTCACCAAAGGAAAATTTACCGCCATGGAAAATTCACCGCCAAGTAAAGTTCACCGCCAACAATTCATTGCAGCGAAAATTAACCACATTAATATTTTTAACAAAATCAATGTTTTTGAAATATATATTAAAAAATATTAATGCGGTTAATTTTCCCCCATGGTGAATTTCTAGTGGTGAACTTTACTTAGTGGTGAATTTTCCATGGTGGTTAATTGTTGACGGTGAATTTTCCTTTGGCAAATTGTTGGCGATGAATTTTCCTAGAGCCCTAGTAATTGTGTACACTTACATGTTGAGTCCCTACAAAACTTCCTTTTCCATCCATTTCTCCACTTTCCTTTAGTTCGCTTTGCGATATTTTGAAGTGTAATCAAATTTTATCATTTCCTTTTGAATGTTCACTTCATGAGCATTTATCCACATGTTTTTAATTCCATATATTTTTTCCGTGTTCTTCCACCTTCATCTTTATGGGATTTCCATCTACATTCAAACATGTAAATACTATCTCAATTTCACTTTCAATGTTCACTTTTGCACACTTTTTCTCCACATACTTTCACATGGAATTCCAATAAAATCTCTTTTACATCCATTCCTTCCCTTACCTCCATTTTTTCCTTTGCAAGAATTTATTGTGCAACTAAGTATCACTCCTATGCCCACTTATAATGTCTATTTCTACATGTATTTTTTTGCATTCTTCCACTTCACTTGCTAATGGAACCTCAAATCCTACAAATATGTAGTTGAAGACCTTTTTCCTACAAGTTATTTTTTTAAAACAAAAATTACAAATAGTTCCCATTTGGATGGTCTGCATATTTCACTTCCATATAAAATCCTTGCATTCCTTTCTAATTTTTAGTTGCATGTCAATTTTTTTTGCAAACTATCCAAAATGCTTCACTTGCTCCCACCACTCCTAGAACTACTCTAGGATCACCATTAATACTCAATTGGATTCTACAACCATCAGATTAAATTTTAACATTCTCATAAAAATATTTCACTCCAAATATAGAGGCATCATTAATTCAAAAATATATTGCAGATCTGGGAGATATTCTTCCATGCCTCCCATGCTATTTTTATGCCTCTACTAGTGATTTTCATGTGATTTTGTATGTAGTTTATAAGAGGATTGATGGCTTTGAATAGGGTGTTGTGTGTCCTTCATGTAATTAATGTTTTCATCATCTTGAGGCTCCCACAATGGTTGGAATCAATACAATAAATACTCTATAAGAACTAGTCTTCTATTCTTTCAATGGTGTAGGTTGGTTCTTGAGCCAATTTTTTGATTTGATAAAGTCTATATTTCATTCCAAGGCACCAATCTTGAACATTTGAACTACAAATGAAGAGATATGATTTGAAATAGTGTAGGATAGGTTTGTAATGCACATTCTTGTAATTGTATGTATCCATGGATATTTTCCAAGATTAAAGGAAATATTGTAATTGAAGCTATATATTTCCTTAGGCCACATTTGTTGTTATGAATGAAAATAGGGTTTGATGTGTTTGTGATAGCATCTAATGGATTGTAAATATTTTTTAATGGTTATTCCTTTGTTTAATGTGGGTCTTTTTAGTTTTGGTCATGGATTATTAAGTGTTCCTATTGCATATAATTTAATTCTATGAATGTATGTGAATGCAATCTATTTTCTAATATTGTATAAGTATTATCACCTTCCTCTTTGTTGTTCACGACTCTTTTTCCCAATGGAGTAGGCATTGGTTCTTATTAGTGAAGAAATCAATCAATCCATGATTTAATCACTCTCCATCCCATTAGTTATAGGAGTAGGTTAAGATTAGATTAGGCATGTGCATGTCGTTCAACATTCAATTTTATAAACCAAGGATAAATCTTAAGTGGAATGCAACTATTAAATTATTAGAGAATCTAAACATGCATGTTTGCACCTTGTCACTTTGTAGGTAATAACAAATGAATTTTTTTTAAAGAATTATAATGTGATGATATATGTAGGTGCATGTGCAAGGTGTTACCATCCATATAGAGGTCTTTTACAATTAGTTACAATTGATCTAGTGATAGAAATTAGGGTTAGATGTGTAATTGTGTATGGTTGTTTATATTTTAATTTATATAAAAATCATTTTAATTCATACCTCTAGGGACATCCTCTCACATTTCAGATGATCCTAAAGTGCAAGAGAGATTACCCACTCTCATTGTAGGCCTTCAACCACCCAAAGTCTATTAATGAACTCTAATTTTACCTTCTTGAACAAAACCCCTAGCCTAGAAGGTGAGAGAAAGTCTTGGGATTTCAAACCCTACAATTTTGGGACCCAACACATACAACCAATACAATCAAAGAGAAATTTTATTCCATTGAAATAATAAAAATGTGCCAAAAAATTCAAGTTTTGTGAACTATAAAAACCACTAAAATTTTATGATACTTCTTGTGGCCTTTTCAAGTTCCTTTTTCCATTTTGAGGTTTTCGAGATTGAAAAATATTTGTATTCTACAAGTGTGTGAAGTTTGGGATTGGAGCTTAACTTCCCATTTTGAACTGTTTTGAGATTTGAGGATTTTTTGTCAACAACTCATAATTCTAGAAAAGTCTCCCCATTTTCAATAGGAAACTTTGCTTCTGAAAATAAAAAAAGTTTAACAACTTGCACTTCCAACATAGAAACTAGAAACTTCTAACAACTTGCAACACAATGCACTTCAAAATTTTACAAAACCATCACACTTTACAAATTTAGGGGACCAAGAAATTTTCTCCATTTGTAGCATGAAATGTACTCCAAAAATTAGAAATAACTTGCAAATATGAACACAAAATTATGCCTTTAATTTAGCAAGTGACTTAAGCTTGAGAATGATTGAGATCATTTACAATTGAGGATAAATAATACAAGCATTTAATATTTTTTACTTAAACAAGCTTGTAGACATGTAAAAATGACCTAACGCTTATCGTACATCTTGAATGACATTTTCTCATCATTGGCATCATTATCATCTAATATAACTCCATTTCACATCATTTACATCAAAAACCCTAATTTCCTCTATTAATTGAATAATGTTACATTATTTAATTAATTCACTATTTTATCGTTTTTGACTAATAAAATAAAATTCATCTATTTAATAAAGTCCTAATCTAACTTTATTCCTCCTAATTAATTAAATAACATCAATTATTTAATTATGTCACTAATTTACCCTATTCCCCTTAAATCAATTAAATTATTATCACTTAATAATTTAATTAAATCGCTTTCCCCTAAACTTGAATAATTAAATATTCAAAACATCATCCAAAAAGGTCAACAAAACAAATACAACTTTGTTTATAAAAGTCAAACATGACTTGCACGTTCAACTCAAAAAGGCTTAATTAATTACCCTCACCCACTTTTATGATTAAGCAAATTACGGTCACTCATTGCTCACTCTGATTGGTTGATTGATTCATCTATTTCCTAACTAATCCATCTATTTGTCAATCCCATTGAAGGCTCAACTTGATTTCCTCAATTCCACAGATTAGGCAATCTTATTCCTCTAATTAGTCAATTAACATCCTTAATTGATTTGATCACAAAAGCTAACTGGGCAATCTAATTCCTCTCAACATCTTTCAACTATTGATCAAGATATTCTACTACGTGATCCCAATCGTTCATCTCAATACATAAAATCTATATAACAACCCTCTTCATCCTCAAAAACCATCAAAGAATTGGCATATTTTGTGCAATGAAGTAATGTTGAATTGCCATTTGATTTCTTGAGAGATTTTATACACACCTCTGATCACCATTCACAAACATTGAAGCTTTTGTAAAAACATAATGGAGGATTCACATTGATGCAACGCAATTCAACATCATTGCAAATACACTTCGAAATGAGATCGGTAATGATATAGTTTAGTGAATTCATTGTTTCCTCTTTGTTTTCTAATACTTAGTTCATCGAATTCAGTAATATTCTATTGTTCATTTCATGAGTAATGGGTATGGAATCCATCTTTTATTTGAATTAAAACTTGTTTAATTCATTTATGTTTGATTTCCTTATGCTTCTTGATTTCCCCCTTACACATTTTGGCATGTCTTGTGGGACCACGGTCCTTAACATTAACATTTCATCGAGTTTTCCTAAGTAATTGTAGGTTTTGGAATGCGGTCACATCTTCCATAAACGTAGTTGAATATTTTTCACACAAAAGTTTCAAAAATTTGTCACGGTTGTTTCCCATTTTTGCTGCAATTGCTCTTTTTCCTACTACAATTGTACTAGATTTGTCTACTTTTGAAAATTTAAACCACTATTTCTCCTAGAAATAGGTCCGCAATTGCACTAAAAGGGACCGATTTTGACTAATATGCATGCTTTTTCTCTTTGTATTTTTTATTCAAAATTTACAAAGTAATTTTGTTAATTTCTAATGCTAACAGGTGATTATTTTGGGTGTTGTTGAGGTTACTAACTTTGTTTGTGCAACTCTTGTAGGAAAATGCCACACTTTACATCAAGAACAACTAACGATTTTATTGCAGAGAAGGTGAACAGTTCAAGTCCAAGTTTTCAAAAAATCTTTCTTAGTTTAGGAAAACACTTCGAATTTGTGCTTAAAAATTGAACCTCACAACTTGCACATTTCAATTTGGTGTATTAAAATGAACTTTTCATAAGCTTTCCTAGTTTAGAACATCTTTCAAACTAGTGCTTAAAAATTGAACCCCACAACTTGCACATTTCGATTTGGTGTATTAAAATAAACTTTTCAGAATCTTTCCTAGTTTAGAACATATTTTGAATTGGTTCTTAAAAATTAAACCCCACAACTTGCACATTTCGATTTGGTCTATTAAAATGAACTTTTCATAAGATTTCCTAGTTTAGAACATCTTTCGAATTGGTGCTTAAAAATTGAACCCCACAGCTTGCACATTTCGATTTGGTGTATTAAAATGAACTTTTTGGAAGCTTTCTTAGTTTAGAACATCTTTTGAATTGGTGCTTGAAAATTGAACCTCATAACTTGCACATTTCAATTTGGTGTCTTAAAAAGATCTTTCAAAAGCTTTCATAGTTTAGAACACTTCAATTCGGTGTTCATAAAATGGAATGCTTTCTTTTAACCAGCGCTTTCATTTTGTTGATGAACGAATGATATTTATTTTGTTGACCACATTAAGACAAGGCTATTAGAAACACTCAAGAATTGGTGCTTAAAACTAAACAAATGCATTCTAATTTGCACACTGCTATCTACTTGCTTGAAATCCAAAACACTTCAGAATTGGTGCACATAAAAAAATTTGCTCTTTTTTACACTTCATTCATTTTTTCTTTTTTTGGATAGCATCGTTTGAGGGGATTAAAAGGAATATTGTGGTGAATTGTTTGTCATGTCTTCTGTGTTTTGAAAACTAAGTATCTATCCTCTCCCCTCATGTCTTTTTGGTGATCTTGGGTGACGAAAAGCACTTTGATTTTTGCACTTATTTGATTTCAAGCATCACCTTTAGAGGGATTTCCTTTGAGACACATCCCACGTTGGATAACTCAAAGGTGACTCAAAGCATTTTTTTCCCTTAGGAAGCTATATAAATGGTCAAGTCTAAACACCAAATGACTTAATCAACGATTACTTGGCCATCAATTCCATTCAAAATGGGAGGTACCTGTGTGTATATAGGGCCCCTAGTAGGATTGGTTAAATCTTTTAGTAGCTTTTTGGGCGCTAGCCAACCATTGGATCCCCTGAGAAATGACTAAGAACCAATGTATTAGAGGCCATCCTTTTTATTCAAAATATTCTTTGAAAGTGGTGCATCATAATTTACTTCTAAGAAGTTACTTACCAAGTTCGATTTATGGTTGAGATTAAAACACTCTCCATAAGTTGCATGTAAAATCATCCCTTCAGGGCATGAGGTAAGCCCACCTAAAATAACGTGCCTATCTCTAAGGTGTAATGATTGTCTTCACAAACTTGCCAAAATTCTTCATTTCTTTGGACATCAAACACTTTGCTTGATTTAAAATGATCACATCAAAACAAACATTGAAAATGGTTATCAAATTTCAAACCCTTTGGACATAGTGTGAATACCTTTGAAAAGATCCCTATATTTGCACTCCTTAAAAGATATCTTAAACAAATATCTCTAAAGGTTTCTGAATATTTAGGCTTACATTTCAAGTTGTTGACCTTTTTGACCTTTGGCATTGTGTTTATTTGGCATTGATGTCAATTTGAGTTGGTAATTATTTGAAGGGAATATGGTGTTTTGTCTTTGGTTGACATTGGATATTATTTGTTTACCACTAAGGAAGCCATGTTGTGTGACTTAGACAACAATAATGTCATGCACTTAGAACTTAGCACATGGTGCCTTGGAATTATAGGCCGACATAATGAGTTAAACATGATGATAATTTTTTGATCTTCATGAAAAATGAGAAAAACATAATGAAATGTCTCAACATAATTATAATCCTAAAAGTCGTCATCGACTAAACACTAAGGCAGTCCATTGTTGAAAGTGATGGTCATGGTAGGGTATGAGAAAGCTTGAGGAAAAGATGGTATGGTAGCTGGAAGTGGAGAGAAGTGGTTTTCAGACAATATGTTTTCATTATCTTCAGGTGATATCGTTCTCCATTTACAATTTGAGTTGCATTCAAAGAGGTAACACAGTTTCTTGTTTAAACCCTAATCTGTCCTTACATAAATTACATTATCTAAAAGTGGTTTTTTGTCTTGAAGTCAATATTTGTTTGTTGTATAGGGTCTTGCATTCTCACAAGGTTTATTTGTAAAGGGATAAGGTCTTGCTGTTTTTAAAAGAGGGTTGTGTGCATATAGTTAATGCCATTTGTTTATGTTCAAGTTTCATCCCTTCATGATCTTGGTCGACTCATGTTTCACAATGTATTTGTGATGTTTCATTAGTTTATGAATGTCGGGTTTTTGAAGTGTTCCTTGTTGGTTTTAAAGTTAATGTCTTAATGTGCATATAATGTCAACAAGGATTTATTGAAGTATATGTGTGTTCATTGTATAGTTTTAATACCCTATTTGTTAGGGCAGCAAGTCGACTTTCAATATGGGTATGCTTGTGTTTAATGCATTGAAATTTAAATGGGAATTATTGAATATGATTCATATGATTAGTAGTTGGTTAAAACTATACAAAGGATGTTCCACAATGATGTTGTTTGACAGTTATGTATTCTTGAGAAGGCAGTATGTAAAAGGAAGTTATACTTGCAAAAAAATTATGAAAGATTTATGTTACTTGAATGCATATAAAATAGTGGCATAGTCACTATGTGAAGGTTTGATGAGTATGAGACTTATACTTTACAAAGAGTCATTATTATGTTTATGCTGAAAGCATTGATGAACAATCTATTTTGAAAAAATGATAAATCACTTTAAGTGTTGGTTGTATGTGGATACATAGACATATAGGTTCTTGAGTCTCCAATAAAAATGAGACAATCAACAAATGCTTTGTAATGAAACCGAGATTATACTCTATCCTTTTATTCACAGAATCATATTAATGTAAAATTTGTATTTTCCAATGAGGCATACTTGTAAACAGTGAGGTTCCTTTGCTAGTGAAGCATGTTGTGTAGCCAGTGAGGCATATTGTGTAGCCATTGAAGCATATTGTGTAGCTAGTGAGGCTCTATAATCAGAGGGATTTTATTAAGCTAGTGTATGAGCGTAAATTTTCACCCCTAAAGCAAATTTCCCTTTCACCCCTTTACACTTTAGAAAACCAAAAGCGAAGGTTTAATTACACTTAAGCCCACTGCTTGCATCGCACTTGGCACCATGTTTGTATGTTGGTGGAGGAGTTTCTTTCAAGATGCCCGCATGGCACGCAAACGGCCGCATGGTGCGCTTACTTCCCTGGAAGATTCTTGTGGCTAGAGACTGTAGAGATGTTACACTTTCGATTAGAAGTTGAAGTGTAATGCCCCTCTTCGGTTGGCTGACCTGAATATGGTCATTTTTCATCTTCTCCTTCATATTCTCACTCCATTCTTCCATTCTCAAGTTTTGAACAAGTTGGCACACTCTCTCCATGCTTTGAGAATCCACTTTCAAGCTTTGTAGCAGCACTTTTCACTTCATTGCAGCAATCTACCACTCCATCACTCTGATAGTGCAAGCATAAGAAAAACACCATCACAGCAAAGACTTGAGTTCCTCTCATTCACTCCTCCACAAACCTTGAGCGCTTTTGATGGAGGTGGTAAGCTCCTCTCATCTCCTCTATCATATTTGGTTGATTAAGGATGTACTATTTTATAGTGTCTCTTGTATTGTATTCTTTCTTTATCGTTATTTATATCATTGCAAACTTGGTTGTCCATGGAGGTGGAAACACCAAAATGGGAGTCTGACTGAGGCAATCCCCTAAACAGCCCCAAAATTCCCCCTTTTTTTGTGTGCAGGTGGAGAGATCTCAGAGCAAGTTGGCGAGAGGATCATTCTACGAAATTATCTTTGTCACCCTTGCGCGCACCTATGAGACGCCAGTGCTCTGCGTTTTTGTCCTAGAACCACAATTTTGTCCTTCGACAGAGAGCCACTTGAGACGTAGAGTTGACTCCAAAACGTGACTCATCTAGTCTCTTTCCAATTCTCGGGTTTGCAGAGTGGTCAAAGGACACATAATCCCCATCATTCTCATCCCTCCTATCCTAACCATCCTTTAAACTGAGGTAAGTTAGGGTAGCCTTTCCGCTCTTGGCCTTTCATGACCTAGGGCCTTGCAGTGGTTGGTCCCCCTCTCTTACATTTTTGGTGAACCTGACATGAACCAACGTCTATCCATTTGTCGGCATCCTGAAATTTGTCTCGTATACCTCCTGGTCATTGTACACCGGTGTGTCATGAAATTTTATGAGCTTCACGACCCAGTATACGACCTCTGGGCATATTGTTAGAAAAAAATTGTGACACCTTCTGATGGACAAGATGAAGGTCTCCTCTAGCTTCACTACCAACCTTTTCTCTGCACAGGAGCACATATCGTGAGGCAAATCTAGGTTTCTTGACAAAATTGATCGCATCCCTATTCCTCTTGTGTCGTCGACCTCTTCATCTATAGATGAGCATGAGGTCATTTATATCCCTTTTGAGTACGCCGTTAGCCTTGGTAAAGGGTTAGGTGCATTGGAAAATCACCTGGAAGGAAACCCGAAGATGGCTAGTGTTGCTAAGGTGATCGGTGAAATAAGATACATGGCAGAAAAAGATCAAATAGGTGTAGAGCTCTTAGCTACTCTCATTGGTCTGGACGAAGCATGTGCCCCCTCAAGCCATGCTTGTATGATACGAGGTGGCCTCTTCAAGGAATGCGAGAGGTAGCTGGAGATGTCAATGCCTCCTACATCCATGTATATGGCTGACATGGTCCCTTTGGTCAATATACCTGCTACTTCTGAATTTTTTGAGACTATCAAAGTAAATAGGAACCCTTTGGGTTTCCACTTCACCCCTTCTGCCACCTCCGGTGGTGGAGGCTTTGGTGGAATGATAGGTGGAGGCTTTGGTGGTGAAAACTTTGGAAATGGGGTGGCATTGGGGAGGTGGCTTCGACGGAAGTCACACTGGTGGTGGCGACATCGATCGTGGCTCTAGCAGTGGTCATGGTTGCACCGGCGGAAACCACACTGGTGGCGGCGACATCGATGGCAGTTCTGGCAGTGGTCATGGTGGTGGTCACGGTAGTGGCTCTGGCAGTGGTTCTGGTGGTCCTATGTTTTCTAACAACCCTATTATGAATACCCTTCTTCAAAATATGGGGAAGATGCAGAACTAGCTGGCAAACCTTTCTAAGGCCTCGGCCCAGCCTATCTTCCAACCCTTCTTCCGACACAGCCCATTGTCAGTTGCAATTCTAAACACTCCTTTCCCGCAAGGGATGGAGATTCCGAAATTCGATAAATACGGTGGTAAAGGGAACCCACAGACACATATGTTCGCCTTTAATGCCTTATGCACAAACTTTTTCCATCACGATGTGTTGATGGCCAAACTATTTCCTCGATCCCTCAAAGATACAACATTGGACTGGTACTGTTCTTTTCCTGATAATTCCATCTTCATGTTTGATCAACTTGTGAATCAGTTCCTATGACAATTCCAAGCCAATATCAAACCAAAGATGACCTTATTAGACCTTATTAGATGCAAACAAGGGGACAATGAAAAGATTATAGAATTTATAGCATGATACCAAGCACTCTTCTCATAGATCTTGTATTCGTCACCTGTTTCTGATGTACAAAAGGTCTTCATAGGGAACCTACAAAGGCCTTGGCAAGAAAAATTTACCCTCATGAAGTATCCTTCTTTTGCACACTTGTGTGTGGCTTTACGAGAGTACCAGCAAATAGTGGTTCAGTTTGGGGGTACTCCCTCATGCTCCCGTTCTGAAGGAAGATCTATCATATCAATCTCGAGAAGAGGTAAAACTGTTGCAAATGTAGTAGTCGTTGTGGATAACAACGACCTCAGACGGGACCGAAAGTTTACGAAGCTATCGAAGTCTTATTCTTCCATCTTGCAAAAGTTGGTGAAGGATAATATCCTTACCCTACCACCTCCTAAACGAGTTAGAGAACCATACCCTGGCTGGTATGAAGAAAACACATATTGTTAGTACCATTGAGTCAACATACACGATACTAAACACTGCATGCACCTGCGTCATGAGATACAGGATCACATCGAGGACGGTAGTATTCGTCTTGATGGAGGTAAGAAAAAAATGAATAAATCAGTGGTGAAAGTTAATAGTCAATTGAAGATATACGAACATGTTTCTGTCACATTTTTCTAACATGATTATCAATCCTGTTGATTCTATTTCTCATCCCGAGGCATATGTTAACATGGTTATTGTTACTCCCTCTCCTCGCCTTGCAACCAATTCGTCGGACGTGAAATTTAATTCACAAGATGTTCCAGCAAATGGTAAGCCTTCTCCACTTTATATTTGTGCTCACCTCAATGGCAACATTGTGACGAGGGTCTTAGTCAACCCCGCGAGTAGAGTGAATGTCATCACAGAGGAGACATTACTCCTAAACTCCCTACAAAGGGAGGACTATGAAAAAACAAAATCCATCATTCGTACGCATGATGTACTTTCTCTAAAACCTTATGGATCGATAATGATGTCTATCTTGGTCAGACCCAGGAACGTAGACATGGTCTTCGACGTTATTCCTAAGCCGAACCTATTTAGAGTGAAGTTGGGTATACCTTGGCTAGCTTCCATGAATGGGATCACCTCTGTGATTCATAAGTGCCTTAAGTTTTCCCACGAAGGTGTCATGCACGTAGTGCATGATACTGGAGATCAACCTATGGTATAAGATTGGAGACAAAGGACAACTGAATTTGACCCTTCCTATAGCCGATCTGCCAATTGCCTCCTCTTTCTGAAAGGGATAGGAGAAGCTCACTCCCTCTCGAGCTGACTCATTCACTCCTCTCTCTTGGGAAGAGTACTAGATGAACAAGCTTGGGTTCTACCCGCTAAGTCTGATGATGCCTCCTTGGCAAAAGCCCAAGGTCAGGATATTGGATCTCCCTAATGGGTCTCTAGTATCCTGGTACTATTTGTACGGTAGAAATAAAGGCTCATGAAGAGATTTTTCCACTCGACCTCTTCCTATTCCCCTAAACAAGAAAGGATCCACCTCTAAAGTGGTAGAGTCAACTCCTCCCATTATTTTTGAACCTGCCCCTTCTTCTCCCATACAGGAGTCTGTCTTCCCATTGTAAGCAGTTGTGGAAGACACTCCCATGGTTGAATAGAATCCTTTCATCCCTTTGTAGACTCTGACTTCTGATTCGAAGAGTCGTAGAAACCACCTTGCACATGAGCACAAGCATCGGCGAAAGGCCCTCCTAGTCGAGAAAGCCTCCTTACAGAATAAGGAGGAGAAGAAGACTACACCTCTTGCTACGTCCTCCTCTTTCCCTTTTGTCTTTGAATCTCTCTTGGCTCCTGCTGTGAGCACACATGCACCTGGAAAGGTGCAAGTGTTCATCGCCCCTTCAATGGAGCCGCCCTTGTTGACTTCCGTCCCGAATGTCTTGCCTTTTCCAAAGCCCGTGCACATGGTGAACACTTTGGTTGTGTCCACTGTGCTTCTTTCCTCTTCTCCCTCGACCCTCCTTGTTTCGTTTGTGGGGAGTTCACCTCCTTCGATGAAGAAGAAGGTAGAGTGTGGCCCCTCCAGCAATGGGGGACATAAGAAGAGCCCACCTCCTCTGAAAGGTGGCCCCAAGTTTACTTGTTTTATCCTAGTAATGGAACCAGTCTTTCCCTTCCCCGAGTTTGTCACCGCTCTCGAATCTCTCGGTAAGCCTAGCGGTGAACCTCAAATGCAAACTCCTCCATCTGTCGAGGTGAAATATGGCACTCCCGTTAAGTGCATGTTTAACTCGGTGGATGAAGTTCCGACCTTGTCAATGATCTTTGTGAGGTCGTTGACCTTGGACCCACAAGAGTTGACGATGGGGGCATCATAGTTCCCTCTGCCTTGTCCCTTGTTGCGGGAGGAGCTTTATTACACTATTTCAGGCTCACCATCCTTCCCCCCTACGATGATCTAGAGTGGGAAGTTGATGACCTCTTGGTCGACCAGTGTTAGGGGGAGACCCTCTTCTTGATCTTTAGATTAGATGTGTGTGTGTTGTGATGTGTTCCCCCGTAATCATGCTATATGTTCCTGGATGACCCTTGTCACCCCTGTTGGTGCTTGGATACAGGCGTGGTGTTTGTGTTGTAAATATTCCTCTATATGTATCTTCATTCTTCCATGTTTGTGATTGAATTTTGGTAAATTAGGGACGATGCAAAGCATCGGGAGCATTTAGGCCTCGTTCCATGTTGACCCAATTTTTTATTTTACTTTGTCTTTCATGCTTTCTTCTTGATCTAGTTGGGTATTGATGATCTTTCGCCTCTTGTCATGGTTACCGAATAAATATAAATAAAGGTAGATCTGACCCCACGAAACTAGATCCCCCTATACCCTTTGTGTGTGATCTTTTTCCTTTGCTTTCTCTTTATCTTTCTCTCTTCTTTGCTTGAGTTGTCTCTCTCATGTGTGACAATGCCACTTAGTCCTTAGAAAATGCATTCATTGCCAAACAAATCTTTTCTCAAAGATCCTTCACACTTCTTTGTTAGAATTGCATTCTCAACTTGAAACCCTAGCGAAATATGTTTCCTTCATCATGGGTTCATAAAGAAAGGACTTGGAAACCCTCCTTTGAAGCAAGAACGGTCTTATTCTTCCCCTTGCATGAGCGCATCTCCTTCCTTTCGAATTCCTTGATGAAGTGAACATCTTTCAAAAGGATTCCTTGTTGATGAATCGATTTGAGAAGGAAGACATTAGCTTTGAATAGTGTGTCCCTTGAGTGGACCCCTCCTTTTCATGTTGGGTTCCCAAGGGATCCCTTCAAAAAAATTTCAACAAAATTCTATGGCGTCTAGCTTGGGGGCAGCCTGACTAGGCCGGTTTCACTTCTTCGCGTCTAGTCTGAGGGCAACCCGACTAGACCTACTTCGCATCCTTACGTCTAGCTTGGGGTAAGCCCGACTAGACTTTACTTTTCAAGCAGCGCATCCCTTAAGTGGACACTCCTTCCTTTTGAAGGGTTCCCGAGGGACCCATTTGAAATTCTTACAATTTAGTAATGGTTTGCGTGACTGTCTATTCACTGGCCTGTGCAACTGCTTCCTAATATGTTCTATCTGCAGGTAAACATGTCGCCATCTTTGACTCTACGAAGTCCCCTTTACTCGGTCTCCCTCATGTGAGAGCTCTTAGGGGATACCATCCTTGCAGGTCTGTGAGTCTGTAAGGTGCTTTTATCTGTCTCCCTCATGTGAGAGTTCTTGAGGGATACCGTCCTTACAGTTCTGCAGGGCTGTGAGGTGTTTTTCCTAGTTTCCTTCATGTGAGAGTTCTTGAAGGATACCACCCTTGCAGGACCGTGAGCCTATGAGGCACTTTCGAACTTCAACTTTGTGGTTATGTGGAACTATGAAGTCCTCTCCTACACTTTTGGTTTTTCCAAACTATGCTCTACTTCCTCGTCAGTTCAGGTATACTATTATACCCCAAATTAAAAATTTTGCTACACTTAGGCATTTTGAAGAAATCAGTCAAAATAGTGTTAAATTTGTCAAAAAAGGTCAAAATTGGGGTTTGCATGTCTTGCATGGGGGTCAAAAACTTGAAAATTTTGAAATCTGACAATCTGGGTCGATTCAAAACGATCAAACCAACAATACCGAGACTTTAGTTTTTCATCCCTAAATTTTAGGAAAATTCTTATTTTTAGCAGTTTCCTAAAAATAGAAACTTTTTTGGGTTTTTTTTGGGTTTCTCAAGAAACGGACACTTGCAAAATTTCTAAAAATAGAAATTTTGGCATCTATGGTTAAGATTGATTTTGATTGGCTCAAAATACTTCCTCATCAGGCTGGTGCAATCAGAATCACAAAAAGATTGGTTTTACCCTACTGGGTCTATTCTGCTTTTTCATAAGCTTTTTCGGAGATCCAAGGTCATCAATGGAGGTCAATCAGTTGCCAGGTGTCAGAATCAGATGTTTGAGCATCAAACAGAGGTTGTCAACAAGTAACATGCACGAAGAACGAGGAACAGACAAAGGAAGATTGAAATTTCAAAAAATGTAAAATTTTGTCTAAGTCTAGAGACTTCAAGTGCCCCAGTCAATAAGAGGCACCCATACTTCAATGCCTTAGAAAATTTCCCGTTCCGGCAATCAAAGACAAGAAAGGCATGTAAAACGAGGCAAAAATTTGAGAAATTCATAAATTTTTCTAACTCTGCCAGCCATGGGCGCCCCTGAAGGAGAAAGGTGCCCAACTTTTCAAGAGGTTAAAAGTCAGAATTAGGGTTTTTTCTTCCAAGCCAATGTTACTCAAAATATTCTTGGCTCCACAATGAATCAATCAGCATTATCATTCGATCACGCAATCATCCGGAATATCAAATCAAACAGAGGCATTTCACACTGGAGACAGAATGCAAAATTGTGAATGATGAAAAAATTTCTATGTCTATTGACTCTGGGCGCCCTAGGTGGCCAAGGGCACCTAGCTTTTTAGATGACCTAATCTGGCAGTTAGGGTTTGTAAGTATGATCAATCCCTTCATTTTCCTACCAGCTTCGTAACGAATGTCTTCATCAGCTCGTAAGATCACCCAGTCGTCGGCAAATCCAAGTCAAACAGAGGTCACGGAGAGATGTTTTGGAACTCTGAAGGTGAGAAATAGTTAAAATGACTAATTCTAGAAGAGATGAGCACCCCTGAAGGAGAAGGGTGCCTAGGGTTTAGAGCCATCAGAAGTCAATTTTCAAAGATCAGGTATCCAAAAGACCCCTTCTAGAATCTTATTAGCTATCTAGTGAATCTGTCAACCAGTCAATCCAATCAGTACAATGCTCAGAATTGTGAATTCATTTGAAGGTCAGAAGACAAGCAAGGTTTAAAAATCATAAAATGGCTAACACTGGAGAAAATGGGCGCCCCTATTAGAGATAGGCACCTGACAATTCAAAGGGTCAAATGAAGTTTTTGACAGATGACGTCTCCAAAACAATGTCGTTAGATTTGATCAAGCTCCGTAATGAAATGTTCAGTTCGTTTGTCAGATCAATCTGGAAGTCAGGAGACATAGTCAAATTAGGGTTGAAAATTGAGAAGAAGGAGAAAATGGTGAAAACTTGGCTAAGTCTGGAGAGACTGGGCGCCATACCTCAAAAAGGGCGCCCAACTTCTCATGCCTTAACTTATTTAAGGACATCTCTATTTATTATTTTTCATATTTTCTTGCAGGTGTCTTCAAGGAGAAATAGAGCAGCAACTTCAAACCCATATTTTTCAAGATTCAAGAACCTAAACTTGCTAGTTTTTCATAAATTTTTAGATCAGCACTCAAAAAGGGCTTGCTTTTTCATATTTCTTCATCAAGAACATCAAATTTGTGAAGAAGAAGGCCATTATTATCAATTTTCAGCAAGTTGGTTCATATTTGTTCTATCTTCTGGACAAATTGTTGAAGAATTTTCTCAAGGTTGCAGTAGTTGCTTTTTATTTTGCATGTAAGAGAAAACTTCAAATTCTTCCATTTCTAATCTTCTAGGTCTATACTAAACCTTCTTCTGGACAAAACCCATATCACAGCTTTTTCAAAGAAACTTAAAGTGGTTGTTTTTTCAGTCAAAAGCCAGGGTTTGCAAAATTTGATCAATTGGGTTCATCCAAAACATTCTCATGAACAATACCTAGATGCCAGCTTTTTTTTCTTTTATCGAAAAAAATCAGGGTTTGTTGCTTTTTCAATCTTCACTTCAAATTTTTAAAAACGGACGATTTGGGTTGGCTTGTAACGAAATTCTAATCAAAACCCATATCTCAAAAAAAAATTCAAAATTTCATCCGTTTGACGAAGAAAAATCAGCAAGCTAAAATTAGAAAGTTTGTCAAAACTTGTCAGAACCTAGGCATGTTTACTATTAATCTTCAAGTTTTGTAGAATGGAGTACATTCATATAGAGTTCAAGACCAAATCAACATTGTACCATGATTTCATAGAAACAACCGAGACTAACTTACACCATATCAAACTAGTATTCAATCTACATCCTTTGGAAGATGCAAGCAACACCACCATCAGGCATCTTGGCCATTCAGGTCTTCTCACAGCAGCATCCATACCTTCTCAGTACAAAGCTTAGAATTCATAATTGCTTGTATCAAGCATTATAATCCAGCGACAAGGGAAATCCAGTCAGTTGATGCAAGAGTCATATGTCGCTTAAATCCAGACATGATTGAGAAATGCTTCTCCATCCTACCATGGCCTGGAAGTGTTACCATCAATATAAAATAATGTGAAAGGATATGGGAAGAAAATCAAGAAAAATATAGCAAGAAGATTGCACACAGGTGGCTAAAAGATAAATACAGTACATTGCCAAAGAACGTCGAGAGAGGAGAGTTCAAGGACGAATTTTCTATAATAATCACCCTACTCAACCGGATTACTGGTCAAGCGAATGCAACAAATTTTCAGCCTTGGATGTTCTACATGATACCTCACATAATGAAGAAGACAGAGTTCCATGATTGGCCTACACTTATCAGTGATTGCCTTCACCATCAAATAACTGAATATTTTAATAGACATGCATTCCACATGGTCTCCTACCCAGTCTACTTGGTTGCCTATCAGGGTAAATTCAAAGGGTTAAACACGGAGGGTTCTTTAAATGTTCAACATGTCTACAATTACTACACTCAGTTAGAGTTCACTGCGGCATCACATCATTACAAAAGAGTGAATGAAGCATTCTTAATCTATGCAGTGTGTGACCTGGACAACGAACTACATGTTCACATATCATCTATTGCAAGGGAAGCAATGTCAGAATGGGTTGATTGGTTTATTCATTTAGCCACTTTCACTTACCTAAGGGCTACAGCTATTCAGGAGCTCGTCTTATGTTACCAAGGTATCCATCAGATGAAGTCGTGTGTATGGAATTTCTCAGATAAGTATCAGATGTTCGCACTCACCTGTGCAACAAAAAGAAACCAGCCTTCAACTTTCCTTTTGCTTTAGGTATTTACAGGTGCAGATCATCCGCAGACGCTAAAATAATGGGTAATGAATTAGATAAACTTAGTCTCAAGCCTTTCATCAAGAGACGATCATATGATCCCCATGGTGTTTATGCAGCTCGACTTGGTCAGAACTATGCTCATGTGCCCACACTTGAAGACTTTTGGGCTAACTGCAAAGATGAGTACGAGGTGCGAAGGTGCGAAGGTGAAGTAATAGTAGGCTCACCCTTCACCAAATGAAAGATTGTTTATCCGAAGACATTGAAGGGTTATTAGATGATGACGGGGATGTAATTCTCTCAGCCTATACTAGAAATCAGGTTGAACAACAACCTCTTCCACAGGTCAACTGGGCTAACAAAGAATGCATTACAGTGGAAGAAAGGACACGAGAAGTGGTAGAGTACAACAAGACTTTCTCAATCCTCAAAAGGGGGGATTCTATTCTGGTAGCAGAGCCGCCAAAGAAACATTCATCTCTTCCCTCTTCTTCAAGAGCTCAAACGAAGATGAAAGGAAAAGTTCAGTCTCAAGAGGTTACAAAGGGCAGTAGATCAACAAATAGTTCAAAGAGGAGGTTGGACTACATAGGCATTGTCATACAAGAGCATCCTATAGCTGAAACAAAATTTTCTCCACCTGAGCCCATACTTCAAGAAGAAGTACAAGATGAGCCTTTGATACAAGACCCTTTACCATCTCCTAGGTCTTCGCCAATTCACATTGATTTGGAAGACGAGGAGATAGAGGTTGATGTTGCAATTATTCCTCCCTTGGATGTTAGTAGGGATAACACATCTTGACTTGAGAGCTCCTTGGGAAGGACAAGAAGAAGGCCTTCGTATTAGGTGAATATTGATGACCTTAGTATATATCAGGAAGCACCCAAGAAGAAGGCCAAGAAACAAATACATTTTGAGAGGAATCTTGAGGGTGAAATGGTCATGGAGACAACTACGCCTCTTGAAGATAAAATTAGGGATGAAGTGAATGTTGATGATTTCATACTGGTCAAAGCAAACCTTGGTAAAATTACACGACATGCTGATATGAGTTTGTTTAAGATGGTAACTAAAAATATTCAAGAAAGAGTGCAAAAGGATGGAGAAAACAAGGCAACCCTCAAGGCTGAAAATCATCAACTCCGGTTGTATACATCAAATCTTATTCAAGGCACCTCACAAACAACACAGTTTCTATAGCAAGTTTTAGAAACACCAGCTAATCATCAACAGTTGAAGTAGTTGGTTATTTGTGGAAAAAAAAACTTAGGAATGGATTGAAGAGTTCATCGTCAAAGGAAAAGAGATTCTAGCATAGGTCTTCCAGCTAAGATACAAAGCTCATGACTTACATCAAGGTATCTAGGATTTTGAGTAGTTGATAGCTGAATTCAAGCCTATGCACGAAATCATAATTGCAAATTTAGAGATGGCTTATGGATCTACAATGGCAAGATAACACAAAAGACAAATCCTGGAGTGGAAAGAATGTCACCTTTTCAAGGTAAATACATATGTTAGAATATCTGGGGAGTTTGTAGTGTATAAGAAAAGAGTTGTTGATATTCTTAAGTTCATCAGAGAATTTTTTGCAGCAATTCCTTGTCAGTATTGCCTTAAGGATGGTTCATACATTGGGCTTGACATAGTCCAAGCAGAGTTTCAAAGTATCTTGCATGGTAGCGATGGTAGTGTTGGAAGAATGAAGATGATCTTCATGATGTCAGCACAATTCGAGAAAGCAGCCAATGAGAGTGAAGATTTCTTGAGATCTATTGAGGATGGTGAAGAAATCTTGGAAAAGCGGCATTTTTTTATTAATAGAATCAACACTCCCACCACAGATGAAGTTGCCCGCTTTTTAGCTGATGTGATCAAGATTTAAATCAGCTTTCTTCTAGAAGCTTCTTCCATGCTTTCTTTCTATTCTTATCTCAATTCTTATCCATTCTTTGAGGATAGAAAGAAAACAGTTGTAACGAGTTGGCACTTTCCATTTTTAGATGCTTTCTAGGTTTTAGATGTTTTATCTTTTCTAGGATTAGAAATAAAGCTTGCATGTTGGCAAGCAGTAGTTGTAAAAGCAAGGAGATTTTAGGGTTCCCTACTCCTCTTCTTAGTTATAAATAAGATCAGTCTTTGCTCATTTTATTTTAACCGTGCTTGTGATAACAAAATCGTTGAGCTTATGCCTTCATGTTTGTTATCGTTTAGTGTCAGTTCACTTTGTGTAAAGAGCAAGTTTGCATGCTTCCTTAGCTGCAAATCCTTGTTTAGTGCATATGTTATATGTCAATTGTAATCTGGTTGATCACATGTTGCAAGTATTTTGCTACAACTTGCTGTCCCAGAATTGTAATCTTTGTGTCAGAAGTTTGAGTAAATAAAATTATGAGTGTGCTTTGTTGCCCCGATGTAAAAATCTTAAATTTTCGTTTATTGTTTTGTGCTAGAAGTGTGAGGAAATAAAATCTTGAAGCTTTCTTTTCTGCTCTTGAAATAAAGTCTCATATTTACATTATTTGTGTAATACTTTTATGATATCCTTTTTCAGCCTACATTGAAATTTAGTAGATGTATGTTGAAGAAAGTTTATTCAAGTATCTTTGTCATAAAATCAACCTCGTCCATTTCTAAACTCTCTTGCTTTGTGTTTACTTGAGAGGATAGAAACGTTTTAGCATAAGTTAAGTTGTAGTTGTCAAGTTTCATTAAAGGAAAAACTTTAGCTGCAACATCTAGTGTTCTATAACCTTGTGTTCTCGCAACTGAACCAAAAAGATAGGCAAAATTAAGTTTAGTTTACTTTCTTTATGCAACTCAGCAAAAGAGGGAGTTTCCCCTCCTAATTCGAAGAGCAATTTATTGCACATACTTGTCAATTTCCAAAGCACATTCCAGAGGTGCGATTTGAAACGCCAACATATACATCTCTTACTTTCTTACTTTCTTACTACTCTACTTTACTGAAGCACTCATCTATACTCGTGCTCGCTAAAGTGGGGGGAAAATGTATGAGCGTGACTTTGCACCCCTAACGCAAATTCCCCTTTCACCCCTTTACACTTTAGAAAACCAAAATTGGAGGTTTAATTACAATTAAGCTCGTTGCTTGCATCACACTTGGTGCCTTGTTTGTGTGTCGGTGGAGGCATTTCTGTTAGGGACGCCCACACGGTGCACAGACATCCCTGGTAGATTCTTGCAATTGGAAACTGTAGAGACGTTACACTTTCGATTGGAAGTCAAAGTGTAATGCCCCTCTTCGGTTGGTCGACCCGAATATGGTCGTTTTCATCTTCTCCTTCATATTCTCACTCCATTCTTCCATTCTCAAGTTTTGAACAAGTTGGCACACTCTCTCCATACTTTGAGCATCCACTTTCAAGCTTTGTAGTAGCACTTTTCACTCCATTGCAGCAATCTACCACTCCATCATCTGATAGTGTGAGCATAGGAAAAACGCCATCACAACAAAGGCTTGAGTTCCTCTCATTCACTCCTCCACAAGCCTTAAGCACTTTGGATGGAGGTGGTAAGCTCCTCTCATCTCCTCTATCGTATTCGGTTGAATAAGAACATACTATTTAGTAGTGTCTCTTGTATACGTAGCATGTATTCATTCTTTATCATTATTTCTATCATTGCAAACTTGGTTGTTCATGGATGTGGAAACACCAAAACAGGGGTCTAACTGAGGCAAGCCCCTAAAAAGCCTTAACATTCCCCCTTTTTTATGTGTGCAGGTGGAGAGATCTTAGAGCAAGCTAGCAAGAGGATCATTCTACGAAATTATCTTTGTCACCCTTGCATGCACCTGTGAAACGCCAGCACACCGCACTGTCATCCCAGAACTGCGCTTCTGCCCTCTGATAGAGACCCATTAAGCTTGACGTGATCTCAAATAACCAACTTGGCATGCTGGCCCAAAACAAGCAAAATGAAGTTAGCACCAAAGCAAAAATTCTCCTAAATCAGAAAAATCAAGACCTCTTTAAGGCTACTCTAGAGCAGCATTTTCCTCAAACTAAAAACAGCAAAGGGGACAAGGCTGCTAGTGGGACTAGTGATCATTTCAGCAGCAATCTTCTTATTCCTATGATCCATAAGGCTTTAGATGCTTGTAAAAGGTCTCGCCCAAAGAAAGGGGCTGCAAACACTTTTTCGGCTAACCCTTGGTACGATGAAGATTGTAAGGCTGCCAAGAGGTCTTTGAAAAAGAATGGGTGGAACAAAGAAAACAAGAAGAAGTACAAGAAGTTGGTGAGAACAAATAAGGAAAAGTATGTAGACAGGAGGAAAGAGTTAATTTCCTTGGGAAAACAAAATCCCAAAGGTTTTTGGAGGGAGCTGCAACAAAAGAGAAAACAGACTGAAAATGACATAATAGATGTCCAGGTCAGAGTATGCAAGACTTCTTTATGAGAGGGTCCAAGGGAAAGTTCCTCCTCCCATAATCAACACATCAAAGGAGTTCTTTTCGGTTGAAGATATCAAACAAGGTATAAAAAATTTGGCAAATGGTAAAGCATTGGACATTGACGGGTTGCAAGCTGAATTTTTAAAGTGGGGAGTTGAAATTCTTGCTCCCCATATCAAAAGAATGTTCAATGATGTCAATCGCGTTGGCTTCCCGGCTAAGTGGACAACTAGTGTTGTCATTCCTCTCTACAAAAGTGGTGAAATCAATAACCCATCTAACTACCGCACTATTATGGTTAACCCTATCCTTGGAAAACTTTTTGGGAGCATGCTAGAGCGTAGAATTTGCAGTTGGGCAAAAAAAGAGGGAAAAAGAGCCAAAGGGCAGGCTGGCTTTAGGCCTAAATATTCAACTATTGATCACTGCATCACTCTTAGACACTTGATTGAAAAAATATGGGACACACAAGGTGGAGAAGCTTTTTGCTGCTTTGTTGATTTTAAAAAAGCCTTTGATACGGTGCCTAGAGACAAATTGTGGAAAAAAATGGATGAATTAAGTATTCTGGATGAGTATAGGGCTGCAGTGCATAGACTTTATGAGCAGGTTAGAGCTAAAATCAGAACGAGTGAAGGTATGTCTGAATGTTTTGGCAGTGACATAGGGGTCAAACAAGGCTTCCCCCTATCACCTACTCTCTTTGGGTTATACATTGACAAACTAGAAGATTGGTTAAGCAAAACCGATGTGGGGGGTATTCAGTTGGCAGGTTATGTGGTGAAGCTGCTGCTATATGTCAATGATCTTATCCTAATCTCAAAAAATGCCCGTGGTTTGAAAGATCTTTTGAAGGCCTTGGATCTCTTTTGTTAGAATGTTGGGATGCAGGAAAACACCTCCAAGACCAAAGTCATGATCTTTTCCCTAAGGAAGAAAAGGAAACACGATAACTTTCTTTTTTAAGGTAATCCTTTGGAAATAGTGAAAGAATACAAATACCTTGGGATTAACTTTCACCATAAGCTCGGATGGGAAACTACTAGATCTAAAAGGATACAAGGGGGTTGGAAGGCCTCTTTCTTACTCCAAGACAGGTGCAGAGAGGTTGAACCTTGGGATTGGAAAACCAAGAAGACTCTCTTTGGTTTGCTGGTCACTCTGGTGGTTCTCTATGGCTGTGAGGTGTGGGGAAGTAGCATGTCAATCCATAGTTGGAGACAATTGGAAAGAATCCAAAAGCACCTAATCACTAGCAACCTCAAAGTCAAAACTACTATCCCTTATGATATTCTCTTGGCTGAGTCGGGAACTTTACCATTGGAGGCTTCGGCTATAAGTCGGTTACTAAGCTATCTAAAGAAGGTAGAAAACATGGATGATCACCGTTGGCCCAAAATTGTCGTTGAAGAGGTTTTAAACCGTAGGAAGAAAACATGGATGAAACAAAATAACAAGTGGCTAAACAAATGGAACATTAGCCTACATGAGTGCCCTAACACCAATGAAGAAATAAAAAATTATGTTGCAAATAAATTCAAGACTGCCATGTGGACAAAGCCGATTGGTCGAAAGAAAACTCACTATGTCAAAGAGTTCAACCCAACTTGGGAGCACGATGAAAAAACCTACTTAGGGCAACTATTAAAGGTAAAGAAAGGATGTTAATTGCTCAGTTGAGGACCGGTTCGCACCATCTTAGATGTGAGACTGGAAGGTGGACGATACCTAAGGAAGTGTGGGAGGATAGAATTTGCACTTTTTGTAACGAAGGGGTGGTGGAGACGGAGTGGCACTTTATCATGCTTTGCGCGAATTATGGGACATCCGCACCCAGTTTGAGAACAACTTAAAAGCTAACAATCTGCATGAGTTATTCGAGGAGGAGAAAATTAGCAAGACTAATAGCTTTTTGGTCAAAATTCATAGTAGAAGATCCAGCATTAAAAAGAGTTTGGAGATTTCTTAGCTTGTTTTTGGCTCTTGGTCCCATAGGTTGTTTGGTCTCTTGGACGACATTAAAATATATCATTCATTCATTCTCATGATGTCAAAACTCCCATCTCATATGTCGTGGGTACGTGGTGTTATGGTGCTTTGACATTGCCTTGATTTTCATAATTCAACTGAAGTGTTGAATTGGCAGTTTTGGCTTCATTTTGCATGTCAATGTTCATTGTTAGGGTCTCTACTAGAGGTTTGGTCTATGGTGGGATGGGCACTCTAATCCAGTTGATGAGAAGCAAGCATCAAATGGTCTTCAGAGGCTCGATGACGACGCTGAGGATGAGATGCATTATTCGCCATTTGGATTTCCTCACTTTCTCAACAGTGAAATTCATAGTTGGGAAGCATTTTATGGAGGGCAACGAAGGCTATAGGTTGGATTAGAGTATCTCATCTAGGGTGTTGGTGGGGATTCTAGATGTGGGGGTCTCCAAGCATGAAGCAAATATTATAATGTAGAGGGTATTCAAAAAAGACCTCCTGGTAGGCCTAGAGGAGTTTTTGGTTGTGTTGACGCTCAGGGTGGGTTGCCCCTAACCACGTGACTTGGGGCTATTGGAGGAGTATGGCACAACTGTCAATTATTACCATTTCCTTCTGGATCTCAAAGGGCTAGAACTAATCAAACACCGTAGGTTGGCAGCTATTGGGGTCGAATTTCTCAAGAAGTTTAACCTCTTGGCGGCGCAGAGTACTACATGGAATTATGAGTCTAGGGTTTCTGCTCAACGGAATCTCTGGTGAAATGGCTTAAATTGTGTTTTCTTTTGGTGTTTTAGGTTGTTGCAATATAATATATGCTTAATGTCAAGTTATTTAGGTTGGCTAGTATTTATTTCATTAATTTTGGCTTGACCCTACATGGTCATTTTGAAGCATAAGATAGTAGTTTGGGTTTGGAGCTGGTTGTAGAGAGGGTAGTTTGTTCAAATCCTTTGCCTCTTTGGAAATAGCACAAAATTGTAAATTTTACAGAATTAATACAAATCTCACCTTACTTATCCAAAAAAAAATCATCAAAAACTTGAAAGAATGAGTTAAAATGCATGCTTTAGGTGATTAGATCTCCTTTGTGCAAACTATCCTTGATTTCTTTCGTAGTTGATTGGCCTCCTTCAAAAAACTATCAAGCTTTAAAATATAAAGATAGAGACCAAATGTGTTTGATTAATGCAATGAAATGTGAAGTGGAGTGATGAATGAGGGATAAAGGAGGCGTTTTAGGGTTTAAATGGAAATTGTGTTGTTTTTTTAATGTTTTTAAAACTTTTTGGGTGCCTAGATCTGCGAGAGAGCTTGGGAGTGCCCAAGCACCCTTGGGTTCCTTTTGGGCCTGCTCCCAGGCGCTCCCCATCTCACTCTTGCTCCTAAACGCTCTCGGAGCAAGCATGTCAGGCATATTAGGAGAACCTAGTAACTTAGCTTATTACCTCATGTTGTAGGTTGTTGCATTATGATGAGAATAGGTCTTTGTAGAATTGGCAAAATTTTCTCTTTACCTCCTCGTGCTCCTTCATTAATCCTTCTTCCTCCCATAATGATCCCACACATTATTTGGCTTCTTTGGTTTTTAGGAGCCTTAAGAAGAATTTTGAGCCACTATAACCTTATGCCACCCAACTTATTTTCGCCCTTCTTTTTATTCCTTGGTCCTTATAATTTTGATTTTTTTTCAAATTGCCTTTAATAGTTATTAATTCTTCATTTAGATCACAAATGTTGGGGTCATCTTGGAGTATGCCCTCTACTTTCAAAATCCTTTCTTGCAGTAAGTTTTCAGACTTCCTCAAGACTTTTGCCCTTTGTTCCCCAATTGTTTGAAAAAAAATGCAACCCTTCATGTTGTTCGACCTTTCTATGATTGAAATGTCCTTTTGCATCCATTTGTTAATTTCCCTTAGAGTGAAGATTGCATCATTGCAGTCTTTAATTTTGAGGAGACTTGTATTAAGGATACATTTTTTATCTTTTGGCTTCTTTGGCTTTATTTTTATCGATTACTATGTTGATTGATACCAGGTGATGGTTTGATAGGTTCTAGGGTTTTGATATGTGGAGCATGATTTGACTTGATGTTTAAATTTCCCCACTTTACTCGGTGTGTTTTCCCCCCAAATCAATCAATGAGGGAATGTAAGGGCGGCAGAGCCCCTCTTGCGAGGTCCAAATTTGCTTGATTTTATTATAGGAATTTTGTTGCACATTTGCATTTGAATTTCAGTTATAAATAGTTAGAAAATTGTCTAAAAATGAACAGTTTATTCACTACAAATGGAAAGCCAAAAGTCACGAATTGAATAGCTAGTTGAACTAAGTGTGCGTGGGAATTCAAACAACCATGTGATGATTGATTTTTTTTGTTGCAGCGCATGTGATGTGCATGAGAGAAGTTGCAGGTCATTGGTAGTGGTAGAGCTTTGGTTGCAGGCTATTGTGATAGGTGCATGTAACATTGTGCATGTGAAGATAGAGCAGTGGAAATCATGTGAAATGATTGTTGCGCATTGCACCTATTGCTACAGGTTGTAAATTCTATTTACTTGAATTTGTTAATATAATGGACTATTGTTTGTGGACGTAGCCCGAGAATTGGGTGAACCATGTTAAAACTTGTTGTCTCACCTCTATTATTGTTTTCTGTGATTTTTTTATTCATTCCTTTGTTTTATTTTCGTTGTATTTATGTCATATGCATATAATTGGCAATTGAATCCCTCTATTTCCTACCTGCAATCTATAACATAGGGGTGCACTTTTACCTTGGTATTTGTCCCATCCACCTTGTCAAAATGCAGGCTATCTTTATTTGCATAAAATCTATCAAGCCTATAGTATATCTGCTTATTTCCTTTTCGAAAGTTACACCAGGTGAACCAAATGTTTTGAGCTTTTTTTTTCCTTCTATTGGGTCTAATAATTTCTTAGTCTATTTTTAATTTGGTACCCAAAAAAATTCTCATTTCCTTTCTAACCGATATCATTACCACCTGTTTTATCTTCAATATTTTCAACCATGTTGAAATTCCCCCTAAGGATCCATGGTATATCTTGCAGTTTGCTTATCCAATCCCATAATTCACTTCTTTGTCTATAGTCATTAGGTGCATAAATGGAACATAAGCCAAATTTTTTGTTTTATTTTTTAATAATGACCCACACTGCCCTATTGCAGGGTGAGGTTCCATGGGCTTTCACCCATCTAACCCATTTATTGGAAAGTAGTATTGTGGATCCCCCTTTCCCTTTTCATGTTTGGAAGAGTAGTAACTTGAATATCTCCAAATGAATTTTAGATTTGTATCTAAGATGAAATTAACTACTTTAGTTTCTTGTAATAGGACATCATCCTTTTTCTTTTCTTGGTTTAAATATCTTATGCTATATTTTCTATCAGGGGATTTTAATCCCCTGATATTCCATGTAATGTAGTTAAAAGTCATCAGATTTCATCTCTTGTGGGCTTTCCTTTGTGTTCCTAAATCCCATAAAGCATTTAGGAAGGTTAGTCTTATTTAAATTACTCCTATAAGGAATTCTTTCATCTTTTTGTTTTTGTCTTCACTTCCTTTTTTTTGTTTTAGTCAATTATTTACAAACGAGTTGTTTCTTCCCTCTCCTTGAAGGGGTTCTTCTTTAGGGGAGTTGGAATTTAAGCCCTCGTGGAGCTTATGCCTCTATGTGAGCTCCTTTTTACCTAATTTCCCTTTGTTCCTTTTTGGTTTCTAAACAATATTGCCATCTAGTATGCCTTATGTGAGAGGTAGATTGCTTGATTTTATTTCTTGTGCATAGCCATCTTGTTTGGTGTTATGCCTATGAGAAACAACCATGCTATTGGAATTTTTTTATAGAGATTTTTGGTCCCTCTTGGGGGATTGGATTTGATTCACCATAGCTTTTTTTATTCTTGAGGTTCTACTTGCCAATGGCTTGTCCAAGGGCATCACTTGTCTACCCTAGGCAAGTCCTTGACAAGGTCATATCCTCCCTTCCATTAACCAATCCTTTTTGAGAATCAGATTTTAATTTTGAACTTTCTTGTTGATTATCTTCTAGACGAAAGACTTCATTTCTTTCCCCTTCATGCTCTAGAGCCAAAATCAAAATTTTGTGTCCTAAATTCTAACTAGATGAGCTCAAGATATTTGATTTCAAGTCCATAATGTTTTTATTTATGTCTTCCATAAATTTCTCTAAAGTTTCCCCTCCCATCTCCATATGTTTCACAGGGAGAGAGAATTACTCATTATCTTTATCTTGGCTTCCCAAGCTGAATTTTGTGTTATTAATCAACTTATTATTAATAGCTATTTGTTGCTTTATCCTATCCATTACTAATTCTTGGATGGTTTTTGGGCCAAATGGATTTCTACTACCACCTTTAGTGGATTCGAACCCCATTTTTGGGGCTTTTTTTACTCGTCACATCTATATTCTCTAATCTAGGGTTTGAGATTTCCTTTTCCAGAACTTTTGCACTAGCCTTTGTGTTCACATTATCTTTTATCAACTCTCCCTCGCTCAAGACTATATCTTCTTCCTCAAGAACTAGTTCAAGAGGGAGGTCTATATCCCCTGAACGATAGGCATGTATTTTCCATTTCCCTTCTAATCTTATGCTATGGCTCTCGGCCTCTTCTGGTTTTTCCAGATTAATACTTTTTTTGTTTGAGGGATGTTCAATACCATAGCCATAACCTCTCTTGGTATCCCCAATTTTATTAAAAACTATCTTAGATTGCAAGTTAGGGATTTCCCCCATACCCCTTTTTTTTGATAATTTTCTCTATTTTTAACAATCAGGCAATTTTTCCTTACATGCCCTTCTTTTTTGGAGAGGAAGCATGCATTGATTCCTCCTAGAAGTTCAATTTTACAACTTGGAATTTTTTTGTCTATCTCAATATCTATTTCATTTGGTATTTCTACCCCTTGAGTAATAGCCATTGAAATTCTAGCATCCATATGTAACAAAAGTATTTATAGTTCTTCTATCCTAAGAACTTTTTGAATTGGGAGACCAGTTGCAATATGAAGGCCCACAATAGTAATGGAACATTTTTTAAGGTGACCTATCTAGAGGGCCAAAACCTCTTCATGTAAAACATTCGAAGACCAAAATAATGTTTTGAATACAAAATTTCCTATTGTCCAATATTCTTAGGATACTACTTTCTCTCGCATTTCCTTGTTTTTAAACAAAACAAAAAATAGCCCCTTTTGAATCATTCTCCAGAACGTATAGTGAATCCCTAATTTCCTATTCCAAACATTTGCCATCCATTCATCCAAATATTTCATTGCAAGAATCCTATTACAATCTAGGGCTACAAGGAAAATTGCCACATTTTTCAATCGATTTTCTTCATTATCTAATGCTTTAGCCATTTCTTCATTTGGAATGATGACAATTTTTTAAGAAGGTTGAAGGGTTCTTACCTTATCACCTCCTTGTCAATGCCCACTGTTGAAGACCCCATTATCAACAATAATAAACTTTGATGCTTTTAGAATCTCCTTTCTTTCGCTCTCGACCATGATGTCCCTAAAAGTTCTACCACCATTGTTAGATCTTTCCAAGATTTTTAATTCTTCACTCACGAGCAACCTATCTAAGGGGTCATCAGAAATTGGAACCACCTCTTCCATTGATTACCCTTGTACCTAGGAAGTGGATGGGAAGATTTCAAAGTGTGCAACTGATTAGAGTTGAGGGTTGCGAGATATCAATCACAACGGGTATAACATGCAATGAAAATTGAAGGACAACAACAATAATGAAATAACACCAAGGCAACTGGAGAGAGAAAGTTAGGGGAAGAAAATAAAACCCTTGATGGATTTACAACAATCTTGAGGCCTCCATGTTGTACGACGAAACTTTCGCCCTCCACCCGTCATCTCGCTCCTCTCCCCTCCCTAGCCCCTACTTGAACTTGCTTCCTTTAATCTATGTCTTGTATTTTTCAAGTTTTAATTATCCCTTCCTCTCCGTCATTTCCTATATTCCATCAATAGTCATCACATTTTTTGGGCGGATGCATTCCTCAACAGTTACAAAGGTATCCCATCAAGAAATCATTTAATCTTGGTACCACACTAGCTATTACAAAAGACAATGAATAAATAACAACTACAAAGTTACAACAATAGTTACAAGCCCACAACCTCATATGTCCACTCATCATAGCAATGAGAATTACATTTTCTAAATTTGTTGGCAACAATATGCAAGACCAACAATACTCCACTCTAACCATTTGTACACTAGATGGTAGAAAAAGATTTCCCATGTACCAACCACAAACAATCATGACAGACATCCTCCCATACCTATTACTACAAAGATTCCTCCCCAACTAATAGATGAACAATTACAAAAACAGATAAGAGATTGATGATAAAAAAAAAATAGATAAGGCAATGTAGGTAGTAAGTAGAATTGGGCAAGTTTTGGTCCATTTGTTGAGAACTAAAATTTTGAAGTCAATTGAATAGGTATGACATTTTTATGAATGATTTTTTTGTTGAATGGTGAGTTCATAATGTTGTCATTATTCCTTAAGAAGAGTGTCACCTAATGTAGCATACATGTCTATACGCAAGAAATAAATTCAATTCCAATATAAAGAAATTTTTGGCTTTCAAATAATTTTTTTGAGTATTCATTTGTGTAGAGCATTCTTCTAAATCCAACATCATTTCCACTCATCAACCCCTTTATCACTATTAATTAAATAATTTTTAATTATTTGATTAAGCTAACACTTTTCCCTTTTTTTGTAAGTTGTGGAAATGGGGTTAATTAAATAATTAATTAATCATTTCCCTCCAATCACTTTAATTAAATATTTTGTAATTATTTAATTATTTTCTAATTATTCATCCATCCACATTATTAAATATTTTTTAATTATTTAATTAAAATCATGCATTCCTCTCATCCAATATAATTAAATAACTTTAATTAGCTAATTATTCTCCCAAAATTAAATAAATTATTTAATTTTTTAGTTCAACTTTACACATTCCTCTAAAAATAAATAAAATAATTATTTCTAATTATATCACTCTATTTTTATTCCTCTAAGTCTAAATTTAGTGAACTAACTTAAAAACCTCAGTTTACTTTCACTCACTCCACTTCATCCACCCATGCATCTAGTCATCTGATCTATGCAATCACTTAACTCCTCATCACAACCCTTCATCCTGACACATGGCATATGCATGTTCCTAATGATCTCTCAAACATATTCATCCATTGATCTCATCTCACATCCTACACTATCGATCTGATATCCATAAAAGCTATAAAACACCCATTATTCAACCATTTTACTCCACGAATCTTGATCACTCCATGAATTTGACGAATCTTGCATCATACTCATCTTTGCATATTTTTTGTTATCTAGGTTATGCTAAGGTATTTGAGCAATCCACATACTATTCAAATAGCACAATTTACATCTTACAATGGAGTAAGGCTAGACATTTTGGTGGAGGTAAAGTAGATTAGTTTCATTTACATTATTTGATTTCATTGTGCACATGCTTCATTTAAATTAGGTATTTTGATCATTGAATTGGGTTTTTGATATTGCAATCATCTCCATTTTATTGAATTCATTTGATTAGAATTTCTTACCCATTCACAATTTGATCTAGTATTCTTGTGAGTTTGATCATTTTGTGACAACCATTTGGATTGCTTGCTTGGTCTTAGGCCCTAAATCATTGGTTGCATCAATATGATGAAATGGAAGTGCAATTGATATGTTGAGCCTAGAGCAAGGGAAGAGGGTATAAGATGCACTGAAGAGTGGCCTATTTTGGGTTGATGTCAAATACACCATCTCCATCATAGCTTGTATTTTTGCAAGGATTAAATATGGCAACTCTGATGCTCCAAACCTTCGAGAGGTTTATAAGTGCAGTGATAGCATGCTTGGCCAAATGAAGGTAATAGAAAAGAAGAGTGTCATTGCACAATTCTATATGAACACATTCGGCCTATCACACAACAAAGTTGGGAGAAGCTCTCAACACTCTGTTGTACACGATTGCTTATACATTGAACCAAAGTGGTACATGCAAAGGCCTAGCAAAATCATCCCCATGATAGAGGTTGAAATGAAAATAAGTTTTATGAAGGAAATTAAAAAGATCTTTAACATAGAGAATGCCACCACCATTCATCATGAGAGGTCCAAATTTATCACTCAAGAGCTATACATAAGAGGCAAAGTTGGATTTGCAAACTATGGTGTAGGATGATCTAATATTATAGTAGACTATATATGGACCTAATTCACTAACAACCACACTAGTTATTCACCTATTCTCCCAAGTATCTAGTTCCTCTATTACTTAGATGGACTAGTCTACATGGAAGGAGAGTTTAGTACCATGAGGGATGTAGACCTAGAGGAGCCAGCATAGATTAATGAAGATCAAGCACAAGAAAGATTGGTTGGTGCCCATTTGAAGACCTTCAACTATAGATGGGTTGAGTTGTTCCAACAATGAGAAGTTTGCCACAACATTGGGGGAGGATCTAGATGATTAGATCACCGAGGCATTGGCCCATTGTACTTAAATGTAATCTTCATATTGAAATTTTGATTATAATAATAAATTGGTATTTAGCATTTTCAATGCATTTGTGTTTAGTAGTTTATAGTTCCCTATTTCAATTTCTTTTATTTTTTTATAACTAAATTTTCAAGTAATATTTATAAAAAAATATTATAAATTTATAGTAATATTTTATATGTGCACTAGCATCTCCCCTCCATCTCCAAATCTGGGTCTAAGGTCCCCCTGCCCCACAAACTTGTCCCTACATTCCAAAACTCTATGGAACACTTAATATTCTTCATAAAGAGTGCTAGTAGCCCATAGGCCTTCATAGGTATAATCGGTATGTGCCATACATTATCCCCATAGTAGTAGAAAATGCAGTACATAATTTCAATACATAAACAGAAAAGTACAGTACATGCATTTCTAACTTCAACTTCACTGAACAAAGAAAATTGTCATCATAAGCCAAATTCTTATTTGGAGACAATAAAACTCATTAGAATTTTGGATCGGAACAAACTTGAAATCATATACTGACTATTTAATACTTGAACTGATAAATGTTTACAAATCTTGAGTGCTTAGGATGCAGAAAATTTGCTTTTGGGGTTTTCTAAAACTCATGGTCAACGCTATATCACAACTTATACATCGATATGTTTCGACATACCAGGGATTCAGAGCAGTAAGGCTCACAAGTATTGTGTTCTAAAATTTGAAGCATGCAATGTAATCATATCATAGCCAAATTAGACAATTTCTCTTGGGAGTTCTATTATTTTTCTCTGAGGAACCAGTAGATCAGTGAAGCTTTGCTCTTATTTCTGTTGATGATATGTCCATGCGAAATAATTCTCCAGGTATTGGTGAAAACATGTCCTCCAACTGCATAGGAATATCAAAATCTGCAAGAACCTGGATGCCAAATAAAACAAAATCTCAAAAGCGTGTCTCAGCATATGATGAGCCATTTAATGGGCACAAATACTAAGAGACATAAATTCGCAGAGAATAACAAATGTTAAAATGTTTGTCTGATACACAAGAAAATGGAAAATTTCAAGTAAATTATACCTTGAAGGTGCCACCCACATTCCGTCCAGCAACAAGGAAATTGCAACCAAGTTGTTTGACACCCAATAATACTTCCAGCATTCTTTCATAGTTGCCACCATAGTATTTTGGCTGGAATATATTCTCATTATAGTTAGCCATAAAAGGAACCAGTTCCATTAAACATCAAATGGCACCACCTTAATTATGTGACACTCTTCAGCATACAATTAAATTAGGTAGGTATGTTGTGTTGTGTTCTTTTACACGAGGAATGAAAATTTGGAATGTTTGGGACAAGAAATTTTCACGTATGTTCTGCTAAAATCATATGAAAGACCCACTTCAAAAAGCATAAATAAAGAAAAAGGTATATGACATGAATACCATTGATTCCAAACCACCTTGTTTCGAAGTAGAAATTCTAAGAAATAATCTAATATTAAAATTGTAGAAAAGCAACCATAGATTCTTAAACTTGTCACATGAGAATATACAATCAAAATTCTATTTGAAATTACAAATGACCCATGAACTAGTAGATATGAAACACAAGGGAAGGGTGTAAGATGCAGATGAAGCAATTTGTAAGATAAAGTTAATTGAATCTGCAGTTAATGTCTTTTAATCAGTTGCAAGTGGCAAATTCAGAGGACTCTTTCTCAAACCAGGATAACATAAGCCTGACACATATCTCAAAACAATGAACTTAACCAATAATATATTCAATCAAGGCAATGAGCCTCATTGTGTTTTCCTTGACTCATTCACACATCAAAAAATATACATGACGTAAATTATTTGCAGTCCATGTTTACAAATTTTAACCCAAAGGTAGATCTTGAACTTGGAGAATACTGCATGCCATCAGTCATAGTATACTTTGGTTTAAGAGTAAATGTGCTCACAAAAAGAACATGGCCGCAGGCCCATAAATCAGTGTAGGCATTAGTTTTAGCATAGCATAAAATACTCCTTTGTTCTGTACTATCTTCGCATACTTGAGTTGAATCTATTACAATACTCTAGTAAGATAATTAAATTAGTATGTGCTAAAACCAAGAAATATGTTTGTATGAACACATATAATTTTCTATTTGTTACGGTTGGTCCATTACATGTGTTCAGTACTAGATTTAGGATGGTTGTCCAACCTGGCACGCTTTTTTGAGAGCTTCTCATTATAGGTTATGATTGGACATAGGTCTAGGGATCTCTCTTATTATTTTGCTGAACTTCTGTTTTAGGGATCTCTCTTGTTATTTGATCTAGTTGTGATTGTTATCCTCTTCAAGAGAATCTATCGTACTTTGGTATGTTTCTGATCTATGGAAAAAGTGCCGAGTCTTAATCCTGTTCTAAACATTATTTCTTATTATATATTCTATCTAGGTTGGTTGTGAATGCTCTATTTCTCTATTAACTTTTTCGCCTCATTACCGACTCAAATTTAGGTCAGACCAAACATCATTTCCTTGATCACCAAAGTTTGTGAAGCATGCTGAATTTAATGGAGCAGTCCTAAGCATTAGGCAGAGTTTTCATCAATCTTCCCTAGGGACATGTCCTCGGGGGTTTTAAGGCACTTCTGAATGGGGGGACATTTTGGGGATGGAGACAGAAAATCCCAACCCCATCCCCTTTTTATCTGTGTCTGTCCCCATTCCCTTTTTAATATTTTAAAATGTTTTCTAGGGACATCCTAAGGATGCCTCCAGCATGGGGGACGTTTCTTAGGAACTTACCTCAAAGAGGGACCCCAAGGCCTCAAGGCATCCCCTATTTCCCTATGATGCCCCCCTCGGAATGTCATGTACTTTAAGTCGTGGAAAAAATAAGTCACTTTTTTAAAACTTCAAAAACCCTAAACACTTGTGGGGAGCCCCACAAAGCCCCCAACATAAAAGAAATATATTATTTACCTCAATTCGCCCTAGCCCACTATCATTTTATTGCTTCAACTTGCATTTTCAGTTTTTGTGTTTTACAAACAAGAAAAGAATTCAACAAACTGAATATTAAAGAGAGGTGATCGAAAATGGAGGAAGAAGATATGTAACATGTCCGTGCGTTCTATGTTTGTTTGCTTGTTTTTCATTTTTTGTTTTGTTTCGGAAGCTCATATACTTTGCAAATGCTTTCAAGTATCGTCTTTCTTTTTTGTTTCAAACCTTCAACACTGCCATTATAAACTTACATGCATCATGTTGAAGTGTTTAACTTGTTCAAACATTCAAACCAAGCTTGAAAACTTGTTCAAACTTGCAAAGCTGCTGTTTTTTTTTTGTTTTTTTAACAAACAAAATCTGATGTCTTTTAAGGTGAAATATTAAAAAGTCTTCTGTTTTTTTATACTAGTATTATTATTGTTTGTTGTGTCCATTTTTAGGATCATCATTTAGTGCCAATGATGACCTTGATTTGGGTGATGAAATTGAGGGAAAGGGGGACAATCATCTGAGAGCAGCCAAACCCCAACCATAAGCACAAACAGTTCAATTGAGAGTGTGTTGCAATCAGATGTCAGCATTGGAAATGCAACCTTAGCCCAAAGTACTAGAAGGGAAGCATTGTGAAGGTTATTGCACACGTTTTACATACCCCATTAAAGGGGTTGGGCCTTGTGGTAAACTCACACTTGAGTAAATAGTTCAGATGACCAAATTATTTCAAGGGGGCATCACTGTACCAACTATTTCATGTACATCATGAGGTTTAGTTAGACCACCTTCATATCCATCATTTGAGGTGAGTGCAGTGGAATCAAGTGGCATAGGAAAAGCTGTGAGTTCATCATCACCAAACCCAATCACAATTATGTTCAATGTGCAAGCAAGGGAGGTTGCAGATGAGATCGGTGCCAATTTCTATATTGGCAATGTAATTACTTTCCATGTTCAATCTTCATTCTACAAGGAGCTTATTGACAAGGTAGGCAGAGCTAGTCCTAGTTATGTGGGTCCTAGTGAGACAAGATTGAGAACCACTCTCTTGGAAAAGTGTTATTTCAAGGTAAACTTGTTGATGGAGAAGGCCAAGTGGATAACACATGGCTGCAACATAACTATGGCTGAGAGCACAAACATTAGACACCACGCACTCATCAACATTATAGATCCATGCATTGATGGACCTTCATTCCTGAAGTCCATTGATTGGTTAGGAAAACACAACGAAGTTAGTTTCAATTTCAAATCTTGAGCGAAGCCATAGAGGAGGTCAGTCCTCAAAATGTAGTGTAGGTGATTACTAATGTAGCATATGTTTACTCCTCCAATGGCTTCCCTCAATTGAGTAGTCAATGCTTATTGAGTGCATATTGTAGAAAGCCTATGCTCATCCCCGTTAGTTCTAGGGTTTAGTTTAGTTTTTAGTCACAAGGGAATGTCCCCTGCTAATTTGAAAAATATCCTTAACACGCTGTTCCATTTTGTGTTGTCGTAAAAGGGACAAAATAAAATGCTAACAAGATTAGAAGCTAAGTTACCGATTCATCCCTAGAAGCCTCCGGATACGATACGGTACGTTTCAGATTCGAAATGGTTCAAATTCGGCTAGGATTCGAATTTTTGCCTATGGATACGCCCAGGGTACGTGGAGCCTCTATGGATTCGTCCCGGATATGCCTAGACCAAATCCGACGCGAATCCAGATGTGTGAACGCCTAGGCCGCAGAAAAAGTGCCTTTTTTTGCAATTTTAAATTATTTTTTTGACTAAAAGTTGACTTCTAAATAATAAAATATTCATTTTGTAATGTTCCCCTTTTGAGAGTGATCCTGTCATTAGCTCATCAGCCTATCCCGGAATCCTGTAGGCTCGTTGAGGTGTTTCAAAGGGTTCCAGTCTTGGAGGTTTTGTGATCTTTCCTCATTATTTACTATTCATAGTAAATACTATTTCTGGTAGTAAGCAGTTGTCAGCCTTCAAGTTCATCACATCATTGGAAGCAGTTGTCAGTATTAAGCCTTGGCCATTAAAATATTAATCTTAATGAATTTCTTCATTAATTGAGCATTTGGTTCTAAGTTGCAGTTGACCCCTTGGCCTAAGGAATGAATTGAAGTTGTTTTGAAAAAGGGTCTTTGAGGGTGGCGCCACATGAAGAAGATAAAAGGTTTTCTTTTATTATTTCCTCATTTCTCAAGTGGGGCGTATTTTTGAAGAGTTGTTTCTTTTTTGGAAATGTGAAGAGTCTTGGCTATTGGCGTACCTTCTTGGGGGACTTGAACAGTTTCCTATTTGCCTTTAAAAGTAAGGCTTGGCTCCAACATTGAGACATCCATTATTTTGCTAAAGTTATGCTGTCAAAATGATTTATCATTTTCTACTTCCAGGAATGCTGACCTCCTAGTTCTTCATTCAATTTCGTGTTTGTAAGACAACACCTAGTTGAATTATTGCTACTTCTCATCCAGACTAGCAGATTGTGTTTCAAGGTGAATTATTGATGTATTTTTCAGTTTTACAGTTGCTGTTTGCATACAACTGAATGTTGTTTTTGCTCATGGTTGAATATACGAATTTTATATCGTTCTGGGCATTTGATAATAAGTTTCCTAAGGTCTAGGTGACCATCTCCAAGCAATTTCGGATTTTATTTTGGAATGTGCATTTTTATAATGAAAAATCGCCCCTCTCAAGGGCCATGCATTTTTATAATGAAAAATCGCCCCTCTCAAGGGCCGTATCTTTTAGCATTGCATTGGGAAGTGTGCCATTAATCATTGCAGGTATTTGGAACTGTTTTCTATGTCTCAACAGGGGCACCTATCTTCCATTTGATCCATGCCTGTGATTTCACGCCATTTGGAGGTATCTTGATCAAGTTATGAGTTTTTTATATAATTATGTAGTTGCTGATTTCCATTTCCAGAATTACAGTTTTCAGAGATAAAGCAATTCATTCGCTACTTTCATATTCTATCTTCTCTCCTCTCATTCTCTAACTCGGAAAACATTGTATAAGAGTCGTGCTTTGAAATTGGTGTTGAACATTGTAGTTTGCAGCTTTACACTTTGTATGAACTATTAAACAGTAGTACTGTTTCAGCTTTAGCTTTGCTGCATTAATTAGTTAGCTTCACACTAAAGCACCCCTGGATGGTATACCGCCAGTGTGGATAATTCTGTTTTGTAATCTTCTTCCCCCCACTGTTTGGTGGTAGCATGGAAAGCTCTTTGGCTGGTTATCCGCCTTGTTCTTTAATTCAGCAATAGTACTCCACCATATGTTAGCACCTCGCCTGCAAAGGGATCTTGAGTGCACATTCTTGGTGTCAAGTTTAATATTCCTCTCTCTGTATAATCTCGTACTTGTTGATTTAGTAGATCCTAGGGATCCTCTGACCATATGCTCGCCCCTCCTCCTCAAGTGGTTTTAGGGCGCATTCTTGGTTAGAGTTCTTTCATGTACGTTTTGGTTATGCTAACCTTAACGGGTGATTGATTCTATTGTAAATGTTTGGTTTGAAAATCGAAAAAATTGAGAGAGAATATTTCACATTCCAACCCTAATCTTTGCCTCCAAACACATCAAATAGGTAAAAACACTCTCATTTAACAATTTGTGAGTGAAAAACAAGTTTTTTTGCCTCCATTGCTAAACTTTCTCTCTTGCTTGCACAAGCTTGAATAGACTTGAAGGTTGATCATTGGTTGTTCAAAGTTGATTGTTGTGCTATTCCTAAGCACTTGCAAGTGTCTATTTGTTGCCAAGAAGATCGTAGAGCAAGATTTGTTCAAAAGAGGTAGGTTTCTTTGAAGTTTTTTGAAAAAAAGATTACATTTTTTTAACAAATGAACTATTTTGTTTTGTTTTTAAGTTTTTGTTTGGTTCTCATTCTTTTAAGTTTTTTAGTTTCAAATTTCAATACCAAAATTATTTCAATCTGTTGTGCCTTAGGTATTACAATGGCATCCGCTTCTAACTCCTCAGGCCAATCTCGTTTCAAAATAAACCCAACCTCTCCCCTTTGGAAATATGTAGAAATGGTTCAATAATGTCCGATGGTGGAGTATATGTTTGGATTTGTACTCATTGAAAGATTTGATATACGAGCTCATACAATCGAGTGAAAGCGCACTTGTGTAGGATCCCTGTTATAGGCATCAAACCTTGTCCAAGACCTCCAAAAGGTGATGGCAAAGGCCTTCCAGATGACATAGTGTTGAAATATATTGTTGAGCAAGAAAAAGTAGAGCAAAAAGCAACCAATCTTAAAACAAGCCATCCTTTGAAGAAAGGATCTCGGTCCATGAAACCCCCTACACCACCTACTTATTTTCCACCTATGAAAAGCCATCCATTTATGAACATCCCTCAAGAGCAAACCATGCCCTCTTCAAATAAAAGATCTAAGGTACCGTTGGAAGCTTCATTTTAGAATGAGGCAAGAGAGATTGCTGATCAAGACATAGCAAGATGTGTCTATGCCAATAGATTGGCATTCAACGTTGTTCGTTCACCATATTGGCAAAAAATGGTGAAATCTATTAATGAGGCTCCAAAGGGGTATAAGGGCCCAAGTTTTGAGAAGGTGTGTTGCACCTTATTGGAGAAAGAGGTGAAACATGTAGCAAACTCTTTGAAGCCCATAAGGGATTCATGGATTGTAACAGGGGTGACCATCGTTTCTGATGGATGGAAAGATGCAAAAAATCGCCCATTGATCAATATTATTGCCATGTCCCCTAAAGGGGCAATGTTTTTGAGAGTAGTGGATTGTGAAGGACAAATGAAAGATGGTCCATTTATTGCTAACATCCTTTGCCAAGCTATTGAAGAAGTGGGCCATCAAAATGTTGTGCAAGTTGTAACCGACAATGCCAAAAATTGTAGGGCTGCTGAGTTATTGGTTGAGGAGAAGTATCCACACATTTTTTGGACACCTTGTGTTGTCCACTCCCTCGATCTAATGCTACAAAAAATTGGATCCAAAATTGAGTGGTCAAATAGGTGTATGTTGAGGGCAAAGACATCCAAATATTTGTCACCAACCACCATATGACACAAGGAATATTTAGACAATTCTCAAAATTGGAGTTGTTGAAGGTAAGTTAATTCTCAATATTTTTAAATTTTAAATTTTCTTTTAATTTTAAATTTTGATTTTGTTAATTTAAATTATATTTTTATTTTTATTTTTATTTTGAAACAGGTTGCCGAGACTCGTTTTGCCTCCAACACAATTGTGTCGAGACGACTTATAAAGGTTCATGAGGCACTCTGTGCCATGGTAATCAACCCTAATTGGGCCATATGGAGGCAATCTAGCAGTGAAAGGGCAAATAGGATCAAGCAAAGGATCCTAGATGATAGTTGGTGGGATTGTGTTGAGTATCTTGTCAGTTTCACTGAGCCCATATTGAGCATGATCCGTTACACAGACATGGATAGACCTTGTTTGGGCGAAGTATATGATGGTATCAACTCAATGATTGAGAAGATGAAATCCATCATCACTACAAAAGAGGAAGATCCTGAAGAAAAGTTCTTCAAAGAGCTACAAGAAATCATTGTTGATAGATGGAACAAAATGACCACTCCATTGCATCTTCTCGCTTTTGCATTGAGTCCCAAATATTATAGTCCTGAGATACTTTTTGCTTCATCAAGAGTTGCTCCATATAGGGATGTTGAAGTGGCTCAAGGGTAAAAGGCAGCACTTTGTAGACTCTTCAATGATCATGACCAACGTGATCGAGTGAGGGTTGAGTTCATAGCTTTTGCATGCTCCAGTAGTGTTGATCAAAATCTTGATGCTCTTTGAGACAAGTACAAGGTGGATGCTCATAGTTGGTGGTACTTCCATGGGCAAGAATACAGGGACCTCCAACCTATTGCAATGATTTTTTTATCCCAAGTAAGTTTTATATTTTGTAATTTTAATTTTAATTTATAATTTTATATTAATTAATACTTTTGTTTAGTTAAATTTTGTAACTCTTAACTATTTAATTTGGTCTTAATAGGTTGCTAGTTCATCTTCTTTTGAGAGGAATTGGAGCACATACTCCTTCATCCACTCAATAAAACACAATAGGCTACATTCAAAACAGGCAAAGGACTTGGTGTATGTGCATTCAAACTTGCGCCTCTTTACACACAAGCAAAGTTCCTATAAAGAAGGAGACACAAGGAGGTGGGATATTGAGCCAGAGCAGCTTGACTTGGATGCTTCCACAAATCACTTAGCTGCACTTGATATTGATGATGAGTATGAGCCTGAAGCAACTACTGAGCATGAGGGTGGTAGTGTCAGTGCTAGTGGCAGTGCTTGTGCGAGTGTCATTGATGCTATTTGTGGTTCTACACAAAATTTAGCATCTAATGATGCTGCTTTTTTTGATGACCCATATGATTCAGATTGATCAATGATCAATGATAGCTGATTGTAAACACTTGACATTTTTATGTTTGAACTCTAATTTATAATTTTATATCATGACATTCAAGTATCACTAATATTTTAATATTTGACTATGAAAGTAGTAATGTATTTTTGCTATGTTATTAGACTATTAATATGGTGGTGTATTCTAAACTTAATTACTGCTGCAAATATGTATATATTTCTGATTTTTATATGTTTTTTGTATTACCGTACCCAAAACATACCCAACCCCAAAAAAAATTTTGGCTGAATCCCGTACCGGATTCGCATACCCATACCCAAATCCAAAAACGAATCGGTAACTTAGATATTAAAATACCCATAATTTGCACATATATATATAAGACTTAAGCCATAATATTATATATATAAATACAATGAAAATAAATAAATAAATTATAATTTTATAAATAATAAATATATAAATTAATTAATAATAAATATATGATTTCATAGATATTCTCATTTATTAAATTATTTAATAATAAATATAAAATTAATATATTGGATAAATAAAAACTCTAAATCATGGCAAATGAAAACCTTGCGGCAGTAGGAATAAATAGTTGCAATGTGCATGCTGGCAAATTTTATTTAAAGCACGAGGCAGCATTATTACAATATACCAAATTTGTTTTAAAAATCAAGTAAAGGCTTAGATCAACAAGATAAGGGTAGATCTACAGCTGGTTGGTATAGACCGGCTTTCATGTATTTCTGGCAGTATTATTACAATATACCCATGGTATGGCCTATCTAATCCTTTCACATATTTCAGGCTACTTGTGCGCTCAATACAGAACAAATTTCTAAATTTCTTTGTAATATAAATGGTTTTTTAATGTCTGTAATAAATATGCCCTGGTCGTCCCATCCACAAACCAAACCCCACTCCCGAACCCAGACATGTTCATTTCTGCAATGGCACCCAAGCCCCAAGAACCCAGGGCAGTAACATGGAAAATCTTGTTTCACTTGGAAACTAGCCGTGCATATCTGGTGCCTGTGTGTACATGCATGTGTGTTACATATTTGTTATGGTATCTTATGACCTTACAAGAACCTAAGTTGCCGAATCGGGTACGGGTACGAGTACGGTACGTCGGTACGACAATTTTTTTTATTTTTGTGTGGGTACGTTTGGATACGTCCGTACATAAAACATATAAAAATCATAGATATATACATAAAAAATTAAATCTAGTACTTAAAAATAAATATATTAATATTAAATAATGATATATAAACTATACAAGTTTTAATTTAGAATTTTTAAATTTTAAATTTTTATTAATTTATAATTTTATTATATAATTATTAATATATAATTTAATAAATAATATAGTAGTATAAATAATAATATATACTAGTTCATATAATTATAAGTTTATTTTAAAATAATAATTATTAATATAAAATCAAATAAAAAATACATACAAGTATTAATATAAGTACATGTATAAAATCTTATAAAACATAGAAAAGCCTAAAAGTAAAACTCTAAACTGCATAATAAAATCACGAGGGCCTGTCTAGGAGTTGCGTGGAGTTTCTGAAATGGAGGATCGCACGACTTTGAAAAGCTTGCAGGTCAACGCAAATCTCATTGCAGTGTGGTCGCGCGACATCTCAGCTCCTATTTCCTGTGAAAAAGCACATCTTTTCAAGCATGAATTTAGCAGTGAATTCTGACGAATTTACAAACGCTTGATTGTTCCATCCTACCTGCATATTCTTTGATAGACACTTGATTGTTCCTCTGTTTCCGTCATTCAACCCATCATTGAAAACAAGTGCAACAGAGACGTTTTTCAGATTTAAAAACGTGATTTAGGGTTTTTTCGAGGTCAGAACAGAAAAAATCGATTCCACTCCGATTCTATAGGGTTTTCAGGCCGTATCCATTTTGGCACGTACCCGTACCCGGAATCGGCAGGGTAAAGGGCCAATTCCGATAACTTAGACAAGAACGTTTGCAGATGGCAGAAGCAAGTTTGTGACATTTCTTTACAAGGACTGGAAGTCCTATCCAGTCATCATGACTTCCTGATAACAGCACCTGAAATTTGAGTAAGGGAAGCACAAACATGGAATATTCTAAAAAAATTCTTTTGAGTAACTTTTCTTAGTGTGCTGTTTCACATTACTCTTCTTGAATTATCTGCAAATTTTTTAAGTATACTGACATTTCAGGTCTGTCTGCAGGGCCCATCACATTGATGAGCAGCCAGAAGGTTGATTTGACTAGTTTAAAGGATAGTTTTAACTCATATTTACAGAAGTCGCAATTTAAAACAATAAATTGCCGCTCAGTATTAATCCTGATTTTTTCAATTCGACAATTGCAATTTTAAGCAAAAAAGGGTCAATGAGTATTTGACTGATTAAATCATGATTTTATCACTGACAAAATCTGGAAAAATTAACCACTCACAATTTTCCACAATTTTTTGGTCAAAAAAATATAGGGTTTCTGGATTTTTTTCTTATTTTTTCCCTACTTTTTCTCAATTAATTAATAAATTATATAAATATCTTTTAGTTTGCTAATTTACTCCCAAGAAAGATTTTTTCTACCATGGTTTAACTTATTAATGACTGCACTATTTTCTATTTGATATGTGTGCACATTAGAGATTTGTCTTCATGAATAAACAATGAACTGTCCATAATTATAACTAGAGAGTAGACAATTCAGATTCCAAGAATCCAAACATGCAGCTCATCTACACTGTTGCCTGATCTTCAGATCAAGGAGCATGAACTAAATATACAAATTGCAGGAATCAGCTATTTTTTGCATCAATTTCATCATTATGGGCTTAACGGAGGGCACTTCAAGCATGTCATAAATTTCCACAACCACTAACAAATAGTTAAAAGGAAATTAAGCTTCAAATGAGAACAGCCCAACTGTAGATGTGATTTGAATAGCATATCGAAAGAGATGTTGTACTTACATCAACAACTCTAGCAACAGTATCTGCACCAATTATGAATGTACTATCTGGTAAAAGTTCTGCCTTCTTGTAAAAATATGGCTGATTTGCTATAATAATTGTTTTACCTGAGATTCAGAAAAAATTTAGGTTACAGGAATAGAACTGACTTAAAAAAAATTATAATGTTAGCATTGATATCGACACCTAACAGAATCAACAGCAGCATACATGGTGGACGTCTCCGAACATAAAACATCATAATCTATAAGAACCTTACTTAATGAACAACAATTATTTCTGTACATCTTTGTAATGGGTCTAGGTCCAAGATTATTTTGATGGCAAATCAAAGGTGAATATTTACATGACAATGGAATGACATTAGAGCAGAGACATATGTCAAGAAACTAATAACAGGAACTGTAGAGGCAAAAATGTTACTCGCTGTGGATCTTCCTATCTAAAAGAGATGCTCCATTCATCCTTAGGGTATGAAAGGCTTGATGTATGAAATTAGAAAATGAATATAAATACTTACTTTCAAAACCGTGACAGCATAAGCACTCATCTACATCAAAACATGGACGACAGAAGTTTCTACTAAAATCTTGGCATTTCCTTACATATTTACAAAAAAAGCAAAAACTCTAAATGCATTAGTTTTATGTACTTTTTTATTGGAAAATGGAAAGCAAAAACAATGACTTAAAATAGAAACTTGAATACACAATGGACTACATGTTACAAATGGTCCGTGTACATGAGACTTAATATTATAAAATACTGGATGAGAACTTAGACATACAAATTCAAGTGCATAAGGAATTCTAACTTCATCATTAAAAAATATTGCTTTTCTCAAACCTGATCAGGCAAACTCTCAAGAATATAATAAAAGGGAAAAACCTGCTATAACAAGAATAATAAGAACAAAAGAAACAAACAGATTATATTAGTGTCTATGAATGACCAAATAAGTCAATGGGATTCAAATGGAAGCGAGTTAAAATATAGCCAATCAAGAATGCCAGAATGGTTCCAATCATAAGAAAGATGAGGGACTGACTAAATTTTGGGTAAAACAGGAGAAAAGTACCAAAAGCCTAATAAGGGAAAGAAGGTGCATCCACATGAATTCAAATGCCACAATAACTAGAAGTAAGGTTGGAAAAGATTATGTTTTTGGGCCTCCTACTTCCTCCCTCTTCTTCTCGAGGAGATTGAAGAGAACGCCGTAAGACATTGAAAGCCCATTTAAGAAACTACAAAAATACTTTTAATGTCCCTTACAAAGAAATTGTGTCTATTGTAGTGAGTCCTTCACTACAAGTGGCAGATCCATTCTGCCCTTTACATGATTGAAGAGCAATGCCCCACAGCATTGGCAGATCACCTCCAATTGATCAATTTTGTAGTTTTGCTGTATTTTGTGCAGCCTAGTATAGGTTCAAGTATTATAGCTATGCATCATCCGATCTACTCCCAAAGTTGATCTAACAGTTTACAGGGTTTACTGAGCTCACAAACAAAGATTCACTTTTGAAGCCCCACCATGGATCCACATCAACAATCAAGTCCCTTTTGATCAATGCAGTGTTATTCTTTCTGGTAGGCCCTACTTTTCCAAACAAACCATGGTTGGTTAGTTTGACAACCGATGCCACATGGCATGCTCTTGAGAGTTCATGAAAAGAAAAGCACCAGTCCGTCTCCAGATCAACACACGCCATCCACTCTACTACCACAAACCAATCAAATGACATGCAGGACGCACAACATTCTCTCATAGGTCTCCTTTGTGATGATCCATAGCTGTACAATCTTCAAATCCATGGCTTCCTCATAGCATCCACATGTCATCGCACTGCTGATGAACACTTTTGGCAGATCTATTGCTCCCAAAATTTGAAATCCTCTACATAAACCAATCCAACATTCAAGGCCAACAAACTTATATCCTGCATGATGAACTGTGATTGAAATCCACCTACCCAAAGCCCCGAGATGTTGTATTGTGTGATGGACTTCAATGGAAAATATACACATCACCTATGTAGTAGACTCCAACCAGTGGCAAAGGAATTCATGGTGTCGAATTCTTAGAAACATCACCATCTCCTGGACTAACCTGCAGAATTCAACTTCTTTTGGCAGGACGAAATATCAGTGGGTGGGAATTTCTCTATAAATACTAACTTGCATGCCCATTTCTAGTTTAGTTGTAGTTTCATATATCTAAGCTATTAAGCATGATGGGTAAAGAAGTCTCATGTTAGGTGATATGTAACTAAGCTTTTGAGCCTAATCCTAGTCTTGATCTCCTTGCAGCTATATTGAGGAGCCTCTATGCATGCTTCCCAAAGAGATTGTATTGTATAATGATCAAGTGGCTTCGCAAACTTAAATATATGAGGTTGTTATTCCAAAAATTCTAACTCTTGTCTCTATTTGCTTGTTGATTGTTGCATGTGCATTCTATTCTATGAATCATTGTACCATGAGCTATTAAGCTCTACTCTGATTGTAAGGACATATAAATCTAGCGTGAGCCTTTTACTTGCAATATTTGCTTTCTACAATCTCTCACATTTTTCCTTGCATAACTTTAGTCTTAGCTTAGGATAGGTAAGGAGCCAACATTCTAATCCTAGAGATTAGTTTGCTGGTCGCATCCCACAACCACTAGTCTTCCCAAGTGTTGATGGTCATCCTCAACACATCGATCCCAAATAGGATCAAAAGACCACATTAACTGGTTTTTCTGGCATGCTTGATAGCTCTGAACCCTTTTAAAGATTTAGCCCCATTCTAAGGCTCAAACCCTCACTTGGCCAAGTTTAGATGAGCCTTTGGCCATTGAGTTCTCATTATCATTTGGCAACTCTGTCTATGGCAACTTCATTAAGAACAACTCAGAATGCCTATGACCCCCAAAACTCCTACAAGATCTGCAACCAAAGCTAACCCACACATCCTATTGCAACCCCTTGAGTTGGTCCCAGGAAGAAGACCTTGAACTACACAACAGCCACAAACTCAAGCCCAGCAAGCTAATCTGGCCATGGTTGCTCAACAATCACCGAGGCTTTTTCCAGCAATGGAATAGTAGAGGTCTGCTTATTCTTCTTGCACCACCCACTATATGTGGAGCTATCACAGTTGGTGCATTGCACTTTATCCCCCACTTTACAACAGAAGACTCAATCACTCCTACTGAACACTTGTATGATATTGTGAATCATTGCATAGTTCACAATATCGAAGAAGAAAGCAATGAACTTATACTATTTGCTACTTCATTCAAAGGCAGAGTGCTTGACTGGTACCAATCCTTGGCTCCACTGTCAATAGCTGATTGGGATCAATTGGGCCAAGAATCAATCAAAAAATGCAAAGAAAAGGGTGATACCACTTTATTACTAAAAGAAAAAGTGTTTCAAAGGAGATATTGGATGACTTTGAAGGTAGATTTCAGAAGACTTGGTAGTAGATTCCTATAGAGGTGTGTCCTCCATTAGGTGTAGTATATATCTATTATTTGAAGGCAATAGACTCTAAAATTGCCATGATGGCCAAATGGAGGGTGGAAACTTCTCTCCAGTGCATACGATGTTGCCATCACTACTAATAAATGATTTAATCTAGATTGGAAGGTTGACACCTCGCCCTCCCATGCCATTGTTAATATTTGCTCCCAATATCAAACTACACCTACAGGCCAATCTGCAAACACCCCTACCATGAATCCTATCCTCACAAGACCACCATTGGAATACCATTTTGTTGAACCATCAGCTCCTAGTGAGCTTGATCAAATGAGAACTTTACTGAGGAACATGTCTAATGAGGTCACTGCCCTCAAGATGCATCAAAACAATGTGCATAGACTACCATATCCTAGAAACCAAAATCCCCAAATGCAGTAATACCACCATCAAGCCGATTATGGTTATAGTCCTTTTCAAAAGGGCCAAAACTTCCAACAATGGCCAACCTATCAAACAAACAAAGCCCCTAACCAACCCCATAACCAACTAGTTCCAATCAAACAACTTCTCTAGCAAATTCCCTTTAATCCTAATAGAGAGCTAGTTATGGCCAAGAACAACTACACACAAGAAGTAACCACTTGGTGCCAGCTTGCTCTACACCCCACAAGAAGGAAGAATGGTTCAAGAGAAGAATGAAGATCTAATAATAAAGCCTCCAATACATGGTTACCAAGTAATGGATCCTATGTTTCCATGACAGAAAGTTGTACCAAACAACAAACATTAGAGCAGACTTTGGCAAGGTGGGAAGATTGTGAATCATGTGTGGTAAATGAGCCTTCTACAAACATTTGGAAACATGTTCATTTCAAGTACGAAACAAGAGCCAAAAAGAAGATGGTGGAGGCCCAAATGCAAACCAAACCACCAATGCCTATGGAGCAAATAAATGAAGAGGCCCTGCTATTTAGTACACCCACGACCTACAGTTCAAATCCCACAGCCCCAATTTGTGCAAAGCTCAATGATCTCAGAACTATCAGATAGTCAAAATCACACAAGACAAAGAAAAGCAGTCCAACCTACAATAGAGAAACCATGAGTGCATTGAGCACTCACTGTGATATGGTCAACACAAACTAAAGGCTCCTTCAGCATACTAGACCTACTGAAGAAGTCCACAATCAATATGCCACTATGGGAGGTGCTCTAAATTCCAAAATAAATGAAGATACTAGAGGAAGCACTTAAAAGGAAAAAGTTGGCAAGCAAACAAAGACATCAAGCTGCTGGTACACCAAAAGAAATCAAACATCCACCCATCGTTGTCCAAGTTGCGGGAAGTGAGGTAAGCAAGATAAAGCCCAAACTATTCTATTTGACACTAGCTTACCAACATAAGTTAATCCATAATTGCATGGTAGACTCTAGTTTAAGCGCCTCTATCATGCCAAGGTTGTTGATGCCTTAGGCCTATCCTATGGACCCACCATCAAGGGAGTAGTGCAATTGGATGGTACTCTAGTAAATGCTATTGAAATGTCAGTGTTACCCCAAGTTTTTTGGGATGGGGGCAGCAAGGGACGGTGAGACAAGTCCCCAAGTTTCCGATTTTTCAGGACAAATTTGGGGACGGCGGGGGGACGGCTATATAAAATATAGAAAAATTTAAAATATATAGGTAAACTTTAAATATTCATATGAAAACATGGATAAAGCATGCATATATACATTATAGAAACTTAGCATATAACATTGTGTTAAGAATTCATTTTCAATACTCAATATGCATTCAGAATTCAGAATTCATTATGTGATATTAAACATAGTACACTGCTTTCGTCCCTTGGCAATCCCTTGTCCCCAAGACATTTCCGGGATGGGGATGGCGAGATTTAGACCCGGGGACACGTCACCGAGTAACATTGTGAAATGTTTAAAAGCCTTCCTCTTTCCCTCTACGCTTGTGCCACTACAAGGCATATCCATAATTGAGGTTCTCGTTAGATTCAACGTATTCCTTTCTAGGGATTTCATTGCCAAAATTGGTGGCTACCTCTAACTTGACTATAGGCATGTTCTTGACCACTGGATATGGAAATCACATGAAAACTCCTTCTAAACCACTCAATATGCATCACATTCAAACCAAGCCTACAATGCATAAGGAATCGACCAATGAGGTTCATACCCCCAATCAAATCCCAAACAAAGAACATGACGCATGGTGGTCATCAACAGAAGATGAAGGGGATAGTCTCCATCAACTATTTGAGAAACTAGTCTAGGAACATAAATGATTTATGAAGAAGCAAAACCAATTCTAGAGATTGTGAAGAATGACGAAAACAACCCCAAAATATGAGAGTTATAATTTGATGGCATGAATTGCAGAATTGGTGCTAGTGTTGACATACATCTAGTCTCACCACAAGGAGAAAGATACAAGCAATCCTATCAACTGCAATTCAATTACACCAGCAATATGGTCGAATATGAAGCATTAGTTTTGTTGGTGCACAAAATTGTAAGTCCCTAAATCTCCAAAGGTAAGCTTCTCTTGAGCACCAAGGTTGTCAAACTCAAGGACGAAGACTTCACACTTATGTTCAAGCAAGGCAACTTTGGACCAATTTGCTAAGGTGTGTAAGACCTTCAACTTTGGGCTCAACTAGACCTGGGGGGGGCTTCCCTAGAGGTATTCTAAATAGGATTAAGCACAAGTAGAGATAGACAGATGGATAAACTGCAGCGATAGAATCTAGTGTATGCCTAACCCCAAAAGCTATCAATAGACCAAGGACAAACCTACTACTATAACCTCTATTAAGTTGATAAGCACATCACTACATGACAAGAGGATGTGGGTATGCACAACATGACTATCTAGAATGCTAATTACTATGGATCATCCAAGATGTGTTTTCCCTGGTTATAACACTAAATCATGAAGTGCATATAATCTACTTCCTACTCCTACTCTATGAGTGCGATATTTTCAGTTTAGGTGCATGGTGGATCATTACTTCCAGGACTAATGCCTATTCATTGGGTTATAGAGTCCAACATACCAATAGATTATATGAGTTTTGCAGATTCTAACACCACAAATAATGATATCAAGCAACTGAACATTCTTAGTTATCCATCCCAAACTACAGAAATTCATATGTAATTAGTAGATGTCCATTATAAAGCCTGCAACATATTAGTACAAATTCAAAATCAGATCATAATCTCTTTTGCACAGCCATATACTGATAACCGGAAAACTGAAGTAAATTCTAGAAGTCTGATATTCATTAACAGCAACAATAACTCTCATGAATTCCAATGCCTAGCATAAATTGATAATGTCTCCAACATCAAACTGCTGCCAAATGGGAACAATGACCTAGCCATCCCTTGATGATGAAGAAAGGATGCCAAAAGGCAGTTGTTTCTGCCCTAGACTTAACACGTCCAGCAAAGGATACTAGAGCCTTATCATGAATGATTGGTACGGCCTCAACAGCTTCAGATCTCAAGAACCACATGCCAAAGGTAGAAGACACCAATCAGCATCAATGACATCAAATAAAGTCTGCCTTCAATTTGCTGAGTAACCCTTGCAATTTCTTGAAAATAAACACTTCCAAACTGTTCAATATGATTCCCCACTTGCTAAAGAATAGAGCTCTACCAGCTGGAAAAGAAACAGCAGTAGTATATTTCTATTCTTCAATGATTAATCTTCAAACCCTTGTAAACTTCTGAAATTCTTCTCCAATGAAGCTCAGATGTGACCTTCGTGTGAAGCCACCAATTAACTGCAAACCCTGGGTGATCTTTCTCACCTATAGGAAGCACAATCGAAGAGAGGCTACGTTCTCCAAGATTGAAATTACAGCAAAACCCTAGGTTTCACCTCCAAAGCCAAAGCACAAAGCCAAGTTGGGAGAAAAATGATCAATCATAATCAAATGAATTCCAAAAATGCCCTTTTATAATATTCAATTTGCATTTGACTTCATCTCATTTAATTTACTTTAATTTCATTTTATTTTCCCTCCTTTTTGGTGCACAACTTAAATATATAAAGTATACTTTATTATTCACTTATATCTCCCCTTTAAAATAACACTTATTATAAAGTATACTTTTAAAAGCATTTAAATCCCCCTTTTAAATAAAGTCCACTTAATTCATTAATGATATGCACTTAATAATTTATTATTTTAAAAGTATAACTTTAATAATAATTATATACTTTAATAATAATTATAATATTATAACTCCATCATTAATCATCGTAAATCAATTCTGATTTCACCAAGAGGGTAGCCCACTGCATTCATTGCTAACCAAGGTGCCTTACTATAAAAAGTAAGGTTGGCCTCTATCAACACACTGACGTACTATACATAGTAAGCATATAAAAACAGAGCCAAAACACCCCCGTATATCATAACCCCTGAATAAGCTAAGGATTTGGAGATGAAAACACTGCCAATTGCCAACTGAGGAGCTAGCTAACTTCAACACTGGGCCCTCTAAACACCATTATTAGCCTACAAGGACCATCATTAGTGAATTAAGTGGACTTAAATATATAAAGTATACTTTATTATTCACTTATATCTCCCCTTTAAAATAACACTTATTATAAAGTATACTTTTAAAAGCATTTAAATCCCCCTTTTAAATAAAGTCCACTTAATTCATTAATGATATGCACTTAATAATTTATTATTTTTAAAGTATAACTTTAATAATAATTATATACTTTAATAATAATTATAATATTATAACTCCATCATTAATCATCGTAAATCAATTCTGATTTCACCAAGAGGGTAGCCCACTACATTCATTGCTAACCAAGATGCCTTACTATAAAAAGTAAGGTTGGCCTCTATCAACACACTGACTTACTATACATAGTAAGCATATAAAAACGGAGCCAAAACACCCCCGTATATCATAACCCCTGAATAAGCTAAGGATTTGGAGATGAAAACACTGCCAATTGCCAACCGAGGAGCTAGCTAACTTCAACACTGGGCCCTCTAAACACCCTTATTAGCCTACAAGGACCATCATTAATGAATTAAGTGGACTTAAATATATAAAGTATACTTTATTATTCACTTATATCTCCCCTTTAAAATAACACTTATTATAAAGTATACTTTTAAAAGCATTTAAATCCCTCTTTTAAATAAAGTCCACTTAATTCATTAATGATATGCACTTAATAATTTATTATTTTTAAAGTATAACTTTAATAATAATTATAATATTATAACTCCATCATTAATCATCGTAAATCAATTCTGACTTCACCAAGAGGGTAGCCCACTGCATTCACTGCTAACCAAGGTGCCTTACTATAAAAAGTAAGGTTGGCCTCTATCAACACACTGACTTACTATACATAGTAAGCATATAAAAACGGAGCCAAAACACCCTCGTATATCATAACCCCTGAATAAGCTAAGGATTTGGAGATGAAAACACTGCCAATTGCCAACTGAGGAACTAGCTAACTTCAACACTGGGCCCTCTAAACACCATTATTAGCCTACAAGGACCCGATGATAGGCTAAACCACCAACTCTGATGCTCGCTCAAAAAGGGGACATTACAAAAAAGGCTATAGGTTCTTTCGTAGGATTTGAATGTGGAAGTGGATGATGGAAATGAGCGGGAGGGAGGTCCAAATATCTAAATGTGCTAGGAAATCCCACAAAAGGGAAGAAATACAAAACTTGCAAGAATGTTGGAATGGAAGGAAGGTCGGAAGGTAGAAGGGACTAGAAGATGTCCAAATGGACATAGAAAGTTTGCAAGGACATAGGGAGATGTGGAGAAACTTTGTGAAATTGGATACAAGAATAGCATGAAGTGGTCGGGAGAAAATTTCTGAATCCACATCAAGATCCTACAGAGGGAGGAAGTGAATGAAAAGGGAAGAATGAAGGGATCTACCAAGAGTTAGGATCGGGGACAAAGAAATCATACCACAAGGCAAGTGAGCAAGAGGACAACTTAAACTTAAGCTCCAAAAGATAACACAATGTATTGTGTTGGAGTGTAGAGGTCAAAAAAAGGCATGCCAAAAAAGGAAACTCCGAAATTCCACATAAACATATGGAAATGACCAAAACACATTCAAACTTAGAATACTTTTTGGGTTTTGCAACTAACAAGGTTATGGAGGGTGAAGAATCAACACTTGTGCAAACTTGACCAAACAAAACCCATTAGGAATTATCTCAAATTGGTTATAAATGATGGGTAAAATGAGGCCAAATGCACAAAGGGGCTAGGATTTGAGCACAATTGGACACTTTGAAATTGGGTGCCAACAAGTTCAAAACTTCAAGGCCTAATATTCACACAAAAGAAAAGCATAAAATTATTGCAGATATATGGTGACCATGAGCTAGTAATCAAGCAAGTCAAATCACAATGCATCGCTAAAAACTCTCTTATGAAGACATAGAAGCATCGAATATGGGATATGCTTGAATCCACTAATTTGAAGGTTATTCCTAGATAAAGAATTTAGTGGTTACCAACAATTGTAGTTGCTTGGCAACCATCAAGTAGTTTATATAGAACCTTTGTAGTTAATGAAATGGACTGATGTTGTAATTGTTCCCCAATTTTCAATTTTTGTATGATAGCATCTACAAATAAATGAAGCAATTGTGATATCATTTTGTAACTTTGTTGAAATTACTCTACAACTCTCATATAAATCATTTACGTGTATATAATCACTTTACTTTGCAAGAGATAGTTATATATCAACTAAGTATTAAACACTTGCTCTCTTGCGAAGGTATCCCGGAACAAACCATGAGATGTATGAACTTCTATGGGTGCAAAATGATCCTACAACATTTTTTGGCAAAGCCCAGGGGTATTTTGATCTTCGGTAAAGAGTTATGAAGATAAAAATATCAATCAAACATCAATTGTCCATCTTTGCAGCTTCGTTTGGTACACACCATCCCTATGATACACATATAGCCTTCCAAGAACAATGTTGCAAACTTCTAATGCATAATGTGACAAATTATGGTGTCCTACATGGGTTTGACAACATACTTGAAAGAACATTGTCGTTTTACCTAAATTTCCTTACCTTGTTGTAATCATCCCAAAGAGTATGGTCTTGGATGCACTTCAATGGAAAGACCTAAGTGCTCAATGATATATTTGTGTTCTTTTGGTTATCACTGTCAATGATGATATGAATGTAATGTCCCCTTCTCATTGATCACCCAGGTGGACATTTTAGCCTTATTTAATTCCTATAGGCTAAAGTTGGGAAAAGGGAATTAATTTATTTAATTGTTTAATATTACCTAGCGGGGAAAGTTCATTTAAAAGGTAATGTTAAATAATTAATTAAATATGTTATAAAGTGACTTTTAGAGATAAATTAAAAAGTAACTTAATAAAGTCACTTTATTATTATTTGAGCGGGAAATTAAAGTGAGGGATATAAAAGTGGTTTTTGAAACTCATTTGGGGGATGTTTGGTTTAATTCTCATTCTCACTTTTGGAGAGCTCTTGAAGTTCTTGGTCTTGGGGACAAGGAAATCCTAGGGCATCCAGTTTCAGTGGTGAAACGATTCCACCCTAGCTGGTTCATGGAGGAGATCATCCAGGTCTTCTACTTGGGTGAGTATTGCAATTTTGTGGGTCTCCTATGGAGACAAAATTGAAGGCAAACGATATCCATATTTCAGGAGTTGTATGACTGAATTTGGGAGACCAGATTTGGGAAAGCTTTGAATGCAATAGTGGCTTCCATTTATCTGCCTAATCTGAGGTCAACTATGGACACCATGGGGATGGATGTGGCTTTTTGAAACCAACACCCTGAGACCCTCAATGACTTGTTACAGCAGAGATTTGGGCTTGGATGTAGGGTTTTGAAGGAGTTTTTGGAGCTGATATGCAAGTCAAGTTCTATACCTATGTTTGCAGACTGTTTGGAATGCCCTCAGCTATATGTAGACAGCCATGAGACCCCTGAGAAGGGAGCACATGAATCCTGGAGGTCCTGGTGTGAGCTAATAACCCAGATGTGACCATATTCTGCCATTTTTGGACCTGTTGTACCCTCACGTGAGGTTTTGGACATGTTCTGAGCTGCATTTGGACAAGGTCGGAGTTACTGTTCGTAGGTTCAAATCAAATATTTCTATCATCTTTGAGTTGCTGTTAGCAACTTCAGGTCTAGTGTGGATTACCAGGTTGGAGTTTCATATTATAATAGCTGTTCTATGTGTGCTTAGGTCTGATTAACATTAGAACATAAGCTGGTCACTTCTGTTTACAATTCTGGGTGTCACAGTGTCTTATATTTGTCCACTGTCATTGTCCAATCTGTGTGCAAAAGGGACTGTAATCCTACCAGTGAATGCCCCTGTAGTTCTGTTATATTGTAATCTGGTATTTACTAGTTCACAGTCTGAAATATCTTTGTATCCAAATTTGTAAGTGGATATTTGCCCAGTTGGGACATACTTGACTGTAGCTTTCTTTGCCTCTTCCTAATATTGTATCGCAGTCATATGAATGGGAATGAAAGTATAAAATCTGTTACTTGTCAATGGTCATATTTAAATTGAAGATTGAAGTTAATTGTAATATCCCTCCTGTCTGCTGAGATATTCTCTACAACTGCCTGATTGATTTTCTTTTGTGTTTTGAATGTTTTCTTTTTTTTTCCTATTTTTTGATATATAATGCCAGGTAAATGTAAAGAAATGCAAATAAACAAACTGAAGCAATACTGAAATAAACTACTGGGCAAAAGCAATCTATTATGAGCAGATTGGTCTCTAATGATTACAAATACAAAGCTTATCAATCTTCAGGTGCAAGTATAAGGATTTTTACATTATTCCATACCTGGAAAGGCCATAGCAACTGGGATGCAATTCTGAAAATGTGTATCAGCAACAGAAAACCCTCATCCAGGAGACGTCTAGGATGTAAGACATGATTTCTCCACCTTCAATAAGCTTGGAATGATAGACTATCCCCAGCCACAAACAAAGAAGGAATTTTGAGACCAAATCCTAAGGCGTTTCAGCCTAGGAATAACACACCAGCAGCAAGGACAGTACGGCCCAGCTATGATTGCTTGGTACAGCCTGTTAGCAGCAATAGTATGGCGAGCAATGATGAATCAACTGTAGAAACTCACAGCCATGAATTTCTTTCAGATTCACAGTGATAATCTTTCAAGCCCTTGAAGAAATCTTCACCAATGAGCTCAAATGTGACAACCGATTTGCAGCCACCAGTAAGTGCAACCTTCAGATGATATCTTACACCCTCAGGAAGCTGCAACAATGAAGAAGCTACATTCTCCAATGCCCAAGAAAGCAAAAAAAACCCTAGTTTTCACTTCTCCCAATGCAAAAGCTCATAAACGCACAACTGTAGAATGAGACAAAAAATGATTTTCAAAGCTTATATATGCCTCCTGAAAAAGCACGACCCCCTAGGTGTTTTTTAATCATTAAATACATATATTATATTTGCTTCTTTCTTTTACTTCATTAATCTCAGTAAATGGGTGCCCACTCCAATGCACGTTTATAATTTAATTTATATCATTAAATGGCTCCACTTTAATAAAGTCACAATAATTCATTATGATATGTGCCCTTATTAAAATAATTAATTATTATTAAAGCTTAGCTTTAATAATAATTAAAAATAACATAAATTCTTCAAAAATCATTATTTCTTGATTTCGTCAGTGCCAGGGGGTCAACCACTGCATCCACTGTGCATCCAGGTGCCTTTCCCAAAAATAGTAACACTGGACTTTGACGGTCGGTCGAATTACTATAAATAGTGTGCACAAACTGAGCCCAAACCAACTCCCAAAGACGAATCTTGAATTACCCCAAACTCTGGAAAAGAAATCACCTCAAAAGTGCTACCAAAGAATCTGACAACACTCACTCAGGACCCTCTAACCAACTCCATTAGCCTACGAGGGTAAGATAATAGGCTAATCCAATGAGAAACAGAAGCGAGCTAAGAAGGGGACATTACAGTCCGCTCTCCCTAAAATTGCTTGTCCCCAAGCAATCTCAACTCTGAATGCTGCAAGATGTCCTCACTCTCCCACATAGCATCCTCTACTAGAAAATCCCTCCATTTGATCAAATATTCCCTAATGACCCATCTCTACAAATGATGCTTTCTGAAATCAATAATGGCCTCAGGTATTAATATCAATTTCCCCTCATCATCAAGGAGTGGTAAAGATGTAGAAGGAACAATGTGGTGTCCTAACGCCTTTTTGAGGCACACATGGAAAACATTTTGTTCCCTGCTATCCGCCAATAACTCTAGCTCGTAAGCCACCTCTCCTATACGCCTGATAATCTTGAAAGGACCATAGTAACGTGGCTTAAGCTTCTCGACACCACTCTTCCTAAGAGTGGACTGGCGGTATGCCTACAACACCAGATACACCATGTCACCAACATCAAATGATCGCTCAACTCTTTTCTGATCTACATACTATCTTTGTTGATTTTGTGCCTTCTGAATGTTCTCCTTCAAAGACCTCATGATTCCTAGCTCTCTTGAAGAAGATCCCTACCATTGGGCACTCTACTATCACTCAACAACAAATCCAAAAAGTTGGGCACATCATACCCATATAAGGCCATAAATGGTGTCATCTAAGAGGACATGTGGTGAGTGGTATTGTAGCAATACTCACATAGATGAATCCACTTCACCCAAGCCTTTTCTTGCACTGCTATATAATTCTGAAGGTATCCTTCCACCTATTTATTCACATTCTCCGTCTAACCATCTGTCTATGAGTGGTAACTAGTACTCAGAGTAAGCTCAGTCCCACTAAGCCTGAACAACTCCTACTAGAAATGGCTCATAAACCTGTTGTCCCTATCATTAAAATTACTCTGAGGTAAACCATGTAACTTGAATACCTCACGAAAGAAAAGATTTGCTACCTATGTAGTTGAATGTGTAGCTAAGATCGGAAAGAAGTGGGCAAACTTCGTTAGCCAATCGACAACTACATAAATACAATCTTTGCCTTCGGCTTTAGGAAATCCCGTAATGAAATTCATAGATAAACACTCCCACTTCCTATTAGGAATGGGAAGTGGCTAAAGAAGACCTGCAAGATATGTATGCTCTTGTTTATTCTACTGACAAATAGGGCGCTCTCTAACATATTGAAGAACCTCAAACTTGAGACCTTTCCAAGTAAACCATTCCCGAATCTGCCTATAAGTCTTGAAATAGGTAGATCAAGAAAGGCTCTCAACACTTTGTTCTTCATCTTTGATCCTGGTATCAAGAAAATCCTCCCTTTGTAAATGATGAGCTCATTTACAACGGAGTATTTGCTATCCTGCACCGTACCATCAATGATGCCTGAGGCCCAAGGGTCCTTGGCATACTCTACTGAAATCAAGTGCCTCCAATCAACTGGAATCTCAATCATGGAGCTCACGTGTGGCCTATAAGACAACGCATCAGCAACTATATTTTGTGTCCCTTTGACATATGCTATGTCAAAGTCATAAGCTTGGAGTTTACTAACCCACTTTTACTGACGGTCATTAAGATCTCGCTGCCCTAGGAAATGTTTCAGGGTATTGTGATCAATTTTCACACAAAATTTGCTGCCAACTAAATACTACCTGAACTTAGCCAATGCATGCATAATGGCTAACATTTACTTATCATAAATATTGTAGCTCCGCTCTAGCCCCCTCAATTTACTGCTCTCAAATGCAATACGGTGCTTATCCTGCATTAACACCGCACCAATACCCTCACTAGAAGCATCACACTGAAGCTCAAAAGGTCCAACAAAATCTAGTAAGGCAAGAACGGGGCATGCACTCATCAAATGTTTGAACTTCTCAAAACACTCCTGTGCCTGATCAGTCCAAACAAAAGCTCTTTTCTTCGTCAAATCTGTGAGAGGCATTGCATGCTATGAGAACCCACTGACAAAGCGACGATAGAAGCCACATAATCCCTTGAATCCTCTGAGTTGTGTGAGATTCTCAGGAGTAGGCCATTCAATGATAGCCCGAACTTTATCTGGATCTATACGAACACCCTCAATACTAATGATATGACCAAGATACAGTAACTCTGATAAACCCAATGCACATTTGGATTCCTTTGCGTACAAGGACTCCCTCTCAAGAATATCTAACACTGCATCCAAGTGAATAAGATGCTCCTCCCAAGTCCTACTATAAACCAAAAAGTCATCGAAAAATACAAGGATGAACCTCCTCAATCGGGGCTGAAATACTCTATTAATGGTAGACTGAAATGTGGCAGGAGCACTGGTTAAGCCAAAAGGCATAACAAAGAACTCGAAGTGACTACAATGGCATCGGAATGTTGTCTTCTCTACATCCTGCTCTCTGACCTTGATTTGATGATTCATGATCTCAAATTGATCTTCGAGAAGAAGCAAGCACCATGTAACTCATCGTTCAGCTCATCTATACGAGGAATGGGGTATCGGTTTTTTATGGTCCTCTTATTCAATGTTCAATAGTTGATGCTCATACATAGAGTTCCATCCTTTTTCTTTACCAATACCACTGATGAAGCAAAAGGACATTTACTTGGCCTGATGTGGCCCATATCAAGCAACTCCTTTATGGTCTTCTCTATCTCATCCTTCATCCGCTTTGGATGCCTCTGGGTGTAATCATCAAGGATTCAGCACCCTCCTCTAACTCAATAATGTGCTCAATACCTCTATCTGGAGGTCTACCTAGTGGTATGTCACTAAACACTTTTGTGTGTTTAGCTCTCAACTCCTAAATGCCTGGAGGATAGCTCGGTTTCTGCTGCTCCAACTGTGTAGGCATCATCAAACACTTTGCAGCCCACTCCACCTAGTCATGGCGGATTAACCTCTCCATCCTTCTAAAAGATATTATCCTCAAACCACCATCTGTTATTGCCTTCAATATATGTTTCTTTCCATCTGCTTCAAATTTCATTTCCATCTTATGAAGGTTAAGAGTGAATTCACCTACGGCATGAAGCCATTTTATGCCTAAGGCAACATCCATGTCTCCCATACCAACAACATAGAAATCTGCCTTGAAGCCATAATTATTTAATCGCATAGGGAGATCCGAAATCATTTTGTTACACAAGAGTGTGTAACCATCAGCCACTCTAACCTCGATTCCTTTAAACTCTTTCGTTTGAATGCCACACCTAGCCACCAACTTCTCATCTATGAAATTGTGCGTATCACTTGTATCCAACAAAGTGATCACCTTTTGACCTGCCAAAACTCCATGCATCCTAAAAGAGCCCTCACGTTGGATGCTAAAAAGGTGAACTTCTTGAGCCTTCACTTCCTTCTCATTTTCAGACTCATCTAAAGACTTTTCTGCCTCTGAATCCTTATGATCTGATTGCTGATCAGAATTATCAGACTGGTATTCATCAGCATATATCCATTTCATTTGTTTAGATTTAGTCTTAGGTCTCAACGGGTAATCATCAAAAACACAAACTTTTTGTTCTCAAATTGTTTAAGTGTTTCTTAGTTTGGTTTGACTGCAGATTTGTTTTTATGGTCTGAATTTTTTGATTTCTAATGATAAGATTTGTTGTCTCTACTAGAAGAGGAAGCCTTTGGCATGAACTTGCCTCTTGGGGCTGCAAGTTCCATACTTCTTGTTTTTCTCATGGCTTCTTGTAATTTAGGGAAATCAAAAGCCTAGATCCATCCTCTCAAAAGTTCAAATAGTCCCTCTGTAAACAAGATAACTAATTTCCTCTCAAACAAGCTAGGAACCATCACTGAAAGTCTCTGAAACTCACTAATGTATGCCTCCAAACTGCCCACCTGCTTGAGTTGTGCAAACTCTCTGAAATACAACTCAAAATCTTTCCTATCAAAACGCTCAATCAACTAGTTAGTAAAATCATGATATGTCGTGATAAGGTGGTGCTCTAAGGTGACCATACCATGGTGCCACCAATCATGTGCCAAACCATCTAATTGCAAAGTGGCGAACTTACTGGCCTCATCCTCCTGCATAAGCCTCAATGATAGGTAATTATCCAACTTTTGGACCCACGATCTAGCAATGCACTTGTCACTGCCATCGAAGTGAGGCAAGTTGACCTTGCTTGCTGCCTGCTGAAAATCGCATGTAGCCTGTGGTGCCTACTATGCCTTTTTCTCTACTCTAACTCCACGACCTCCTCGAGGCCTTTTCTGATCTAGAAACTGATTAAGTGTCAATAACTCCCTAATCTATGCAAGAAGAGTCATGTAGTTTGCATAATGCCAAGTGATATCACTTGCAGTGAGAATCTGTGGCTCTGGCACCTGAAATGGCAGGGGTTGTGTGGCCTATGGCTCCTCTCTAGGGGTAAAGGTAGGCTAGTTGGGCCTAAGAACTGAACCCATAAAAGATGAGGACTACTAAAATACCACACCCTGTGTACCACTCGTCTGCCCTTGGTAAACTGTATGTTGGGGTGGCACAAACTGCCTCATAGTGCCCATCAACTGGGGACATCATGTCCATCATATTGTCAAACTGTTTCCTGGCTCTGGAGTCAGAACTGAGTGACTCTACTCGACCCTTATCTCTCCCAACCATAGTGCTTGTACTGTTCTCTGTATCACTGCCACTTCCCGTATTATGAATTCCCAAAATGTCTAACACTGTCTCACCTTCTAGAACGGAAGCTAGTTCCCATTGTTCAATACCTCTAGTGTGATGTATATATTCTTCAATCATGAACTGCTAACACACAAGATGGTAGGAAACCGCTCTGATACCACTGTAATATCCCCCCTGTCCACTGAGATATTCTCTACAACTGCCTAATTGATTTTCTTGTGTTTTGAATGTTTTGTATTTTTTTTTGTACTTTTTGATATATACTGCCAAGTAAATATAAACAAATGCAAATAAACAAACTGAAGCAATACTAAAATTAACTACTGGGCAAAAGCGCAATCTATTATGAGCAGGTTGGTCTCTAATGATTACAAATACAAAGCTTATCAATCTTCAGGTGCAAGTATAAGGGTTTTTAAATTATTCCATACCCGGAAAGGCCATAGCAACTGAGATGCAATTCTGAAAATGTGTATCAACAACAACAAACCCTCATCTAGGAGACATCTAGCATGTAAGACATGATTTCTCCACCTTCAATATGCTTGGAATGATAGACTATAACCAGCCGCCCACAAAGAAGGATTTTTCATACCAAATCCTAAGGCATTTCAGCCTAGGAATAACACGTCGATAGCAAGGACAGTACAGCCAAACTTTGATTGCTTGGTACGGCCTGCTAGCAGCAATACTACGGCCAGCAATGATGAATCAGATGTAGAAACTCACAGCCATGAATGCCTTTCAGATTCACAATGATAATCTTTCAAACACTTCAAAAAATCTTCACCAATAAGCTCAAATGTGACAACTGATTTGCAGCCACCAATAAGTGCAACCTTCAGATAATATCTCACACCCTTAGAAAGCTGAAACAATGAAGAAGCTACGCTCTCCAATGCCCAAGAAAGGAGAAAACCCTAGTTTTCACTTCTCCCAATGCAAAAGCTCATAAACGCACAAGTGTAGAATGAGACAAAAAATGATTTCCAAAGCTTATATATGCCTCCTGAAAAAGCACGAACCCCTAGGTGTTTTTTAATCAATAATTACAAATATTACATTTGTTTTTGTTTTTTACTTCATTAATCTCATTAAATGGGCACCCACTCCAATGCACTTTTATAATTTAATTTATATCATTAAATGGCTCCACTTTAATAAAGTCAAAATAATTCATTATGATATGTGCCCTTTTTAAAATAATTAATTATTATTAAAGCTTAACTTTAATAATAATAAAAATAAGATAACTTCTTCAAAAATCATTATTTCCTGATTCCGTTAGTGCTAGGGGGTCAACCACTGCATCCACTGTGCATCCAAGTGCCTTCCCAAAAAATAGTATCACTGGACTCTGACGGTCGAGTGACTTACTATAAATAGTAAGTGTGCACAAACTAAGCCCAAACCAACTCCCAAAGGTGAATCCTGAATTACCCAAACTCTGAAGAAAAAAACACCTCAAAAGTGCTACCAGAGAATCTAACAACTCCCACTCAAGACCCTCTAACCAACTCCATTAGCCTAGGAGGGTCAAATAATAGGCTAATCCAATGAGAAATAGAAGCGAGCTAAGAAGGGGACATTAGATTAATGCTATAAAGAAATCAGTGTAGTGGAGTTTGTTTGACAGCAAATTACTTCGCATTGGAATGCTCAGTTCAGTTTATACTATCTTTATTTGACAAATGAAATATGTCAAATTGAATAATGGAAAATATCGTTCAAACCTAGTACGGAATCTTACAATGAACTTGTTGTCATTGACCCAAGCTTTCATATGAAACACTCACGTTCCTTTGAAGTATCAATTGTCACGATGCTTGTGTTGACACACTATTCCTCCTAATCAATATCCTTGGGTACATGAGATCAATTGTGGCTTCTGCAATCAAAGATTGTTGCGTGCAACATTCAACATTATTGTGGGAACTTGTGCAATGGTGATGTCCTCCTAAGGTACATGAAATCAAATGTGGCTTGTGCAATCAAAGATTGTTGTGTGCAACATTCAATATCATTGCGGGAACTTGTGCAATGGTGATGCCATCCTTGGGTACATGAGATCAAATGTGGCTTGTGCAATTAAAGATTGTTGTGTGCAATTATGCAATAGTCAACATCATTGAGGGAAGATTGTTGTGTGCAATTATGCAATAGTCAACATCATTGAGGGAACTTGTGCAATGGCGATGTCACCATTTCGCACCTTTCTTCTTGCCTTAGTCCTAGCTTGGTGCAGATAATCATGTGGCTTTAGAGTTCTATATTGAGAATTTGGAACTGTGTTGCTACTTCTACAAAAGGGAATTTTGCTTCTGTATGGAAGGCTTGGAAGTGTTTTCTTGCATAAACTTGTTCTTGTGAAAAGAAAAAATTTAATTCAATTTTGCGTTTCTCATTGGATTAGCCTATTATCTGACCCTCCTAGGCTAATGGAGTTGGTTAGAGGGTCCTGAGTTGGAGTTGTCAGATTCTTTGATGGCACTTTTGAAGTGTTTTCTTCTCTAGAGTTTGGGGTAATTCAGAATTCGCCTTTGGGAGTTGGTTTCGACTCAATTTGTGCACACTTACTATTTATAGTAAGTCACGCGATTGTCAAAGTCCAGTCCTACTATTTTTGGAAAGGCACCTAGATGTGCAATGAATGCAGTGGTTGACCTCCTAGTTCAGATGGAATTGAGAAATGATGATTAATGAGAAATATATGCTATTTTTAATTATTATTAAAGATAAGCTTTAATAATAATTCATTAGTAAAAGTGCATTATAATGATATATTTTGACTTTCTTAAAGTGGGGCCATTTAATGATAAATATTAAATTATCAAAAGTGCATTGAAGTGGGCGCCCATTTAATGAGTTTAATAAAGTCAAAAACAAAAACAAATATAATGTATGTATTTAATCATTAAAAAGCACCTAGGGAGTCATGCTTTTTCAAGAGGCATATATAAGCTTTGAAAATTCATTTTTGTCTCATTCTACACTTGGCGTTTATGAGCTTTTGCATTGGGAGAAGTGAAAACCAAGGTTTTTTGTGTTCTTGGGCATTGGAGAGCATAGCTTCTTCATTGTTTCAGGCTTCAGCTTCCTAAGGGTGTGAAAGATCTCCTGAAGGTTGCAATTACAGGTGGCTGCAAATCAGTAGTCACATTTGAGCAAATTGATGAAGTTACTTGAAGGGTTTGAATAGTTTATCATTGAAAATCTTAAAGACATCAATAGCTGTTTGTTTTTCATGCTAAGAGTACATTTTTGGGCCATACTGGATGCTCTTTTCAGGCTATACAATCTGATCATGGTCTGGCCATACTGTACCTAAGCCAAGGCGGGTTAATCTCAAGCTGAAACGCTTATGGTAATTGCTTCAAACCTCTTCCTTGGTGGGTGGCTGGGTGCTGTCTTTCATTGCAAGTCATCAAAAGGGTGGAAAAACTTGTCATTGATGCTAGGCATCCAAAATGAAGGGGATTCTGTGTGCAGATCAGCAATTTCCAGAATTTCATAATTTATGGCTATGGCGTTTTTGGGTATGATCCAATGTGTAAAACTTTCATCAGAACTTCTGAATTTGAAAAGCTAATACAATTGCATTTGTTAGAGACCAATCTACCATTGTAATTTTGTGCATTGCTACATAATTAGTGTTAGTGTTTCTTAGATCAGATTATATAACTGAAAGTACTCAAAATATTGCAACACATAAGATAATAAACACAGCAAAAACCCTCCACTTGAGGGAGAAAAACCCAGCAAATAATCCTCTTATATAATATAGGAACAAGAGCAGAAATCTGCTTACAACTCAGGCCCAGCAATGGCCGAAATGATACAATGAATAGTCGCACCTCTCCTAGATGCAAAAGATACAAATGAATATGTTCTTCCTTGAAATTGGACTGCTGCTACACAAGTGCGAACTTCTTCTAGGCTGCGAATTTGCTTGAATAAACTTGAATGAGAAATGACAAGGAATGACCTTGTATTTATACAAATGAGGCACCTCCTCAATTAGGTCGGCTCCCTTGGGAGAATAATATAATTATAATAAATGCCAAGGAGGTCGGCCCAATGCAAAACAAAATATGCGAACCTAGATAGGGTCGGCCCTTAATGTTTATTACTCATCAACAATATAAATTAAATAGCCGGAAGGCTATCATTTAATTTATGCCTTCTTCTTGAAGTGTGCACTAGAAGTGCAGCCCTAAGCTACTTATTGTTGATGTTATAGCAGCTTAGGGCTGCACTTCCATTGCACGAATTCCAAGAAAAAAGCATAAATTAAATGAGTAGCCATTCGGCTATTTAATTTATGACATTAACATTTAATAAATGTTGAGGGCCGACCCTATATGGTTCGCATGCTTTGGTTATTACTTGGGCCGACCTTATTTATAATTGTCATTTATTATGTTTCTTTTAGAGGGCTGACCTATCTTGAAGAGGCGCCTCACTTGTATATATACAAGGTCTTACTTGTCATTGTATTCATTCATTCTATCAAGCAAGTTCGCATTTCCTCAAGCAAGTTCGCACCTAGGCAGCAGATTATCATCTTGTAGCAACAGACCTAATTCAAGGTATTTCATATTCGCACTTAGGAGAAGTGCTATTGTATCAAATTCGTCTATGTGCTAGGCCTGAGTTGTAAGCAGATTTCTGCTCTTGTTCTACTTTATATAAGAGATTCATTTGCTGGGTTTTTCTCCCTCAAGAGGAGGGTTTTCCCAGGGTATCTTGCTGTGTTTATTGTCTCATGTGTTGCAATATTATTAAGTGCTTTCATTGTTTAATCTGATCTAAGAAACGCTAACATGGTATCAGAGCGGGTGTGAAAAAGATCATGATCAGATTTAGTTTGCAACACTCACTTTATTCTTTTTCAGTCTATCTCTTATTTTTTCAATTCAAGATGGTGAATGGTCTGAAAATCGAGGATAGACTCGAAGGGATTTCGAACTACACATCATGGAGATTCGGGATCATGCTCACATTGGAAGAGAATGATTTGGCTGAGTTTGTGAAAACAAAAGTTCCCGAACCTGAGGAGGAAGAAGAGAAGTTGCAGTGGAGGAAGAAAGATACTAGGGCAAAGAAAGTGTTGGTTGATTCCGTCAAGGATCATGTTGTACCAACTGTCTTCAAGTTGGATACAGCAAGAGAGATGTTTACAACCTTGGAAGAGATGCATGAAATCAACAACACCAGTCAAGCACTTGCACTAAAGCAACAACTGCATCATGTGAAAATGTCAAAAGGAGAATCTGTAATCACTTACTTCATGAGGATTTCAGAGACGAGATCAGCTCTCCACAATTGGTCACATGATTGATGACAAAGACTTGACTATGCTTGCTCTCAATGGTCTTCCGCTTTCATGGGAATCGTTTATTCAAGGAATCAGTGCAAGATCTAAACTTCCCAAGTTTGATTGATTGAGAATTGACTGCAGTCAAGAGGAGTCGAGACTAACGGCTAGGGGCATTGGTCAAAGTTCAAAGAATGAAGAAATACAAGTTCTTGCCTCTCATTCGTCGAAGAAAGGATTCTTCAAGAGGAATCGAGAAAATGGAAATGATGGTGCTCCTGCCTTCAAAAGGAAACGAGACATGTCCAAGACTCAATGTTTTCGTTGTGATAAGTATGATCACTTTGCAAAGGATTGTCCTACTAGACCTAAGCAGTAGGTTGCCACTGCAAATGTTGAAGAAGTTGCTCCGCAGAAGGACTCCAGTGATTATCTGTTCTATTTAGCCTTGTCAAGCAATCTATCTACTGACGCCAACACTTGGCTGATTGATAGTGGTGCTTCTAGGCACATCACCGGTTTCAGGGGTCACCTTTCAAACTTAGTGGAGAGTAACTCTAGTGAACAAGTCGTCATTGGAGACGATGCTAGATATTCTGTGAAAGGAGTTGGAAACTCCACTCTTCACCTGGATTCCAGGATTTCATTGGAGTTGAATGATGTACTGTTCGTTCCAAGGATAAAGAGGAATCTTGTCTCAATTTCGGCATTAGAAGACAAGGGTTATCAAGTTGCCTTTTCTAAAGGCAAAGTTCTTATATGGGCAAAGAACTCTAGCTTCAAAACTGCTCAAGTGATTGGAGTTAGACATGAATGTCTCTACAGGCTATGCACTCGCCCCCTTCAAGCACTTGTGCATAATAGTTCCAGCATGTGCGATCTCTGGCATCGAAGATTGGCTCACATTCACTTTCGTGCACTACCTATCATGGAGAAGATGGTTACCGGTCTTCTGAAATTCAATCAAGAACATGAAGGTACACGCAAAGGATGCGCCCTAGGCAAGAACACAAAAGGTACATTTCATTCTAGTGAAAGAAGATCTAAATGTATTCTTGATCTCATTCATTCTGATTTATGTGGTCCAATGTCTATTGCATCTTCTAGTGGTTTCTTGTATTATATTATTTTTATTGATAATTACTCTAGAAAGACTTGGATTTATTTCTTGAGATCTAAAAAATCTGAAGAAGTATTAGAAAGATTCAGAGAATTCAAGGCGCAGGTTGAAAACTTGTCTGGGAAAAGGATCAAAGTATTGAGATCCGATAATGGTGGAGAATACACCTCTGGCACCTTTTGAGATTTTTGTATTGAAGCAGGGATTAAGAGGGAGTTCAGTGTTCCCTATAATCCACAACAAAATGGTATTGCTGAAAGAAAGAATAGGTCTATTGTGGAAGCAATGAAAGCTATGATCCATGATCAAGATCTGCAAATCTCTCTTTGGGATGAGGCATCAAGGACTGCTGTCTATGTTCAAAACAAGAGTCCCCACAGGATCTTGGAGAATAAAACTCCTAAAGAAGCATTCTCAGGGGTGAAACCAGAAGTTAGTCATTTGAGGATCTTTGGTTGTCCAGTCTATGTTCATATTCCAAAGGAAAAGAGAACAAAGCTAGAACCTTCTGGAAAGAAAGGAATTCTTGTAGGTTACAGTGAGATATCAAAAGCCTACAGAACATACATACCAGGACAGAAGTCTATTGAGATTAGTAGAGATGTCACATTTGAGGAAGATGTTGCTTTCAGAAGGTCCAAGGGCACTCCTATGGAGATCGATGAAGAAGAACCTCCTCAAGATATGGAAGTTGACCATACTCCAGAGAACCTGAAGGAGGCTCCAGAACCAAAAGAAGATGTTGATCCAGTTGAACCCTTGGATCCCACTGATGGGCCTCTAGATATTGTGATTGGAAAGAAAAGACCTCTTTGGGCTCATAGGACAATGCAGGAGGCAGAAAGTTTTGTAGCCCCAAGAGGAGAAAGCAAGAGACCTCACAAGTTCTCTAGTTATGTCGCCTTGATGAGTCAGATCATTGAGTCAGAGCCTTCAAGTGTTGATGAAGCTTCTAGTCAACAAGTATGGAAAGATGCCATGACTAAGGAGTATCAATCCATACTTAAGAATGATGTTTGGGATATTGTTCCTAGACACAAGGGCAAATCTGTGGTGTCTTCTAAGTGGCTCTTCAAGATCAAGCATGCAGCTGATGGAAGCATTGAGAAACACAAGGCAAGATTTGTGGCTAGAGGGTTCTCACAAAAAGAGGGAGTTGACTATGAAGAAACTTTTGCTCCTGTGGCTCGATATACGTCTGTCAGAACCATCATTGCCATTGCTGCATCTAGAGGATGGAAGATTCACCAAATGGATGTAAAGACAGCCTTTCTGAATGGTGTAATAAAAGAAGAGGTTTACATTGAGCAACCCGAAGGATTTGAGGTGCATGGGAAGGAGTCTCATGTTTGCAAGCTGAAGAAGGCCTTGTATGGTCTTAAGCAAGCTCCTCGTGCTTGGTACGAAAGGATTGATCAGTATCTATTGAGCCTGGGTTTCTCAAAGAATGATGCAGATTCTAACCTCTACTTCAAAGTAGTAAATGGTGAAGCTTTGATTCTAGTTTTATATGTTGATGATTTGAATATCACTGGAGAGGAACATCTAATTCTAAAATGCAAGAAGGAGTTAGCTTCAGAGTTTGAGATGAAGAATCTAGGTCTCATGCATTACTTCCTTGGCTTAGAAGTCTGGCAAAAGCCAGATGAGATGATTCTAAGTCAAGGCAAGTACACTATTGACATTCTCAAAAGGTTTGGTATGATTGACTGCAAACCTATGTCTACACCCATGGAGACTAATCTAGATAAGTTGAAGGAGGCTGCAGCTAGTTCAGATCCAGTGGATTCTACTATGTATAGACAGTTGATTGGTTCATTGATGTATCTAGTTAACACTAGACCTGACATCTACTATGCAGTAAGTGCACTTAGCCAGTTTATGTGTGAACCAAAGCAAATACATCTTGTTGCAACTAAACATATCTTGAGATACTTGTGTCGAACAATTGGATATGGACTAAGATATTCTTCAGGTGAGGACTTGGAGTTACATGGCTTTATTGATTCTGATTGGGCAGGATTTGTCTCAGATCGGAAGAGCACCTCTGGTTGTTGCTTCAGTTTGGGTTCTACCATGATTTCTTGGTGTAGCAGAAAACAGTCTTCAGTAGCTATGAGTACAACTGAGGCAGAGTACATTGCAGCTTGTGTAGCAGCTCGTGAGGCAATGTGGCTTCGTAAGCTCCTTGCAGGATTGTTTGGAAAATCAATGGAGCCTACCATTATACACTGTGATAACCAGAGTTGTGTAAAGCTCTCTGTCAATCCTGTGTTTCATGACTGAACAAAGCATGTTGAGATCAAGTACCATTATATTAGAGATATGGTACTAAGGAAAGCTATACAGTTGAGGTATATCAGCACTGATGAGCAAACGGCAAGCATTCTCACCAAGCCTCTCTCCAGGATCAAGTTTGTGTACTTTCGAGATAAGCTTGGTATGGTGGAGAATGCAGCCTTGACTAAGAAAGAGTCTCAGTATCATTGATCCTTAAATTGGTAATGCATTCCTCTATTGAGAGAGATTTGAGGTGCAAGCCCTTGGTAATGCATTTCTCTATTGAGAGAGATTTGAGGTGCAACCCCTTGATAATACATTTCTCCATTGAGAGAGATTTGAGGTGCAAGTCCTTGATAAATGCATTTCTCTTTTGAGATTTGAGGTGAAAGCCCTTGTTTCCACCCTCTGGGAGAGCCATGGTGGATGTCATGTGTGTGACTCCATGACAGCATCACGTGAGGGAATCCATGATGATTTACTTGTACTTTTGTGTCACCCTCTGGAGGAGCCATGGTGAAAGTCACATTGAGGTGACAACATCACATTAAGTGATGAGCACTTGTACATACCATCTATGGAGGTATCCATGATGGTTGATATCACGATGAGGTGATATTCTATTTTGTTTTCATTTTGATATGATGTGTCTTGTGCAGGTGGAAGTATCATCCCTAGCTGAGAGGGAGTGTTGATGTTATAGCAGCTTAGGGCTACACTTCCATTGCACGAATTCCAAGAAGAAAGCATAAATTAAATGAGTAGCCATTCGGCTATTTAATTTATGACATTAACATTTAATAAATGCAGAGAGCCGACCCTATATGGTTCACATGCTTTGGTTATTACTTGGGCCAACCTTATTTATAATTGTCATTTATTATGTTTCTTTTAGAGGGCCGACCTATCTTGAAGAGGCGCCTCACTTGTATATATACAAGGTCTTACTTGTCATTGTATTCATTCATTCTATCAAGCAAGCTCGCATTTCCTCAAGCAAGTTCGCACCTAGGCAGCAGATTATCATCTTGTAGCAGCAGACCTAATTCAAGGTATTTCATATTCGCACTTAGGAGAAGTGCTATTCTATCAAATTCGTCTATGTCCTAGGCCTGAGTTGTAAGCAGATTTCTGCTCTTGTTCTACTTTATATAAGAGATTCATTTGTTGGGTTTTTCTCCCTCAAGAGGAGGGTTTTCCCAAAGTATCTTGCTGTGTTTATTGTCTCATGTGTTGCAATATTATTAAGTGCTTTCATTGTTTAATCTGATCTAAGAAACGCTAACACTTATAACATCAACAATTAGTTTCAGTTTTCCAATAGTTTACAAAATTTACATTTCCTTTAATTTCCAACCATCCTATATCAAAAAATACAAAAAAACACAAAAAATCAATCAAGCAGTTAAATAGAGAATATCTCAACAGTCGGGAGGTTTATTATAGTGGTATCAAAGCGGTCTCCTGCCATCTTGTGAGGCTGTAGTTTCATGAGTAAAGATTCCATACAGTATACCAGAGGTACAAAACAATGGGAGCCACCTCCAGTTCCTGAAGGTGGGACAGTTTCAGGGATATTGGGTATACACATATCTAGTTCGAGTGACGGAGACAGTGTGATAGGCACTATGGCTGGGAGAGATTAGGGTTGAGCAAAGTCACTCAGTCCTGACTCTACGCCCAAGGGACAATATGATGGACATGATGTCGTAGTTGATGGGCACCATGAGGCAGTTTGTGCCACCCCAACATACAGGTTACCAGGGACAAACGAGTGGTACACAGAGTGTCATATTTCACCAATCACCATCATCTATGAGTTCCATTCTCAGGCCTAACCAGCCTACTTTTACCCCTAGAGACGAGCCAAAGTGCCTACAGTCTCTGACGGAATAGGTGCCAGATCCACATGTTCCCACTGCAGCTGACATTACCAGACATTACGCAAAGTATATGACTCTTCCTGCAGACATTAGGAGTTCTTGCCACTTAATCACTTTCTGGATTAGAAAAGGCCTCGAGGAGGTGGTGGAGTTAGAGTAGAGCAGAGGGCACAACAGGCACCACAAGCTTCTCGCGATTTTCAACAAGCAGTGAGCAACGTCACCTTGCCTCACTTCAATGGCGGTGACAAGTGCATTACTAGATCGTGGGTACAAAAGTTCGAAAATTACCTATCATTGAGGCCTATGCAGGAGGATGAGGGAATTAAATTTGCCACATTGCATTTAGATGGTTTGGCACACGATTGGTGGCATCATGGTATGGTCACCCTACAGCACCACCTGATCATGACATATCATGAGTTAACTAACAAGTTGATTGAGCGTTTTGATAGGAAAGATCCTCAGTTGTATTTCAAAGAGCTTGCACAGCTCAAGCAGGTGGTGTAAGAGCACTTTGTGCCCTTGTTTCCAATGCTGAATTTTTTGTTTTGTGTGTTTGTTGTTTTATAAAGGTTTTTCTGCTTTTTTTTGTGTTTTGTGATGCTTATATAAAAAATGAAATGCACGACATAAAGAAATATAAACAACTATGATAATAGATCCTCCATTAAAAGTTTTATTGCTCAATATTCAAAGAACAAACTATTACAGCCATACCCGAAAAGATCTGATGACATGCAGCCGCCGTTCATTACTTTTAGCCAAAAAGCAACTTCATAAACATGTTTGAAACTCCTCAAATCTGCTAGCTTTTTGATCACTGAAAGTGTGGCTGGGTTCCTTAAGCTTGGGTGCCCCTTTGTGTATTTTTTTCTAATTTTTTTGAGCCCCTCTTAACCAAGATCGCCCCCTTGAACACTGTAGCGGTACTGTTCACACGTGTAATGTTCACGCGGGTACTGTAGCAGCAGCTGAAAGCTTGAAATCTGCTCTTTAATGGCTGCCAATGATGAAACTTTGGATCTGCACCTGGTAGTCCTTCAATAATCTTCAAACCCTAGATAAAATCTTCACCTTTAAGCACAAATAGAACTTCTGGATGAAGTCCTCCTGTATGCCAAATTCAATAGATATTTCACTACTTCAAAAGGCTGCAACACTGAAGAAGAGACGTTCTCCAATGGCACGAGGATTGAAAACCCTTGGCTTCCACTCTCAGACAAATCTTCATCCACAACAATCATAATCGAATGAATGCCAAAATAACCCTAAGTGAAATATATACTCTCTTGAAAAGTTCGAACTTCTCCAAAAGGCATTTAATAACATAAAAATGTTATTTATTTGCATTCTTTTAATATTCCACTCAAACTTAGGAATTGGCCATTAATAATTAATTCATTAATTTGGCCCCCTTTTAATGACGTTTTGACCCTCAAGTTATAACATAAAATATCACCTTTTAATTAATTAATGTTATTTTAATCAAATAACATTAATAACTCCTTAAATACATCTTCTCTTAATACGCCATCAAGGCTGGGGACACATCTGATGATTTTTCATCCATTAACACGCCTTACTAAAAATAGTAAGGGTTCCCTTCTATCCATGTCTGACTTACTATAAATAGTAAGTTGAGCAAACTGCGTCTTCGAAGCCTCAAACGAGAACCAGAGCTAAACATCAGTGAATGTTGGAGGTGATACAATCCTCAGAAGACCCTCTCAACACCTTCATTAGCCTACGAGGGTCACAATGATAGGCTAATCTACTGAATGCAGATGTCTCACTTTGGAGGGGACATTACAGTCCTCCCTCCCTGAAATTGCTTGTCCTCAAGCAATCTCAATGCTGGGTGCTGTAAGATCTCCTCACCTTCCCAGGTGGCATCCTCAACTGGCAAATTCTTCTATTTGACCAAATATTTTGTGATAGTCCGTTTCCGTACCCGTCTCTCTCGAAAATCCAAGATAGCCTCCGGCTCAAGAATCAATTTCCCCTCATCATCCAGGGGTGGCAACACTGCTGATGGAGTCACATGATGTCCCAACGCCTTCTTGAGGCGTGATACATGAAAGACGTCGTGAACTCGACTATCTGCTAGGAGTTCTAACTCATTTGCTACTTCACCCACTCGCCTGATGATCCGAAAAGGCCCATAGTAGTGTGGTTTCAACTTTTCAGCACCACTTTTCCAGAGTGTAGACTGTTGGTACGGCTGCAACATTAAATAGACCATATCTCCCACCTCGAATGATCTCTCGGTCCTCCTTTGATCAGCATATTGTTTCTGTTGGTTTTGTGCCTTATTGATATTCTCTTTGAGAGCCTTCATAATGTCCTGACTCTCCTGCAACAAGTCTCCTGCGCTAGGCACTCTACTATCACTAAACAAAAGGTCGATGAAGCTACGAGCTTCATACCCATATAACGCCATGAAAGGAGTCATCTGTATAGACATGTGGAAAGTGGAATTATAACAAAACTCGCAGAGGTAAATCCACTTTACCCAAGCCTTCTACTGTCCGGCTATGTAATTTCTAAGATAACCTTGCACCCATTTATTTACTATCTCTGTCTGCTCGTCTGTCTGCGGGTGATAGCTGGTACTCAGGGTTAACTCGGTCCCACAGAGTCTGAACACCTCTTGCCATAAGTGACTCATAAATCGGCTGTCCCTGTCACTAACTATGGTCTGAGGCAACCCATGTAGTCTGAAAATCTCCCGAAAGAACAATTCTGCCACTTGTGTAGCCGTGTATGTAGCTGTGATAGGAAAGAAGTGGGCATATTTTGTTAATCGATCTACAACCACGTATATACAGTCTCTCCCCTGGGCTTTAGGCAAGCCCGTAATAAAGTCCATGGATAGGCATTCCCACTTCCTATCAGGAATCGGAAGTGGTTGTAATAGACCTGCTGGGTAAGTGTGCTCCTGTTTGTTCTGCTGACAAACTGGGGGCACTCCCTAACATACTGAAGGACATCGGCCTTGAGTCCTTTCCATGTAAACCTCTCCCTGACCTACCTGTAAGTTTTGAAGTATCCTGGGTGTCCAACAGTAGGCACATCATGGAAAGCCCTCAATGAGCTCACTGATAACTACATATCTGCTGTCCTGAACTAACCCCTCAATGATCCCAGATGCCCATGTATCCTTGGCGTATTCCGCCACAATCAAGTGCCTCCAATCCTCTGAGATCTTAACCATAGTGCTCAAATGTGACCTACGAGATAGGGCATCAGCAATGACATTCTGAGTACCTTTGAAGTATGTAATGTCGAAGTCATACGATTGAAGCTTACTGACCCATTTCTGCTGGGGGTCATTAAGGTCTTGCTGCCCCAAGAAATGTCTAAGACTATTGTGATCTGTTTTTACATTGAATTTGCTGCCAATGAAGTATTGTCTGAAATTGGCCAATGCGTGCATAATGGCCAACATCTCCTTATCATAGATACTATAACCTCTCTCTGGTCCTCTGAGCTTCCTGCTCTCAAAAGCAATCAGGTGCTTATCCTGCATAAACACAGGACCAATCCCCTCACCCGAGGCGTCACACTGAAGCTCGAATGGCTTCGTAAAATCTGGTAGAGCAAGAACGGGACAAGTGGTTATAATCTGTTTGAATCTCATGAAGCACTCCTGTGCCTCCGGAGTCCAAAAGAAGGCACCTTTCTTCATCAAGTCCGTGAGAGGCACTGCATGACGTGAATAGCCGCTGACAAATTGGCGATAGAAACCACATAACCCCAGAAATCCGTACAACTATGTGAAATTCTCCGGAGTGGGCCAATCGATGATCTCAGATCTTGTCAGGATCCATCCTCACACCCTCTGCACTGATAATATGACCCAAATATAATAATTCTACCATGCCAAGGTCACATTTCGATTCCTTTGCATACAAAGACTCACTATCCAAAATCCCCAACACTACATCCAAGTGAGCAAGGTGTTCCTCCCACGTTCTACTGTATACCAGTATATCATCGAAGAATACAAGTACAAACTTCCTCAACTGTGATTGAAAAATTCTATTCATTGTGGCCTGGAACGTAGCTGGAGCATTGGTTAGCCCAAATGGCATAACCACAAACTCGAAATGCCCACAATGGCATCTGAATGCAGTTTTCTCTATATCCTGCTCATGCACCTTGATCTAATGGTAGCCGGATCGCAAATCAATTTTTGAAAAGAAACAAGCGCCATGTAGCTCGTTGATCAGCTCATCGATCCGTGGAATGGGATATCTGTTTTTAATGGTCTTCTTGTTCAAAACCCTATAGTCGATGCACATGCAAAGAGTACCATCTTTTTTCTTCACTAAAACCACTGAAGAGGCAAATGGTGATTTGCTTGGCCTAATGTGACCCATGGCGAGCAACTCCTTAATGGTTTTTTCGATCTCATCCTTAAGACGTTTTGGATGCCTGTATGGAGTAATCATCACGGGCTTAGCGCCCTCCTCTAGCTCTATGATATGCTCAATACCCCTATCTGGAGGTCTACCTGGTGGGATGTCGCTGAAAACCTTCCCATGTTGAATTCTCAACTCCTGCATATCCGAATGATATTCTGCCTTCCGCTGCCCCTCCTGCAATGGCATTAATACACACTCAGCTGCCCATTCAACCATGTCATGCCGCATGAGTCTCTCCATCCGTCTGAGTGGTAACATCCTAAAACTGCTATCTCTAATAGCTTTTAGTATCTAAGTTTTTCCCTCTACCTCAAAACTCATCTCCATCTCATGAAGATCGAGAGTGAACTTGCCAATATCATGGAGCCATCTCATCCCCAAAACTACATCTATGTCTCCCATGTTTACCACATAGTAATCAACTTTAAAATTATAGTTATTTAGGCGTAAAGGAAGATCCTTAACCATTCTGTCACACTTAAGGGTGTACCCATCAGCTACCTTCACCCTTATGCCTTCGAACTCCTCAGTTATCAACCCACGCTTCTCCACAAAACGTGCATCAATAAAATTATGAGTGGCACCTGTATCCAGAAAAGTGATGACCCTTTGACCAGCTAGGACACCACGCAGTCTGAAAGAATCCTCCTGCTGGATACTAGTAAGTCATCCCTCCTGAAGGTGGATTTCTACTTCTTCTTCCGACCTTTCATCCTCAGATTCTTCTTGACCAGCTTGCTGGTCAGAATTTTCAGATTTTGAGTCTTCATAGAATGCCCACATAACTCGATTAGCTTTCCCCTTGGGTCTTAAGGGGCAATCATGATTTGTATCGTATGGACCCTTGCAATAGAAACATAGCTTCTTTTTGCGCAAGTCATTTAATGTTTCTCGATCAAACGGGGCTGCTGATTTTCCCTTTTGTTCCTCTCTGAAATCTGATTTTTCTTTGTTCTTGGGAAATGTCTTATTGTCCCTAAATGGAGAAGAGCCCTTTGACCCGAACTTGTTTGACGATCCAAACTTGTTGGATGACCCGAACTTGCTCGATGGAGCTGTAAGTTCCATACTCCTTGCTTTCTTCATTGCTTCCTGCAGGGTTGGCGGATCGAAAGCCTTGATCCAGCCTCGTAATGGCTCCAATAAACCCTCTATAAAAAGCACAACCAGCCTCCTCTCTAAAATGTTAGTTACCATCACGGATAACTGTTGGAACTCACTGATATAACTCTCCAAGCTACTAGTCTACCAAAGTTGTGCCAAATCTATAAAAAAAACTTCTGGATCCTTTTTATCAAAGCGATCCACCAATCTGTCCACGAACTCCTGATAAGTGGTAATACGATCATGCTGCAGTGTCACCATTCCCTGATACCACCAACATGGGCTGCTCCTTCTAAATGTAACGTGGCAAACTTGATTGCCTCTTCCTCTGACATAGGTCGAAGTGTCAAGAAAGTATCTAGCCTATGAATCCAAGACTGTGCTGTTACCTTGCCACTGCCATCAAAATAGGGTAGGTTGATCTTGCTGGTGGTGTGCTTCAACTCTCTATTTTGGTTTCGAGGCCTATTTCTCTGTCGAGACCTGTAATATTCAACCTTTGAATTCACAAATCGATCAAAATGCATGCGTTTGTGCACTGGTGGTGTCAATAAATCCCACTCTTTGTTGGCTGCCATAACTACATCAGCATATAATATGTTATCAACTTCTTCCACATTCTCCTCAACCTGTTCTCCTCTTAGGAAAGTGGGTCGAGTAGGCCGATCTGCAGTGCGGAAAGGTGCTCTCTGCACTCTCCGTGACCTTGCTACACCTGCCATCATCAGCACCCCTGTTGTGCTGCATTCTATTCTCCTCTATAACCCTGTTCTGCTGCATCTGCTACTGCATGGTAGCTGTAAATCCCTCGAAAGCACAAGCCATTCTTTCAGTAAGTTCTTCACCTCTGCCCACATCTCTTCTTTCATTCCTGTGTGGATCCTCTTCTGCCCTGTCACCCATAACTGTCAATGGCTCCTCTGCAAACAGATTATCCTTTTGCCAATCAGCCTCTAATTCCCTTTTACTACGAGTGAAATATTTGTGATGACCACTCATGTGCCTTCAACCCTCCAGGATGGCAGGATTAAGGCTCTGATACCACTGTAAGAGCACTTTGTGCCCTTGTTTCCAATGCTGAATTTTTTGTTTTGTGTGTTTGTTGTTTAATAAAGGTTTTTCTGCTTTTTTTTGTGTTTTGTGATGCTTATATAAAAAATGAAATGCATGACATAAAGAAATATAAACAACTATGATAATAGATCCTCCATTATAAGTTTTATTGCTCAATATTCAAAGAACAAACTATTACAGCCATACCCGAAAAGATCTGATGACATGCAGCTGCTGTTCATTACTTTCAGCCAAAAAGCAACTTCATAAACATGTTCGAAACTCCTCAAATCTGCTGGCTTTTTGATCACTGAAAGTGTGGCTGGGTTCCTTAAGCTTGGGCACCCCTTTGTGTATTTTTTTCTGATTTTTTTGAGCCCCTCTTAACCAAGATCGCCCCCTTGAACACTGTAGCGGTACTGTTCACGTGTGTACTGTTCACGCGGGTATTGTAGCAGCAGCTGAAAGCTTGAAATCTGCTCTTTAATGGCTGCCAATGATGAAACTTTGGATCTGCACCTAATAGTCCTTCAATAATCTTCAAACCCTAAATAAAATCTTCACCTTTAAGCACAAATAGAACTTCTGGATGAAGTCCTCTTGTATGCCAAATTCAATAGATATTTCACTACTTCAAAAGGCTGCAACACTGAAGAAGAGACGTTCTCCAATGGCATGAGGATTGAAAACCCTTGGCTTCCACTCTCAGACAAATCTTCATCCACAACAATCATAATCAAATGAATGCCAAAATAACCCTAAGTGAAATATATACTCTCTCTTGAAAAGTTCGAACTTCTCCAAAAGGCATTTAATAACATAAAAATGTTATTTATTTGCATTCTTTTAATATTCCACTCAAACTTAAGAATTGGCCATTAATAATTAATTCATTAATTTGGCCCCCTTTTAATGACGTTTTGACCCTCAAGTTATAACTTAAAGTTATAACATAAAATATCACCATTTAATTAATTAATGTTATTTTAATCAAATAACATTAATAACTCCTTAAATACATCTTCTCTTAATATGCCATCAAGGCTGGGGACACATCTGATGATTTTTCATCCATTAACACGCCTTACTAAAAATAGTAAGGGTTCCCTTCTATCCATGTCTGACTTACTATAAATAGTAAGTTGAGCAAACTGCATCCTAGAAGCCTCAAACGAGAACCAGAGCTAAACATCAGTGAATGTTGGAGGCGATACAATCCTCAGAAGACCCTCTCAACACCTTCATTAGCCTACGAGGGTCACAATGATAGACTAATCTACTGAATGCAGATGTCTCACTTTGGAGGGGACATTACAAGTGGGCAGCTTGGAGGCATACATCAATGAGTTACAAAGACTTTCAATGATGGTGCCTAATTTGTTTGAGAGGAGATTAGTCATCTTGTTTACAAAAGGACTATTTGAACCTTTGAGGGGATGGATCAAGGCTTTTGATCCCCTACATTACAAGAAGCTATGAGAAAAGCAAGAAGTATGGAACTTGCAGCCCAAAAAAGCAAGTTCATACCAAAGGCTTCCTCTTCTAGCAAAGATAGCAGATCCTTTCATAAGAAATCAGAAAAATCAGACCATAAAAACAAATCTGTAGTCAAACCAGACCAAGAAACACTTAGCAATTTGAGAAGAAAAAAGTTGTGCTTTTGGTGCAAAGGTCTATACACCCAAGATCATGATTGCTCTTTGCGACCCAAGGCTAAATCTAAGCAAATGAAGTGGATATATGTTGATGAATACCAGTCTGATAATTCTGATCAGCAGTCTGCTCACGAGGATTCGGAGGCAAAAAAGTATTCAGATGAGTCTGAAAATGAGGAGAAAGTGAAGGCTCAAGAAGCTCACCTTTCTAGCATCCAACGTGAGGGCTCTTTTAGGATGCGTGGAGTTTTGGCAAGTCAAAAGGTGATCACTTTGTTGGATATAGGTGCTACGCACAATTTCATAGATGAGAAGTTGGTGGCTAGGCATGGCATTGAAACGAAAGAGTTTGAAGGAATCAAAGTTAGAGTGGCTGGTGGTTACACACTCTCATGTAAAAAAATGATTTCTCCCTATGTGTTTAACTTTAAACAATTAGGACTTCAAGGCATATTTCTATGTTGTTGGTATGGGAGACATGGACATTGTCTTAGGCATCAAATGGCTTCATGCCATACGTGAATTCACTCTTAACCTTCATAAGATGGAAATGAAATTTGAAGAAGATGGAAAGAAACATGTATTCAAGGCAATAACAGATGGTGGTTTGAGGATGATATCTTTCAAGAGGATAGAGAGGTTAATCTGCCATGACCAAGTGGAGTGGGTTGTAGAGTGTTTGATGATGCCTACATAGTTGGTGCAGCAGAAACCTAGTTATCCTCCAGGCATTCGGGAGTTAAGAACTAAACAATCAAAAGTGTTTAGTGACATACGACCAGGTAGACCACCTGATAGAGGTATTGACCACATTATTGAGTTAGAGGAGGGTGCTAAACCCGTGATGATTACACCCTACAGGCATCCGAAACGGATGAAGGATGAGATAGAGAAGACCATAAATGAATTTACTTTATATGGGCCACATCAAGCCAAGTAAATCTCCTTTTGCTTCATCAATGGTATTGGTAAAGAAAAAGGATGGAACTCTAGGTATGTGCATCGACTATCAAGCAAGTAATAAGAGGACCATTAAAAAACGATACCCCATTCCTCAAATAGATGAGCTGATCAATGAGTTGCATGGTGCTTGCTTCTTCTCAAAGATCGATTTGACATCAAGATATCATTATATCAGGGTTAGAGAGTAGGATGTAGAGAAGACAACATTCAGATGCCATTGTGGTCACTTCGAGTTCTTGGTTATGCCTTTCGGCTTAATGAATGCTCCTGCCACATTTTAGTCTACCGTGAACAGAGTATTTCAGCACCAGCTGAGGAGCTTTGTCCTTGTGTTTTTTGATGACATATTGGTTTATAGTAGGACTTGGGAGGAGCATCTTGTTCACTTGGATGCAGTGTTAGATATTCTTGAGGGGGAATCTTTGTACGCCAAGGAATCCAAATGTGCATTGGGTTTATCAGAGTTACTATATCTTGGTCATATCATTAGTGTTGAGGGTGTACGTATGGATCCGGATAAAGTCTGGGCTATCATTGATTGGCCTACTCCTGAGAACCTCCCATAGCTCAAGGGATTTATGGGATTATGTGGTTTCTACCGTTGCTTTGTCAGTGGATTTTCACCGCATGCAACGCCCCTCATAGATTTGACGAAGAAGGGAGTTTTCGTTTGGACTGATCAAACACAGGAGTGTTTTGAGACGTTCAAACATTTGATGAGTACATGCCTAGTTCTCACTTTGCCAAATTTCTCTAGACCTTTTGAGCTTCAGTGTGATCCTTCTGGTGAGGGGATTGGTGCAATATTAATGCAAGATAAGCACCCTATCGCATTTGAGAGCAAGAAATTGAGGTGGCCAGAGCGGAGCATAGTATTTACAATAAGAAAATGTTAACCATTATGCACGCATTGGCTAAGTTCAAGCAGTATTTAGTTGGCAGCAAACTTTGTGTGAAAACTAATCATAATAGCTTGAAGCATTTCCTAGGGCAGGGAGATCTTAATTTATCGTCAACAAAAATGGGTAAGTTACACGCTTATGACTTTGATCAAAGGAACACGGAATATAGTTGCTAATGCATTGTCTTGTAGGCCACACCTTAGCTCCATGATTGAGATTGCAATTGATTGGAGGGACTTGATTTCAACAGAGTATGCCAAGGGCCCTTAAGCCTTAGGCATCATTGATGGTACGGTGCAGGATAGCAGATACTCCATTGTAAATGAGCTCATCATTTTACAAAGGGAGAATTTTTTTGATACCAGGATCGAAGATGAAGAACAAAGTGTTGAGAGCCTTTCATGATCTACCTATAGCAGGACATCTCAACTACTTCAAGACTTATAGGGAGATTTAGGAGCGGATTACTTGGAAAGGTCTCAAGTTTGAGGTTCTTCAGTATGTTAGAGAGTGCCTTGTTTGTCAGCAGAATAAACAAGAGCATCCATATCCTGCAATACTTCTTCAGCCACTTCCCATTCCAGATAGGAAGTGGGAATGTTTATCCATAGACTTCATTACGGGCTTACGTAAAGCCCAAGTCAGAGATTGTATATATGTGGTTGTCGATCAACTTACGAAGTTTGCACATTTCTTCCTGATCGCAACTACGTACTCAGCGGTTCAAGTAGCAGACATATTCTTTCATGAGGTGTTCAGGTTACATGGTTGACCCCGGAGTATTGTCAGTGATAGGGACAGCAGATTTATGAGCCATTTCTGGTAGGAGCTATTCAGGCTTAGTGGGACCGAGCTTACTCCGAGTACTAGTTACCACTTGCAGACAGATGGTCAGACAGAGAATGTTAATAAATGGGTGGAAGGATACCTCCGTAATTATATAGCAAGGCAACAGAAGGCTTGGGTGAAGTGGATTTATCTATGTGAGTATTGCTACAATACCACTCACCACATGTCCATTCAGATGACACCATTTATGGCCTTATAAGGGTATGATGCGCCCAACTTTCTGGATTTGTTGTTGAGTGATAGTAGAGTGCCCAGTGCTAGGGATCTTCAGGAGAGCCAAGAAATCATGAGGTCTCTGAAGGAGAGCATTCAGAAGGCACAGAATCAACATAGACAATATGCAGATCAGAGGAGAGTTGAGCGATCATTTGATGTGGATGACATGGTGTATCTAATGGTAGCCATATCACCAGTCCACTCTTAGGAAGAGTGGTGTCTTGAAACTTAAGCCACGTTATTATGGTCCTTTCAGGATTATCCGGCATATAGGAGAGAGGGCTTACGAGCTAGTTTTTCCAGCGGATAGCAAGGTTTATAATGTTTTCCATGTGTCACGCCTCAAAAAGGCGTTAGGACACCACATTGTTCCTTCTACAGATTTACCACCCCTTGATGATGAGGGGAAATTGATATTAGTACATGAAGCCATCATTGATTTCAGAGAATGTCATTTGCGGAGATGGGTCACAAGGAAATATTTGATCAAATGGAGGGATTTGCCAATAGAGGATGCTACGTGGGAGAGTGAGGACATCTTGCAACATCAAGAGTTGAGATTGCTTGGGTACAAGCAATTTCAAGGAGGGCGGACTGTAATGTCCCCTTCTTAGCTCGCTTTTGTTTCTCGTTGGATTAGCCTATTATCTGACCCTCAAAGGTTAATGGAGTTGGTTAAACAGTCCTGAGTGGGAGTTGTCAGATTCTCTGGTGGCACTTTTGAGGTGTTTTCTTCTCCAGAGTTTGGGGTAATTCATGATTCGCCTTTGGGAGTTGGTTTGGACTCAGTTTGTGCACACTTACTATTTATAGTAAGTCACTCGATCGTCCGAGTCCAATATTACTATTTTTGGAAAGGTGCCTCAGCCTGGATGCACATTGGATGCGATGGTTGACCTCATGGTTCAGATGGAATCGAGAAATGATGATTAATGAGAAATATATGCTATTTTTAATTATTATTAAAGGTAAGCTTTAATAATACTTAATTAGTAAAAGTGTGTCATAATGATATATTTTGAATTTATTAAAGTGGGGCCATTTAATATGATAAATATTAAAATGTAAAAAGTGCATTGAAGTGGGTTCCCATTTAATGAGTTTAATAAAGTCAAAAACAAAAGCAAATATATTATATGTATTTAATGATTAAAAAACACCTAGGGGGTCGTGCTTTTTCAAGAGGCATATATAAGCTTTGAAAATTCATTTTTGTCTCATTCTACACTTGGCGTTTATGAGCTTTTGCATTGGGAGAAGTGAAAACCAGGGGTTTTTGTGTTCTTGGGCATTGGAGAGTGTAGCTTCTTCATTGTTTCAGCTTCCTGAGCGTGTGAGAGATCTCCTGAAGGTTGCACTTACAGGTGGTTGCAAATCAGTAGTCACATTTGAGCAAATTGATGAAGTTTCTTGAAGGGTTTGAATAGTTTATCATTGAAAATCTTAAAGACATCAATAGCTGTTTGCTTTTCATGCTAAGAGTTCATTTATGGGCCGTACTAGATGCTCTTTTCAGGCCGTACAATCTGATAATGGCCTGGCCATACTGTACTTGAGCCAAGGCGTGTTAATCTCAGGCTGAAATGCCTATGGTAATTGCTTCAAACCTCTTCCTTGGTGGGTGGTTGGGTGCTATCTTTCATTGCAAGTCATCAAAAGGGTGGAGAAACTTGTCATTGATGCTAGGCGTCCAAAATGAAGGGGATTTTGTGTGCAGATCAGCAATTACTAGAATTTCATAATTTATGGCTATGGCGTTTCCGGGTATGATCCAATGTATAAAACTTTCATCAGAACTTCTGAATTTGAAAAGCTAATATAATTGCATTTGTTAGAGACCAATCTGCCATTGTAGTTTTGTGTATTGCTACATAATTAGTTTTGGTTTTCTAATAGTTTGCAATATTTACATTTCCTTCAATTTCCAAGCATCAAAAACACAAAAAATCAGTCAAGCAGTTGAATAGAGAATATCTCAGTAGTCAGGAGGGTTATTACTTATTACATACACTAAAATTATAAAGTTAACGCTATAATATTTACTTTAGTATTTTAATTTAATAAAGTTATGTTATGTCACCTCAAGTGTTTGAAAAAGCAACAAAAAAGCAAAAAGCGTCGTTTCGAAAAAGTATAAAAAAAAGCTATGAAATGAGGTGTGGGGCTCTCATTTTGATTATTCAAGTTTGCACATATAACAGGATGGTGTTGGAGTGAACGGAGAAGTTCTTCCAAGGATTGATCGAGGACGAAAACCCTCATCAAATCACTAGTTTCGGTGGTGAAAGATCCTCCCTAGCTGGTAGAGTGATTTCACGCCTTGGTATTTCATGGAGTTTTTGGTTTCTAGGGTTTCAAAAAATATAAAAATATTCAAGGTTTTTGAATAAATATTTTTGGGAGTGTTTGGTAACAAATTTTAGTGGTTTTGGAGTGCTTTGGTAGTGATCCTGTCTTCAGGTCTGGTCCATCAGTTGCAGGTGTTTATGACTAGGTTTCTTCACTTTGGAGGGAATTCTGAGCACTTATTTCCAGTCGCCCGTCTCTAGCACTTAGTTTTCCAGAACTGTGCAAATCTGAAACCAATCTGTAGTCTTTCCTTTCAATTTTATGCTCTGAGTGAGGTCGTTTAGACAATGCTTTATTGTTGTTGAGTTTAATGACAGTAATGAGGTGTAGATTTGGTGCATAGCAAGAATATAGCAGACCTGGGTGTGGCAATAAAGGGGTTATTAGAACTACTGAGCATGTTGTTTTGAAGTTTCAGAGGACATTTAGTTGCTGGGTGACTTCTAAGAAGTTTGGAGCGTCTGGAAGGTGTTATTTGCAATACCTGGTGGGTTGGTTTCAAAAGATTAGAGTTGTCAAGACCTGCAAACAGATTTACAAACCTGCTGTAGCATCTTCAGCCTCTCAGACCTACTGTTACCAGTCCATATTGACTCTCTGTTGATGCCAAAATGGAGCCTGTAGATGATGGTTAGAGGTTTGTGAAGGTCGGTATTTCTTATGCTTTTGGTACTTCTGATTGTGGCAGGTTAGTTCAGTTGATTCCCATCGATTTAATGCTGCAGTCACAGTTTCAGTCACAGTAAAGGGTGCAATAGCAGAGTTCAGTCATTAATAGCCCTTTTTGGAGTCTTAATAACATTGTTGGGTGGTATTCAGGCTCCTTAGCAACTTGCCAGGGGTTAAGGTAATCATCATATGATGTTTTTGACTGAGTTTGGTGGAGATGAACCCACAGGTGCTCTATGAACAACTTTACACAGTGTTGGCGTTTCAATTCACACCTCCTCAGCTACTGCAATCTAATTGTATCCAGAAAATCCGTCAAGTAATGACAGCATCTCTGAACCGGTGACTGTTTGCAATGTGTGCTCCATGATCAGCAAAGATAGTTATCCTTTAGGGATGATTGCTTGAGGTTCCTGAAATCAACACAGATTCGGATTTCTCTGTTCTTCTTGCACACAAGAACTATATTTGACACCCAAGTGGAATAATGGATTGGAAAAATTATCTTGGCGTCCACCATCTTTCGAACCTCCGCATAGATTGTATCTTGGATACGTGGGTTGTAGTGTCTTTGCTTCTGTTTGAAGGGCTTGGCATCAAGCTTGAATTGAATTGTGTGAAACAATTCCTTAGGCGTGAAGACTTCTAAATCTTCATAGGACCAAGCAAACACATCTCAATACTGCTTGAATAAGGAGATGAAACTATTGCTTTCCTCTGTAGTACAACACTTGCCCAAGTTAACAAGCTGAGGCTTGTCTTCGGTACCAATGTTTACTTGACAATAATCAGCAAAGGTCTTGTTAGCTGAACTCCTCTAATCTTGGAATTGTCTGTCGTGCCTATCAAATATATCCTCCAAGGATAATAGACCCTTGGGAATATTATTGCCTCTCAATTGAATGATGCTGGATTCTGTTGCTTCAGAATCTTTTGCTATGGATTCTCTAAAGGGACAAGCACTCCCTTCAAAGAATAGTTCTTTGTAATTATCTGCCATGCAGATGAATTCTTCGATGTGATCATCATCATCGAAGACCCACCAGTTGTCATAGTTGTCAGGGACAACTGTCCTATAAACGAGCTCAATAGCGAAGGCATTCTAACGGAAGTTGGAATGTGGCATGAAGAGAGTGGTCGATACCACAAGGGCATTTGCTCTGCTATTGTGCTCGCATGGGATGAACTTGATGTTGAATGCTCCAAACCAGTCAATTGCATTCCACACCCTTTGTTGATAAGACTGAAGGCGATTTTTTCTTATTTGGAAATGATCTCTGATTTGTTGCATGATCAGTTTTGCATCACCTTGACTTGGAGTAACTTTATACCCATATCCCTTGCATTTTTGAGACCTAGTATGAGTGCCTCATATTCCGTTGTGTTGTTTGTGTTTTCAAACTATAAGCAATATGCAAATGGGTATAAAACACCTTCGGGAGAAGTGATGACAACTTCTGCTCTCGAGCCTATTGTCAAGCAACTTCCGTCAAATTGCATTGTCCACATCTATGTATCTTCTTTCGATGTGCTTGAAGAATATGCAGCCTTTTGCCTTTCTTCGATTACTTCGGACAACATGGCATATGTGCCAGGACCAGTGTCTTGATACAACACTTGTGCTTGGGGGTCCTGGGATTTCACCACCGTGAATCTTGATTTTGCCTCTGGCTCCAGCTTGAAACTGCCTTCCTTCAACGAGATGGTCGTGAATGACCAATCCAACAGAATCTCTCCTCTGAGATCCTTACAAAAGCTTCTACTCAATAGCATCCCATAACTGGTTGGAATATCAGCTACCAAGATGGTCATCATGATTTGCTTTTTTAGACAAGATGCCAGCCTTACTTGAGCGTCTTTTAGTTGGCCGGCCAACGGCACCGACTTAGATTCAAGTGAATAACACTTGTCATGGGTCTTAGTGCACGAGAGTCCCAATGCGTTCATGACTTGCAAAGGCATGACATTGTCAGAAGCTCCGGAGTCTATTATGCAATTGCTGAGCTTGAATCCTCCTATATATAAAGATATATAGAAAGGCTTTGGCTTTTCTTCCGCTGATACGGATGACTCGAGCAATGAGGGTTGAATCATAGCTTGCTTCTTTACGACCTTGAGAGTCTGATTCAATTGTTCTGGATGGTCTTGAAGATACTCCAGTTGAGATATTTGTACCTTCATCTTCATCATGGAAGCTACAATATCAAAATTTGTTGAAGATGGATCTTGAGCATCTAGCATAGTGTTCTCATGTGAAGACTTGGGATTAAAAGTGGAAGGCACTTCTTTTTTCCTTTTCATTTGATTTTCGTCTTTCTTCTTCTTCCTACGCATGTGAACACAAGCATTGAGATATTCTCATGATTTATAGCAAGGGAATACTGACGGTATTGTTATTCTTCTTGGTTGACAGGTTCACTATCAAAGTATCCCATTGCAGAGTTGCCATCAAAGTTGTTCGTTGATGGTAAGACAACATTTGAACTAGGTGAAGGTACAAAACTCGAACTTGGTGCAGCCTTAGTATATCCCATGATCTAGGTCATTCTCAAATTCTCAAGACATGTGGATCCAGTATGTGCATCAATCTCGTGAAAAGAGCAAAACACATTAGATTTCTCAACTTCAACAGGTTGTCTTGATGGAGCTACTGGAAATCTCGACTTGTAGTTGTTGAAAGGCTGAAAATTGTTCCTCTCTGGTTGGTACGACTATTGAGGTTGATATTGTGGTTGTTGATATGGTGGTGGTGCGAGCAGTGCTTGCTTCCCTTGAGTAGGTGACTGTCCTTTGAGGATAGTCACCTCATTGGCTACCTTCTATAGCAATGGATCTGCAGATGCTTGAACAAGCGGTCTGATGGCATCAGTCTTCATCTTCCCAGTTGTGATCATGTTGTCTTCTATCTCAATAGCTCTTTCTTATGCAGCTAGTAGTTCAGTTTCATGAGTTGATTTCCAGAAAAAGGCTATCTCTGACAGGAGAGCATTGATGAAGTTGCTCAACAAAATCTTCCACGATGGAACGAGTGTATGAGAAAGATGTGTGACAAGGAGGTTAAACCTTGCCACGAATTCTCTCATGGGCTCGTTTTTCTCTATCTTTGATTTGGAGAGTTGAGCAAATAGTTGATGGCCATCTTCTGCAAGTTTGAATCTGGCAAAGAATTTTTCACTCGTGATTGCCCAATTTGTGATGATGCCTAGTTCCAGCTAATGGAACCAGTCTGCAACATTCGCCTCAAGAGTCTCTACAAAGAGACGTACGGCGACATCTTCATGCAGTACGTGCAAAATAGTGCAAGTCTATGTGTATGCAAAAATGTGCTCATCATGGTGTAGAGTCCCATCGCCGTGAAATTAACACAACGGGTAAATTGTATCCCTACGCAAGCAACTGGACCATCAAATTTCCACGCAGCCACAAGGAGAGCGCCCACATCTAGTAGATGGCAAAGAATGTCAGGGCTGAAATCTCACGCCTGACTTCAGATGCTCATGCGCCCCTCAACTGAAGTTCCATGATTGCAAATATAAGAAGAATGGTGCTTCAAGAAGTTCAATAGTGGCACCCAATTTTAAAGCCTCACAGCAACCAATAAGGAAGGGTGTCTGATACAAAACAACCTCCAAAATAAACCACGACCTCTTGAAAACTCCACGTCCAAAATAAGACTCACATCTAGGAAATCAATGGCAATAGGACCATTGAATGTATACACCCAAGTTGGTTATATGCTGTAATCTCTTCATTACAAACCCAAGACCTGAATAAGCAAACAGCAATGCTATATCTGAAAATGGTGGCTAGGTTCTAAGAAAAAACCCCATCACAACCGAATTCCAAACTTAAACCTCCAAAGGATAGAAATGTATAACGTCGAACACCAATTTTGTCTTTGCATGAGACTCAAAAAATTCCTCAAATCGATCGATCAATCACTGAAGCGCAGATGCGAATCTTGAATGAATCTTCCAATCACCAGCTAGGGAAAATAGTTTCACTACTAAAATTGGTTCACCCATAGGGTTTCCAACCTAGGATTTAGAGCTTTGAGAACTCAAAAACCAAGTAAAATAATAAAATAGCCTCTACAAATGAGTCCCCAAAGCCCTTTTTATAATCTCTAAGCTCAACACCCTAAGTAGGGTTGTGCAACCTTTTAATTAATTTATAAATTCACCTAATGTCTCCCTAAGTCGCCAATAAAATCACTTTATAAAAGTAACTTTATTAAATTAAATAATGTTAGTTAAAATATTAAATTTAACTTTATATTTTAACATTATTAAAATAATAACTCAAAACGCCTTATGTCACCAACAAATCATTCATTTAAGAAATCACTAACTAATCAAAAATAGAAACCCTACCAACCGCCAAGTTGGTGACCAAAACTGACACTATAAATAGTAAGCATTGAGAAATTGTATGAAAACCCACCAAAAAGTGTCACGTATCTCCAATAAACCCTCTGAACACACTGGCAACATGGAAATACTCCTTTGAACTGGCTAACACAATCCTTGAAAGCCAACTCCACTGCACTGTAGGGGACCCCGAAAATTGGGACATTACAGTTCAATAGAACAATTCAGGAGATGGCTAGAACAAAATGGATTAGCAAAAAGAAAGAATAGAACAGTTCAAGAGATGGCTAGAACAATGATGAATGAAGCCAAATTGTCAGATGTATACTAGAGAGAAGCAATTCATATAGTTGTACTTATCCTTAACAAAGGACTAATGAGAGTTAACAATTGCAAGACACCATATGAGCTATGGTATGGCAAACCTGCATCTATCAAGCATTTCAAAATATTTCGAAGCAAACGCTACATCAAAAGGGATGAAGAAAATTTGGGCAAATTTGAGTCTAGATCAAATGAAGGCATCTTTCTTGGCTATTCATCAAGGAACAAAGCATACAAATACTACAACAAAAGTCTACATAGAATTGTTGAAAGTATAAATGTGAAATTTGGTGAGGATCTACATCCTTTACCATTAGTTAAAAGGAATCAACATTTTGAACAATCGATCAGTACAAATGAAGAGTCTGAAAGTACAAAAGCTCCAACTAAGTATGTTTAGAAAAATCACTCTGAAAATCACATTCTTGGAGATGAGAATGATGGAATTATGAGTGGGAGAAGATTAACAAGAATGAACGAACAGGTAAATCTTTGTATGTTATCTAAGGTTGAGACTAAGAATTTTGCAAAGGCCAGCAAATATGAGAATCGGATTGCTGCAATGGAAGAACTAAATCAAATTGAAAAGAATGATACTTGGGAACTTGTTCCAAGACCTAAGAACAAGAATGTAATTGGCACCAAATGGGTATTCAGAAACAAATTGAATGAAGATTAGTTTGCAAAGGATATGCTCAAGTAGAAGGTATTGATTTTGAAGAAATTTTTGCTCATATGGCTAGACTGGAAGCAATTAGGTTGTTTATGGCATACTCGATCTATAAAAATTTCAAGGTATATCAGATGGATGTCAAGCCAGCATTTCTAAATGGCAATCTTGAAGAGGAATTGTATATTGAGCAACCTAAAGGATTTCAATTGTCTGAGAATAAAGATTATGTCTGCAAATTAAAAAGGCATTGTATGGGCTCAAACAAGCCCCTAGGGCTTGGTATTCTAGATTGGACAAGTATCTACAGCAACAAGGATTCAAAAGAGGGATTGCAAATAGCAATCTTTGCATCAAGACAAAAGGTGAGTATCAATTGATAGTTGTTGTCTATGTTGATGATATTATTTTTGGTGGCAGTAATGACAAGATGTGCAAGGAGTTTGCAGAAGAGATGCAAAAGGAATTTGAGATGTCTATGCTTGGTGAATTACCCTTTTTTCTTGGTTTGCAAATTGCTCAGTAAGATAAGGGCATTTTCATATCACAAACCAAGTATAGCAAGGAGATGTTGAAAAAGTTCAAGATGGAAGATTGCAAGCCAGTTAGTACACCAATGGTGGCAAGATGTAAGCTAAGCAAGGATGACGAATCACCTAAAGCAGATCAGACTCTATATAGGTCAATGATTGGAAGATTGTTGTATTTGACTGCATCCAAACTTGAAATTATGCAAGCAATGTGCATGGTAGAAAGATTTCAAGCAGCACCTAAGGAAACACATGTGAAGGCAGTAAAGAGAATTTTCAAATATTTGAACACTATTGACTATGGTCTGTGGTATCCCAAAGGTGATGATTTCACTCTAGCAGCTTACACAGATGTTGATTGGGCAAGAAGTGTTGATGACAAAAAGTGCACTAGTGGTGGAGCATTCTTTCTTGGTGATAGACTTGTGTCATGGCTAAGCAAGAAACAAGACTCAATATCTTTGTCTACAGTAGAAGCAGAAAACATTGTTGCAACATCATGTTGCACTCAAGTGCTTCGGATGAAAGAAACAATGAAGGATATAAAAGTTGAGTATAATGAACCTATTTCCATTCTCTATGATAATACAAGTGCAATTAACATTTCAAAGAATCTAGTGATGCATTCAAGGACAAAGCACATTTCAATCAAACATCATTTTTTGAGAGAAAAAGTTGCAAATCAAGAGGTCAAATTAGAATATGTGGTTACTCAAGTTCAAATTGCAAATATCTTTACAAAACCTCTTCCCAAGGAGACATTTGAGTATCTCAGACAAAAGTTAGGAGTGACAACTCCTTCCTTGCAATGAACAAACAGATGAAGCCCAGGTTCAAGGGGAGTACTTCTTTACTTTGCCCCTCGAGTATTTTCCTTAGGGGAAGTGTTGTGGAGAGTTGTTGTGGTCAGTGTTGATGAGCAAAGGGGGAGGACTGTGAATCCTTTGTCGTTTATGTCAAAGGGGATAGTTACAAGAAGATTTGGAGACCTAAATAGGGAGAGTTACAAAAAAGGGGGAGAAAATTCAGTATGCATGTTGCCATCAATGACAAATAGGGAGATTGTTGCAAATTGTTGTCATTGATGTCAAAAGGACAAACTACTATCATTGATGTTAAAGTTCTACAAAGCCTTGAGTTTCCTGCTTGCTCTGGTTTGTTCATGTTTGTTCATGGCCTGGGAGTGTTTTTGCATATACTAATGGCAATTTGGTCTTCTTTGTACCATATTAGAGTTAGGGTTTCATGCTCTGCTAGGGTTTTAGTCCTAATTCTTCTAAACACTAAGTGTTATGTCTAGGCGTGCACTTTATCTTCTAATTCATCGTTGACTTGCCCTAGGCAATTTCCGATTGATAAAGTTACGTTTTGAGCCCTTTGGCGTTGTCGGTTTATCGACTCCACTTACCACTTGCCTCAATTCTAAAATATTTTCCTAAGTCTAAACTTAATACTTTAGCGATGCAATGGACGATGTTGGTGCAACAAGTGTCACACTATCGCTCACCCAAAGGAGTTTTGGTAGGCCTAGTTTTTGGTCATGCAATAGCACGAAATGACAAGTGGCAATCTTCCGCAAGCCCACGTGAAGAGAGTGAAGGAAGAAGGAAAGTCCAATGATAGCCTAGATTGGTGATGTGTGTAAAAGGCAAGCCCAAAAGGAAAGTGTATTGTGCAAATGCACCACGTGTTGCATGTCTGCTTATCCGCAAGGGTTATGGTAGGTCCCAATTCTATATGTGCGGCGTTGCGAAAGGTTGATGCGTGGGAGTTTTCCATGAGCTCGCAAGTAAAAAGGAAATAAAGGTAAAATTCATGCAATGCTGCAAAAGGTTGATACATGTCCGAGATGACATTTGCCAATGACTTTTCAACGATGGATCGGACGGCTACCGCGCATCTACGGAGAAAAGAGAGGTCACAAAATGTTGACGCGTGGCGGTGTTCTGCTACTCAATGAGAAGAAAGAGAAGGAAGAGAAAAGGTCATGCAAAGGCACTAAATGTTGACGCGTGGCGATGTTCCACTAGTCCACGAGAAGAAAGAGACAAAAGAGAAAAAGTTGTGTGGAGGCACGAAATGTTGATGTGTGGCAATTTTCTGCTAGTCTACAAGAAGAAAGAGAAGATCATAAGGGTATTGCAGGGGCACGAAATGCCAACATGTGTCCAAGACTTTTCAATGATTGTTGCGAGTCTGCAAAATTGTGACACATGTCCAGGATGACGTATGTCGAAAGACTTTTCAAAGTGGTATTTGCATTTCTATTGGTTGCGGAATATTCATTTGTCAGGGCATCTTGATTTAAACTTACATCATCTGATTTGCTCATGAAAATTAAAGATCGACACTCCAAATTCAGATGTGCTTAATGGCTAGCTCCTGGTTCTAAATTTGCTCTACATAGCCGGCAAGGTAGCGATATGAAATATGTTTTATAGGCCGACTTCTCCATCAACGGATCTAATTTTTGGTTTGGGCCAACATTGCAATAAACTACAAACCTAGATCGATATTTATGCAAATGATTTCGAAATTTGGAGCAGGTGAGTAATAGTACAATTTTGTGTATGTGCATAGTTTTGTGATCTATCCAAGCACTTAATGTTAAATCTTTTAGGGCGGAGGATGTTTGTGTGATGCAGAGCAGAGTATGCATGTGAGACTATCAAATTGACAAAGCAGAATTGCAATATCTCTCTGTAAGCTTCATGAAAGCAATTTGTCTATAAATTTCTCTGTAATCATTTATGGTGTGCTCTATGGTTTGTGCCACAATTGTTGTGAGGTTGTTGCCTCTTGTTCATTGAGTCGGTGCTCTAGTTGTGAGGTTGGTGCCTCTCCAATAGGTTGGTGCTTATCAATTTGTCTTGGGGATTGGTGTCTCTAGTAGGTTGGTGCCTGCAAATCTATTGTAACTATTGAATTTCATTATGAAGCTGGATTTGGACAATAGATCCAAGCATCTCTTCTCGCCATGGTTTTTCCCTTTAGGGTTTCCACATAAGTTTGGTGTTGTCTTGTGTGATTGTGTTCATTGTTGCTTCTGATTTCATTGATGATTCTTTGATGATTCATTGGTACATTGAGTAAAGTTAGAATTTAATGATATACTTATTCACACCCCCCCCCCTCTTCTCTCAGTATACTAGTGTGTTCAACATAATGTAGTGGATTTGATTTCCAAATCTCCTCTTTCAACTACTACTCTTTTCTTGCTGCTCTTCAACACAAGTCTGCAAATGTCAAAAACATGAGACAGTTTTTTTTTCATTTTAGTTGTTTTAATGCACGAATTAGGTTTAGTTGTTTTTTTAAAGGGATGGGTGAGGGGGGTCCTCGCAAGCCCACACATCCCTTTTTTTTAATTTAAAAATGTGTTTTTTTAAAAGCAACTACATTCTTGTTAGGTCGTAGGAGGCGACTAGTCGTCCCTTAACGTCCCCTATTTGATTTGATATGTTTTTGGAACATCCCCGGTTTTCAGGCATCAATGGGGACTGAGGGGGGCGGGGAAGGGGGACATATCCTCCTCTTGCTTTTGTTGCACACTCCTCAACTTGCCTCACAAAATCAATAACCTTGTCTTTTCTAAACATGGGGTCCTCATCTAGTGTAGTCTAGTTGCTTTATGGACTAATGTCATCCAAGTCTATCAGCTGATGAAATCGTGTTCATTTCTTTTTTGTAAAGGAAAATTTTGTATTGCATGAAGATGAAGTTATTGAGGTGCTTTTGTGTTAACTTGTGCTTCTTCGTGTTAATGGTGTGAAAAAACTCTAGTTGTTCTCACATCCAAAAGCACTACAAGGTTGGGACAAAACTCATAGGGCCAGCTTTCAAAAATTTGGGATTTTTCCATCCCAATCTTCCCACCAAGCAGCTGCAAAGAAAACATTCACAAGTTCATAAGTAAGCAATAATTGTGCACATCAAATATTTGAAACTTTGCAGTGATATTTATTGTTACTTGGTGCTTGGGTGGTTCTCTCTTGGATAGTTAGCAATGAAGCTAAGAGCCTCCCTTGAACATGCTTGTATTTCTGCAACTCCATAATTAGGGACCTGACCTTAACCTTAGGAAACATTCTCTCATTGGAGGCCCTCCATAACCTTCCCCATCAACATCCCTAGAGTCATTTGAGAAGAAAAATTTGGGGTTGATGAGGTACTCCACTACATGAATGGGTCGGTCAATTGATTGTTCCACCTCAAATTAATGATGTTCTAAATGAGTTTAAATGTTTTTTTGACTCCTTTATAATGCTTTGACTAATTTATAATAATTTTGGATGGCCTCCTTGGCTTGGCCCATGGCCTCGTAAATGTAACACATTGGGTTTTGTTCCCCATCCGTTAAATGCAAAACCCTCCAACTAAAGGCTTCAACATCTACAAAAAACTTAAAATTGCAATTGAGAATAAAACTTGAAAAAATCAGTGGTCCTTGGGGATGTGCCCCTACCCTAGGACCCCCATTTCTTACAAGGGATGTTTTGGGGACGTCACGGATATGTCCCCCTTCCCTGCCCCCCTCAGTCCCCATTGATGGAATTGTAATTTTTTATTCTCATTTTCAATCATCATAACAAATATCATATTTATTGATTGTTGTATTCACATTTTGATGAGATATTGTACTCTTTCATTATTCAAGTCTAATGAATAACACTTCCACAATGTTCTAAAAACTCATTTGATACCTTGTGTAACTATATTTGGCATGAAAATATATTAAGAAATTTAAGTATTTTTTAAATTTGCTGAGTTTTTTCAAGTCAAAATTGGGTTTATCAAGTTTTGGCAGGTCCTGAGTTTTTTTATTTATAATCACAAGTGTCCCTCTAAAGAATGAAAATATTATAATTTGTGAAACTAATATGGCTGTAGGTGGATTACCAAGTTTGGGTTTACAACTTCTTGCTACAACATGCCCCATTCTGATCCTAACTTAGGACCCCTAAATTTCATTTCCTTGCCTTACATGTTTCATTGGGTTACTTATTTTGGGTTTGCCTTTACATTGAATTCTCAATTTGCATTCATGATTCAAATTATGACTCTAAATAAATTTCAGAAGTCCAAAACCAATTTTTGGGTTCATTTGAATCAAATTTAATAAATGACAACATTAAGGCTCTAGTTTTTGGATTATTTTAGTCCAAATCATCTTATCTTAACCTGCATATTAACTATAGCCTATCCTAGTACCTAATTAGATTAAAACCTTATGCTTTAATTGATTAGATTAAATATGATGATTATTTCATTGGACCTTGGTTGTTTAGGGATTTTTTATCATCCTCTTTCCCATAAGACAACATTTCCTTGCATGTCAAGACAATATACAAAAGCTCTTCAAGTTAGGGTTACAAGACTCACCAAGTAATCAGTGTCCATGAGTCCAAGCCTAAGCAAGCCCAAATGAGGCTAGTTGGCTTATTTTGTTAAACTTGGCAATTTTTTATCTAAACACATGATTTTGTTAGACTTGTCTGATCTGTGTAGAATCCTTTGTCCTAATTTTCAAATTATCTCCCTAAAAAGGCCAAAAAAAACTTTTGAAAACCAAAATCGATAAACAAAACAAACCCAATGACTTAAAAGCAACATGCATTCACTCTCACACCTGTTTGAATTTGGACTTTGGACTCTTGGAACTTGTAGCTATTAACAATAATAGCAACAACTCTTGAAGGTCTTTAACTTTTTTAAAGTGATTTGCCACACCCACATTCAGATTTAGAAGAGATATGTTACAATTTTTCTTTTCCTCTTCCCCGTTATCCTTTTATTAAAGAATGGAACAAGAGGAGAAAAGAGGGGAAAATGAGGAGGAAGAGTATAAGATAATTCTTTTTTTTCCCTTTTGTACTTGTTGCATTCATTTTCCTCTCTCTTTTTGAATCTATAAATGTCAATTTTCAGTTTTTTCCACACTTCATTTTCATTTTTAGTTTTGCCTACACTTAATTTTTATCCTCTAAAATATTTCCTAACCCTAGCATTTTTTACCCCTCTATTTGTACTTTTTAGCATACTTGCAAATTGTCATAATGTCAACATCACCAGGAAAGGACATAGGTTGGAAGCAATGTTCCATGGGGATGCATCCCGCCACCAAAAATCCCCACGTTTTCAGGACAAGGACATCCCTAGGATGTACGGACTTACAGGGGATGTCCCTCCACCGTCCCACCACTGCCACTCAAGCCTCGGGAACATTTCCAAGACACCCCCTAGTTAGGGGACTCCAAGATGTCCCCAAGATGTTCAAGAGACTTTGAGACGTCTCCCAACCATCCCAAGGACTTCTAGATGTTGAAAAAAATAAGTTATAAAATTTTGAAAATGATATTTGCCATGAAATGTTGTGAGGTTTTGAAGGACTTAATTTGTGCTTGTTGGTGGGGGCTCTACCCCTTGACCCCACCTTGTATCACAACAAGGAACAAGCGAAGGGCATTGCCCCCAGACCCCATGAGGGGTGTTGCCACTCAACCCTACTGGGGGCTCTACCCCCAATCCCCTACAAGGAGCACTGCCCCTTGACCCCAAACCTCCACCCACCATTGTTAATGTTCAATGCAATCATTGCCATGTTTTTAATGTTTATTAGTTTAAATTTTACTTTTAATGCCAAATTTTCATTTGCAATTCTTATACTTATTCCTAATTTTCCCCCAAACCTCTACCCACTATTGTTAAAGTTCAATGCAATCGCATGTTTTTAGTGTTTACTAGTTTAAAGTTTAAACTTTACTTAGTTTGCCAAAGTTTCATGCAATTCTTATACTTATTCCTTACACATCTTTTTATAAGTAATTTTTCTAGTACTATATGTATTTGCGCCAACCCCCGCCGCCTCGCTGCCCCTATGCTAGTATTAATGTCCTAAAACTCTATCTTGCCAATGAAATATACCCCTTAATTTTTTGCCTTTAATTTTCAGTCACAACAATGCAAATCATGCACCCATTAAGAATTAGCTCTAAAACCAAACACAACTAAAATAACTCTAACCAAGAATGCGCCCTAAAACCATTTAAGGAGGAGGGGCAGGCATATGGTCAAAGGATCCCTAGGATCTAATAACTTGAATTACAATTGGAAATGAAGAGCTAAACTCGACACCAAGAATGTGCACGCAAGATCCTTTTGCAAGGCGAGGTGCTAACATATGGTGGAGTGCTAGATTAACTGAAAGTAAACTTCTTCTACAAATCCAGGCATCCACAAGCGGTGGGAATACTCCACTTATTTCGTGGGTGTGATTATTAAAAACATTTATAGGCGGCAAGCCAGCCAATTAACCTCACTAACACTTAAACTATGGGGGGTATACAATCCACACAACCACTTTATTACGTGGGGGGAATTACAAACAAATAAATTGCAGCAACAAACGAATTGTTGTTAGTACTACTAAATGGCTTACAAATGATTAATAAACAGCTGCAATATGACAACCAAGAATTCCCAAAATGTCCAAAGGTTAGAGTAGCACTTCCTCTAACATTTACAATGCCAAAAAAAATATAGAAAGTAACTTAGAACAGCATTATAACAATTTCAAACTAATCTGATCAGAAATAGTAATTACAAAAAATCAGATCAGCAAGGATAGAATTCACCAAATTGGACGTATCTTCTCCAATTCAGCTCGGCAAGCTCTCATACCACAGCTAGTCAACAGCTAAGAGCTAGGCATCCAACCTCCACTGAGAAAACGAGCCCAAAACAGAGAGAAACAATTGGCACGATTCCCAAGGCAACAAGAAGGAACGTACAGCCTTCAAGAAGTGTCAACCTTCTCCCAAAAATCAGAAACTCCAAGATAAAATCTGCAAACTTGCAGAAAGGGGCACCCTCCACAATAGAACGACATGGGCTAGTACCCAGAATGATAGAAAATTCGATGACGAAGCTATGAACAGAAATTTGCTTCAGCCATGAACAAACCAGCAACTCAATAACATGTTATACAGCAGCAACTTGTCAAATATTATCAGAAATAAAGCTCCATCTGCACTCCTGTGTGAAGTACAGTCTCAAAGACCCACCTAGGAAGCCATAGTTTCAGGCCCGAAGGATGGATTGCAAAATGCTAAGCTTCCCCGTAGCCAGGTTCTGGATTTCAAACCAGCAACATAGCTTTACTTTCAATTTTCCAAAGATGAGATACAAAGGAAAAGGCGCCAATATATAAGCTCACACCGACAGAAGATGAAAGACTTGAACTTCCAAAGAAACTCTTCACTTTCCAAAAGGGACGCCACTTTCATCAAAAAGGCTTCATTTAAAATATCAATTAAACACTTTATTCCACCTTTCAAGTCGTCCCCCTTAGATGATGAACAAACATTTAATAAACTATTAAATGTATTTTACTTTATGGCCCCAACTTAAAGTCATTAAGCTAGGTGTGGGGTACAACTCCAAAACACATTTTAACTAAAGTATGAACTTAGCCCAAGGCACAAACCACCATCAAACTGAAAACTGAGATATTACCAAAACTGGATGATGAACTGCACAATATTGCTGATGAAGATACTGCCCAATATAGACTTACTAAAAATAGCCATTGCTAAAAATAGTAAAGATGCATCAAAACCACAGTAAACCAAGCTAAGCAAGAAACACTGGAAATCCTAGTTTGCTTACTGAATAGCCTACAAATTTCCGGAAATAGGCTAACAGTTCATAACAAGTTCATTACTGAAAAGGGGACATTACAGTCTGCCCTTCCCAGAATTGCTTGTCCCCAAGCAATTGCAAATCAGGATGCTGCAAAATCTGCTCATTTTCCCATGTAGCATCCTCTATAGGCAAATTGTTCCACTTAACCAATACTCTTTGATTGACCTCTTCCTCAAAGAGCATTCTCTAAACTCAATAATTGCCTCAGGAATCAAAACAAGTTGTCCTTCCTCATCCAAAGGAGGCAATTCTGTCGATGCAACACATTTATGACCAAGAGCCTTCTTGAGCCTGGAAACATGAAACACATTGTGCACCTTGCTGCTTGACGGAAGTTCTAACTCATAAGCCACTTCACCCACTCTTCTGATGACCTTGAAAGGCCCATAAAAACGTGGCTTAATTTTTTCAGCCCCACCCTTCTTGAGAGTAGACTGTCTGTAAGGTTGGAGTCTGAAATATACCAAATCACCAACCTCAAAAGATCGCTCAGTACGCTACTGATCAGCATATAATTTTTGTTGATTCTGAGCATGTTGGATATTGTCCCTCAATGACTTGAGAATGTCTTGACTTTGTTGCAACTTTTCCTTTGCCAGAGGAGCTCTACAATCACCAAAAACAAGATCAACAAAGCTTGGAGCTTCATACCCATACAAAGCCATGAAAGGAGACATTCTGATAGACATATGATAGGATGAGTTGTAACAATATTCACCCAAATGGAGCTATCTCACCCATGCTTTTTGCTGTCCTAAAACATAGTTTTTGAGATAACCCTCTAACCACTTATTCACAATTTCAGTTTGTCCATCAGTTTGAGGGCGATAACTAGTGCTCGGAGTAAGCACTGTACCACATAATTTAAACAGCTCTTGCCAAAAGGTGCTCAAAAATTTACTATCTCTATCACTCACGATATTCTTTGGAATCCCATGCAACCGAAACACCTCATGAAAGAATAAATCAGCAACTTGTGTTGCTGTAAATGAACTAGTAATAGCCAAGAAATGAGCAAACTTGGTAAATCTATAAACCACAACAAAGATACAATCCCTCCCTTGCACCTTTGGCAACCCCGTAATAAAATCCATAGAAATACTCTCCCATTTCTGATTTAAAATAGGTAAGGGCTGCAAGTAACCAACAGGAAAAACATGCTCATTTTTATTTGCTTGACATGTATGACATTCTCTAACATAATTCAAAACTTCGTTTTTTAACCCTTTCCATGAAAATCTTTCACGGATCTGTTTGTAAGTCTTGAAGTAACCTTGGTGATCAGCAAGAGGTATGTCATGAAATGAATGTAGAACCTTCTTTTTCAACTTAGAATCTGCTACCAAAAAAATCCTATCCTTATAGTAGATTAGCCCATCGACCAACTTATATCTATCATCCTGAAAAGTGCCCTTAACAATGTTGGTTGCAAAAGAATTCTTAGCATAATCGGCTAAAATCTGCTCCTTCCAATATGCAGAAATCTCAGATAAAGAGCACAAATGAGGCTTCCTAGATAATGCATCAGCAACTATGTTATTTTTCCCTTTAACATATTCAATGTCAAAGTCGTAAGCTTGTAGCTTACTCACCCATTTCTGTTGCCTCTCATTCAAATCCTTCTGATGCAAGAAATGTCTAAGACTGTTATGATCAGTCTTGACTCTTAACAATGAATTTACTCCCAACCAAGTACTGCCTAAACTTGGCTAGTGCATGCATGATTGCAAGCATTTCTTTCTCATAAATTGAATAAGTTCTTTTAGCTCCTCTTAATTTTCTGCTCTCAAAGACAATGGGATGCTTGTCTTGCATGAGAACAGCCCCAATTCCTTCTCCCGAAGCGTCACATTGTAACTCAAAAGTTTTGGAGAAATTTACTAAAGCCAAAACTTGACATGAGCTCATTATCTGTTTGAATTTATCAAAAACCTCTTGAGCATTTTGAGACCATGCAAATGCCCCTTTCTTAGTGAGGTCGTTCAAAGGAGCAGCCATGTGAGAGTATCCTTTGACAAACCGTCGGTAGAAACCACAAAGTCCTAAGAATCCCTTCAGATGTGTCAAATTCTTAGGTGGAGGCCAATCCCGGACTGCCTTGATTTTATCTGGATCAACTCTAACTCCCTTAGAGCTGATTATGTGGCCAAGGTAGAGTAGTTCTACCATTCCAAATTCACACTTTGATTCCTTGGCATATAGGCATTCTAATTCAAGGATACTAAGCACCTCATCTAAGTGCTCGAGATGCTCCTTCCACGACTTGCTGTAGATGAGAATATCATCGAAGAAGATCAACACAAATTTCCTCATCTGCTTCTGAAAAATTATGTTCATGCAAGACTGAAAGGTTGCTAGAGCATTAGTCAAACCAAACGACATGACTAGAAATTCATAATGCCCAAAATGACATCGAAAAGCAATTTTCTCAATGTCAGCTTCTCTCATCTTGATTTGATGGTACCCAGATCTGAGATCAATCTTGGAAAAATACATTGCACCATGGAGCTCGTCAAGAAGCTCATCAATTCTAGGAATAGGATATCGGTTCTTGATAGTCTTTTGATTCAAAGCACGGTAATTAACACACATGCGCATAGTACCATCTTTCTTTTTACAAGAACCACAGCTGAAGCAAAAGGGCTTTTGCTTGGACGAATATGACCCATCTACAAAAGCTCTTTGATGGCTTTTTCAATCTCATCCTTCTGCTTTTTGGGATACCAGTAGGGAGTAGTAATAACCGGTTTTGCCCCATCTTCAAGCTCAATAATATGTTCAGCCCCCCTTTCAGGTGGTCTTCCAGGTGGTATACTGCCAAAAACTTTACTCCTCTTTGTGATTAAAGACTGAACATCTGGGTGGTAGTGTCTTTTGTCCTCCACTGGACGAGAGGGCAAAATTAAACATTCAGCTGCCCATTCAACATGATCAAGCCGAATCAACTTCTCCATTCTTTTGAAAGACACAATTCGAGGACCTCCATTGGATAATCCTCTTAAAATGACCATTTTTCCCTCTGCCTGGAACTTCAATTCCATTGTTTGTAAGTTCAAAGTGATCTCACCAAGAGATCGCAGCCACTGAATCCCAAGCACAACATTCGTTTCTCCAATTCCTACAACGTAGAAATCATCTTTGACTTCATAAGTTCCCAATTGCATAGATAGGTTGGAGATCTTTCGATTGCAAGAAATTGTGAATCCATCAACCACCATGACTTTGAATCCTTCAAATTCATCAGTCTTGAGCCCTCTTCTTGCAACTAGCCCTTCATCAATGAAGTTATGTGTTGCTCCAGTATCAATGAGAGCAACCATTCTTTGCCCACTAAGCATTCCACGAACCCTGAAAGATTCATTCTTCTGGAAACTAGTTAGTTGAGCAAAGGTATCCCCACTTCCTTGCCCTTTTTGAGGTTCTTCAGAAACTTTCTCCTCATCACTATACTCATATTCATATTGTTGTTCTGGAAAATCAGATTCAAATTCATAATCCAAATAAGCTCCCATGTGATGTGAAAACCCTTTACCATAGCATCTATGCCCTCTAGACCATGGCTCACGACATGTATAACAAACCCCTTCTTTTCTTAACTTCTCACGCAGCTCTTCATCCATTTTAGGTGGAATATTTTTGAAGGGAGTTGGGAATTGTTTCTTTTCCTTCTTATGAACAAATGGTTTTGAAGGAAACTTAGGCCTTGGAGCAGCCAATTCCATGTTTCTAGCTTTCCTTATTGCTTCCTCAAGACTTGGTGGGTCAAATGCTTTAACCCATCCTTTTAATGGCTCCATAAGACCTTCAGAAAACAAAACAAGTCTTCTCTCTGTGATGTTGGGCACCATCACAAAAAGTCTTTGAAAATCAATAATATAAGTATCCAAGGAACCTTGTTGTTTCAACTGAGCAAGCTCACGGAACTTGATTTCTGGACCCATGAACGAGTTGTGCACTTGTCACTTCCATCATAATGTACCAAGGTGACTTTGGCAAGTGCTTGTTGGTAGTCCAACTTAGGACCGAAAGGAGCTCGAAAATCCTTTTTCCCTCCTCTTCCTTTCTTTTGATTCATATATTGATCAAAAGTTAGATTTTCTCTGATTTCATAGGGAAGAGAAACATACTCCATGTAACTTTGTCTAACTTCATCTGCCATGGGGACTTCGGGCTCGGCAGAAGCTTCCATCCTAGGAGTGAAGGAAGGAAGGAGAGGTCTAGGGGCTGATTCCCTTGAATTTGCAACATGTTGCCCAACTGTTCTACCCCTTGGTTCTGAATTAGAACCACTAGAGTCTGATCCTTGCTTTTGTTGGGGTGTGATTACTTGCTGATCCATTTTTGCAAGTAGTCTAGACATCATGTCCAGCATTGCATCAAACTTCTTTTCAACTCTAGAATCACTGTCATCATTAGTCTCATGGGCTGGTCCCTTACCCTTGTCAGCCATACTGTCAACTGATGTTTCTTGGTTTCTCAAAACCTCTGAAAAAGTGTCAATCTCAGGAAGCTGAAACTAAACTCTGTTTCCTCTAATGTAGCAACGGAATTCTTTGTCACTCATCTGTCACTGCTGCACTGAAAACACAGGATGGCAGGAAAATAGGCTCTGATACCACTGAAATATACCCCTTAATTTTTTGCCTTTAATTTTCAGTCACAACAATGCAAATCATGCACCCATTAAGAATTAGCTATAAAACCAAACACAACTGAAATAACTCTAACCAAGAATGCGCCCTAAAACCATTTAAGGAGGGGCGGGCATATGGTCAAAGGATCCCTAGGATCTAATAACTTGAATTACAATTGGAAATGAAGAGCTAAACTCGACACCAAGAATGTGCACGCAAGATCCTTTTGCAAAGCGAGGTGCTAACATATGGTGGAGTGCTAGATTAACTGAAAGTAAATTTCTTCTGCAAATGCAGGCATCCACAAGCGGTGGGAATACTCCACTTATTTCGTGGGTGTGATTATTACAAACATTTACAGGCGACAAGCCAGCCAATTAACCTCACTTCCACTTAAAATGTGGGGGGTATACAATCCACACAACCACTTTATTACGTGGGGGCAATTACAAACAAATAAATTGCAGCAACAAACAAATTGTTGTTAGCAATACTAAATAGCTTACAAATGATTAATAAACAGCTGCAATATGACAACCAAGAATTCCCAAAATGTCCAAAGGTTAGAGTAGCACTTCCTCTAACATTTACAATGCCAAAAAGATATAGAAAGTAACTTAGAACAGCATTATAACAATTTCAAACTAATCTGATCAGAAACAGTAAATACAGAAAATCAGATCAACAAGGATAGAATTCACCAAATTGGACGTATCTTCTCCAATTCAGCTCGGCAAGCTCTCATACCACAGCTAGTCAACAGCTAAGAGCTACGCGTCCAACATCCACTGAGAAAACAAGCCTAAAACAGAGAGAAACAATTGGCACAATTCCCAAGGCAACAAGAAGGAAGGTATAGCCTTCAAGAAGGGTCGACCTTCTCCCAAAACTCAAAAACTCCAAGATAAAATCTGCAAACTTGCATAAAGGGGCGCCCTCTACAGTAGAACAGCATGGGCTAGTACCCAGAATTATAGAAAATTTGATGGCGAAGCTACGAACAGAAATTCACTTCAGCCATGAACAAACCAGCAACTCAATAACAGGTTATACAGCAGCAACCTGTCAAATATTATCATAAATAAAGCTCCATCTGCACTCCTGTGTGAAGTACAGTCTCAAAGACCCACTTAGGAAGCCATAGTTTCAGGCCCGAAGGATGGATTGCAAAATGCTAAGCTTCCCCTTAGCCAGGTTGTGGATTTCAAATCAGCAGCATAACTTTACTTTCAATTTTCCAAAGATGAGATACAAAGGAAAAGACGCCAATATATAAGCTCACACCAACAGAAGATGAAACACTTGAACTTCCAAAGAAACTCTTCACTTTCCAATTGGGACGCCACTTTCATCAAAAAAATTTCATTTAAAATATCAATTAAACACTTTATTCCAACCTTCAAGTCGTCCCGCTTAGATGATGAATAAACATTTAATAAACTATTAAATGTATTTTACTTTATGGCCCCAACTTAAAAACAACTTAAAGTCATTAAGCTAGGCGTGGGGTACAACTCCAAAACACATTTTAACTAAGTATGAACTTAGCCCAAGGCACAAACCACCATCAAACTGAAAACTGAGATATTACCAAAACTGGATGATGAACTGCAAAATACTGCTGATGAAGATACTGCCCAATATAGACTTACTAAAAATAGCCATTGCTAAAAATAGTAAAGATGCATCTAAACCACAGTAAACCAAGCTGAGCAGGAAACACTGGAAATCCTAATTTGCTAACTGAATAGCCTACAGATTTCCGGAAATAGGCTAACAGTTCATAACAAGGTCATTACTGAAAAGGGGGCATTACAGCCAACATACCTAACCAGGATATTTCATTGTGTACCCAACCTCTCCCTGAAGTTGTGAAAGGTGCAAACTCAATTTGTTCAATTCCCTTGAACCCCCCCGTACTCGAAACTTGTCCCCCTACCTCCCCATCAAGAAAGTCCATGGAATAATGGTCGAATGAATGGCACTCTAAATGTAAGAAAGAGGAGCTAGAAACCTAACTTAGTGGAGGTAGTATTAATAGCCTAAAATTCTATCTTGCCAATATACCTAACCAAGATATTTCATTGTGCACCCAACCTCTGCTTGAAGTTGTGAAAGGTGCAAACTCAATTTGTTCAATTATGCCAAGATCTCATTTATATTTCATAACAAAACAAGTAGAATGCATTAACAAACCTAGAATATAAAACAAATGTCACATATGCAACCTTATATATTGATTTTGACTTAATATTCTGCTGATTTGCAATATTCACTTGCTCACGAAGCTCTTGCTATATGGGAAAATGTTTTTCCATAATCAGAGCTCTCAATTTTGAACTAGTCGTAACTAAATTATGGAAAGAATGGTCAGCATTTCCTACCTAGTTGTGAGTTACAATGGCAAGAGTAGTCACTGTTTTCAACCCAGCCATAAGCACTCATAGTTGGAATGATTACTATTTTTATCACCAATAAAGATTTCATGTAACACTTATATGCAAATTGACGAATCCCGTGAGCTTATTTCACTCACACAAATCAAAATAATTTGGTCCAAAAGCCCTTGTGCATCACTTTCGACTATACCATTTGAACTTTCTTTGGTGTGAATGTGTTTTCATACAAGTTAAGGGTGATTTGGAAGCTAAACCCAAATGCCACTAATCTGTGCAGACTTTGGCTACAATGCCCTGACAATGCAAGCTCCAATCAAATATTTAATAACAAGCAACTCTCAAATTTTTCACTTAGATTCAGTACTGCTACCTTTTGCATATAGTCAGCTATTGTAAAGGTGTACAACTTATTAAAAATGTATTTCCTTAGAATATTCATATATAAATCATTGTCCTGAGGTGCCTGTCTGACATCGGGTAAATGTGGAGTCGTGTTCTAAGCTTGCCTAGATCATTCTTAGCCTGCAATTTGTTCGGCATTCAGCCCTATTGGTGCCCTAGCATTCTGCACCTACCATTTTTTATAGGCAAGCAGAGTAGTGAAAACAAGGTAGTGTTCTATGTTCTAACACATCGTTTCTGGATAGAAATAGATTGAGCATTTTAAAGAGTAATCTTAGTAAATAACAGAAAATCTTTTAAAGTTTTACTTCTGTGTTGAATTTTGTATTTGATTTCTATATTTAAGATTTTTAAACTTACACACAAAGCAGAATCTTGAAACACACAGCGCACAACCACAGAGTGCTGAGAAACATGATGTTCGTTCAAAGCAATCACAATAAATCATAAAAAACTACTTTGCACTCCTCTATTTCCTTATATAATTTGCATGGCATGATTTTTCTGGTAGTAATTGCATATATATTATATTTCCCTACAGTCAAGTTATTTAACACCCATGCTTTAGCATATTTTCTCCACACCATGCAACATGTTTACTTGGTTCATATTAAATTCCTACTCACTCACTCAAATCTCCTGAGTCCTACCTAATACCAGTAATGTATTCAATTTTCAAATGATCGTTGTCATAAATGTCACAATAATTTTATATTTAGATGCACCCACATAAGGAAAACATTACTTCTTTTAAAACCAGTACAACATTAATACAAAGGGGAAAATTATCTAAGTAAACAACTGCAATTCTTAATTTACAAATGTAGGATTTAAGTGAAAACAATGTAAAGAATTTAAGCACACAAGCAAGACGGTTGTCCAAAAAAAAATTTAAAAAGTAATATTAAGGCATAAAAGCATTATAACCTGTTCAAAGCAAGCTATAAGGTTGTTGAATTGTCAGAAAAATATAATAAAAATTCTACATGTAGATTCAACAGCTTCTAAGAGACAAAGAAAATAGGGGCTGTGCAGAGGTGACAATTACCTATTGCTTCAAATTGTTTGACTCGATCCTTGATTTGTTTGAGTGTCAATGGAGGCTTGTCAGCATTTATAGCCGATATTTCATAGCATGAGAAGGCATTTTCATACATACTGGAAAAAGACACAAGTATAACTTAGTTGTTCTTTGCATGCTAAGCCACCAACATGCACAGATTGTCCTATTAAGAGTAAAATGTGATACTAGAAATCACAAATCTGCAAATGATTTTACATGTAACAGTAGGAATTTCACTATATATTAGTTTGATATGTCTCAACATAAGCCTCACGACACGCAATTAATAAGCACAACAATATGTGCAACAAACTGGAATTATAGCAAAGAACATTTATGTGCACAGCAAAGCTAACTTCTTTGTAGTATAGCTAACAAACACACACTCTTAAATTCTAAGAAGCATGTAAATATTAAGCAGATTTAGAAATTTCACTTACCACCAGAAGCAAAAAAAATTAAAATAACCCCAAAACTTCCCAGTCGTATCTTCATTCCAGATAATCTTTCTCTTGCTAATGTAAAATTAGAATCTTCATATTCTCAACCATATAATCAAGCAAGCTAGCTTTTGAAAACAGATTTGACTTATGGATTAAGCAAGAGCAAAAACTATCCTCGTACACTGATCATGGCTTGTCCTGTTCAACAAGAGGTCTTATGAAAGTTGTCTATCCTATGACATCAAAATTTGGAGTATTTCTTATTAGCTCTGAATTAAGAAAAGCAAGAAGATCCTAAAGAGGTCCATTGCAATAATATTTTACTCTAAGTGACAGCAACAAAATAGGATCAATCAAGTACCATAAGCACTAGATTATTTTGTTGAGGCTGTTCTCTATGAACAAGAATGGCTGACTCAGTATGTCATATTATATAAAACTCTTTGTTGGATGAAAAGGAATGAAAGAATGGAAGAGAATATTGCATAAGGCACACAATGGAATGTGTGTTCACCCTTATTTAGTATTAAGAAGGAAAGTTACATTGGTTGCAGCTTCCATTGAGTACGTTACTCTATTAGACATTACTAATGCATAAGTTATTACATTATTTACCTTATGTCTAAGCATTATGTCAAATTCCCCTCTCCTTAAATGCCAAAACTGAAAACAACCCCAAAATTTTCCCAAAATTTTATGAACAGAATAGAGCCAAGAAGTTTTGTCATTTGATCAGCAAACTGCTCCTGAGATGCACAGTATTGGAGAGAAATGTCTTCAAGATCAACCACTCATAAAATGTAGTGATGATGAACATCAATGTGCTTGATTCAAGTATAATAAATTCGATTCTTCACCAACTTCAAGACAACCTAATTGTTGCAAAAAGGTTGAGTCAGTATAGTCTAATAAAGTTGAAAATCACACAAAGCTCAGCATAGCTTTACCACTTCACAACTAGCACTAATAACTACTTTGTACTGTGCTTCAATGGAAAAGAAAGCCACAAATTGTTGAAGCTTATCTCTACTACCAAACAACTCCTAAACCCAAGGAAAAAATGTAGCTAGTAGTTGATCTCCAAGTATCATCTAGTCCATCCAATCATCGTCTCAGTTTGATATCCAGTCAACAAATTTTCTATTCTCTGCTATAGAATGCCAAAGTCAAGACTGCACTTAACATCTCTCAACAGACATTGGGATGCTTTCCAGTGACCTAGCTTCAGTAGTGCTAAAAAACTGAGAGATGACCAACAGCAAAGCAAAGATCCAGTCATGTGGATCTAAGATATATCAAGCTACCCAAGAATGATTTGTAGAGTGATTCATTGGCTAGTGATTAAACATCATAGGCTAACTCCAACTGACCTCCATTGGTGTGATGGAAGGATTGCAATCTATCATGGAAAACCTATCCAAAAATTTATGAAATTGTTATTACAAGAAGAAGTTCGCACCCAGCAGCAGATCGACTTCCTGTAGCAGCAAGTCGACTTCAAGGAGAAATATATTCAGTTGTGTCTTGCATCTAAGAGAGGTGCTATCATTCATTGTATCAAATCGGCATTGTATTGTGCCTGAGTTGTAAGCAGATTTCTGCTCTTATTCAATCAATATATAAGAGATATATTGGCTGGGTTTTTCTCCCTCAGGTTGGAGGGTTTTCCCAGGGTATCTTGCTGTGTTAATTGTCTTATGTGCTGCATTTTCTAAGTACTTTTTGTTTTGAGATATCTGATCATGAAAAACTAACAGTCTTAAACCTAAGTTGATAGGCTAAGTGTCCTTAGGGAAAATAATGCCTGTTATTGAACCTCTTTGGCCATCAAATTAAAATTAATTGCAAATAACTATTGTAAATAACGAATGTAATATGTAAAGTATATTTGAATAGTATCTATGAATATGTATATGTATATGAGTTAAAGCATATATATATACATGTATGAAGGTATGAATATATATAGATAAGTTAAAATTTATGTATATTCATACATATATACGTATACATATTCATATATACTATTCAAATATACTTTACATATTACATTCGTTATTTACAATAGTTATTCAAATATATTTACGTAAGTTTAAAAAGCCATATTAAATGGCTGTTATGGCACACATATGCAAGGCTTATTGCTGATATAACTATGAGTAGAGTGGTCACCCAGCATAGGCACCACCATATGCAGTTAACACTTTATTGTTAAAGCCACGTAGTGGCTGGAAAATACACTTATTAAGTTGTTTAAACAGCCACGATAGGGTGGCGATGTGGAGGCTATTTAGCATGTGTTCCTTTTAAAAGGGAAGCCCACAACTTGGGCAGATGGTAAATAAAGAATCGGAATGGCATTTAGTTGCCTATCGTGCCATTTATTGAAACTTATTCTGAGGTGTTAAACTGCAATATAGCAAAACATTGATTTGCCAAGCTAGTCGTGGCAATAAGAGGAAGAGTTCCATTAGTTTTTGAAGACCATTTCAAACTGAAATAGCCATATCATATAACTGCATTTCAACGTCAAGGTTTATGCATTGCTATGACTAAGCCCATTGCTAGTTGTGGCAATTCAAAGGCTGCAGAGTCTACTAATTTGTTGGGATTTTCTCACGCCTGGCAGTTTTTGCAAACCGTGGCAAATGGTTATGCTATTCGAAGTAAAACTGATTTGTATTGTTAGAAAAACCATTTTAGCATAAATTCAGATCTGCTGTTCATTTTGGAGGTGGTTCTTTAGTTGGTAAATTTTGGAGAGAGCTATATTATGTGAGATTAGAAAAGAGAATTAGCATAGAGTGAAGAGCATTTGCAATCTGCATAACAGTACACCATTTAGGGAGATTCGTTCGACTGTATATGATTTAGATTGCTCATTATTTATAGAATATTAGTAATAGAATCAAAAAAACAGTGCAAAGGGTAGTGTTGAGCGTGGATCTTGGAAAGCATAGAAGCTCTAAGATTAAATTGTAGAATTTGTAGCAAGAGACAACAGTTGAAAAGCTCAGTTAATCATATTCCACGCATGTTTTAATTTTTTTATTCTTTTGCTCTCAAATCTAAAAGAATTTTTCTTCTATATTTCTGAATATGAATATGTCTACATTATATGCTATTCTATGGCTGTTTGCAAACATTTACAAATGCATTTTCAAACATTAAAAATATAGACTATTTACAAGAAGGTATAAGAAATAGTTATAATCAAAATTGATCAATGGATTAGATTGAATTATTCACCTTTAAAAAAATTATTACATGATATTGAGTTAAATTATTCAAGAGAGCTTAAAGAGAAAGGTTAAGACTCTCTAAGTTGTGTTTTACCAAACAACCAGCTTTTAAACTAAATTAGTGAAGAATAGCTAAATACCTGAATATGATATTTATTTCAATAAGACAATGTCTTAATATATTTTTATCAAAACAAGTTTATATTGTATTTCAGTGAGAAGGTCTAAAAACATAATAGAAAGATAAAGTCTTTATTATTGTTTGAAAGTTATAAGTATTACTTATTAGACCAAGAGTCATTATTACTATCTATTGATTTGAAATCAACTAACTTGAGTAGAGGACATTATGGGTATCCGGACATAATAACCCGACCAAAATAACCCTGGACACAATAAACCCATCATAATAGCCCAAGGACAAAATAACCCAGGGTCATAATAACCCATGGACAGAATAACCCGTGGTCAAAATAACCCATGGACAGAATAACCCGTGGTCGTTTTAGATCAAGCTAGTAAACTAGAAATGACATAAAATCAAAGTAAACTAGAAATGACATAAAATCAATTAGAACATTAGAATTTAGATATTTTTCCAATTCTTATGCCAAATTTTTGCTCCAATTTGCATTGCTATCTCTTCATGTGCCCAAATGACCATAAATAGTCACAAAAACTATTTATTAAACTAAATTATAAATATGATTACAAGGAACATAAACAAGCATGACAAAATATTATTACAGGGATATTTTGTCCATGGGTTATTCTGACCACGGGTTATTTTGGCTTGGGTTATTTTGTCCTTGGGTTATTGTGAGTGGGTTATTTTGTCCAGGGTTATTTTGGCCAGGTTATTATGTCCTGCAACCGACATTATGTTGTCGTTATAAGCCAAAGGCCATGGTGCTAGGAGATTGTAAGGTGTAGGAGCCAAGATAACCCACAAATAGAAAATATTCTCCAAATTTGGAAATAAACTTATTATGCATTTATAGGTGTATATATTTGTCATGTGAAAGGATAAATACATGAATAAGTATATACCTACAAACATAGGTATTTTTTATAATTATACAAAGGATAACGTCAGAGAAACCTATGAAGAATCTGGAGATTAGTTGGATGGTTCTCAGTTGAGTTATCAAACATAAATAGATTAATATACTGAATTATTAAAGGACATTACTATGAATATAAAGTTTTATATTGAATAAAACTAAATGATATTTAATATCATCAATAGCTAGATCAATTATGGCGTTCTAGAAGGACGGAGCCATACTTGGTATAACAACGAAGAGTCTTAACCATTATTTATGAAAAAGACGATTGTTTATTTATGTTCACTTCAAGATTAACCGTATTCAGTATGGAGTTCTTTAGGAACAAGAACCATAAGAGTAAGCGATGGACATTTGAATATTTATAAGAAGTATTTTTCAATTTAAGTTTAATAATAGATTATTATACATATCGACATATTGTCAGTACTTTTAGATTGAGACCTGGTGTGTCTAGTCAATGATATTGTGTCATCAATATTAACTAATTATGCATAAAATAATAGTTACTCCCATGGTTAAAAAATAAGGACTTGAATAAAAGGTAGTTGCCAAGCTCCAGGATGTTACATGAATGTAACTGGAAAGATTTAGTCAGAAAAGTATAACCAATCAAGTCGTTTACCAACTTAGTAAGAAAGGACTTGAATAAGAAGTAGTTGCCTAGACCTAGAATGTTGTGAGAACGTAACATGGGTACTCGAGTTAGATGTGTTAAACCTATTTAGTTGAATAATCGACACTAGTGAAGTCATCACTATTGAAAGAGAAACTATTTGAGATAATTAACCTTTGGGTCAAACCAATAGTTGAGTTAACCATAGGTCAGTAAGATTTCCAAGTCAAGTTAGAGGTGGGTGAACTTACGAAACTACTTCGTTAGAAAGTGGATGATTATATATATCAAAACTTTGGCAAAAGTAAGTGCAAAAGTCTTTACTTGCACTTATCAGTTCACTGTGCTCTAGGTTTGCATAACTTGTCAGTGGCGTCATGCATAGTTGGAAGGTATCCATAGTGTTGGTGTTTCAATTCGCACCTCTGGAATGCGGATTGGAAACGAACAGCTATGCAAGTTGAACTGCTCTTCAAATTAGGAGGGGAAGCTCCCTCTTCGTTGATGATGCTTAAAAAGAATACTAAACTACTTGCCAATCTTTTTATTCTCAGCTAAGAGCACGAGGTTATAAAACTCTTTGCATCATAGCAGAGGTTTTCTCTTTTGACTTTTCTAAAACTTCAAACTACAATTAGGCCTACTCTAAAGACACTTCTGACAACTCAAGTAAACTCAGAGCTTGAGAATCAGAAGTAAATAAGGAATGATTTGATTAACACAAAAACTTAAATAAACTTTCTCACAGATAACACTTGAAGACTCATAGTACTTATGAGATGTAAGCTGAAATAAAGATTATACAAGCAAGTACATAAGACAAAATACTGAAAGAGATTGAGACAATAAATCAAAGCAAAGTAGGCATGAGATTTCCTCCCTCAAGTTTCCAACAGCAATTACACTAGAAAAAGATTTAACATAAACTGAACAATGATTTGCAGCAAAGACAGGCTTGCAAACTTGCTCTTACACAAAATGAACAGACACTAAATAACAAAGTTGCAGACAAAAGTAGGCTCAGCAATTTGTTATCACAATAACGGTTGAAAAGAAATGAGCAAAGCTGCCCTTATTTATATTCAAACAAGGAGTAGGGAACCCTAAAATCTCCTTGCTTTTACAACTAGACTTGCCAACATGCAAGCTTTATTTCTAAGACTAAACAAAAGATAACTAACAACTATCCACCTGCTTAAAATAGCTAATTGATTTAAAAGCAAGAAAAGCTCCAACTTCATTAGATATTTCACAAAGAATAGATATGCATGAATGAGAAAAGCAAGTTTAGCTTGGAAAAGGCATCAAGTTAACTATTGTTTTTTGAGTTCTATTCTTAGAAAATATTGCTGCCCCAAAAGGTGACTCACTCATTGATAATTTCGGAAACTATATCCACCAAAAAGCTAGTAACTGCCTCTTTGTCAGGAGCACTGATACTATCCAAAACAATATTCCGTTTTTCCAACATCTCCTCACCATCTACAATCAAACTCAGAAATTCTTTCATTTCTTCCACTGCTTTATCAAATTTTGTTGACATCGTGACAACATAATTCATCTTGCTGGCAATAGGATCACTACCAAAATTGCCACGGACGAGATTCTAAAACTCTGTTTGCACTTCACCGAGATCAAAATAAGTGGGTATCCAGACATAATAACCCTAGACAGAATAACCTGATCACAATAACCCAAGGACAAAATAACCCAGGGTCATAATAACCCAACCAAAATAACCCTTGGTTAGAATAACCCATGGATAGAATATCCCCGTAAGAATATAGAGAAAGGAAAACAAAATTTACTAACTTGATCTAAAATGACCACAGGTTATTTTGTCCATGGGTTATTTTGACCAGGAGTTATTTTGTCAATGGGTTATTATGACCATGGGTTATTTTGTCCTTGGGTTATTGTGACCGGGTTATTCTGTCCAGGGTTATTTTGGTCGAGTTATTATGTCCTACAACCAAGTAAGTGCCATCATCATGAAGATATTGACAACTGTGAAACAAATGTGCTTATGAACCTAAGAGTATTAGCAACCTTTTGTCTACATTCAATCAACTCTACAGATATTCCCTCATAGGTTTTTACTTTGAAGAGGTGTTGTTCTTTCCAAGCAAAAATCCTCTTCTTATGTTCTTCTGTAACAACTGAATCATAAGCCATCCTCAAGTGAGAAATGATGATTTCATGCATCGGTTTCACTTCTGCCATATACTACTCAAACCTCTAGATCCATTGGCGAAGATCATGGGCATTATACCTCAATTGGTATACCCCTATAAGTACAAATCTGCCCCTGGTGATGAATTCCTCTATCCAATCTCGCATATGCTTCCCATATACAACCAATTGACTTAGCTGATGTTGATCTGCTGGTGACTCCAAAATCTGTGGAAGCAACAAAGTAGCCTGTGAAGTGCCATGAAGGAGATTGGAAATATATTGTCACAGTTGTCAAATCTCAATCTTGAGGTCTTCCTTATCTTCTCCATCCTTGAGCACTCGTTCCTTTAGATTATTTGCTGCAACCTCAAAGAAATTCACATCAATATGTCGGGTGCTTCTACTGAGATTAACCTTGACAACCTTGAAGTCATCAATCTCAACCGCATCAATGTTCTTGTCCTCCGGAGGTGCAGCAATCTCAATGATAATCTCATCATCCGAATTCTTCTTCATGTGAACTTGCTTCTTAAGTTTCTTTACTAGTGTGTCCTAGTAGATGCTATCAAGTTCTGCAAAGTTCAACTAATAAGAAGGCTTCCTCTTCTTCCTGCCCAAGAGGTTCTCAAGCCAAGACGAGGAGTCTCTACTAACTTCTCTGGGAGGATTAGTTCTAGTTCTATCAACTCTTGAGGAATGAATCGGTGTTGAGATGTTGTGAACTGGTGAATCAACTTTTGAATCTATATGAATGGGAGAAAGCTTTGGAGAAACAGGAGATGAAGGCAGTGCTTCAACTTGTGATGCTGATTCAACTGGATCTTTAGATGGATCTTCTTGTTGTTCTTGCTGAATCCCAACGGGAGACTTCATCTTTTCCTTTAAACTCCTTGACATTCTACTGATCTTTGTACTTTTTGGAGGAACGCTCATAGCTTTTGCTCTAGTTTTTGGTCTAGGAAAAGAAGAAGGTAGAGATGGTTGAACTATTGGCAGCTCTGCAACTGGAATAGCCACCTTCCGCATCCTTTTATTGTTCAGGAATAACCTATTGTTCTTGATAACTCAGCTCATTCTTTCCTCAGTTGAAGTTTTCTCTTTGTCAGACCAATTAATTTGTGGAAATGGCCGTTGATTGATCTAATCTTTGGCATACATGGGAAGTAGGACTTCCACATCATCATCTGAAAATCCTTCCACGTCTTCTGATAAGAAATCAGCCATCCATTGTAGAGTAAATCTACTATATCTACGCTTGCGCACTTCGAACTCATCCGCACAATTAACCCAAAAATCTTCAACTGTGCGTACATGTGCATGATTCTAACCAACAAGCGATGCAAAGACACCATGAGGATCATATGAACATCTCTCGTTGAAAAACTTGAGACCAAACTTTGACATTTCATCACCCATTAATTTGGCATCAGCTAATGATCTACATCTATAGAAGCTCATCCCAACCAGAAAACTAAATGCAATCTTGTGCCTGTTACGCAAAAATGTGTGAACTTCGTATACTTGCCTTAGAAATTCCATGAACACCACCTCATCCATTGGATATCTTGGTAGCATGACTGGATCACCTTAGAAGCCATACACCCTGATGTAAGAGAACGTGGGAAAAGGGATAAACCAATCAGCCCACTCCGCCAATGCCAATCTAGCATTTGTTGAAATTCATACATGCAACTCATTATCTAAATCTTGCACCGTATTGCATCAGGAACACATCATTCACCCGTTTGTCATAACGCTCAGATTCTGAAAACTCCAACTGTGGGTACTGATCGTACACATGATGAACACCCAAAGTTCCAATGACATTCAAACCTTTGAACTTGCCTTGAAAAGCCATTAGATATATGACGTAAGAGACCATGCGGAACTCGTGGGCCTTGAAGAACTCTGTCATCTAACAGTGGAGACTATCACTAATCAAAGCTGACCAATCATAGTGTTTTGTTTTGTCAATAATCTGAGAAATGATGTAAAACATCCAAGGCTGAAACTTATTTGCCTCTGCTTGACCTATGACTTGGTAGAGCAAAGTGATCATGACTGCAAATTCTTACTTGAACTCACCACGCCCAACATTCTTTGGAAAAATATTTTGCTTCTCTTTCAACCACTTTTGTGCAACTCATTTTCGGTATTTGTCCTTTTGCTCATACCATACCCTTTCACATTCTTCAATTGAAATGACGAAGTTTTCTATCCATGGTGGTATCTTTCAACATCTTCCGGCATGAGGCTACAAATAGTACGCCCATCTGCTGATTGGATTTCTCGTGAAGTTGGATTGTAATGCTTAACACAAGCAATTACAAATTCAAGGCTCTGAACTGAGATGGGGATTGAAGCTACTACAAGCAACTCGGAATGACCGAGATTCCTGACTGCAATGTTTCATGTGTCTTCCAAAGCACGCAAATCAAGCACTGGAAACACATGATGCAAGTTGCTTTTGAATGTTCTTAGGTAATCGTGGACCAACACTGATTTGGTCCTAATTTCTGTTGGAGAATATTGCATGTTTAAAAACTTGAATTTTGACTGTAAACACACCTATGTTCGGAAAAGTTTTGCACAAACTACTAAAAATAGGCTGCTGAATTTTCTCTAAAAAAAGCTGAGTTTTGGGTTTTGTAGACATTCTCGTTTTGAAGAGACTCAGATCGTCAAATTTTGAAAAAGGTGATTTTTTCAAAAAAAAAAAAGCTCTCCCTAATAAAAGGGGCTAAAAAGCAAATTTTTCAAAAAAAATTCCCAATCTTCAAAAGGAGTAAAAAGCAAGTGGACCTAGATCAATGAAAATTGAAAAAGCTGACCACCTGTTTCTGAAATGTGACGACCTAGCAAATCAGACCATAAAAAAGCATGCTTTTGTGCTTCCCAATCTCGAATCCACAAAGAACACGGAAAAGCCACTCCATTTGAGCCTCCAAATCTTGATGAGAAGAAAACTTTATCTTTCTTCCTTCGAAAGCCAACCTGCAAATTATGAAGAATGAATGCTAAAAGCTCTTAAATAGAGTTTGGAGATGAAAAAGCGCTTTCATGCAAAACCCTAAGATTTTGGAGTCTATCCGTGAAGATACAAACTTTGCATGCAAAAATCTAATTTCGTTTGCATGTGCAATGGTGAATTCCTCTTTTATAGGGCAAAAAGCATGCACGTATGAACACGATTTGAAAAATGAATGACGAAAGCAGAGAAATCGCTAAGGCATGAAATGCTAGGTGCCCTTCTTGGACAGGGGTGCCTAGACATCCCAAACTTAGCCAAATTTTGATGATTTTCAACTTTTCCTCGCTTTTGCTTCCAACGAAGCCTACTTTTGACTTTGATGATCCAGCAAACTGGCACTACCAATTGATAATCTTTGTTTGACCACTGTTGAAGTGATCCCCAGCTTCGTACCGACAATTGACGACATCTAATTGTGATTACATACCCCGAAAACTGCTGACGGAGGCTGAATTGGAAGAAGGCATGTCAGAGCCAAAAAAATTTTAAGGCATGAAAAACCAAGCACCCCTCTTGGATAGGGTGTAATGTCCCCTTCCTAGACAGTGCAGCTGGTTCAGAGGTTAGCCTATCATTCTGATCCTCGTAGACTGACAGATGTGTGTAGAGGATCACTTGAGGCAGTTATCCGGTGCTCGGGAACATTACTCCTTCAATTGATTCAAGTTTGGGCCCTGGCAGACGTTTCCAGAGGGATTTACAGATACTTACTATTTATATTAAGTCAGGCAAGCATGAGTTGCTATTTATAGCAAGGCACCTAGTTCAGTTGGTCAGCTCAGTTTCGACCCAGTTTGATAATCTAATGAGCAAACAGTGTTTACTTGGGCATTTAATGTTTATTAAATGTTTATTAATTTGACTTTATAATATAAAGTCACTTTAATGAAATATTAAAATTACTAAATGGCAAATTATAAAGTATTTAATACTTTATAATAGAGAGGTTAAAATAATAATTAAATGAGCATTTGATTATTAATCAAAAGGGGCACCATTTATTAAATAATTGTCCTAAGTCAAAAAAAGCGAAATTCTTCATTTTATTTAAATGATTATTAAAAGATGCCTTGGGTCGAATTTATGAAAGGAGCTATATATACTGACAAGACAAATCGAACTCTTAGGTTATGATTATTCGAATTTGTCTATTTCTCTTTAAGAGCATTGGGGTTTGTGAAACAAGGGTTTCTACAGATCAACAGGTTTTGAAGAACGTTCCCTCTTCAGAATCAGGCATACTGAGGCTGTGAAATACCAGTTGAAGCTTGTCCATCAGCGTGGCTTTATCCAGAAGTCGTACAGAGCTTATAATGGAGTTTATTTCAGTATTTTTGGTTTCATTGTTCTTCAAGAAGAATCGGTTTTCAGAGATTATCAGAGACTAGCATCTGGCGCACTTCCCAAGAAATGTACGGCTGCATTTAATGCTGCTGACAGGCCGTACTTTGCTGCAGCAGGGACGCATTTCCTTCTCTAGTTGAATACGCCTATTTTTCTTGGCTGTTGGTTCCTCTATGTTGGACGCCAAGGGGTTTTGAAGGATTTGCACACTTTTCGAGGTTGGAGAAGTCCATCTACAAGCTGGCCGTACCTTTTTCTTCATCAGAATGGCGGCTGCAATAACCAAGTTTTCTTTATAATAAAATGTTGCCTTTTTCTTATATGTTCACAATTCCTTATTGTATAAGTTCCTGAAGCTTAATAAATTGATGCGCCATCATTTGAGGAGAGTTTCTGAGGCTTGTTTTCCATCTGTGAATTTATTATGAATTTATCTGTATTTATTTCTCAAAATCGCAATTTCTTTATTGCTGCAAAAACCATCAAAAAATCATAAAATTCCAAAAACAAACAAAAACTTAGCAGTATCAGTTGATGATCGGGTTGAAAGACACCTGGTCTCTTACATAGGGGCACCTAGGTTTTCCAAACTTAACCATATTCTTGAGATTTTCACCTTTTCCTTTGCATGTTTCCGTTGGGAGCCAGTGACCCCTATTTGATTGTCGTTTCTTGCTAGCCAATGAATAACAAAGTCTGAAAGGCAATCAATCTAGCAAGCTTGATCATATCTGAGATGAATTATACCATTTGCCAGCCTCCACCATTGCATCTAACTGATTTTCTGAGAGCTAGAACTAGGCTAACAGAGAAGTTTTGATGAATTCATGAATGGGCGAAAAATATTCTAAGGCATGAGAAGTTGGGCACCTCTCCTTGACAGGGGCGCCCAAGTCTTCCAAACTTAGTCAAAATTTGATGATTTTCAACTTTCTTATGATTTTCTTCATTTTCTGGCAAAGAACTCCCATTTGATCTCCATTTTTGGTTGCCTAACTGATCCTCGGTGCTGGATGATGATTCAACTGAGGAGCCTGAACATAACTGAGATGATCTCCAACTTTTCCCAGCCCTAAAAACTGCTTTTGACTGATTCCTTGTGTGACTGAATTGAGCTGATTGAGAAATTTGAACATTTTTCAAAAAAGGTGAAATTTGACTAAGGCATGAAATGCCAGGCACCCTTCTTGGCCAAGGGCGCCCAGCTTCTCCAGTGTTAGAAAAATTTACACAAATTTCAACCTTTTCTAGAGCCTTCTTTGTCCTTCGTTCTGCGTGCATGCTTGTCGTTCATTATGTCTATACAACATTTGAGACTTTGAATCTGACATCTGGCAGCTGACCTTCCTCCATTGATGACCTCGGAGATCATGCTTTGCCTTCTGAAAAAGCGGAATAGACCCACCACAAAAATCCTAATCTTTTGACAATTCTGATCGGACCAGCCTAATTAGGAAGTATTTTCGACCAATCAAAATTAGTTTGAACCCTGGAAACAAAGATTCTATTTTTAGAAAGTTTTGCCAACATCCTTTTGACAACAAACCCAGAAAACACTGACTCAAGTCTATTTTTAGAAATTTTCTAAAAATAGAAAATTCTATTTTTAGAAATTTTGATTTTTGATGACAATTTTTACAAGACTTTAACCACTTTTACAAAATGCCTTAATGAAACAAAAAATATTAATTTTGGGCATTACACAGTCGTATGACCGTACATCATAGTTGTCGGGAGACGCAGAGTACTGGTACTAGTACAGGGACGGGGACACCATTCAAATTAGGGTACATGAGTTAAATGAATAAGGAAACGGCTATTTTATATGTAAATGATTCATCGGAAATTTTGGGTACGGGGACTGGTACGTTGTCTATGTTCCCAAAATGGAGTTTCCCGGCAACTATACCATACATGTTATGTAGGACACAACACTAGATACTCAAATGGCAATATTAGAGGTTCCTATACCAAACTCTTTGTCAAAGGGAAGGGCCACTTCCAATTGGAAGGTGTGCAAGGGACCGTCGATCTATGGTTGGAGGTAAAGCGCTTGGGTGATGCTCTCCCTCTTGCAGACAACACACCAAGGCTTGTGAAATAGAAGAGTAATCCAGATAAGGATACCTTGACCTTGTTCTCTTGTAAATTATGGAATTGTTTATATGATCATGAACTCTATTTATAAATTGTATTTGAAAAGATGAGTTTCATTTACATGAAGTTTAGTTATGCTATTATGCAATGTTATATGAAATTCTTTAGTTTTTGAAGATATTGAATTATTCATTTCATGAGTTATGTTGTACCCAAACCAAATTTTTTGCTTCATTAAGGCATTTTGATTAAAGAGTCTAAACTTTGTTAAAATGATGTCAAAATACAAGTTTTTGGGCAAATCAAGTATGGACTTTGGTAAGTGTCATGTCAGTCGTCAGCAGCAATTGGTCAGTACCTGGAGATCAGAACCTAAACCTGGGATCCAAAGCAGAGCATGTGATGATGGAGAAGCATTTTGAGACTAGATTATACTCCTACAAGGTCAATTCAGTGGCCAAAGGAGTGTTTTTCAGAGTAGAGACAGATGAAGATTTCAAGCAGAAAACAGATCTGCACCCCTATAGCCCAAGGGCGCCCTTCTTTTTGGAGGCTCAGATCTCGTTGCATGTGCTTGTAAATAGGTTCAATCTCTTCAGAATTAGCCCAACTTTTCGACGAGCTATCAAGCGAAGATGTACGTAGTGCAAAACTGCGGCAAACGAGGTCAAAATCTGAGGGTACGAAGAGGATGCATGTTATGAAGATTGTCAAGTTTATGGTTTTTGCGCCCCTGTAGCTTAGGGGCGCCCTTGAATTTGACCTCTCAGATGGATGATTTTGCACATGAGGTCTTCTTGAGATCTTTTCTAATCTAGTCCAGCTTCACAATGCATCAATCTGTGAGATGATCTGACATTCCGAGTGACCGTGACAGAGGTTCTACTGAGCATGTGAATCACAGGGTGGAGAAATGTAGCAATACATGCTTGCACTTCTATAGATCAGGGGCGCCCAGCCTTTAGGCCTATCAGATGGGGTTTTTTGCATTCGTAGTCTTCACAAGACTTGTGCGCAATACTCCAGCTATCCAACGAGTCCAGTCGTCAGCCTCTAGGATTTGGCAAATGCTCGTACGTGCGAGGTCAGTGTAAAATGCTGAAAAGTGAAAGCAACCGAAAAATGGCTAAGTATGGGAAATACACATCTCCTTGAAAAAGGCACCCCTCTTGTTGAGGTCTTAGAAGCAGTTTTCTTGCTTCATCACCTCCAAAGACATCTCTAGTAAGTTGATCTAGCTACGCAAAGAGACAGACGGTGTGCGAATCGGAGCACTCTAGCTCTCGGTGTCAAGGGTCAAAGTATGGAATCCGGATGAAGTTACACTGTTGTCAAAATGGTGTTTGCGCTTTCACAGGCCAAGGGCGCCCTTCTTTTTGGGGTCCTTAATGCAGCTTTCAGGTGCCTTACATACAGTCATTGGATGCGGAATACTTTCAGTCACGCAATGAACCTATCATTCAGTTAGCAAGGTTCATCATTCACCAGTAATGGCAGTTTGAAGCGTCAGATGGCAAAATGGAGAAATGGTTGTCCGGAATCGTTGCATCAATTTAATCAAAGGTGCCTAATTTTTTGAGGTGTTAGACGTTGATTTTAGCAGTTGCAGCTCTCAGCAGACATTTCATCCTTGCTATACAGGCTTCGCAGTGGATGTCTCAGTTTAGTCATAGGTTCACTCAGTCACTCGGAAATCAAAGCTAAACATGACCAACTGTAACTTTGCAATCAACTATAAATAGGAGATAGTAAAAAAATTCATAACTCTTGCAAATGGACGCCTAGAAGGTCAAATTTTGGACTTTCCGGAATCAGTGAAGTGTGTCGAGTGCATCCAGATGCTAGGATTTTTGTTAACTGATTAAAATAATATTTAATTCATTTTTTGCATGCAAAACATTAAAATGGCGATTTTCTTCAATAATTAATTATTGGCGCCTCTTTTAATGTTTAATCTCAAATTCGCATGTGAGAGCTAACTAAATATTTTAATATTATTTTATAATTCGGGACTCAAAGTCAGTGGCAGTTCAGCTGGGGGAGGGCCAATCGAATTCTTCCCTTCAAAGTTAGGGTTTTTAATCTTGCAGTCTTGCTTTTATGGTAAGATTTTGTTCTATTTATGCAAGCATGGCGTCCATTCTCATTCATCCAGCTTAGCAAATTCAAATTTCTTCAGAGTTGGGCGAATTTTCATCAGACAATCAAGTTCAAAAGCATCAAAGAAATTCTTTTGCAAGTACAGATACAAATTCATCAACAGAATTTTCAAGGCAAAGTGACATTTTTGACAAAAGAAGATAAAAAAATTAAAAAACTAAAAAAACAATTCTTCTTTTTTCTCGTCTAAAATTCTCACATGTTTGAAGAATTGGCAAATTTTGGCAAAACAAAACATCTGGGTTGTTTCAAAACAACTTCCTCAGACAAACCCATGTGCTAGAATTTTTCAAGAAAATTTGTTCCAAAGCATCAGTTCTTAATGCTCTGATTTTCTTAATTGAAATTCCTTTGCATAGTTGAGTAGAAGTCAAATTTTTACATTTCTGACATTCTGGATTGTCTTGGAATCATTTTTTGAGCAAAACCCATATCTCAGAATTTTTCGTGAAAATTGCTCTCCGACGAGCTATTTTTAGCCTTAGCAAGCTACTTTTAGCTTTCCAGAAAAGTTGATAGAATATAGCCATGTTCACAGTCAACAGGCAAGTTTTTTAGAATGCAATTCACTCAGCTTGAATTCAAGACCAAGTCAATCTTGACTCATGACTTCATCAGGACAATTGATACGAGTCTACATAAGATGCTTCCAGAAGCAATTTTAGATCCACTCAAGATAAGAGATTCGATAATTCAGAACATTCAGCGGTTCGGGTTACTTGAGGCCGCTTCCATACCTATCTCGGTTCATTGCGTAGAATTCGTAATGTCTTGTATTAAGCATTACAATTCTGTTGCACGGGAGATACAGTTAGTAGATGGGCGTGTTATTTGCAATCTCAAACCCCTAGATATCGAGAGAAGTCTGGGTATTCCTCAACATCCAGATAGTCTGGTCATTTCTATGAATCGGAGTGAGCAAGCATTCAATGCTGAGATGGACAAGTGTCAAAGTAAGATGACAGAGAGGTGGTTGAAACAAAAAAAGACCAAGTTGCCAAACAATGTAGGTTGTGGTGAATACAAGGATGAGTACGCAATTATGATTACACTTCTCAATCATGTCTCAAGTCATGAAGATGCAAATAAGTTCCACACATGGATGTACTATATCATTGGTTGAATCATCTCTAGGCAAGAACATTATGACTAGGCATCCTTCATCAACGATGCTATTCACGAGCAAATCACCGATTTTCTAGTTGCGCATCAATTTCATATGTGTTCCTACCTCGTGTACTTGATCGCCTATCAGGATCAGTTTAGAGGGTTGAACACGGTGGGCATACTCAGTGCTCAGAAAGTCTATCATCACTATGATAAACTCGAGTTCACGAAGGCTGAAAGACATTTCAAACGTGTGCAGGAGGCTTTCTTGAAATATATAGTGAGAGACTTGGACCAGGAGTTGCACGTTCGTATCTCAGCGGTTGCTAGAGAAGCAATGGAAGATTGGGCGGACTGATTCATTCAGTTCCCTACATACACCTACATCTGTGTCTATGGATACACAGAAAATCCAGCTATGCTTCCACGCTATCCTTCAGATAAGACAATGTTCATAGAGTTCCTAAGGCAACTGTATGAGGTTCACAAACGTTTGCGCCACAAGCATAAACAGGCTGCCAACTTTCCAATGCAATTCGGAATATATTGGTGCAAGACAGCAGTTGATGCTAGAGCTACGGGACAGGAGTTAGAAAATTGCAAACTCAAGTACCTTGTTGACACACGTACCTATGATCCTTGGGGACATTACACAGCACGCCTTTGTAGTCGTTCTTATCATAAACCTACAATGGAGAACTATTGGGTAAACTGGGAGGATGATTTTGAGGTACGCAGACGTAGCTATAGCAGGTTCTCTCTCCCGCAGATATCTGTCTTCTTGGCAGAAGAGGTGGAAGTTTTTTTAGAGGATGAGGGAGATGCACTTCCTCAGTTTTACAAAGAACAGGTTGATGGACAACCACTGCCGACTATTGATTGGTATGCCAAAGAATACTCATCAGTAAAGGAGAGGTCCAGCAGAGTCATTCAAAATAGTATGTTTTATCTCGAAAGTAAGAGGATCGGGAGGGTAACTATGCCTAGAAAAGAGTCGCCACCAGTGGGAGTTACACTACCTTCCTCATCTAAACCCAAACAGAAGAAGAGGAGTAACCCTCCTAAGAAGAATTCAGTGCCTGATAACTCAAAGGGAAAGGCACTTGTTACTGATACACACATGGAGCCTATCAGAGAAGTAGTTCAAAGTTCGCCACAGCCTGAGGTTCAGCCATATATGTCGTCACCAACACCGAAGCAACCTCCAGTTCCAATTCACATCGATTTGGACTTGGGCTCGCCACCTCGCAATGATACCTCTACACATTCACTATCGTCAAAGCCTCCCATTACTAGTACAGATCATTCCAGCGGGATTAGTCGGGATCCGTCTTGGCTTGAGAGTCAGCTGGGAAGAAAGAGGAGACAAACATCTTATGTGCTTGATCATTCAGATTTCGATCATGCCTATCAAGATGCGCCTGACAAAAGGATCAAGAAACAGGTCCACATGGAGAGGAATGCAGGTAAGGAAATCGTTATTGAGACTGTCGTGCCTCCAGAGGATAAGAGTCTGAACGAGATTGAAGCTCAGGACTTCGAAGTGATCACAGTCAACTTTGGTAGAAGTACTCGCCAAACTGAGATCGATCTTCTGCAGGTTGCAACAGATAGCGCAAGGGATAGAATGGTGAAATATGGAGAAGATAACTCAACCCTCAAGGCTGAAATACAGCAGCTTCGTCAATACATTTCTAGCCTTGTACATAAAACAGGAAATGTTGTCACCTCACTCGCACCGATGTTAGAACCACCAACAAAACAAGGTCAACTTGATCATTTGGTTGTGTATGGTAGGCGTTTGGATGATTAAGAGGAGTTCATCACTAGAGGTTGCCTTTTACTTTTAGAGTTATACCAGTTGCGGTACAATGCATGCAAGCTTTGTCTACAACTTCAAGATGAGGAGCGTGACTTGGCTATTAGTAGACCCAGAGATGAGATCTTGATTGCTAACTTGGGGATGTCATATGAATCAGTCACAAATGCAGAAGATAAAGAGGTTGTCTAACTTGGAGGACACAGTTGATCTTCAAGGCAAAGAGAGAAGAAACAATAGCATCAGAGTTGGCTGAGAGCAGAGAGCGCGTCACTAGTGCACTCCATTACGTCAAAACCTTCGTGTCTCAACTACCATGCCAGTATCAGCGTGTAGGTGGTGACTATGTTGAGCTTGCCGACGTTCAGTCAGAGCTCCAGGCACTTATTCACGGTATTTTCAGTGGGGAGACCTTTGGTTGTAAGATGAATCAACTTACAGTCATGTCAGCATTGTTTGATGAGGCAACCAAAAGTAAAGGAAAGTTTCAGTGTCAGATCACAAGCGGAGAGGACATGCTGCACAGGCACGGTATACTTCGGCGGAGCTTCAATTCCCCAGAGGATGACGCAAACAACAACCTCATGGATGGGTCGATTGCTCGAGATCAGGGCCAGTAGACTTCAGTTCTCACCTTTCAGGATAGACTTCAATCACAGCAATTAACTCGACGCTTCTTTGCGGGTTAACTCGTTGTCTCACATCTCACACATGTCTATCTTGGAAGTATCTACATTCACTTGGAGTTTCATCTAGGTTTTTACGTTAACTAATGGTAGTATTTCAGTTAACTTGCTTTCAATAAGGACGTGCATGCTTGCACATTGTCCATTTAGATTAGATGTTTCGGTTAACTGATGGTAGTTTTCCAGTTAACTGTATAGTTTGCTTTATTAGGGTTTAGCAATAAAATCTTGCATGCATTGCAAGATTGTAGTTGACTCAAGGTGATTTTAGGGTTGCCTACACCTTTGATGTCTATAAATAAGAGCTTTCAGCTCATTTGTAATTAACTTTTGCACGCGATAGCAATATATGCTGAGCCTACCTTGCCTGTAATATTGCTATTTTGTATCTATTCATGAGTGATTACTGTTATAATAAACAAATGAGCCTACCTTGCCTTCATGTTATTATAATGGTGTTTGTTCAATCTTAGTTAAATGGGTTTACTAGTGTGATCGTTGGTTGTATGCATGTTTCCTTAATACAATTTGCTGTCCTAGTTGCTTACCTTTGTTTCGTTTATGATAAGCCTATTCAGAAGAGCAAATAGTTGAGCCCACCTTGCCTTCACGTTGCTAATTTGTACTCAAAGCTTATCATTCGATGTGTGTAATAGTAAACCTATTCAGCCAAGCAAATAGTTGAGCCCACCTTGCCTTCATGTTGTGAAGTCGTACCCGATTTACCATATATTCGTTTATTTTAATAGACTTCTTCCCGGATAAGCAAATAGTTGAGCCCACCTTGCCTTCATGTTTAGAATCCGCACCTAAAGTTTATCATGTAAACACATTCCTGCTCCTATTTCCTCATGCTTTGTTTTCTTGAGGAGATTGGATAGTTTAAAGCTTTTAGTTTAGTTGTAGTTAATGATCTGCAAAACCAGAGAAACCCTTAGCTGCAACGTCCTTGGTTTCCTTAACCTTGTGCCTCTTCCAATTGAGTCGAAAAAGAGAGGTTTAGATTACTTTACTTTAGAAACGCATATCAGCAAATAGTTTAGCCCACCTTGCCTTCATGTTGTGAAGTCGTACCCGGTTTACCGTATATTCGTTTGTTTTAATAGACTTCTTCTCGAATAAGCAAATAGTTGAGCCCACCTTGCCTTCATGTTTAGAATCCGCACCTGAAGTTTATCGTGTAAACTCATTCCTCCTCCTATTTCCTCATGCTTTGTTTTCTTGAGGAGATTGGATAGTTTAAAACTTTTAGTTTAGTTGTAGTTAATGATCTGCAAAACCAGAGAAACCCTTAGCTGTAACGTCCTTGGTTTCCTTAACCTTGTGCCTCTTCCAGCTGAGTCGAAAAAGATTGGTTTAGATTACTTTACTTTAGAAACGCATATCAGCAAAAGAGGGAGCTTCCCCTCCTAATTTGAAGAGCACTCATTATGTAGTGTGCATGGTTGTCTGTACTAACTTATACTCCAAAGGTGTTAGTTATTATGCCAACAAGGTAAAACCTAGGAGAAAACTATAGAGTAAGGATAGAGTTGTTACAACTTCGCTGCCTATTATGCTGAATATAAAAGATTTCTAGGGGAAATCCAATATGCAATGCCTTTCTCAAATTTCATGAATATGAAGAAATCCAGATATATAATCGGACAAAGAACCGGGATGAAATGTTGTAGAGACAACAACAAGAAGTGTTTGGTAGAATTTTCAAAGATTATCAGAAGCATTCAAATGGTTTCAAAGCTGCACTTCCTTTAAAAAGGATCTTAAAGGTGTCAGGAAAAGGGGATCTACGTAAATACTTAAGGAAGTTGAGAAAGGAAAAAGAAAAGTCAAAATTGAAAGAAGATACATAGAGCAAGAATCAAAGAAAATATTCTTCAATGAGAAAATTCCCCTTAACACAAGAAAAGGGGATGATACCAAAAATGAACTCAAAAGAAAGGAAATTTGCCTCTCATTCAAAGAGCCTTGGGAGTCAAGCCACAAATGTTAAGGCAAAGATGAAATGATGTCAAAAGAAGAGTCAAAGAAATCTAATAAAGAGCTAAAAAGGAAAATGATGGAACCAAAAAAAGTGATGAGTACACAAGAGTAAAAGCTTCAAGAAAGGATCAAAGAAGAAATTGTCGAGCATGAACCAAAGAAAGTAAAACAATTGTAGCTACAAGAGAGTGAGAAGAAACAAACCATGGAGGAATCCACCAAGCAAATGGTACATATGGATCTTTGTTGAGAAAATGATACCTTATTCATTTCCAGAGTTGAATGTCAAAAAAACATTGACCTTGATGAAGTTAAGGAGAAACAAATATCATTTGTTGAAACCATAATTGGAAAGGATGTGCCAATTTAAGAAACATCCAATTATCTTCCAAAGATCGATGGGAAAGCAAATAAGAAAAATGACTTAGTTGATGTCACTAATTTTAAAAATTTTGGTCAAAAGAAGAGTAATGTTGTTTTGAACCTTTTAAAAATTAGCAAAGGGTGGTAAAAATCTTTGATTGCCTTGTAATTATAGCTCAAGAAATAAGAATAGTTGTGGCAAATATTTATTGCGCCAATTTCTTACCATATTATTTCAAATTTATTTTTATTTTGAGAAGCAATCTAATAGTGATGAAAAGATGAAGGATACAAAATTCGAAGGGAATCCTTTCACTCAATTTCAAGATTGCTCAAGCGTGATGATGTGAGATTCAGGTGCTATAACCAGAAAACTCTAGATTGAAGATACTATGACGTACACACAAACTGAAATTTTTTATGGGTTCAATTTGATAGATGCTAATAGATTCACCATTCCCTGTGCCCAAACAAGCAAGCAACTCATTGTTACCATCAGTGAGCATAAGGTATGTACTACATCCTATGCTATGAGAACTGAAATGGTTATGTGTGTCGGACAAGTCTCATAGGCCTCAAAAACTTGAAGGAAAATAAATTTTAATTTGTGAACTCCCCAAAAGTACAACAAGGTTTGTAGGTTTGCCAATTAACCAAAAATGCAAAAGACTAACAAGGTTCACAGGTTTGCCAATTGTCAAAAGATCAACAGAGTTCACAAGAAGCTAAATGTTCCCACAAAGATGTTGGTGAATTTCTAAGTTCACAAAATCGCCGAAAGTGCAACAAAGTTAAGAATGGGCAAAATTGTTGACCAATGCAATAAAGGCAAATTCACATTTTAAGCATATTCAAATTTTAAGCAAGAAAAAGGAGACAATCAGTAACAATTGTGTATACACATGTCACCTACTCCTTCGAATGCCAATAGATGTGGCTGGTAAATCATTAGCTACTTTTAACCCATGCATGATCAAAGCCACTCATTTGAGCAGGATTCCTTATCAACCATAGATTTCAAGAATTTAAAGAGTGAATGGGTTCATTGAGAAAATAAAAATCTTCCATTTTACAAAAGAAACTCTTGTCACAAATTGTTTCAAGCACTTGTGTTCAAGCAATCAAATCTACAGACAAGAACCCTTTGGTTTCAAGAGTCAAAGGAAGAAAACCCTTTGGCCCTATAGGACAACTCACTCAAAAATTGTGATAGGCTTTCAAAATTACAAGTTCAAGCTATTTCAAGTTTGTGTAGTTCACAATTGATTAAGCTGCCAACAAATTATGTTTTTCAGTAAGTTCACAAGTTAACAAACTCCCCAAAAGTGCGACAAGGTTTGCAAGTTCATCAATTCACCAAAAGTGCAAAAGAGCAACAAAATTCACAAGTTTTCCAATTCGCCGAAAGGCCAATATAGTTCACAAGACGTTAAATGTTCCGACAAAGAAGATGATGTTAATGAATTCATAAGTTCGCAAAATTACCAAAAGTGCAACAAAGTTGGAAAAGGGACAAAATCACTTACCAGAGCATTAAAGACAAATTCAAATTTGACCAACAAAAGCTAAATTCAAATTCTAAGTAGGAAAAGGGAGACAACCTGTCACAATTGCATCTACACATGTTGCCTATTCCTTTAGTTGTCAATTAATGTAGTTGGTAAATCATCAACTACCTTTGACTCATGCATGATCTAAGCCACTCATTTCAGAAGGATTCCTTATTAGTCGTTGATTTCAGGGATTTAAAAAGTAAATAGATTCACTATGAAAAAAAAAAATTATTCTACAAAAGAAACTCTTGTCAAAAATTGTTTTGAGCACTTATCTTCAAACAATAGATCTAACTCATCTAAGGATGAGAACACTTGGGTTTGTTGGACATCAAAGGAAAAAAACCTTTTAATTTCAAGAGTCAGAAGATGAAACCCATTTGGCCCTATAGGACAATCTCACTGAAATATCCCACCCCTGGTAGGATATTTACTTATTCAATTTTATCTGTCTAAATGTAATAACCCCCTCTGATCTGGGGTTTTAACCAAGAAGGAAAAACCAAGATATTTGCAAATAAACCAATTTTCATCAATTGCAAGTAATTAAAATCCAAGATTAATTAATACTTCATAAAATGCATAAAATTCACGCCTGGATGACAACTTCTGATCTTGAAAGCTCTTAAAACCCTGAAGGATGATCTCCAAGAGATTGATGAAGCTCTGTGATAACCTCTAAAATAAAATTATCTCTCATAATGCACTTGGGTGATCTTCCACACTTGTACACATTGTTCTCGCTAAGGATTTCGTCCTCAAGAAAGCCTGAATCTTCAAACCAACAAACCCTTGCTCAATTCTCCAATTTGCACAAGTTTTTATAGAATAACAATGATCAAAAGATATGAAAAAGCCAATGCCTTTTTCCTTTTATACCCCAATTCCCACTTAGCCAAATAATTAAATAAAATAAATATTTGTTTTTGATGCATTTGGCCTTTTTAAAATAATAAATTAATAAAGCATCATTAATATAATACTTTATTAATTTCCATTCAACCTCCTTATATCACCTTTTGATAATCATCATTAAATATTAATATTATTAAAGTCAAATAACTTTAATAATATAATAAACCAATAATCCTCAATAAATCACCTCACACCAGCTCAAATAATGATCCGATCATATTTTTCGAAAGTAGGCCTGATGACAACTAATCCAGATAAGACTTGCTATAAATAGTAAGTATAGGCGATATGACCAAGTGACTTACTATAAATAGTAAGTGTGGGGGAAATCCACCAGAACGACCTCTAGAAGGTCCACCACCAAAACACTGAGTCACTAAGCAAGAGAAAATTGAGATAAACCACTAAACACCCTCAAAAGGGTCCCCTAATCATCCCATTAGCCTACAAGAACCAGATAATAGGCTACCCACTACAAGCATTCCAATCTGGAAAAAAAAAAGGGGACATCAAAATCTGCCCTCCCCAAGATTGCTTGTCCCCAAGCAATTCGCATCGAAACAACCAAGCCCATCCTAAATGTCGGGATCCCAAACCAATCGATACAATGCTCTACCCCAGCTCCACTGCATCCACTGGAGGAAAGGAGAACTAAACTCAACAATTGTGTAAACTGTCTGTGGAGAAAGCATACTGCCAAAGCCCAAAGCCCGCAACCCAACCAAAAATCTGCCATACTCACCACAAACTGATCTCTGTCGTGCAACTCTGATATATTCTTCACCAAGCTGAAGTTGGTAAAGTAACACACTGTAATAAACTCTAAGTACCATATCTCTCCACGAGTGTACTCCACCTGGATCCCATGGAAAAATTTGGTATTTGTCCTTCTTGCCTCCAACTAACTCCTGCTATACCAATCTAACCACATCGGATATGCCACGTCGGCCAAGATCAACCCTCATATCATGTGCCCTATAAGCATGATCGTCCTATAGAGGCAAATCTGAATACCCGCTAGGTTTGCTTTCCACATCTGCAAAAGGAGATACCTCATACCAACCATCCACCACACGTGTCTGTGCCTTATGCATTGTAGTCAAATTAGATACGAGTGGGTTGAAAGAAAAATAGTGACCACACCTCACCACACAAAAAAGGTGAAACTCACCTGCTTGCTTGTGTCAATGGAATGCCACTATAGTCACGTGGATTCCATACACCACTGCCACCACCAAAAGATGACTCTAACTCAAATCGTGGTGGAAAAGCCTTGAAACAGCTCTATGAACCTTCTCTGCAACTCTGATGACAAGGTCTCTATCTAAAAGCAAATGGAGGTAGTCTGATTTTATTTCCTCCAAAGCGTGCTTGATAGTCCCTAAGCTTCAAATAGAAGTTCCAATCGAGACCTCATCTTGTCTCTCCTCAAATTCTACTGACCAAAGGAGGTATTCGACAAACTTATGTGTGCAATCAAAGCGAGATAGGGTTTGATCAACTTTATCTCCAGTGACCTTCAACTAATCCTTCCATCCCCGTGACTCATTCAGTTGTTGATCACAATCAATTGCATAAAATGAAATTTATAATTTGCTTCCAGAAGAGGAAAACATATCAGCATGGAAACCAATTTCCCCACTAGATGACACCTTGCATTCCTCCAATAAAGAAGATGGGATAGCGTTGTGATCAATCACACAACTCTTCGCAGAATCCACCTCTTCATCACAAGACCTATCAATAACATTCTCTACATCACCTGAAATGGGTTCATCTTCAAGAACACTTGCTGCAACATACCGTTCCCTGTTATGCTCATCCAATGCACTCATCCCATTGGTGTCACTTGCACCTGTAAATGAAATGCATGTTTCCACATCCTCAATATGCACATTCCCACAATTTGTGGATGTATGCTCATCACCGAAGGCTGCCATATATAGTTAAGTGTTAGTTGCGGATGATAATGACTACGCTAAGCTCAACTCCACTGTAAGCTCATCAATCTGAGTCTCTGACTCTTGAAGGGCCATTTGAGTGCCCCTCAAAGAGTCTGTGGTGACCTCAAGCTCATGAGTGAACTCATCAACCTCCTCCTCTTTCCCTTTTACTGCATCATAATAAATCACATCAAGCATGAGAAGATGATCTTTGTCTGATAGTAGCTGTAGGTAATTGTTTTTCATTACCCCCAATGCATCTCTGAGTGCCTGAAACTCTGCAAGGGAAAGTTCACCATCAAAGTACTCTTGTGTCCTTGGAGTCCTCCAACAACAGTTTGCCATCAACTATTGAGCAACATCAAAGTGTTCTATGGCTATAGCAATCATGCCTTTATTCACCTTCAATTGTCTTGCCAAATGATGGGACCCCTAAAACCTATCATTCCCATCCAAGTTTTCTGATTTGAAATCAGAATTGTGATAGGATGTTAAATCACCATCATTAACTAATTGGAAAACATCATGTGTGCCATCAACATTGCACACATCCTCATCATAAGTACTGGTGTTATGAACCTCATAGGATGGCTCAGATGAAATATTAGAGATTGTCGATTTGACATCCTCATTGCACATTTCCTCTTTTGGAATAGATTCATGTACATCAAAGGGTTCATCCTGGAACTTCGCCAAACTGCCATCTTGAGGTATGGCATTCTCGTCACCAACCATTGTTTTGCACACCACAATTCTATCCTCAACTGATAGATGAGGTTCAAACAACTTTGGATGCACCTGTCCTTGGTCCTGACATCTATAGCTGAACTCCCAAGCTTCATCAGTAGGTGTTGTCCTATTTTGTGTTTCACATTGTAACCCAATCTCGTTGCCTGTTGCGGCTCCTTTCCCGTGATCACCTAGAGGTTGTGAATCACTTTGAAGCAATATGTTCCCCTTATCCCTTTGTTTAGATTTTGCAAACCTCATTAAATATCCCCATTTAGTTTCAGGATCCTTCATTAGCTCATACAATTCTTGCATCAGCTCAAACACGGATTTATCTGAAGCCATCTTTCACCTTGAAGCTGATCAAAAAGTGTACCACCCTGTTTGACTGATTTTTTCAATTTCCTTCTTGATTTTGACAATGCTATTTGTCAAACTAATTTGATGGTCTGATTTGAAAAGATTCAATTTCTGATGTATATGGGTTTAAATGAACCAACAATTGCAACTCAATAGGTATATATTTAAATTTGCTAACCAAAAGCATAAGTTCTTTCACCATGAATCTTATATTGTAGAATAACAATTGTTATTTGATACATAACAGTCCTTATAGTACAGACTGGGAACATCAAATATATTAAGCAAATGAACTCTCCATATTATCCAACATACAATGTAATTTCAAGAAATTGCTGTGAACTAGATTAATGGATAATGCACTCAGATTTCTATGGTAGCATACATGAATATAATGTTTTTGTTTTCTGGGCAGATATTTACCTAGATTAAGCATGTAATAATGATTTACTCAAATGAGGAGATGTCTTTTAAAAACTGCAATAGCTTCCAAAAATTGACACAGCCTCCTTGTCCTTATTCCTGTGTAATCCCAATGCAGGAATTTCAGAAGTTTTCTATTGGAAACGTGGGCATAAAGATAAAGCAAAAATAGTATTTCAAAACTTTATCTCTCCCTTTCTAAAGGCTGACACTGACTATTTTGTCTGTTTTCCCACTGTTGGACTTATCTGAAGTTGGCAAATTGATTAAAATATTAAAAGCTCTTCAAATATATCATCGATCCCTTGACATTGGCGGCTTTTTATCTTGGTCTAGAAGTTGTTTGTTTGCCTATCGAGTGCTGCCTTCTTGCCTATCGAGCCTGTTGAATTTGCCTTTTTTTGAGTTTTAAGCCTTGTCTTGAGCAGCTAAATTCAATGCTACCGATCTCTTCATGAAGATATGGCTTCGATTAACATTAGTTGGATGCCATCCTTTTAATCAAACTTCAGAGTTCAAATTAATTCCTCCTTTCCCTTTGAGTTGCAGTCAATGTCAAGGCACGTGACTTTCCCGAACAACCGATACCTCCCAAAGACACTCGATTTTTCTTGAGACGACAGCCAGGATGAATCAGAGCGGCGCTTAATTTTTGAATGATCTAATTTTTAAAAAACCTGGCGGACTTATTTAATTACCACGATTTGCTCCAGCACTGGTGTTTGGAAAGTAGCCACCTAGTCTTATTTGATTCCTCACATAAAAAATCTTGTAGATTTATAAACTGCAATGAGTATAGAAGAACCTTCGATGGCAAATAAGAAAGACCTTATCTTTTTTCCCACATCAGATCCTCTGACCACGTCCCTCAGAATTGACTCCCGATAGTTCCCCGAATGTTTTTTGCGGCTCTTCAACGTTATTTGACTCTTAATAATTCCTATCCATAAGGTAAAATTTGTATCTGGATTTTCTTTATTATTTATGTCCCTTATGCCAAGTCACGACAACCTTTGCAGACATGTGATTCCATAAAGAAATCTGGCGGAAGGATATATATGTTGCAGTGAGATTATTTTTCAATCCCACAACTTTGCTTCCTAGCAGCCCAATTTGACTCATGCCAATCCTTGTCTTATTTGGAAAACCCATGTATTTGTCTTCTGTGAATGGATCGTTGGTTTTTCAATTTGTCTTTATCTGCCCTAAGATTTGTCTTTTGTGCAGATCTTTTGGATTTGTCTTTTCTACTTTCTTGCAATACTCGATACCTTCAAAATTTAGCCCCTTATAATATGAAATCTCTATCTGATAGAAAAACCTTATAACTGAATTACAAACTCTTAATATTTCTGATTCACCCAACAAGATGGCAGAAAAACTATAACTGAAATATCCCACCCCTGGTAGGATATATACATATTGAATTTTTCCTATCTGAATGTAATAACCCCCTCTGATCTGGGGTTTTAACCAAGAAGAACAAAACAAGATATTTGCAAATAAACCAATTTTCAACAATTGCAAGTAATTAAAATCCAAGATTAATTAATACTTCAAGAAATACATAAAATTCATACCCAGATGACAACTTCTGATCTCGAAAGCTCTGTAAAACCTTGAAGGATGATCTCCAGGAAACTGATGAAGCTCTGTGACAACCTCTAAATAAGATTATCTCTCAAAATGCCCTTGGGTGACCTTCCACACCTATAGACATTGATCTCTCTGAGGGATTTTGTCCTCAAGAAAACCTGAATCTTCAAACCAGCAAGCCCTTGCTTAGTGCACAAGTTTTTATAAAATAACAATGATCAAAAGATATGAAAAAGCCAATGCCTTTTTGCTTTTGTACCCCAAAACCCCACTTGGCCAAATAATTAAATAAAATAAATATTTTCTTTTGATGCATTTGGCATTTTTAAAATAATAAATTAATAAAGCATCATTAATATAATACTTTATTAATTTCCATTCAAACTCCTTATATCACCTTTTAATAATTCATCATTAAATATTAATATTGTTAAAGTCAAATAACTTTAATAATATAATAAACCATTAATCCTCAATAAATCACCCCACACCAGCTCAAATAATGATCCAATCATATTTTCTGAAGTAGGCCTGATGACGAAATCCACCAGAACAACCTCTAGAAGGTCCACCATCAAAACACTGAGTCACTAAGCAAGAGAAAACTGAGATAAACCACTAAACACCCTCAAAAGGGTCCCCTGATCATCCCATTAGCCTACAGGAATGGGCTAACCACTGCAAGCATACCAATCCAGAAAAAAAGGGAACATTACACTCACTCAAAGGTTGTGACTAAGCTTTCAGAGTCATAGATTCCAATTGTTTCAAGTTTGTGTAGTTTGCAATTGTTTGTTGTGGGTTTAAAATAGTAGTTTCTGTTTGCTGCAGCTATTGTTTATGTTACTGTTGCAGCATATTTTGGTGTACTTCAGACTCTTTAAAAATAAGAAAAAAGTTCTACAGTTTTATCTTCCTTTGTTGGCTTCATTTGTTTATCTTATCAATGTTGATATAAAAATTGTGAAGAAATCTAGGCTTTTTCAAGATCTGGTTAAACTATGCAGTCCTATATTTTATCTGCCAAATTTGTTCGTTGGAGTTACTACACACAGCCTGCATACATAAATGTGGCAAAACATGGGATATCTTTCCTTTTTAAGCCCTTCATACCCTCCCTTCTCACTTACACAATGATCATTTTCCTTTGAGCTCTCCTTGTGGCAATTTTAAGTGATTGTGAAAGCAAAATTTAGAACTCTCAAAGATCTTTTAGGTATAATTTTTCTCTTCCATATTTTTCCAAGTTATCTCAATTTTATTTTACACTTTTAAAGTCTTCCAAGCATTTAGAACTGATGTGTTTTACATGCATTTGAATCAATCTATGCTAGCTAGGGTTTTGTTTTTTCAAAGCAAAGTTACTATATTTTTTGTTTTTTTCAATGCTACGGTTTGTAGCAATTAAATTCTATTTTTTAATTCAATCCTCAAGTATGCATTGTGTATCAAATGCCATCAGGAAGTGGATGTGTAAGCTGAACCATTGGCAATAGGGATGCCACTTGGAATCATAGCATACCATGGCCAACCTTGGAACCGGTCATTTACAACTATTGTGGATTGAAGATGAGCAGAGGCATCAATTGCCCCAAATACCAACTTTTACCAATTACTGACCACCATGTCAAATTGTGCCCTAACATTGAGGTGGAGGTTGTACAAGAAATTAGTGTGGCCCTTTCTTTCACAAATAAAAAAAAAAATAGAGAAGATGAGGATAGCTGCACCCATTGCAGCAATGATAAATCCGAATATGGTGTGAGAATCAAAGGTGGAAAGAGAGATAAGATTGTGGGCTCCTCTCATGATCCATGAATTCAAGGCATGTCCACTTCCTCGAGCTCCAACCGAATGTAATCACAAGGATATTTTGGTCCATGGAATATGCCATGTCCAAAGCTTTTGCTTGAAGGTACAAGTTTGAATAAGGAGAAGCATGATGAATCAAGTACAACTTGTGCAAATTTTTAGCACTACAACTTTCCATTCAATGTGGCAAGAAGCACATACTATGCAAATTTGGTCACATCATTGACAGTTGCAATGAAAGGGTTCAAGGCACTGAGTTCACATGACTTAAGAGAGAACCACCTGCCCAAGCATGAGGTAACAAAAAATCTCGGTCTTCAATTCACTTCAAATCTTTGATGTGTGTAATCATTGCTTAATCACAAAGTTCTAAATGTTTTCTCTATAACTACTTGCTGGGAAAATTGGGGTGCAAAAACCTCAAACCTTTAAAACATTGCCCTACAAATTTTGTACCAACCTTGAAATGCTTCTAGATGAAAGCACAATTAAAGTTTGTTTGATGTCATTCACACAAGAAATGCAACAAGTTGACACAAAAGCACCTCAATAACCTAATCTTCATGCAATACAAACTTTGGCTTCATTGGAAAATGATGAGGGCTCAAATACTCATGACACAATTGACTTTATATTACATCAATCCATATAGCGACTAGACCATCTAGGATGAGAACCCCATGTTTATAGAAGACAGGACTATTGATTTTGAACAAAAAGCAAAGGAGGGTGGAGCAAAAGCAAAAGCATGAAGTGTTGGATTGGAAGACATCGTGTGTAAGGCCCGTAGCCATATGTGCCTTGTTTTGCTATTTGATTTTGATATAGTATTTATGACAATTATTCCAATGATGTTTAATATTGTAATCTAGATGTTCAATGTGTTTTTTGAGACACATATGTTATTATTACCATATGATGAGACTGTTTTTTTACATTTAAAAGTGATGTTCTAGAGCACTTTTATGTCTCCAAAGCAATGGTTGAGAATCAACGTGGGAAATCCATCAAGGTTATATGTAGTGAAAATGGTGGAGAACATATCAGGAATGACTTTCATGCCTTCAGCAAGAAACATGGGATCATTTATCAGAGTATTGTGTCCTATACTCAATAAAAACAAGTAGAAGAAACAAAGAATAGCGTGCTTGTTGAGATGCCAAGGTGTATGTTACTTGACATAAAGATTGACTTCAGATTGTGGACTGAAATGGTTAATTATGCTTGTCATATCAATAATTATTCACCTGCTAGACCATTGATGAACATGACTCCAACAAGAAAAAGTAGTGGGGTAAAGCATAGTGTGGAGCATTTATGCATGTTTGGATGTGATGCTTGGGTCCATACCTCAAATGAAAGGAATACCAAGCCTGAGGTGAAAAGTCAAAAGAAAGAACTACATTCTTCTTGGGTATTATGAAACTTCCAAAGGATACAGGCTTTGTGACCCTACTAATCTAAGGAAATTGAGGAGAGTAAGGACATAAGATTTATTGAGAGGTTTCTTTCTTTTATTGATGGATCTTCTTCACTTCCATTTTCTCTTGATGAGTCCAAATCTACTTTGATTACCCATTTACATTTCCAGTGGCCCTCTGATTCAGCTGAAGAGATTCATTCTATTAATGTTCATATATCTTTTTCTCATGTAGGACAAGATGACGTGTTTGATGGAGGAAATATGGCAGTCTCCATGATAGAAAAAGCAATCATATTGAGGATGTACATGATCACACTTATGTTGATGCTACAGTTGCTTCTGACTTTTACACTAGGCCTAAGCAAGCTAAGAAGATTTTGAAGATGTTCCTAAGGATTCATTAGAATTGATGTGGAAGGAAAGACTTGTGCACAATAGAACAAAATGAACTTTGCATTCATTGGTAAGGCCAAGGGAGGGGAAGATCCTTCTACCTTCAAGCAAGCACATGGGAAACCCAAATGGGAATCAGCAACAAGAGATGAATATGAGGCCTTGATGAGGAACAGCACTTGGAAGTTTGTTTCTAGGCCAAAGGGTACTCTGGATATGGAAGTTTTATGTGGTAGGGATAGCTTACCCAAGTGGATTGCATATTCAGATTCTAATTATGATGGTAATGAGGATGATTGAAGATCTACTTCTGGTTATATTTTCACCTAAAATGGTTGCCAAGTTTCATCGATGAGCAAGACGCAAAATGTTGGCTTCCAAGTGTTCTATGTAGGCAGAGTACTGGAGTTTAGCCCAGGCAGAAAAACAATTGCAATGGTCTTGTCCTCTACTTGAGGAGCTTGGCTTCACACAGTATGGACCCTAAGGATTTGGGTAATCAGTCAAAGTGCTATCCATATGATCAAAAATCTAGTTTTTCTTCAACAGTCAAAACACATTGAGATAGACATGCATTGTATTCATGAGAAAGTGCAGCATGGAGAGATTGATGTGCAATATATTCCAACTAAAATGCAACTACCAGATATCTTCACCAAACCTTTGGTGGAGGTTCCATTTGTTTGTCTTTAAGAGATGATCGGCATACAGGATATTGTCATCAAGGGAGGTATTCAGTTAATGACACCTTCAACTCCCTAAGTCAGTCTTAAGGAAGTGTGTTAAGTGGTAAGATTGGCTAGTGGTTTGTATTCATTACCACAATATTGCCTGTCATTTAACACACTCATGCATATTATCTATTTAGTGTATTTATTATTTTGGTCTTTACGATCAACAATCATGATTTAACCCTTATATGTTGTTAATCAGTCATCAACACTTCTTTAGGCATATCCACACAAATCATGGCTCGGTTAAGGTTGACAATACAGACATACATATATATATAACCCTCCTAACCTTTTCTAAGCAGCTAAGTTCTTTCTTTATAAATGTATTCTACAGCATTTCATAATTTGTTATCTATCTCTTCTTTTGTATTAGTCTTGTGGTAATTATTTGATGATTAATCTTGTGGCAAGGATTGCCAAATCCTACAAAAGTTAGTCTAAAATGGGTTTCTTTTTCATACATCTAAAGGTTATTGATGAAATCCACTATAATAATATCCTAGTAATAGCAAATCATGATTTATTATTTGAGATTTACTTTTCATAAAGATCTAACAAACCAAATTAAAAATTTGCCTGGAAGCTATCTCCAAAAGTCTGGTGTGGCCTTCATGTAGAGGATTGAATGAACCAGACAAAATCACTCTTCGGCCAAGCTCCGAAAGATGTCCTACAACAGGCATCTTGTGGTGTTATCGTTTTTGTTTAAATTGACAGTCTATAAAATAATTCACTTTAATAAAATTATCCCAAGATTTATGCAAGAAGTTTTCCACCAACCTTTATCAAAAGAGTAAATTTTCATGCATATTTGCCCCGAGATAAGTTGCTCCAATTCTTCATCTTCATGAAAAGACTGTTTGAAGTCCTTAATTATCTCATCCTTTTGCAACTCCATAAGTGGGTCCATTGAGACATTGCATGCAGTAGCAATTCCCTAACCAATTTGAGTGTCAACTACCAATATTTAGGCTTGTCAAATAATGAAATATTTTATCATTTCAAATAAAAACTTTTCTATTCAATCTTTATTTCAATTAGGATATAAATGAAATCCCCAGAAAGTAAATAATGCTGAAACAAAGTAAAGTCAAACTCTAATGCACTCCAAGAACGTAAAAGAAATTGTGGAAATAGGCACCTTTTAAAATTAGGGGAAAAATGTTGAATTTTCTAGCAAGACATTGGAATCTTTAGGCCACTGGAAACCACTGAAGAAGTAATGAATTTAGTTCATCTCTTCCTCTAGATAATTTCCATAAAGGATTAAGCATATTGTCATGCAAAAGATAAACACCAACAAACTATAACATGAGTTTCTATCGAGTGTGACAGACAGCATTCAGACAAATATCCAAAATTTGTATAAAACTTGATATACATTATAAGTTTCTATAGATTGAGACCAACACAATTTGAAAATTCATATAAATATTAGATATATTTTAGAAGCAATGGTGATTGTTAGATTACTATTAATGCATTTTATATGTAATAAAGAGCTTTCTACCTGTTACAACTGCCCACTATTAATTATATGATTAATGTATCTAACAATTTTTTAATAGGTAAAACAGGGATCACCCAGGTTCCCCACCCCTAAAAGTAAGGCATCAGCCCACAAAAAAGATATCAAAACAAAGTCGTGCTTACTTCAAAAGCATGCATCATCATTATATCAACAGCAGTGCACAGTCTGCCACCCTACTATAACAAAATGCAGGCAGCCTGCTACTGAAAAACAACTACTACTTAGACAAGACACCTTCTGCACTAAATCTGAGAAAACCTAGTTAAATACCAAGCATAAAGAAAAATAGACTGAACAGAGTAAACTAGATCCAAAAAACCAAATTGCAGCAGCATCACAGGCACCTACAGGCGAAGTGCCAGCACATCTGTAGTGATGCAAAAATTTGACACAGTTTTCTTCAAAAACTTTTCAACCTACCCCCATAGTTATTCTTCTTTTCACTTGCTTCCATAAGAGCCCACATTTCCTCTTAGTTTCTTCTTCCACCAATTTCCTTGCACTAAAACTTCCCATTGTTTTTGCATCCAAAAAGCAAGTACAGAGGCTCCAGGGCACTTTTGGTTATGCTCAGGCCCATGTAAATTAAAACACTTTCATCATCACTAGATTTGAAACACTTCATCATCACTAGAGGAGTCTTCTCCCTCCAGCTCCTCCGTACAAGCATCCATCTGTTCCTCATCTTCACTGATAGAGACCTTTAAAAATGTCAGAGCAAGTGGACTTCATAACACTGATGACCATCTGACACGAATTTTCTGACCCCTGATAAATTTGTGCAAGCCAAAAAGAAATCGGTATACTGCGAGCAGTTTTTAACCAAGGGATTCAATTTCTTCCATCTTGGGCTGGTTGTATTTTTCCTGAAGCTCAAGTTGTTCCCAAGGCAACTTCCATGGTAACTATGTCCTCCAATTTGCACGATTTTGTTACCATCCATCATATAGTGAGCAGCACAAGTGCATCTGTCCTCAATGAAGCTAAATTGAATGGAAGCACAAGTGCATCAGTCCTCAATGATTAATAGACATTAACAATGAAGCACATTCAGATCCGTTGCTGTCGCTTCCAGCTCATTTCCTACTCTGAACACGTTTTGCAAGCGTCTATTGGAGACTGCACCAGCTCCAAGAGAATCACAGAAGGGTTTGGCAGGAGAGGCCATTGTCAAGCAGCATGCAAAGGAAAAGCCAGAGAGAGTTGCAGAGTTGAAGACAATACCAAATAGCAAAAGATGTGAATGCAAAGAAAAAAAAGCACAGAGAAAGGGACTTAGAGTAGGGATATCATGACATTAAGAGGTACATTCACAGGTTCCCCCATCATTCTGTACCCTCTACTAAAACAAAATCCACACCGCATTAGATCTTTAGCAAATAAGCCATACTCAAATATTTTGAAGTGTTCAATATAATGCCAGCAAATATTTACAGTATAATATATTATATATGGTAGGTATATAATATGCTTCTCTCAAAAAGCTTAATCCTTCAAGGGTTACTGCAGATATTGCATCAGAGTTGATGTTGAAACTCTTTTCTAGCCAGCTTTGCTGAAATGTTGGAGCATCATAAAAATTCTTTTTACAGTGAAATGAAAATCTTTCTTTTTTCTCTCGTTTTTTCTCCTTTCTTTTTTCTTTTTCTTTCTTCATTTTGCCTTGCAGTGTCATCAATTGTCCTCTTCCTCACTCTAGAGTCCTTCACTATCTCAAGCACATTGCTTATGGCACTTGCCAGCTATGTTATTATTCTACTGGTTTACCAAAACCTCTCTGTTTACCCATTCAGTTTTGTACACAAAATGATCTATCATTCATGTCACTATCTCGAGAGCTGTAATCAACTTTCCCCAGCACTAAAATAACTTATCAAATATTCTCTTTTCTAAATAAACCAAACACGTTGTCTTTGAGTGATTTAAAAAATTGATTCCCCACCTTTAAAAACATTAGTTTTCATTTGCAATGTGTTGTTTTCTCTATATTGATTTATTTACACTCTTACATAGTTTATTGTGTCTAACTACCCTTCCCTTCTTGAAGACCTCTGCACTTCTTGGAGAATGCTTTTGACATGACAGTCCTTAATAACTATGTTCCACGGGGACATGTCCCTAGCCTCGAAATAGGCACCCCCATTCCCCATGGCATTTCCAAGACAATGGGATGGCATGGGACGTTCCCTAGTCATCCCCAAATTTTCTTGAAACTTCAAAATATCCTCAAAACGGCATAAAACGTTATGAAACGTTTGGCCACACCAAGGTGGCCCAAGGACATTTGAGACATCCATCGACCGTCCTTGGGATGTTTAGGCATCTTGGACAAAAAAAAATGGAATTTCATATATTTTAAGAAAAATACTTGAATTTACAGAAGAATTAAGAAAACAATTTTAAAAGAGGCATAAGGGTCCCACAATGGCACCCCCATTCCCCATGGCATTTCCAAGACAATGGGATGGCATGGGACATTCCCTAGTCATCCCCAAATTTTCTTGAAACTTCAAAACACCCCCAAAACAGCATAAAATGTTATGAAACATTTGTGATACATTTGGCCACCCCAAGGTGGGCCAGAGATGTTTGAGACATCCATCAACTGTCCTAGGGATGTTTAGGCATCTATCAAGAGGTATCCCCTATTAATTTTAGGATCAGAATTGAAATAAGCAGAAATACAGAATTATGAACAATAAGACACCGCAAATACCTTGGGAAAACCCTCCTTCTCAAGGGAGAAAAAACCCAACCAAAGATATATCTCTTATGTTAGAATAAAAAGAGCAGAAATCTGCTTTACAACTTGGCCAAACACTAGGCCGATCTGAAGCTATGAAGATAGTGCCTCTCCTAGGTGCGATTATACAAAGAATATGATATCTCCTTAATCACAATCTGCTTGATGAATAAATATCGATCTGCTGCAAATTGACGATCTCCTTCTAGTAGTGCGAACTTGTCTTAATTGAATTGAATTACAAAATGAGAGGGAGACGCCTTGTATATATACACATTTAGGTGTATTTTCATGAAGAGTCGGCCTCCTACACAAGAGGGACGGATTTACAAAGGGAGGCAACTTTTTGTTGAGTCGGCCTCAATAAAATATAAATTATTATTTCGAAATTAGGCAACTCTTCACCTGCTTCCACCACAAATAAATAAGTAGCAAGGCTTTATTTATTTGTTTAATATTTATTTAATTCGGGTGAAGGATAACACCAGCCACTATAACATCAACATCCCCAATCCCCAATCCCCGACACTTCACTTCCCCCTTTTTTCGAGAATTTTTCTAGGTCTTTCGAGGGTCAAACATTCAGCCTTCTCCTTAACTTGGTAGCTGACCAAGCTTCCTCCAAACTCCCGACTTCTCATTTGCTCCTTTCCTTTCGCCTTTCAACATTTCGGAGTTTCTCTTCCTCCTCTTCCACATTGGCATGCAATACAAGGGAGGCCCATCGCTCGATGTCCGACAAGCTGCTATTGTCTTGGAGTTAGAGGTTTTCATCCTTCTCTCCATGGTTTGATGGTAGATGGTAGCTCGATGGCCCTATCTCTGACATCTCACTGGAGCTTTCACACTAGGGATTCAAGAAGTTTAATGCCAAAACATTCAAAATCTTGATAATGTTTGAAGTGATTATTTCACAAGTTTTGATTGTGCGCTTCTCTTCCATCTACTTCACCAACTCGCAGTAATGGCGTTGTTTTGCCCAGCTACCAAAAGAAAATGTAGACGTCCTCCTTCAATCTATAATGCCCATTTTGGGCAGGATTTATCCTCAGCCGCAGATTTTGAATGTGCTACAATGCAATGATTAGGGTTTGATGCCCTAGAGATATTAAGTCGCGATTTTTTATCATTTTCAAAAGAAGTTGGTTCGGCTCTGGCCTCCAAATGCCAAGGAAGTTGCAAGGCAGCCATTGATGCAAATCCAATTCATTTTGTGGGTACAAGCCGCTAGAATCAAAGAAGATTAATATTGCAAGTGGGTTTTGTTGCAAAATGTCTCCAAGGCATTAGGTGTATATTCAAGAATATTTCTTGGTCATAGCCATGCATTTTCCTTTGTCACATTTGCTAGCATGAGTGTAAGATTGGGTCAGATGAAAATAACAGCATTATGAAAAGATTGCAAGTATTGTAACAATTTATCTCATTTTATATATGAATATATGCAGTTATGTTGTGGATTACTATGTTTTGTTACAAAATTTCATGATCTCTATTGTATGCATTACATGGCTTCACGTTCTTTTATTCCAATTAGTTCCTTCTCCATGTGTTATGACTCTATTGCCCAATGGATAAGGCACCGATCTCGAACCATTCACCAATCTCACATCAAACAAATGTAAATCAATAGTGTAGGAGTAAGAGTAGTTTTTGTTCATTCATAACCTTGTGATATAACCAGGGATGTATCTTTAGTGAGTCTCAAATGAATTCATTTTGTGTTGGTTATGATTGTATATTGTTATCAGCTATATAGGGGTTTTGAGGTGGCCAGTTGTTCTTGGTTTAGTTACAATCTTTGGGACCAAGTGGGTTTGGCTGTCATTATTTTATTATTGTTCATTTTATGTAATTTCAATACCTATTAAGATTACCCCTTAGGAATATCCTCCTAAGACTAAGTTGAGCTCGAAGCGTGGGAAATATAACCCACTCTCGTTGAGTTGGCCTTCAACCCTCCACAATTTGTTGATGAGTTGATTTCACTTGCATGATGACAACCTCGGCCTTGTGAGTGAGATTTGGTTCTAGGAAGTGGAGCAACGGTTTTGGAACCTAACAAGTAAATTGGAATGGCAAGCAGATCAAGAAATTGGGCATAACAATCTGGTAGTCTATAGAAAAGGAATTCTTTTGGAGCAACAAGGAACCAATCCATCTCACATCAATAGCAAAATGCATTATATCACATCAGTTGTTGGTACAACACTAATTGGAAAGGAAACTTGATTAGAACGGTCAAGGCAAGTTGAGAATACTCTATCTTCAACACTTTGTGGTTCAACATTTGTGATGGAGACTCACAACCGACTAAACCAATGGTTGCTGTAGAAAAACAAATCAAGTAACAAAAAAATTCCAAGGCACTGACCTTGATAAGGGTCTCGGTTGACGGAGAAGTCTTTTGTCACATTCAAGGGCACAACACAACGGGAAGCACTAAACAAGTTCAAGGGTTTATATGATTCCCATTCGAAATGAAATATATACAATTGCAGCTAATGTTGTTCAAACTAGAGTTGAAGAATAGAATTATAATGAGCTTCGCTTCAAAAACCCAAGCAATCAAGCATGATGTTAACGTTGCTGCTACAAAAATTGATATATATATTGTTGATGATAATATGCAGCCACATGATGAATACTACCAGATCGATTTGAGAAATAAATTTAAATAATAGCTAAGGCTATTTAAATTTATATATATGATAATGAAGAGGTGCTTTATTTTATATTGAGACAATTTAAATATTAAAAGTGTTAATAAATAAATTATAGTTATTTATTTAAAGGAGCTGACTTACCTTGAAAATCGCGCCCCCTCTTGAAAAGACGTGTTTGGCATTTGAGGCCGACTTGGTTCTTGAAGAGGTGTGATTCCTCATTGGTGTATATATACTCATGATATCTCTCCATTTGATCATCAAGTTCAGTCACATTTTATATTCTACAAGGAGATCATTTCTGTAGCAGCAGTTCATCGTTTTGAAGCAGCAGATCGATATCAAGGAAGTTGATATATTTACTTGTGTATGGCATCTTATAAAGGTGCCCTCATTCATTGTATCAATTTGGCATTGCATTGTGCCTAAGCTGTAAGCAGATTTCTTCTCTTATTGGAATCAATATATAGGAGATATATTGGCTGGGTTTTTCTCCCTCAAGTTGGAGGGTTTTCCCAGGGTATTGGCTATGTTCTTGTGTTGATTTTGAATTAATTTTCGCACTCTAATCTGATCATATAAAACTAACATGGTAATAGAGCGGGTTTGAAGAAGATCTTGATCAGATTTGTGTCTTGTTCAACGATACCCTTATTTTATTTCTCATCTTTATTCACCTCTATCTCTCTGTCAAGATGGTGAATGGTCTTAAGATTGAGGATAGGCTTGAGGGAGCGTCAAACTTCACTTCATGGAGATTCGGGATCATGCTCACCTTGGAGGAAAGCGAATTGGTAGAGTTTCTGGAGAGCTCCACCCCCAAGCCTACGGATGAGGAAGAGAAAGCCCTATGGAAGAAGAAAGATATTAGGCCAAAGAAGATGTTAGTTGATTCCATGAAGGATCATATTGTTCCTATTGTCTCCAAGTTAAGGACTGCAAGAGAGATGTTCAAAACCCTGGAGAAGGTGTACGAGATCAACAACACAAGCCGGGCACTTTGTTGTACCCCAAATTAAAATTTTCGCTACACTTAGGCATTTTGAAGAAATAAGTCAAAATACATATGTCAAAATTGGGGTTTGCATGTCTTGCATGAGGGTCAAAAACTTAGAAATTTCAAAATCAGGCAATTTGAGTTGGTTCAAAACGATCAAACCTGCAATACCCAGATTTCAGTTTTTCATCCCTAAATTTTAGGAAAATTTCTATTTTTAGCAGTTTTCTAAAAATAGAAACTTTTTTTGGGTTTTTTTGGGTTTCTTAAGAAATGGATACTTGTAAAATTTTCTAAAAATAGAAAGTTTGGCTTTTTGGGTTACGACTGATTTTGATTGGCTTAAAATACTTCCTCATCAGGCTAGTGCAGTCAAAATCACAAAAAGATCAGTTTTACTCTCCTGGGTTTATTCTGCTTTTTCAAAAGCTTTTTCGGAGATCCAAGGTCATCAATGGAGGTCAGACAACTACCAGGTGTCAGAATCAAACGTTCAAGCATCAAACAAAGGCTGTCAACGAACAACGTGCACGAAGAACGAGGAATAGGCAAAGGAAGTTTGAAAAAATGAAAAATGCAGAATTTTGTCTAAGTTTGGAGACTTCAGGTGCCCCAGTCAAGAAGAGGCACCCATACTTCAATGCCTTGAAATATTTTCCATTCCGACAGTCAAACACAAAGGAAGGCATGTTAAACGAGGTAAAAAGTTGAAAATCTCATAAATTTTTCTAACTCTGCTAGCCATAGGCGCCCAGCTCTTCAAGAGGTTAAAATCCAGAATTAGGGTTTCTACCCCCAAGTCAACGTTGCTCAGAGTCTTCCCGGCTCCGCAACGAATCAGTCAACACAAACATCCGATCAATCTGTCGACCAAAATCTCAGATCAAACAGAGGTCACGGAGAGAGGTGTTTCAGAACTCTGAAGACAAAAGACCATCAAAAATGGCTAAGTCTGGAGGAAATGGGTGCCCTTAAAGGAAAAGGGCTCCCAAGCTTTTGAAGTGTTAAATGATGAAATTTGTAGAAGGTGCCTCCAACACAATGTCGTCAGATTTGATCAAGCTATCCAACGCATTCATCAACTCGTCCGTCAGAGTTAGCAGTCGTCAAATGTCGCAAGCCAAACAAAAGAGAAAAAGTGTATAAAACGACAGAAGTTGGAAGCAACAGTGGAAAATTCAAAATAAAAACTAAGTCTGGAAGAGATGGGCGCCCCTGAAGGAGAAGGACGCCTAGGGTTTAGAGCCACCAAAAGTCAGTTTTCGGAGAATAAGACCCCTTCCAAAATCTTATTAGCTATCCAGTGAATCCGTCAGCCACTCAGTCTGATCAGCACAATGCCCAGGAATTGTGAAATCATCTCAAGGACAGAAGACAAGCAAGGTTTTGAAGATCAAGAAAATGGCTAACACTAGACAAAATGGGCGCCCCTGTTATAGATAGGTACCTGACAATTCGAAGGGTCAAATGAAGTTTTTGACTGATGACATCTCTAGAACAATGTCGTCAGATTCGATCAAGCTCCGTAATGAAATGTTCAATTCGTTTGTCAGATCAATTTGGAAGTCGGGAGACAGAGCCGAATCAGGGTTGAAAATTGAACAGAAGGTGAAAACAGTGAAAAAATGGCCAAGTCTGGAGAGACTGGGCGCCATACCTCAAAAAGGGCGCCCAACTTCTCATGCTTCAAAGAATTTTTTAGAAATTTCAAAAAAAATCAAAGAAGGAAAACACACCTTAGGTCAATGCATGAGCTAAATTTACGGTTTTCAGAATTAGCGTTTGAGAAGCTGTTTCTCAAAGCAAAAACTTATTTAAGGACATCTCTATGTATTATTTTTCATATTTTCTTGCAAGTGTCTTCAAAGAGAAACAGAGCAGCAACTTCAAACCTATATTTTTCAAGATTCAAGAACCTAATCTTGTTGGTTTTTCATAAATTTTCAGATCAGCACTCAAAGAAGGCTTGCTTTTTCATATTTCTTCATCAAGAACATCAAATTTGTGAAGAAGAAGGCCATTACTTTCAATTTTCAGCAAGCTAGTCTGTATTTGTTCTATCCTTTGGACAAATTGTTGAAGAATTTTCTCAAGGTTGCAGCAGTTGCTTTTATTTTGCATGTTAGAGAAAACTTCAAATTCTTCCATTTCTAATCTTCTGGGTCTATACTATAAACCTTCTTCTGGACAAAACCCATATCACAGTTTTTTCAAAGAAACTTAAAGTGGTTGCTTTTTCAATCAGAAACTAGGGTTTGCAAAATCTAATCAACTGGGTTCATCCAGAATATGCTCATAAACAATATCTAGATGCCAGCTTTTTCTTTTTTTCGGAGAAAATTAGAGTTTGCTGCTTTTTCAGTCTTCACTTCAAATTTTCAAAAACAGTCGATCTGGGTTGGCTTGTAACGAAATTCTAATCAAAACCCATATCTCAAAAAAAAAATTCAAAATTTCATCCGTTTGACGAAGGAAAATCAGCAGGCTAAACTTAGAAAGTTTGCCAAAACTTATCAGAACCTAGGCGTATTTACCATCAATCTTCAAGTTTTTGCAAAATGGGGTACATTCCTACGGAGTTCAAGACCAAATCAACACTGTACCATGATTTCATAGTAACGGACGAGACTGACTTACACCATATTAAGCCAATATTCAATCTACGTCTTTTGGAAGATGCAGGCAACACCACCATCAGGCATCTTGGCCATTCAGGTCTTCTCGCAACAGCAGCATCCATACCTTTCTCGGTACAGAGCTTAGAGTTCATAATTGCTTGTATCAAGCATTATAATCCAACCACAAGGGAAATCCAGACAGTTGATGGAAGAATCATATGTAGCCTAAAGCTAGACATGATTGAGAAATGCTTCTCCATTGCACCATGGCCTGGAAGTGTTACCATCAACATTGAAGAATGTGAAAGGATATGGGAAGAACATCAAGAAAAATATAGCAAGAAGATTGCACATAAGTGGCTAATGATAAATATAATACATTGCCAAAGAACGTTGGGAGAGGAGAGTTCAAGGATGAATTTGCTATAATAATCACCCTACTCAACCAGATTACTAGTCAAGCAGATGCAACAAAGTTCCAGCCTTGGATGTTCTACGTGATACCTCACATAATGAAGAAGACAGAGTTCTATGACTGGCCTACATTGATCAGTGATTGCCTTCACCATCAAATAACTGAATATTTTAATAGACATGCATTCCACATGGTCTCCTACCTAGTCTACTTGGTCGCCTATCAAAGTAAATTCAGAGGGTTAAACACAGAGGGTTCTTTAAATGTTCAACATGTCTACAATTATTACACTCAGTTGGAGTTCACTACAGCATCACATCATTACAACAGAATAAATGAAGCATTCTTAATCTACATAGTGCGTGACCTGGACAACGAGCTACATGTTCGCATCTCATCTATTGTCAGGGCAGCAATGTCAGAATGGGCTGATTGGTTTATTCAGTTTGCCACTTTCACTTACCTAAGGGTGTACGGTTATTCAGGAGCTCCTCTTATGTTACCAAGGTATCCATCAGATGACGTCGTGTGTATGGAATTTCTCAGACAGGTATCAGATGTTCACACTCGCCTGCGCAACAAAAAGAAACCAGCCTTCAACTTTCCTTTTGCGTTAGGTATTTACAGTTGTAGATCATCTGCAGATGCTAAAATAATGGGTAATGAGTTAGATAAACTTGGTCTCAAGCCTTTCAGCAAGAGACGATCATATGATCCCCATGGTGTCTATGCAACACTACTTGGTCAAAACTATGCTCATGTTCCCGCACTTGAAGACTTTTGGGCTAACTACAAAGACGAATATGAAGTGCGAAGGCGAAGTAATAGTAGGCTCACCCTTCACCAAATGAAAGATTGTTTATCAGAAGACATTGAAGGGTTATCAGATGATGACGGGGATGTGATTCTCCCAGCCTATACTAGAAACCAAGTTGAACAGCAACCTCTTCCAAAGGCCAACTGGGCTAACAAAGAATGCATAATGGTGGAAGAAAGGACACGACAAGTGGTAGAGTACAGCAAGATTTTCTTAATTCTCAAGAGGAGGGAGTCCATTCCGGTAGCAGAGCCGCTAAAGAAACATTCATCTCTTCCCTCTTCTTCAAGAGCTCAAACGAAGATGAAAGGAAAAGTTCAGTCTCAAGAGGTTACAAAGGGTAGTAGATCAGCAAAGAGTGTCAAAAGGAGGTTGGACTACACAGGATTTGTTATACAGGAGCAGCCTACAGCTAAAACAGAAGTTCCTCCACCCAAGCCCATACTTCAAGAAGAAGTACAAGATGAGTCTTTGATACAAAATCCTTTACCATCTCCTAGGTCTTCGCCAATTCACATTCATTTGGAAAACGAGGAGATAGAGGCCGATGTTACAATTATTCCTCCCTTGAATGTTAGTAGAGATACCACATCTTGGCTTGAGAGCTCCTTGGGAAGGACGAGAAGAAGGCCTTCGTATTAGGTGATTAATGATGGCCTCAATATATATCAAGAAGCACCCAAGAAGAAGGCCTTCGTATTAGGTGATTAATGATGGCCTCAATATATATCAAGAAGCACCCAAGAAGAAGGCCAAGAAACAAATGCATTTTGAGAGGAATCTTCAAGGTGAAATGGTCATGGAGACAGCTACGCCTCTTGAAGATAAAATCAGGGATGAGGTGGATGTTGATGATTTCATAATGGTCAAAGCAAACCTTGGTAAAAGTACCTGACATGCTGATATGAGTTTGTTTAAGATGGTAACTGAAAATATTCAAGAAAAAGTGCAGAAGGATGGAGAAGACAAGGCAACCCTCAAGGCTGAAAATCGTCAACTCCGGTTGTATATATCAAATCTTATTCAAGGCACCTCACAAACAACACAGTTGTTCCACAAGTTTTAGAAACACCAGCTGATCAGCAACAGTTGAGGCAGTTGGTTATTTGTGGAAAACAAACTCAGGAATGGATTGAAGAGTTCATCGTCAAAGGAAAAGAAATTCTAACACAGGTCTTCTAGCTGAGATACAAAGCTCATGACTTACGTCAAGGTATCCAAGATTTTGAGCAGTTGATAGCCAAGTTCAAGCCTATGCACGAAATCATAATTGCAGATTTAGAGATGGCTTATGGCTCTGCAATGGCAAGAGAACACAAAAGACAGATCTTGGAGTGGAAAGAAGGTCATCTTTTCAAGGTTAATACGTATGTTAGAATATCTGAGGTGTTTGCAGTGTATAAACAAAGGATTATTGATACTCTTAAGTTCATCAGAGAATTTGTTGCAGCAATTCCTTGTCAGTATTGCCTTGAGGATGGTTCATAAATTGGGCTTGATGTAGTCCAAGCAAAGTTCCAAAGTATCATGGATGGCAGCGATGGCAATGTTGGAAGAATGAAGAGGATTTTCATGATGTCAGCACAGTTCGAGAAAGCGGCCAATGAGAGTGAAGATTTCTTGAGATCTATTGCAAATGGCGAAGAAATCTTGGAAAAGCAGCATTTTGCTATTAATAGTATCAACACTCCCACCACAGATGAAGTTGTCCTCTTTTTAGCGGATGTGATCGAGATTTAAATCAGCTTTCTTCTAGAAGCCTCTTCCACCCTTTCTTTCTATTCTTGTCTCAATTCTTATCCATTCTTTGAGGATAGAAAGAAAACAGTTGTAACAAGTTATAATGAATTGGCACTTTTTGTTTTTAGATGCTTTTCTAGGGTTTAGATATTTTATCTTTTCTAGGATTAGAAATAAAGCTTTCATGTTGGCAAGCAGTAGTTGACAAAGCAAAGAGATTTTAGGGTTCCCTACTCCTCTGCTTAGTTATAAATAAGAGCAGTGTTTGCTCATTTTTTTTAACCGTGCTTGTGATAACAGAATCGCTGAGCTTATGCCTTCATGTTTGTTATCGTTTAGTGTCAGTTCACTTTGTCTAAAGAGAAAGTTTGCATGCCTCCTTAGTTGTAAATCCTTGTTTAGTGCATGTGTTAGGTGTCAATTATAATCAAGTTGATCGCATGTTGCAAGTATTTTGCTACAACTTGTTGTCGCGAAATTGTAATCTTTGTGCCAGAAGTTTTGTTAGTGTTTTAATAGATCAGATAATATAACTGAAAGCACTCAGAAAATTGCAACACATAAGACAATAAACACAGCAAAATACCCTGGGAAAACCCTCCTCCTGAGGGAGAAAAACCTAGCAAATATTTCTCTTATATAATGAAGAACAAGAGCAGAAATCTGCTTACAACTCAGGCCCAGCAATGGCTGAATATAATACAATAAATAATAGCACCTCTCCTAGATGCAAAGATGCAACGAGTATGTTTCTCCTTGAATTCGGTTTGCTGCTACAAAATAATTATCTTCTGCTCAAGATACTGATCTGCTGTACAAGTGCGGACTTCTTCTAGGAATGTGAATATGCTAAAATGAACTTCACTTTGAATGAGCAAGAATGACCTTGTATATATACTAAATGAGATGAGTCCTCAAGTAGGTCGGCCACCAAGGAGATATAAATTAATTTACAAAACAGCAATATAGGTCAGCCCAAGTAAGTAAATAATAATGATTTCAATGAGCATAAATTAAATAGCCGATTAGGCTATCATTTAATTTATGTCTATTCTCGAATTGGGTAAGCTGGAAGAAGCAGCCCGAAGCTGCTAATAACATCAACAAGTTTGAGTAAATAAAATCTTGAGGCTTGCTTTGCTGCCCACGATATAAATATCTAATATTTAAGTTTATTGTTTTGTGCCAGAAGTGTGAAGAAATAAAATCTTGAAGCTTGCTTTGCTGCCCTTGAAATAAAGTCTCATATTTTTGTAATACTTTTATGATCTCCTTTTTCAGCTTGCATTGAAATTTAGTAGATGTATGTTGAGGAAAGTTTATTCAAGTATCTTTGTCAGAAAATCACACTCGTCCATTTCTAGACTCTCTTGCTCTGTGTTTACTCGAGAGGATAGAAACGTTTTAGTGTAGGTTAAGTTGTAGTTGTCAAGTTTCATTAAAAGGAAAACCTCAACAGCAACATCTAGATTTCTATAACCTTGTGTTCTCGCAGCTGAATCAAAAAGATAGACAAAAATTACTTTTAGTTTACTTACTTTATGCAACTTAGCAAAAGAGGGAGCTTCCCTTCCTAATTCGAAGAGCAGTTTACTGCACATAGCTGTTTGTTTCCAAAACACATTCCAAAGGTGCGATTTGAAACGCCAACACACTTGCACTGAAGCAACAACTGCATCGTTTGAAGATGACGAAGGGAGAATCTGTTATTGCCTACTTCATGAGAATAACCGAGTTGAGAGATCAGCTCTCGTCTATTGGGCATGTTGTCGATAGCAAGGATTTGAGAATGTTGGCTCTTAATGGTCTTCCATCATCTTGGGAGTCTTATATTCAGGGAATCAGTGCAAGATCGAAACTTCCCAAGTTTGATCGGTTGAGGGCAGACTGTATTCAAGAAGAGTCTAGGTTGGGTGCAAGAGGTATTGGGCAAAGCTCCATTAATGAGGACATTCATGTTCTTGCCAGTCAATCATCAAAGAAGAAAGGGAAAGATGGGAAGAAAGGTTATTTCAAGAGAAATAGAAATAAAGGAGCTGATGGTGGCCCCGCGTTCAAGAAGAAGAGGGACCTCTCCAAGGTCCAATAATTTCGATGTGATAAGTATGGTCACTTTGCAAAGGGATGTCCTACCAGGCCTAGGCAGCAGGCCGCCATTGCAAATGTTGATGAAGTCTCTCTGTAGAAGGATTCATGTGAATACCTATTCTATCCAGCCTTGTCAAGCAATGTAACTACCGACACCAACACTTGGTTGATTGATAGTGGTGCCTCTCGCCACATCACCGGATTTAGGGAGCATCCATCTGATTTGGTGAAGAAAGATTCTAACGAACAAGTCATTATTGAAGATGATGCTAGTTACTCGGTTAAAGGAGTTGGGACCTCATCTCTTCACTTGGATTCCGACGATTCCTTGTAGTTGGATGATGTGCTATTTGTTCCAGGCATCAAGAGAAACCTTGTTTCCATCTCAGCCTTGGAAGACAAGGGTTATCAAGTTGCATTTTCAGAAGGCAAAGTTCTTATATGGGCAAAGAACTCCAACATCAAGACTACTCGGGTGATTGGAGTTAGACATGGATGTCTCTACAAGCTATGCACTCGTCCCATTCAGGCTTAGTGCATGATTCCTCAAGTTTGTGTGATCTTTGGCATCGAAGATTGGCTCACCTTCACTTTCGAGCTCTACCTATTATGGAGAAGATGGTGACCAGAATTCCTAAATTCAACCAGAAGCATGAAGGAACCTGCAAAGGCTGCACTTTGGGTAAGAATACAGAAGGTCCATTCCATAATGGTGAAAGTAGATCCAAATGTGTTTTAGATCTTATTCATTCTGATTTATGTGGTCCAATGTCTGTTGCGTCTTCGAGTGGTTTCTTGTATTACATTATTTTTATTGATGACTACTCTAGAAAGACTTGGATTTATTTCTTGAAATCTAAAGAATCTGAGGAGATATTAGAGAGATTCAAAGAATTCAAAGCTCAGGTGGAAAATGTGTCCGGAAAGAGGATCAAGGTATTGAGATCCAACAATGGAGGAGAGTACACTTATGTTATCTTCCGTAACTTTTGCATTGAAGAAGGGATTAAGAGGGAGTTCAGCATTCCTTATAATCCTCAACAGAACGGTGTTGCGGAGAGAAAGAACAGATCTATTGTGGAAGCGATCAAAGCCATGATTCATGACCAAGACCTGCAAATCTCTCTTTGGGTTGAAGCATCCAAGACTGTTATCTATGTCCAAAATAGAAGTCCTCACAGAATCTTGGAGAATATAACTCCTGAAAAAGCATTCTCTAGGTTGAAGCCTAAAGTAAGTCATTTGAGGATCTTTGGATGTCCAGTGTATGTCATATACCAAAGGAAAAAAGGACAAAGTTGGAACCTTTTGGCAAGAAAGGAATTTTGGCAGGCTATAGTGAGACATCAAAAGCCTACAAAATCTACATTCCAGGTCAGAAGACAATTGAGATCAGTAGGGATGTCACATTCGAGGAGGATGTAGCATTCAGAAGATCCAAGGGCACTCATATGGAGATCGATGATGAAGAGTCTCCTCAAGATATGGAAGTTGACCAAGTTCCTGAGAATCAGAGGGAGGCTCCTGAACCTAAACAAGATGATGATCCAATTGAGCCCTTGGAACCTACTAATGGGCCTACAGATATTGTGATTGGAAAGAAAAGACCTCTTTCGGCCAAGAAAATAATGTAGGAGGCAAAAAGTTTTGCAGCCTCAAGAGGAACTTTCAGAGAAAGTAAGAGACCTAATAAGTTCTCCAATTATGTAGCCTAGATGAGTCAGATTATTGAGTGAAAGCCTTCCAATGTTGAGGAAGCTTCTAGTCAACAAGTTTAGAAAGATAATATGACAGAAGAGTATCAATCCATACTTATGAATGATGTTTGGGACATCGCTCCTAGACCCAAAGGAAAATCTGTGGTGTCTTCTAAATGGCTCTTCAAGATCAAGCATGCGGCTGGTGGAAGCATTGAGAAGTACAAGGCCAGATTCGTGGCTAGAGGGTTCTCACAAAAAGAGGGAGTTGTCTATGAAGAAACCTTTGCTCCAATGGCTCGTTATACTTTTGTCAAGACCATTATTGCTATTGTTGCATCTAGAGGATGGAAAATTCACCAAATGGATGTAAAGGCAGCCTTTCTGAATGGTGTAATAGAAGAAGAGGTTTACATTGAGCAACCCAATGGATTTGAGGTACATGGGAAGGAGTCTCATGTTTGCAAGCTGAAGAAGGCCTTGTATGGTCTTAAGTAGGATCCTCGTGCTTGGTACAAAAGGATTGATTGTTTTCTACAAGAATGATGCAGATTCTAACCTGTACTTCAAAGTAATAAATGGTGAAGCATTGATTTTGGTTTTGTATGTTGATGATCTAATTATCACTGGAGAAGAACACCTCATTGTCAAATGTAAGGAGTTAGCTTCTGAGTTTGAAATGAAGAATCTTGGTCTCATGCATTACTTTCTTGGCTTAGAAGTTTGGCAAAAGTCAGATGAGATGATTCTAAGTCAAGAGAAGTATACCACTAACATTCTAAAGAGGTTTGGTATGATTGATTGCAAACCTATGTCTACACCTATGGAGACCAACTTACATAAGTTGAAGGAGGTTGCAGCTAGTTTAGAACTAGTGGATCCCACGATGTACAAGCAGCTGATTGGTTCATTGATGTATCTAGTTAACACTAGACCAGATATCTGCTATGCAGTGAGTGCACTTAGTCAGTTTATGTGTGAACCAAGGCAGACACATCTTGTTGCAGCGAAACATATCTTGAGATACTTGCGTGGCACAGTTGGATATGGGTTGAGATATTCTTCAGGTGTGGATTTAAAGCTACATGGTTTTACTAATTCTGATTGGGCAGGGTGTCTCACTAATCGGAAGAGTTCCTCTAGTTTGGGATATGCTATGATATCTTGGTGCAGCAAGAAGCAGTCTTTAGTGGCACTGCGTACAGCAGAGGCAAAGTATATTGTAGCTTGTGTGGCAGCTCGTGAAGCAGTGTAGCTTCGTAAGCTCCTTGCAGGATTGTTTGGGCAATCAATGGAGCCTACTATCATTCATTGTGATAACTAGAGTTGTGTGAAGCTTTTTGTCAGTCCTATGTTTCATGACAGAACTAAACATGTTGAGATCAAATACCATTATATCAGAGATATGGTACTGAGGAAAGCTATACAGTTGAGACATATCAACACTGATGAATAGACGGTAGACATTCTCACCAAGCCCCTCTCCAGGATAAAGTTTGTGTACTTTCGAAATAAGCTTGGTATGGTGGAGAATCAAGCCCTAGCTGAGAAGGAGTATCAGTGATCCTCTATTAATGCATTTCTCTATTGAGAGAGATTTGAGGTGCAAGCCCTTGATAATGCATTTCTCTTTGAGATTGAAGTGAAAGCCCTTGTTTCCACCCTCTGGGAGAGCCATGGTGGATGTCATGTGTATGACTCCATGATAGCATCACGTGAGGGTGTCCGTGATGATCTTTCTTGTACTTGTGTTTCACCCTCTTGGGAGAGCCATCGTGAAAGTCACGGTGAGGTGACACATCACATTGAGTGATGAGCACTTGTACATACCATCTATGGAGGTAGCCATGATGGTTGATATCACGATGAGGTGATATCTGATATCACAATGAAGTGATATTTGATATCACAATGAGGTGATATGCTTTCACGATGAGGTGATAAGCTCTTTTCTTACATGGATGTAGCCATGGTGATTAACATCACTGAGGTGATATCTTTTACATAGGTGGAAGTATTCCTCCCTAGCTGAGAGGGAGTGTTGATGATAATATGCAGCCACGTGATGAATACTACCAAATCGATTTCAGAAATAAATTTAAATAATAGCTAAGGCTATTTAAATTTATATATATGATAATGAAGAGGTGCTTCATTTTATATTGAGACAATTTAAATATTAAAAGTGTTAATAAATAAATTATAATTATTTATTTAAAGGAGCCGACTTACCTTGAAAATTGTGCCCCCTCTTGAAAAGACGTGTTTGGCATTTGAGGCCGACTTGGTTCTTGAAGAGGTGTGATTCCTCATTGGTGTATATCTACTCATGATCTCTCTCCATTTGATCATCAAGTTAAGTCACATTTTATATTCTACAAGGAGATCATTTCTGTAGCAGCAGTTCATCATTTTGAAGCAGCAGATCGATATCAAGGAAGTAGATATATTTACTTGTGTATTGCATCTTATAAAGGTGCCCTCATTCATTGTATCAATTTGGCATTGCATTGTGCCTAAGCTGTAAGCAGATTTCTGCTCTTATTGGAATCAATATATAGGAGATATATTGGCTGGGTTTTTCTCCCTCAGGTTGGAGGGTTTTCCCAGGGTATTGGCTGTGTTCTTGTGTTGATTTTGAATTAATTTTCGCACTCTAATCTGATTATATAAAACTAACATATATGACTGTCTTCATAAAATCTCTTCTTCCCACATATTCAACCTACTTGGAATCGTTGCAAGCAAGCAATCTACTGAAGACATTCACTTTTGATTAGTTGGTTGAAAAGATGATTGAAATAGTAAAGGCATTTGGAATAAAAACCGAAACCACATGAGAGGATATTCACTATGCTCATCAAAAAGCAAATCTTCCAATAAGGGTTAATCTTCGAAAAATGAAGGAAATGAAGGAGGGAAAGGAGGCAAACAAGTAGGTAGAACTACAAAAAGAATGGTCATCATCATAAGAAGCAAACTGAAAAACAAAATTTGTTTTGCACCCACAAATGTAAAACACCATGGGATGAGATTGAGGCCTATCAAATATAGAAGGAAGCAAACAAGGGAAAGAAGAAAATCTCGTAATCAAACTTGGCTCAGTTTGCATGCAAATGTGTGCTTCCCATATCAAATTCCAGCTATGTCTCTATATATTCAACCTCGTATGATGTTTGGGTCCTAGATGCGAGTGCCATGTACCACATGACTTTCTGAATAGACTTCTTTGAGAGGTTTCATGAAAAAGATGTGGACCTATGTATTTGGAAAACAAAACAAGTTTGTAACTTCAAGGAAAAGGGACAACCCAACTCAAGTAACAAAGACTTCCACATTTCATCCTCCACAATGTCCTATACCTTCCTCAATTGAAACAAAACTTGTTATCCCTAGTGCTCTTTCGACAACAAGCCTACTCCATTTTGTTGGATGAGGGAAAGGTTTTAGTCCAAAGTAAATATTATAAACAATTACCCTAACTAGATCTAAAGAAGGAAATTTGTTGAAATGCAAAGGTAAGCATTATATTTCAAGGAACTTTGCTCACCTTGTTGAAGGAGGAATATCAACAAGTTTGTTGTGGCATGCAAAATTTGGCCATGCCAACTATAAAATCATTTGTAGAATGCAAAAGAATGGTGTTGTAGGTTTACCAACTCTACCCAAAATGATTGAAACATGTGAAGCATGCATCTTAGCTAAATAAGAATGAGAGCCATTTCAGAAGTCAAACTAGAGAGATAAAAAGAAATTGCAATTGCTCCCACTCTACTTTGAGTGGTCCCCTTCCAATTCCTTTTGTCGGTGGTAATAAATATGTCATGTTCATCGATGACTATAGCAAAATGACCTGGATCTACTATTTGAAGCAAAAATCAAAATCTTTTGAAACATTTCAGAAGTTTTGCACAATGGTTTAAAATGATGTACAATCCCATATTGACACACTCGGGCTACTAACGATGGTGATTTCAAATCAAATGTGTTTGAAGACTATGTCAAGAAACATGGGATCAAGCATCATCTCACAATTCTTCACACTCAACAAAATCGGGTAGTTGAAAGGATGAACAAAATTCTGATGAGTATGATTCAAGCAATGCTATATTTCAAAGGGGTAAACCTGCACTTCTAGGCAGAAGCAGCTCAAATAGTAGTCTATCTCCACAATAGGTCACCTTCAACAACTCTTCAAATGAAGCCTCCATATGAAATTTGGTGTGGTCATCTTCTATCAATGCAACATCTTTGAGTCTTTCAATCAACTTGCTATGCCTTGGTTTACAAGGAGAAAAGGAAAAAGTTGGATCACAAGAGTCACAAATACATCCTTTTGGAATATTTAGAATCTTGAAAGGCCAAAAATGTATTGATAAGAAAAACAAGAATTTCTCATTGCAATAGATGTTTTTCTATGAAACAACAAAGTACACAACCAACATTGATCGACAATTGTGTCGACTTCAGAAATTTGCAAAATTTGTTTTCAAAGAGAGTGATATGGAGATTCCAAACATTAAGCAAGGGGGGGGCATATAGTTTGGAATGTTGAATCCACTTTGTCTCTAGTAATTAAACAAGAAACTCCACCTAAGGAAGAATTAGAAACTTCATCAAAAGAAAAAAACTTGTTTCCGAAGCAACAACCAATAGATGAAGGAGCTTCCAATCAAGAAAATGAAGTCCCGATTGCTCCACAAGTACAAAGAAAAAAATGCCAAAATGGGCCACATAGACACTAAAAGAAGTTAGGCTTGATGAAGTTGGAGAAACATGCACTAGCTATGCATACAAAGCCAAACAATAAGAAGAAAAGTCCCTAGAGAAAAAATCAAGATAAGATTGCAAAGCTTACCTTGGAAGGGCATTCAAAAGAAGAAACCAATATTGCTTTTGATTCAAAGCCAACTTCCTTCAAACAAGCAAAAAATCTTGATGCATGGAGAAAAGTGATGAAAGTTGAATATGATGCCTTCATCAAGAATGGAACTTGGGAGTTGGTTAATCCTCTGCTCCATTTTAAACACATTGGTTAAATAAAATGAAAATGGCTCACTTGACAAACACAAAGCAAGGTTTGTTGCAAAGGGATATGCTCAAAGAGAAGGGATAGAATATAAGGAGACCTTTGCACTAAAAACAAAATGGACCACCATTTGGGTTTTATTGGCTTCGGCAGCACAAAATGTATGGAAAGTTCATCAGATGGATGCGAAAACTGTTATTCTAAACAATGATCTTAAAAACAGTTTACATGACTTAGCCAGAAGGTTGCAGTTGAAGGTCAAGAACACAGTGTGAAAGTTGGTAAATTTGATGTATAGTTTGAAACAAGCCCTATGAGCCTAGTGTGAAAATCTAACAAAGTGACACTTGAGCTTGAACTTCAAGCATTTTCAATTTGAAGATGCAACTCTTTTTGTTAAGATAGTTGACAAAATAATTCTATACCTAGTTGCATATGTGGATGATCTATTCATAATAGGAAATAATGAAAATACACTCCAAAAGTCAAAGCAAAACTGATGAAAATGTTTGAAATGACAACTTTGGGTCACCTTCATTACTAATTGGGTGTTGAAGTGATTCAAAAATCCAAGTACATTTTCATCACACAACAAAAGTATATTGGTGAAATTTCGAGCAAATTTGGAATGGCAGACTATAACCACTCAGCACACCCATGGAGATAAATCTGAAATTGACATCAAATGATACTACAAAGTTTGAAGATGTGACTAAGTATAGACAACTCATTGGAAGTTTGATATATGTAACCACAACTAGACTAGACATTTTGTTTGTTGTCGGTGTTCTTTTTAGATTCATGCAAAAATCAAGAGAAAGTCACTAGCTAGTAGCAAAAGAGGAATCGTTGATATCTAAAGGAAACTCTGAATTTTAGGCTTCTTTCCTCCAAGGTAGCAAATTTCAAACTAGTTGGAAATTCAGATTCAGAATTTATAGGGGATTTTGAAGATGGGAAATTTACTTCAAATTCCTAGCCTAACAAGAACATCCTTTATTAGTAGTGGAGTTATAGTGCATTGAAGGTGTTTTGCAAGGTTAGCAAGCAAGAATCCGTAGTTGGTGAATGCCAGGAAAATATTTCCAACACTTTATGGACTAGTAAAAATATCACTTTCCTAACACAGGTAATGCTTCTTTTAATTAGTTTTTGCTAAGAACTTCAATCATCTCACATAGACATCAAGACAACCATATTATTGAGACTAGGCAAGTCTCGGTGAGGACTTGTTGATCCAAGTCTGATTCAAGCTCATTGAATCTACAACATCAACTTGTAGACTCGGCCAAGTCTGTGAAAAAAACAGAAAATCAACTTTAATTTTTTTTTAAACCATTAAAATATTTTTTATTTCATAATTCTTTTAATTGTAGAGTTGTTCCACCAACTTTGAGTTCAAGTTACAAAATAGCTCGCCAAATTCTCACGAAGTCTAAGTCTCAACACTATAGAGACAACCTTCCCTCGACAGGGGGAAATGATGAGAATCACACTCATAGTGATCTCTCATCTTGTTAATATCTCTTCATTTTAATTATATAAATGTAGGATTTACACTTGGCCCAAAAATGATATTAATCACTCTCATAGTGATCTCTCATCTTGTTAAAATCTCCTCATTTTAATTATATAAATGCAGAATTTACACTTGGCCCAAAAATGATATGAATCACTCTCATGGTGATCTCTCATCTTGTGAATATCTCCTCATTGCGATTATATAAATGGAAGTTAGACTAATTGATGAGATTTTTAAAGGCCCGCTTCAAAGTAATTTGCAAGTGCTCAGCCTTATCCAAACAGCATGCACCCTTGTCTTTGTAAGTATTTTAACCTATACTAATGAATGAAGCACAACATGAGTTTTAATGACATTATCCTTATTTTCTCTTTGATGTTTTGCACTTTCAAGTGTATTCCTTGATTTGTTCTCAATAGGGTTATAACAAGACAACTATTTAATTCTAACAATAATACAACTTTGGGTGTGAGTGGATTGGAAAGGTTTAGTTTACTCGTAATTCCAGTTCACGAGGTCATAACCTATTCGTACAAAATTTCAAATAATATTTAAGGTAATTGTTAAAGCATCCCCTTGTGAGATTCCATAGGGGGGATCTCATATGCCAAATTGGTGTCTAGCATGGCCATGATCTAAAGAACAACCTTTATCTTTTATGTTTCAGCAACTCAAACTCAAGTTCATTTTGCCTTTAACCCATATGTGCAATCATTAGTCTCCCTAGGATTTATTATCTAATGTGCTTGAAAGTATATCATTAGATAATAAGAGAACATGGTTTATATAGTATCCATGGGATAGCATCCATGGGATAGCTCATTCCATAATCAACATTTCCAAGTGGGGTCTCAAATAATATGTACATTTAAAAAAGAACAAGTAATGCACAAGGCAAAAGAATAATATAAATGAACCCGCACGGGTAGCCAAGTAGGCTTGGGCCATGGGTTTGCTCCCCCATTGGTTTCAAGTTCAACTTCGAGGCTCCGGTTTGCCCGATGCACATGGTTTGTGGGAGATTGTGTGCATCCCCAGGGGATTAGTCTCACCTCAGCTCACCCCTTCCTGAGCCCCAACTTGGCAAGAATTAAGACCAAGGCAAGGTGGGTTGGGAGTTGGGCTAGGTCGCGGGGATACCCCTAAGTCACAAAAAAAAAAATAATAATATAAATGTCTATTAATATGGTATACATCAAAACAATATCATGGAATGTCTCAGCAGCTTTAATGTTTGCATACAATACAAGACCAACCCCTCTCTCTATAATTTGAAGAAATTCATTTCTACCTATCATGTCCATCATAGGATCTAAGACCCAAGTTGTCACATCCATCATAGGATCCAAGAGACTGTCTCTCTTTGTGATTGAAGAGAAATTTATGTCCATCATAAGGCCCAAGAGAGATCATTGTACACACATAGACTCAAGACAATTTTGTGATATCCTCTTTCATTATCTAAACAAGAGGTGTTTGGTTTATCGCCTTCGGGAAGAAGTTATAATCAAACATTGAGCCCTACAATGACCTTTTGAGACCTCTATATGGATCACATACTACTTTCACTTATTTCAGCGGTTGATTATGTTAACTGAATGTCAAGTAGAGAAATCACTAGCACAATGGCTTTGTGGAATGTGGACAATGTCTCCCCTCTTCAAGGTTACCAAAATACCTCAGTATCTATTTCCTGCATAAAATGTAGCAAGTCAACTACCCCACCCCCCGCAATTTGTCTAAAAGACATGTACATGAACAATTTTCTTTGAACATCTAGGGGACCATTAACCTTGGATGTTAAGACAGTTACTAAGAAAAGTACCATACCTCCTCATAAGATTGTTCATACCCCATGGTCTAAGCCATTCTTGGAGGACATCATTAGACTCAGCAATGACCCTTTTGTGGTATTCAACAAGGACAGTATCCTAAGATACCAGTCCTAGTGCTAGTTTGGGTTCGGGTTTAGGTTTAGGAGTTTGGTCCATGGGTTTGGTCCAAAAAAAATTGGGGTTGGGTTTGTTTTCGATTCATCCATACAAAAACAAATAAAAATCAAAAATATATACATTTGCAACAATAATTAAGTTCAAAATAGCCACACATAGCATCATATATTGTGTAATAAACAAAACAGACATAAAAATAAAAAATATTACAATGTCAATTAGTCAAATTCAAATGTCATGATATATATTATAAATTTATATATTAAAATTAAAAAATGATAATGTCAAGTGTCAACAATCAGCCATCATTGGTCAAGCATCATCATATGGGTTTTCAAAAATATCATCACCATCCATATAAGATGATGTAGGTGTTGGTAAACTAGAAGAACCACAAACACTAGCACTAGCACTAGCACTCTCATGCTCACTAGTTGTATCATTTTCAACATCAAGCGCAGCAAGGTGGGAAGTGAAAGCATCCAAGTCAATATGCTCTAGCTCAATATCCCACTTCCTCATGTCCCCTTCCTTGTAGCCATTGTTTGTGTGAAAGAAGAAACAAGTTTGAATGCAATACACCAAGTCCTTTGCCTTTTTGAGTGTAGTCAATTGCACTTCATTGAGTGGATGGAGTATGTGCTCTAGTTCCTCTCAAATGCAAATGAACTAGCAAACTATTAAGATAAAATTAGAAAGTTAAGAGTTACAAAATTTAAAAATTTAAATTATAAAAAATATAAATGAAACTTTAAAGATAGTAGGTGTGAATAATTGGCCATGGAAGTACCACCAACTATGAGCATCGATCTTATACTTGTCACAAAAAGCATCAATACTAAAGTCATTGAAGCATACAAAATCCATGAACTCAATCCTCACTGCATTCCACATGTCAAGATCAATGAAGAGTCTATGAAGTGCTACCTTGTACCCTTAACTAACTTCAACATCTCTATATGGAGCAATTCTTGTTGACTTAGAAATGAGCCCAACACCATAATAGTGATCATTTTGTTCCATCTCTCTTCAATAATTTTGTGTAGTTGTTTGAAGAACTTTTCTTCAGGATCTTGCTCTTTTGTAGTTATGATAGCTTTCATTTTCTCAATCATTGAGCCAATGTCATCATATATCTCTCCCAAACAAAGCCTATCCATGTCGATGTAATGGATCATACTCAATATGGGCTCAATGAAACAAAAGAGATATTCAACACGATCCCACCAAATGTCATCTAGGATGATCCACTTAATATTTGTTGCCCTTCTAGTGCTAGATTGCCTCCATATGGACAAATTTGGATGATGACCATGTTAGAAAGTGCCTCACAAATATTGACAAGTCATTTGGACAATTGAGTTGAAGGAAAAATGTGTCTCAACAACCTATTTGAAAATCAAAATTTAGAGGAGATGATCGACGATGCATGGATGGAGTGTTGGTGCTGCACGGGCATGGTAGCCCGCGGCTGGTGATGCTGCGGCTGCATGTTGCCTTCCTTCCTTTGCATGTGCATGCGGTCTTGCTGATCGGGGGTGGTGAGTAGTGTGTGGGCATGGGAGGGAGTTTGGAGTGAGTGGATTCAAAGTGGGCAGCATGTAGGGGTTCGGCGTTGGGAGCAAAAACAGTGCTAGTGTAGGGTGTAGGGGTATGGTCGAGGCTTCCAAAAGCCTGGTGATTGCTGGTGCGAAGCCATCTCAAGGTTTTTCTGCGGACATGCATGCACAGATGACAGATTCGTCTTTTGTGGGTGAGAGCTCTATTCTTAAGAAAGTGAATGGTTGTTTGCCGCGGAGTCATGATCGTCCTGTCCTGGTTATTTCTCCTGAATCGATATAGGAGGACATACCTTATTGCAGCCAACATGTTCTGATTTGTAAGTTCTTGGGTATTCGTGTCTCTCTCTCGGCTTTAGAGTCCTGAATGCATCGATCCTGGCAGGTTGAAGGTAATTTTGATCTTTTGGTAGCTGCGAATGGCTATTTCGTGGATGATTTTTCTTGTATCTCGGATCATAATCGTGTTTTTGAGGGAGGACCGTATTTTTACAATCATGTTGGCTTGTTCATTAAGCCCTGGCATGGAGGATTTAATGCGACGGAGGATCTGCCAACACAGGTTCCTGTCTAGGTCTGTCTACCATGGCTGTCGTTGATGTTTCGGAGGGAGGATATTCTGCACCGGATTGCTGCTTTCTTGGGAAAGTCAACTGCCATCGCTCAAAATACTTTAGATAAAAAGGTATTCTCTTATGCCCGTATTTGTGTTAAAATTGATTTAAATAATCCACTACCAAACTCTTTGGAAAGTTGTCTTGGCTCTGCCTCATGGGTTCAACAATTAGACTATGAGTCCCTTCCTTTTCGATGTCGTTTTTTTCATGAGTATGGACACCTTCAGCGCCAATGTCCTCGGGCACCCAAAGCGGCTGGGGTTTCTTCTCCTCCATCATCAGGGCCTTCGGTGGAGAAAGGGGATAAAGGCAAGGCTCCTATGGCTGCAAGTGTGCCCGATAAGGATGGCTTCATTCCTGTTAAGCCGCGGGCTAAAGGGAGGGGTCAAAAGCGAACCTTTAAGGATAAGCAGAGTGATCAAGGATTCAATTGTTTTGAGGTCTTGGATAATCAGGCCTTGGAGGAGGGGATTCCTGTTGAAATTTCTTCAGGGGCCACTGGTATGGATATAGGGCTGGAGCAGGCAATTGTTGTTAAGGATAATTCTTCAAGAGCCATTGGTATGGATACAAGGCTGGAGCAAGCAATTGTTGAGCCTCCGGGTACCTCTGTTGGTTTACAAGATGATATTATATTAGCAGATTTGGCTAAGGAGGTGTTGACTTCAGGTAAAGGAGAGGGGTCATTGCCAGGTCTTGGGGTGCATCAACGCCCTCTTAAGAAGGGTCATTTTGATAATTCCTCTAAAATTGGTCGTAAGAAGGATGTGGACAAGATTAAAGCTACTGGGGATTTGTTGGTGGAATCTTGGTCTATTAAGACCATTGATGCCCACTTCTCTCAACCTACCTCATGATTATTCTTTCATGGAATGCAAGGGGTTGAATAGCACCTCCCATCAAAAGGCTATTCAGGATTTGATTGTGGTTCATTCTCCAGCTATCTTTTGTGTTCAGGAGACTAAACTTCGGGTGGATGCCATGCTTTAGTGTGCTCCTCGTATTTGGTTTTCTGGATAGTGTCAGTGTATTGGTTTTAGGGGAAACTCTGGAGATCTGGCTTTTTTTTGGTATCGACATAAGGTTGTTCCTCGCTAGTGGATTTCTAGCCAATCCTCTATTTTTGTGGTGGCTTTTGTGGTGGAATCTAGTGAGACTATTTTGGTCACTAATGTTTATGCTCTAATTGACATCCGTGGTAAAATCCAGCTTTGGGCCCATATCAAGTATGTTAGGTCTTGTGCACCTTATCTGCCTTGGATCTCAACTGGTGATTTCAATTCTATGTTGTGTTTGGAGGAGAAAAGAGGGGAGTTGCCTAGGCTTGGTCCTGCTTTAGATCTATTTCAGGTAAATGTGGATTCTCTTGCTCTTGTTGATGTTAAACCCTTTAATGGAATTTTCACTTGGAATAATAGACGGAGTGGGCCAGAAGCGATATCTGAGCGGTTGGATAGATTTCTTGTCTCTAGTTTTTGGGTTGGCGGCAGCCTGGTTACTTGCTCTGAGATTCTTGACTGGTGTGGCTCTGATCATTGGCCAATTAAGTTTTTTGCTTTTGCCTTTCCTAATCCAAAGAATCCTCCGTTCAAATTTCAGCTTATGTGGCTTCAAGATTCTTCCTAGTATGATCGTGTTGCTCAATGGTGGCGGGATGGAGCCCCTACGTATGGTACGGCTATGTATTCCCTAGTTAAGAAGCTGCAATATGTCAAGTATCAGCTTAAGCGATGGAATAGGTCGTGTTTTGGCAATCTTCAAGCCAAGAAAAGGGAAGCATAGGATCGCCTTGCTGTTATAACACGCCAGATTCGGGATTTGGGATTTTCGGAGGCTCTTGGGCATGTTGAGCCCCAGGCTCTGAAATTGGAGGAGTGGGAGCTTCGTGAGGAGATTTTCTGGAAACAAAAGGCTAGGATTGACTGGCTTCAGGAGGGTGACAGGAATACTACTTTCTTCCATCATCCTGTGCAAGCTCATCAGAATAAATGTTATATCTCTTCTCTTGTTAATTCTGAGGGTCTTTCGATTTCTTCGCAACAGGCTTTGTCTAGAAAGGCTCGTCAGTTCTACTCTGCTCTGTTTACTGAGCATTCACTTCCTGTTGAGGCTGATGAGAATATGGTCCTCGCCTACATTCCTTCATTGATCTCTAATGATTTGAATGCTTCTCTTACTCGTCCAATTGCTCTATCTGAAGTGGAGGAGGTTGTGTTTGGGATGAATAAGGGGAAAGCTCCTAGCCTTGATGGCTTCCCAGTTGAATTTTTCCAAGATTTTTGGGATATTGTGAAGCTGGATTTGTTGGAAGTTGTTTGGGAGTCTCTTCATAGTAAGCAAATGCTTTGAGCCCTCAATGCTACTTTTCTGGTTCTCATTCCTAAGAAGGAAGGTGTTGATAGGCTTGAATTCTTTAGACCTATTGCGCTCTATAATGTGGTGTATAAGATTATTACAAAATTGATTGTTGAGAGGCTTAAATCCTGTATGCCTGTTGCCATCTCTAAGGAGAAAGGGGGCTTTGTGGCGGGTCATCAAATTCTAGATGGGGTGGTGGTAGCCTCTGAGGTCATTCACTCCATGGCAACCTCTAAGGATAGGTCTATATTCATCAAGTTGGATATGGCCAAAGCTTATGAAAGAGTTAAATGGAGTTTTCTTCAAAAGATTTCGTTGGCCTTTGGTTTTTCTTCTAATTGGGTGAGTTGGACTTTGAGCTGTGTGATTTCTTCCTCATTTTCAGTTATTGTGAATGGTGAACCTTCAAAACTTTTTGGTGCTACCAGGGGGCCTTCGTCAGGGGGATCCACTCTCTCCTTATTTGTTTATTATATTGGCGGAGGGGTTGGGTCGGTTTCTTAAATTTCGGGTTTCTCAAGGCTTGATTCATGGTTGGCAGTGAGGGTTGGGTCTACCAACACTTTCTCATGTCCAGTTTGTGGATGACACCTCTCTTATAGGGTTGGCCTGTATTCGGGAAGCTAAATCCTTTAAACAAGCTTTGGATATCTACCTTGCTGCTTCGGGTCAAAAAGTCAATGAGCTGAAGTCTTCTATTTTCTTCTTTAATACTCCTCAGGCTATCCAGCAACGGATTGCTGCTATTTTGCGGTTTCAAATTGGGTCTCTTCCCTTTGTCTATTTGGGTATTCCTCTTGTTGTTGGTCGTCAGCCCAAGTTCTCCTAGCAGATGTTGCTTGATAAGCTGAGGCGAAAGGTAACTCATTGGACTCATTAGTGGTTGTCTACAACTGCTAGAGTGACTCTTCTTAAGTTTGTTATCCAGGCCCTTCCCATCTACAGGTGCTTTGTTGAAACGGCCCCTATGTATTTCTTGAGGGAATTTGATGCTCTCTCACATCAATTTCTTTGGAGTGGTAATTTGTTGTCTACTAAGTGGAGCCTTGTTAAGTGGGAATCTGTGTGTAGACCAAAGAAGGAGGGTGGTCTTGGTTTACCCTCTACTATTTTGAACGGGCAAGCTCTTGCTGCTAAGCTTTACTGATGTTGGTGTACCAATCAGCACCCTTTATGGGCCTGTATTCTCAACCATAAATATCTTAGGGGTGTTGTTTTTTTTTATGTTTCTCACTATCCTTTAGAAGGGAGTGGTTCTATGATTTGGCATACTTTGAAAGTGGGGGCACATTTGATTAAGCATGCGCTTTTTTGGATCTGTCATTCGGGGTCACAGGCTCTTTTTTGGTTAGACTCTTGGGATGGTCACCCACCAATTCTCTCTACTTTTCCTCATCTCCAGTCCCTTTGTGATGTTTTTACTACGGCAGGTTGGGATAGCGTTGAGCATTATAACGTTGCACAACATTGTGGATCGGTTGTTAGCTTTTGTTGGAAGCAACCTTCTGAGTGGCCACCTAGGGGGTCTGAGGGGGATAGGCGTGAGCTAGGTCAAGTTTTGGCTTCCCGTGCTTGTAACTCTTTGAGGGGACCTGATGTCTTGCCTTGGGATGGTTTTGATTTGTCTGGAAAATACTTTGTGTCCGTTGGTCATAAGCAGTTGGGTAGGCAATTGTTCGGGGATATTGAGGTCCCTTGGTGGAAGCAAGTTTGGCACAAATTGTCATGGCCCAAGTGCAATTTCTTCATGTGGTTAGTGGCTCAAAACCGGTGTCTTACTTGGGATAATTTATGCAAGCGTGGTTTCCAAGGCCCTTCTATGTGTGTTTTGTGTCGTGATTGTGAGGAGAGTGTCACTCATCTCTTCTTCCAATGTTCCTATGCTAGGGAGATTTGGCATTCTTGGTGGAAGGTGTGGAATATGCCCGGTTGCCATGTTTCCTCATTGGTGGAGTTTGTGGATCAGTGGGGCAAGGCCCCTATTTCTACTTCCTTTCTTCAAGTTGCTTGGGCTCTTGCCCATCCTTTATTATCTCAAACCTTTCGCTAGAGAGGAATCATCGGATTTTTCAGGGTGTGTTGTTGGTGGCCCCTCGCTTATGGTGGAAAATTCTGCATTCTTTGGGAGAAACTATTGCGGCTAAGTATGATCTCTATTTCGGTGGATCCTGGTGATGTTGGTTGTTGTAATCGTCTCATCTTCCTCCTTCGCAACAGTAGCTCACATGCAACAGATGTACACATCCTACCCCGAAGGTGAATAGGGAGGGAAGATGGTCCCCTCCACCTCGGGGTGTCCTTAAAATCAACAAAGATGGCTCTTCGCGAGCAAATCATGGTCATGCTAGTATTGGTGGTATTGGTCGGAATAGCTCTGGAGATGTGTAATGTCCCCATTTTAGCCATTCGCTCTCTTCAATAGCTCATCAACCTATTCCAAAAATCCGTAGGCTCGTTGAGGTGAAATTAAGATTTCCATTATTTGGAGGTTTTTGGCATTTCTCATAATTTACTATTTTTAGTACATTCTAATTTTGGTAGTGGTCCTGTTGACACCATCTCGGTAAGTTTACCATTTCAATTGGAGGAGTTGAGTATGTTTGGTTTTAGCTTATGAGGTGAAATATTGGAGAAATACGTTATTTCAAGTCATTAAAGTTATATTTTTGAATTGACCCCTTGGCCTAGTGTTATGACTTGAAGTTGTTTTAAAAGGTGCTCATAAAGGGTGGACACCTCATGGAGGGAATAATTGATATTTTATATTGTTTTAATATGCCTTGGGATTTGAACGCCATATTAAGGGAGAATTAAATATTTTGAAAAGTAAAATATTTCAAAAAGAGAATGGGTGTCCTTTCTTGGAGGGAAAAGGTGGAAGGTGAAAGGTCATCTAAGAATTCCAATTAAGAGAGTGTTTGCTCCAGATTTTGGTATCCATTGTCTTATGCTAATGTTATGCTGTCGAAATGACTTCATGAATTTGGCTTCGAGGAATGCTTACCTCCAAGCATTTGTCCAATTTTGTGTTTGAAAAATAACACCTAGTTGGTTTATGGCTGCTTCTCATTCAAATTAGCAGATTGAGCTTCTTGGTTAATGAATTTTGAAGATTTCTTGAGTTTTTAAGTTGCTGGTTCAGTCATGGCTGCAAGGCGAATTTGAAAACAGCTTTAAGGGTGAATTTTATTTGCACATGGGTATTGTTCCTATCAAATTATATGCTTGAGGCGCCTCTTTTTGTGCAAGGACAGATTTTATAGTGTAGTGGATGATTTTTAAGGTGAGGTCGACCCTCTCCTAGGGTCGTACCATGCATTAAATGCATTGGAATCCGTGTTGGGTTGATTTGCTGAGTTTGAAGCTTGGAAAATGATGCTTTCATGGTTGCCTAGCCTTTGAAGTGAAGTACTATCAGTTTGATAGGAGTTTACGAAGTGTTTTAATAGATTTGTCAATTTTGGTGTTTCATTGATTGTTGGTTCAGAATTTCAGTTTGCAGATTTTTATATCAGACTTATTTCAATTCTTGATTTTGGTTTTCTATCTTCAATAATTGAGAGATTATCAAATGGGAGATCATCTATTTCATTGTGCTTTGTAAAAATTGAAATAACACTTGAAAATTGCAGTTGTTTTTTATTGTAAGACTGTAAATAGTAGTACTGTTTCAGTCATTTAGCTTGCTGCATATTTTAGTGCTAATTTTCACATATTTGTAACCCCTAGATGGTTAACCGTCAGTGTGGAGAAAGAACAAACTAATCTCTCATTTATCAGACACTGAAAAGTGGCGAATTCCCACTATTGAGTGGATGCCTGCCGCAACGAATGAATTAATTTTGAATTGTAATGTTTTTCCCCCCACTAATTAAGTGGTAACATGGAAATCTCCCATGGCCGGTTCACCACCTCTTTGCATTCAGTTGTATTTTACTTTCAGTTATAATTTAGTTTCCTCCGCCATATGTTAGCACCTCACCCACATCGGGTCTTATGTGCACATTCTTGGCGTAGAGTGCATTTCATTTGATTATCCTTTGGAAGCTAACGCTAATCAATTGGTGTACTGTTGGTTTGTGTTGTGACAATTCAAAGAAAAAATTAGCCGGCACATTTCAGTGGTATCAGAGTCAAGCTAGGAGCCCCAAGCACCCACAGTGTGGCTTAAGGGGGGTGTTGGAAATTAGCCACACCCGGACCGACGATGGCTAGCCAGAAGGGGCTAGTAGCTCAATTAGTAGAGCACTCCAGTAGAAAATGGAAGGTCTTAGGTTCAAGTCCTAGCTGGTCCAAATGAGCAGCAGCTCAACAAGTGGTATCAAAGCCATCCTGCCATCCTGTGAAAAAATTCAGAGTACAATCAATAGATGAGTGACAAAGAAATCAGATTCTTCACCTAAGTTCAGTTTAGCTTTCAGAGGTTCCGAAGATGTTGCATTTTTTGAGGACTAGGTACCTTGAGAAGTCAGATTTTATTGTGGCTTTTGAAGAATTTCAGTTCAAAAGGCAATGTGAACATGAAGCTTCCATACTCCATGAAGAATATCAGAACATGTCGGATGAGTTTAAAGACGGTGTTTATTTGGACTACTACTTGAATTGTGTGTTGATTAGGTATCCTGGGAAATTGGGTGTGGTCAACTACATCAAGAAAAAAATTAAAAGAGAAGCAAAACTTGCCATGGTTGAAGAATCAAGGAAGGAAGAAGCAAAAGTATCAGTTTGTGGGTTGCAGCCCACATGTAAGCAAATTGAAAAGAAAAATCAGTCAACTAGTCTTGAAGATGGCACAAGCAAGGTGCGCATTTTGCCTCAAAATGATAGGGCGCTTGACGAAGATACCTTGGCAAATGAGGAGATTAAGTTAGAATCCCAAAATACACCTGTAGACTTGCATGAGATGGGGAAAATGAAGATTGTTTGGGTAAGAAGAACATAACAGCAGTCTTGAGTCCTAATAAGGATTCAACTGATGAAGATCTCAAGACAAGTGGCTTCACAGAAGATGTTGGTAGAACTGTTGTGTGGGATGAGTGCATTGAAGAAGAGCAAGACAAAGGGAATACTAGTGGTGTCTTTGAACCAGCTTATGATCGTTACCATAATGATATTGTTGGTAGAGATTTTGTAGTGTTTATGCCTCCACTTGTTCAAGGGATGAGTGCATTGAAGAAGAGCAAGACAAAGGGAATACTAGTGGTGTCTTTGAACCAGCTTATGATCGTTACCATAATGATATTGTTGGTAGAGATTTTGTAGTGTTTATGCCTCCACTTGTTGAAGATTTGGTGATGGAAAATTCTTTTTATGTTGTTGTCCAAACCCCTCATGAGTTTTCACAAGACAAATTTATGACAAGAGACCAAGAAGACTTCTTGGGTATGTATGTGGACACTAATGATAAAATCAGCAACACATCTACTTATGATAGTTCCAATGAAGAAAAGAATGATAAAATATTCAAAGCAATCAGCTTTGATGACTTTAATTTTCAGTACAATGATAGTGACATGGGAGGTATTGAGCTTGATCATCAAACTAAACTCTTGGAGGAAGCTACTAATGAAGATTTCAATTTGATTGGAATGAGGAGTGACTCGTTCAAAGAATCAACAATCCAAGAGGAGCATGATGTAAAATGCTCACTCAATTTTTTCTTGATTTCAATACCAATTACAATGCAACACGCACCCGTTAAGGTTAGCTTCAAAACCAAAACGATGCGGAATAGTAACTCTAACCAAGAATGCGCCCTAAGACCCGATGAAAGAAGAGGGGCGGGCATATGGTCAAAGGATTCCTAGGATCTAAATAACTCAATAACTGAAATTGAATGCAACTGAAAGAAACTAAACACCAAGAATGTTCACCAAGATCCTTGGAAGGCGAGGTGATAGCATATGGCGGAGTGCTTATTACAAAACTGAAATGAACTTAAGCAGATAACCAGCCATGAGAGATTTTCCACACTTCCACTTAATCAGTGCGGGGAAAGAAATTACAAATAAAACAATTCATCCGTTGCGGCGGGCATCCACTCAACAGTGGAAATTCTCCACTTAATAGTGGGTGATAAATGTAAATACAAGTTAATTTCCACCACATTGGCGGTAAACCATCCAAGGGTTAAAATATTTGCATTAGAAAACACAAGTAATTGCAATAATAATAATGGTTGGATTAGTACTACTAATTCTCAACCTTACAATTGAAAGAATCTGCAAATTACGAGTGTTACAATAATAGAATGAATGCAAATATAAGAAGGATGAATATAGCAATGTTTAAAACTCTCAAGGACTGAAAATGAAGCCAAAATCTGAACTTAGTGAGGTCTGATAACAAAAACCAGCAGACTAAAATTGTGAACAAGCAAGCTGGAAATCAAAGAAATGCTCATAACTTCATGAATTTACCTCCGAATTGACTGAAACGAAGTGTAAATGTCTTCTAGGAGGATGGTGCCCAAGATCAGATCATAAAACTGCATCAAAGCATCCTTATTTATTTGGCATCAATCCCAATGCCAAGCATGAAAGGTACATCTGGCTGAAAGGGTGATTTGGCTCTTAAAAATCAGATTCTTCATAATAAATTCTCATCTTCTATGAGAAGGGTCGCCCATGGTCAACAAACATGAATCACCAATACCCAGAAGCTGTGAACAAAAGTCGACTTCAGCTATAGATGAACCAGCAACTCCAAAATTGACAATACTCCAAAAATCTTCAACAACAAGGCTCAATCTGCTAGTCTGGATGAGAAGCAGCAATAATACCAACTAGGTGTTGTCTTTCAAACACGAAATTGGATTAGAACTAGGAGCTAAGCATCCCTTGTAGTAAAACTCAAGTTGTCATTTCGACAACATAACAATAGCATAAACATTGGATACCAAAAGTTGTAGCAAAGCTTCACTTGTATAGAAATGGTGATGACTCTTCAGATTCCAAGCATGGGACACCCAATAGCCATTTGAAATATTTTCAAATTCAAAAATAATAAAACTCCTCCAAAGTGGCGCCCAACTTCAAAGCAATAGACACTTTTATTAAATATTTTTTTATTAACTCCTTTATGAAGGCGTCCCCCTTCATGCCCACCTTTTAAACACAACTTGAAGTTATTTCACTAGGCCAAGGGGTCAACTGAAAAATATAACATTAATGCCTTTAATTTATCTTTTCACCAAATAAAGTTTTTAAAACTAGAACTGAAAAACACCTTAATGCTCCAACTGAAGAGAAAACTAACTAAAGTGCTGACAACTGAGATATTGCCAAAATTAGAACTTACGATAAATAGTAAATTCAGATAAATGCCACCAAAACCTCCAACAAGGGAAACCCTAATTTCACCTCAACAAGCCTACGGGCTTCCGGAATAGGTTGGTGAGCTCCTGAACTAATCACTGATGAAAAGGGGACATTACACATGATGATCTTTTTCCTATTGACCTTTCACATTTGGGATCCAGGTCTGATGGCACCAAGATATGATAATGAACCAGAGTGGGATACATTTCCTTTTGATCCAAATGAAGTTTCAAGTTTTGTTTGAATTGCAAGCAATGAAGTGATCATTGGAGGAGAAGTTGCAGCAAAGGCTAATGAGAACGTGAATTCTTATGTTGAAGAGAAGAATGTTTTAAAATCATAAAATGGTTTGGGTGCCATTCAGATTGACACACAAGAAGAGTACGAGAACTTGAAAGGTAAAGATAGAGATACTAATTTGCTTGAAGAAGTTGTTGACAAGTCTTCTATTCAAGAATTATGTAGTGAAGAGGTTAGTAAGGAGGCTGATTTTGAAAATCATGTCAATAAAAGCAAATCAGAAGAGTTGAAGTTGGATGAGCAAAGCTTCTTTTCTGATTATGATCAAGGAACTAAAGAGCTGCAAGTTTTGAAGGATAATTTATTGGTTTCAGAAGAAAAGATTGTTAAAGTGTTATCAAGATTTGATAGCACACACCTTTATACTGAAGAAATCTACTAGAAGTTTCAGTTTGAAGAGAGACCAAATGGAGTCAAAGATGGAGACACTCGTTCTAAAATGCAATCCATCAAAGAGGCATTGGAATACATTAAGTTAGATTATTTGCACTTGCTCTCAAATAGAGATAATGCTATTAAAATTGCAGAGGAGACTTATGATGCCTACCAAGAGAAGGAGAAAGAGGTAGATAGGCTTTGTCTTGATCTTTCCTTAGCTCATCACTCTTTATGCACGGGAGAAAATCAAACACCTATTGCAGCCACACTTGAGGGACAAGAAGCTGATACAAGGATTATAGAGATCAAGCAAATAGTTAAAGGAATAAATGAACTCCAAAATGATGAAACCTTGCTTAATAATAAGGAGATTCATGAAGATGATGGTATTTGGAAAGTATATCCAGAGTGTGAACTTTTGAGTAGGGAAGAAGATTTGCCACAAGAAGGAATAGCTTGCAGCCATGTGGTAGATGAAGAGATTGGTAATGTTTGTGGTATTCATCACGTTACATTCTATGGATCAGCAACTAATGATGGGCATCTTCAAGTGGATAAAGAAGATGTGCATGAATTCTATGAAGACACCAACGAAAGGGATGAAGAAAATATTGTTTCTATGAAGGTGTACAATAATCCTCTATCTTCACATGATTTGTTAAATTATGAGGTGATTGACAATTTCTATGTGGTTGGCGTTGGTAAGAGGTTTTATGTTTTTGACATGCATGATTTTATAGTCAAGCATGAGATAATGTTGGTGGATCCACTCTATATGTCAAGCAACACTCTTTTGGGATGGTTAGTAAATAAGCATTTAATGACATCCAAACTTGAACTGGTTGGTCTTCACTCAGCATTAACCAATGAAAGAGTACCATCTATCCTAAGATGGTTGATTTGGTCAAGTCTCAGAAATATGCATCAAATTGTGGGAGAATTTTCAGGCTTGCCCCTTTGGTTTCTAGATTGTGCATTGTTGATTAGTGATTATTCTAAAATGTTGGTCATGAAAGGTTCAAACTTTGCATTGATGGTTGCAGCTGATTACATGGATTTGTGTGCTCAAGACTTTCACTATAGCTCTTGGAGATATGTTGGGAATTTTTTCCAAAGTGTTGAAATTTATTTTTGGTTGGGAATTCATGTTTAGAATTCTCAACATGGCTTCATGAAGATTGTAGCAAGTACAAAAAGGGATCTTTGGAGAGATAAGGATAAAATTTTCAAAATCTTTGATGTTGCCCCTATCTTTACCAATCATTTGATGATTTTTTTGGTTCATCTATTGGTGAATTGGAGAATTACTTCGAACAAAAGATGGTTCAATGATGGGTTGGAGTTTCTTGAGGGGATGCTTCCAGCCTTGGGCATGAACAGTTGTGATATTATGGACACTAATTTCCATTGTTGCAGTCGTTGTTCAACTCCTTGCACACTGATTTTCCTAAAATCAAATTTTGAGTGGTTCACTTCAGATTTCATGGGCAGCTAGTATACTCATTTTTTCTCTTCTCAATCTCTTATCAATGATGGTTTTTGGTTCCAAAGGTGGGAGATGATGTTTCATAATGATTCAGATCAGACTTGGATGGTGTTTAAGTTCTTTTTCAAAGGCTTTCTTTGTACGATCTCTTGCACTAGTGTTTGGGGCAGCGACCCTTTGCTTGATTTGGTTCATCTTTTTGAGACTTTTGGGAAGAGATTGGTGGAAGTTTTCGAAAAAATTCCTGAATATGTTAGAATTATTCAGAACAGGCATTATACACCCTTGAGGAGCTTTGAGAATGCAGCTGCTATGACTTTGCAAAGAGTTATTTTTTCCTTTGCAAATAGCTATGAAGGAGTCATATTTGTTATTGTGATTCGGTTTGATGCTTTAAGGAGTTATGTTGGTGAGAATATTTTTGAGTTGTTTATATTATTCTTCTTTGTTCTCAAAATGGTGATTGGCATTGACATTGCAGATGTTAATTCCTCAGAGTTTATTGGGCATGAGATGCTACTAGATTTTGATTCGAATCCTTCCATGTTGTTCAGTTTGAATTTCAGGCATGTTATCTCTTTGAGGTTGTGGGAATGGTTTGTGTTGTTCTGGTGCAATGACTACATTTGTATGATTAGAGTAGAGCAGCATCAGCATGGTGGAACTTTTCAGAGATGGACATGGGACCTCGGGATGCTATTTGATTTGGTGGGATCAGTTTGGAGTGTTGTGGCATTGCTTAAGGACAAGCAATTTTGGGAAGGGCGAACTGTAATGTCCCCATTTTGGCCATTCGCTCTTCAGTAGCTCATGAGCCTATTCCAGAAGTCCATAGGCTCGTCGAGGTGAAATTAGGATTTCCATTATTTGGAGGTTTTTGGTATTTCTCAGAATTTACTATTTTTAGTACGTTCTAATTTTGGCAGTGGTCCTGTTGACAGCATCTCAGTAAGTTTACCGTTCAATTGGAGCAGTTGAATACGTTTGGTTTTAGCTTTTGAGGTGAAATATTGGAGAAATAAGTTATTTCAAATCATTAATGTTATATTTTTGAATTGACCCCTTGGCCTAATGTTATGACTTGAAGTTGTTTTAAAAGGTGCTCATAAAGGGTGGACACCTCATGGAGGGAATAATTAATATTTTATATTGTTTTAATATGCCTTGGGATTTGAACGCCATATTAAGGGAGAATTAAATATTTTGAAAAGTAAAATATTTCAAAAAGAGAATGGGTGTCCTTTCTTGGAGGGAAAAGGTGGAAGGTGAAAGGTCATTTGAGAATTCTATTTAAGACAGTGTTTGCTCCAGCTTTTGGTATCCATTGTTTTATGCTAATGTTATGCTGTCGAAATGACTTCATGAATTTAGCTTCGAGGAATGCTTACCTCCTAGCATTTGCCCAATTTCGTGTTAGAAAAATAACACCTAGTTGGTTTATGGTTGTTTCTCATTCAGACTAGCAGATTGAGCTTCTTGGTTAATGAATTTTGAAGATTTCTTGAGTTTTTAAGTTGCTAGTTCAGTCATGGCTGCAAAGCGAATTTGAATACAGTTTTAAGGGTGAATTTTATTTGCACATGGGTATTGTTCCTGTCAAATTATATGCTTAAGGTGCCTCTTTTTGTGCAAGGACAGATTTTATAGTGTAGTGGATGATTTTTAAAGTGAGGTTGACCCTCTCCTAGGGTCGTACCATGCATTAAATGCATTGGAGTCCATGTTGGGGTGATTTGCTGAGTTTGAAGCTTGGAAAATGATGCTTTCATGGTCGCCTAGCCTTTGAAGTGAAGTATTATCAGTTTGATAGGAGTTTACGAAGTGTGGTAAGAGATTTGTCAATTTTGGTGTTTCATTGATTGTTAGTTCAGAATTTCAGTTTGCAGATTTTTATATCAGACTTATTTCAATTCTTGATTTTGGTTTTCTATCTTCAATAATTGAGAGATTATCAAGTGGGAGATCATCTATTTCATTGTGCTTTGTAAAAATTGAAATAACACTTGAAAATTGCAGTTGTTTTTCATTGTAAGACTATAAACAGTAGTATTGTTCCAATCATTTAACTTGCTGCATATTTTAGTGTTAATTTTCACATATTTGTAACACCTGGGTGGTTTACCGTCAGTGTGGAGAAAGAACAAACTAATCTCTCATTTATCACCCACTGAAAAGTGGCGAATTCCCACTATTGAGTGGATGTCTGCCGCAACGGATAAATTAATTTTGAATTGCAATGTTTTTCCCCCCACTAATTAAGTGGTAACATGGAAATCTCCCATGGTCGTTTCACCTCCTCTTTGCATTCAGTTATATTTTACTTTCAGTTATAGTTCAGTTTCCTTTGCCATATGTTAGCACCTCACTCACATCGGGTCTTATGTGCACATTCTTGGCGTAGAGTGCATTTCATTTTATTATCCTTTGGAAGCTAACGCTAATCAATTGGCGGAGTGTTGGTTTGTGTTGTGACAATTCAAAGAAAAAATTAGTCGGCACATTTCAAGATGTTCAATTTATCTTTCCTGTTTATAAGGGTCTTCATACTGATAATTTAATGGAGGCTCAAGCCATTTTATCAGCTATGGAGTGTGGAAGTCAATTGGGGTGGCAAAGGATAATATGTGAGGCTGATTCCCAAGTTGTGGTGAACTTGTTGAATAGGCGGCATTTAGATGATGTTAGCTAGCATTTGGCTTTGATTGCTGAACAGATTCTCAACCTTTGTGCTTCTCTGGAGTTTGTTACTTTCACTCATATCCCTAGAGAATGGAATGGTGTTGCTAATTGTTTGACTAAATGGGCTTCTGATCATATTCATGATTGGAATTTAGTGGATCGGGGTCAGTTACCCCTGGATCTGTCTCAAAAGTTGGATCACTTGGTGGAGCTTGATAGGGCTATGTAATGCCCTTGCTTTGTACTTCTTGTTTTAATAAAAAATTTACCCCTCCTTTATGTTAAAAATCAAAATTTAGAAAAATTAAATTTAAAATAAAATTAAAAAGTCTACTAAAGCGAAACATAATTATTAGAATAAATCTTATTGCTTCACTTACCTTCAACAACTCCAGTTTTGAGAATGTTTTAAATATGCCTTGTGACATATGGTGGTCGATGACAAACATTTATATCTTTTGACCTTCAGCATACACCTATTGGATTCAATCAATTTTGGTGCCAATTTTCCGTAGCATAAAGTTGGGGGAATGGACAACACAAGGTGTCCAAAAAATGTGTGAACAACACTCCTCAACCAATACCCTAGCCACTTTACAATTTTTGTCAGTGTCTGTTATGACTCGCACAACATTTTGAGGGCCCACTTCCTCAATGTTTGTCATAGAAATGCACCATCCTTCACCTCCTCTTCATAATCCATTACTCTCAAAAACATTGCCCCTTAGGGGACACTACAATAACATTGATCAATGGCCGATTTCTTACATCTATCTATCCATTGAAAATAATGGACAACCTTGTTTTGGCCCATGAATCCTTTATGGGCTTCAACGACTCCACTACAACTTCACCTCTCTTTCCAATAAGATGCTATGCACATTCTCAAAACTTGGGCCCTTGTACCCTTTTGGAGCACCATTAATTGTTTTCACCATTTGTTGCCAATATGGTTAATGAACAACATTGAAAGCCAATCCATTTGCAAAGGGTCATCTCACTAATCTCTCAAGACTCATTTTGAAATGGTATTTCCAACAATCCCTTTGATCTATTATGTGTAAAGGCTATGAGTTGTTCTTCAAGTGCGGACAAAAATGGGTAGCTCTCTATAGGTTGGAGACTAGAAGGCGGTGGAGGGGGCTTCATTCTTCAAGATCCTTTCTTTAACAAAGGATGATTTGATTTGCAGCCTACTGCTTGATCTTCTTTTTTTTGCTCATTAATATATCCCATGACTTGTGCTTCTAGAATGGGTACACAATTTTTACTTGGGAGAACTTTGATGTCTAGTCTAGAGATGTGGCACAAATGACCTTTCACCCAATTGTATGATCTTCAATACCTAACATCACACCCACAACAAATCCCAACATAACCCACACCACCAAGAAGCTACTGTACCATATCAACATATTTCAAAAGGAGAGAGTTTGGATTTCTTTTGAAGAAAGGTCAGCCCATGGAGCTAGAACTGGTTGCCATTGTAATACCAATGACAACAAGTTAAATAAACAATGCATTTGAAGAATTGAAACAAATGAAAACAAATATATATATACAACTTAACTCATTTAAAAACTTAAGCATGTGCTATAGATTCATGGAAGAATTAAAACAAACCAAAACAAGAGAATTCATTTGTGAAAAACATGTAGGAAAAAAAAGCCAAAAACTTTGAAAAAAACCAACCTTTTTTGTAGAAATCTTTTTCTACGATCTCCTTGGCAACAAATGAACTCTTGCAAATGCATAGGAATAGCAAACCAAGCACTTCGGAACATTCATTGATCAATCTTCAATTCTATTCGTGCAATGGCAAGCAAGAATGAAAGTTCAGTATGAATAAATAATGTTTTTGTTTTACATTCACAATATGAGAAATGATTTTGTTTTTGTCTTTAACATGTATTGGAATCCACATTTTAGGGTTGAGAGAGTGTTTTTGGTTTTTTAGTCAAAGTTAGAAGTCAAAAAATAATTTAAAATATTTAAAATTTACAAATTCGTCGCGTAGGCATCATTAGCTACCAAATTTGTTGTGGCTCGCCTAGTTTCATCTCAGACAGACCCACAAATCTAAGGCAGGACCCTAGACAACCCCTAGTTTGGACTGGATCTGGTCGTATATTGAAGCCAAACCAGACCTACATCCAACCCGGACTAGACCCAAACCAACAAGCTCGAGAGCTTGATCCGAGAACTTATACAATATCCATTTATAAGCTTGTTGCTATGAAGTAGACTAAAGCCTTGCTCTCAATTGGCTCTCTCCTCTTAGCTTGGCTTCTTATACAATGGGGCTTCCTTTCACTTGATCATTTCTTATTGTATGGATTTTATATAGACTATCTTGTCTAGGATTGCTTGTTTGATTCACCCATTTATGTTTTAGTTTTATTTTGTTTACTTTTTGGTTATTAGAGTTGTCTTTAGCACACACCTAAGAAACTATTATAAAATGTACTTTGCAGTCTCATTGACCTATTTTGGTTATATGAGGACATTAATATTATTTTTTTGTGTTTTTGTTGGCAAATTCCCCATATAAGAAGTCCATCATCTTAGATGCATGACTAAGGGGTATCTCTTCTATCAAATTTACTCAATACTTGGACCAAACCTCATCCATTGGAGTATGCTACACGCAGAAATTGTAATGTCCCCATTTTCCATCCCACCTAATAAAAATTAATTAATTTGATTATTTAATTTTGCCTGGCAAAAAGTGCAACTATAAAGGTAATATTAAATAATTATATTAATGAGGTTATCAAGTGACGTTAGGGAATATTTAAAAGATAATTTAATAGTCACTTTATAAAAAAGTGCTAATTGATTTTGGCGGGAAATCTAAAAAGGTATTATAAAAAGGCCACGAGAGCTCATTTCTGATTATGTGAAGATTATATTTATTTGTTTGCTTTAAGGAGAGCTCTACTTTCAATGACTTGAGGACGGAAACCCTCGAGTTTCAGATTCAAAGGATTGGACAAAAACCCAATTCCTTCCACAGGCAGATTCACATTGTGATGTCCCATACCTCGATTTGCCCTAGAATTCGCCTAAAGATCACAAATTGCAGCAAATTAGGGTTAGGGTTTCACCTTATTAAATAAGTATCCTTTTAATGAAGTTAACCTTGGATTGGGGTCCAGCATTCACCAAACGAACACCGTATGCAAATATGTATATAGAATTGTTAGGGTTAGACAATTGCATTACATCCATAGATTATTAACAATGCAAACATATTTAAATTGTGGGAGAAGGGACATGATGGGTCCGCTCAAAGCCATATGCAAGCTTAAGAGGGTGCATATCGCAACCCTCCCCCTTGGCAACATGTATTTGCTTTCCCCATCAAGGCCACGACTCCCGGAAGACACTTTCCATCATGGGGAGTTGAGCGAGGGTCGTAAGTGGGCCCTATTGGCTTTTTGCCTAACTACCACTCCACCCCAGGCCCATTCTACCAAACGGGTTTCAAACAGTCAAGCATATCACAAGAAATCACTTATTAAACAATCATATTATTATATAAAGTTAAACAATGTGTTGTAATGTCCCCTTTTCCTAGGCAGTGGTCAGATGCAGTGGTTAGTCTACCAACTGGTCCCATAGGCTAACAAGGTGTTCAAGGGACCCTTTTGAGGGTAATCTTTGGCTCTTCAGTAAACCCTTTAGTGCTTATTTCAATATTCTTCAGCTCAGTGCCCAGTTTATTTGTGGTGCACCTTTCGGAGGCCATTTAAAACCATTTGACGCATACTTGCTATTTATAGTAAGTCACAGGTATGATCAACTGGCAAAGTTTCTATATCTGGCAAGGTGGCATAATTATATCCTAGAGTTATATTGGTGAATATTGGTCCTATGCATTTAATATTAATAATGTCAAATAATAAAGTTAAATTAAATAATTTAACTTAATGTGTTATTAAAATATTTTAAAAAGGGACTTTATTATAAAGGGGATATAAGTGATTTAAAAGTATACTTTATAATATAAGTTAAAGTGTTATTTTCAAAGGGGTGATATAAGTGACTTTTAAAGTATACTTTATATCAATCTATCATCAAGAATGATGTTTGGGATATTGTACCTAAACCAGAAGGGAAATTTGTTGTATCTTCTAAATGGTTTTTCAAGATCAAGCATGCGGCTAATGGAAGCATTGAGAAGTACAAAGCTAGATTTGTGGCCAGAGAATTCTCTCAGAAAGAGGGAATAGACTATGAAGAAACCTTTCCTCTGGTTGCTCGTTATACATCCATCAAAACCATTATTGCTATTGCAATAGCTAAGGGATGGAAGCTACATCAGATGGACGTGAAGACAGCATTCCTTAATGGTGTGATTGAAGAAGAGGTATACATTGAGCAACCTGATGGCTTTGAGATTCATGGGAAGGAGTCTCATGTTTGTAGATTGAAAAAGGCTTTTTATGGCCTTAAGTAGGCTCCTCGTGCTTGGTATGAGAGGACTAATCGATACCTAATGAGCTTGGGCTTCTCCAAGAATGATGTTGATTCAAACCTGTACTTCAAGGTAGTTAATGGTGAGGCATTAATCTTGGTTCTTTATGTTGATGATCTATTTCTTAGTGGAGAAGAACATCTCATTATCAAATGCAAGGAGTTAGATTTTGAATTTGAGATGAAGGATCTTAGATACATGCATTACTTCCTAGGATTAGAAGTATGGCAAAGGCATAATGAGATCATTCTAAGTCAAGGGAAGTATACTATAGACATCTTGAAGAGATTTGGTATGATGGATTGCAAATCCATGTCTACACCGATGGAAACCAATTTGAAGAAGTTGAGTGAGTCTGCAACTAGTTCGGATTTGGTGTATCCCACTATGTATAGGCAGTTGATTGAATCATTGATGTATCTAGTCAATACTAGACCAGATATTTGCTATGCAGTGAGTGCACTTAGTCAATTCATGAGTGAACCAAGGCAAATACATCTAGCTGCAGCTAAGCATATCTTGAGATACTTACGTGGCACAGTTGGATATGGCTTAAGATATACTTCCAGTGTAGCTCTTCAGTTGCAAGGATATTTTGATTCTGATTGGGCAAGGAGTGTAGCTGATCGGAAGAGCACCTTTGGTTGTTGCTTTAATTTGGGATCTACTATGATTTCCTGGTGTAGCAGGAAGCAATCTTCAATGGCACTAAGCACCGCATAGGCAGAGTATATTGCAGCTTGTGTGGCAGCTCGAAAAGCAGTGTGGCTTCGGAAGCTCCTTGCAGGATTGTTTGAACAATCATTGGAGCCAACTGTCATCCATTGTGATAATCAAAGCTATGTAAAGCTTTCTGTCAATCTAATGTTTCATGACAGAACAAAAACATGTTGAAATCAAATACCACTATATCAGAGATATGGTATTGAGGAAAGTTATCTAGTTGAGATACATTTGTATTGATGAGCAGACGACTGATATTCTCACCAAGCCTCTCTCCAAAGTGAAGTTTGTGTACTTCTGAGACAAGCTTGGAGTTGTGGAGAATGAAGCCCTAGCTGAGAGGGAGACTCAACATCAGTGATCTTTTGTGATTTGCTTTAAATGCATCTTTCTCTGTGATAGAGAAATTTGAGGTGTAAGCCCTTGTTAATGCATCTTTCTCTATGAGAGAAATTTGAGGTGAAAGCCCTTGGTTCCACCCTCTGGGAGTAGCCATGGTGGATGTCATGTTGAGAGACTCTATGACAACATCATGTTGAGAGACTTCGTGATGACTTTTTTGTACTTATGTTTATCCACCCTCTGGGAGTAGCCATGTTGAGATGACGACATCACGTTGAGTGACTCCGTGATGGGCACTTGTGCACATGTTCTTTCCATACATGGGAGTAGCCATGATGGACGATATCACGTTGAGTGACTCCGTGATGTGTTCTCTTCTCACATATGGGTGTAGCCATTGTGGGTGTCATGTTGAGAGATTCCATGACCTTGTGTATCGGGAAGTATTCCTCACTAGCTGAGAGGGAGTGTTGATGTTAGCAACGCCAGGCTCCTACTTCCAGCCACGACTTATCAAGCAATAAATTAAATATAGCCTTATCAGCTATTTAATTTATTGGAGACGTCATTTGGTGAAGAGGCGCTTCACTTAAGACAAGAAATAATATTTAATTATGAGGCCGACTTATTTAATTATTATTAATGAGGCCGACCTTGCATTATGAAGGGGTATTAATGAGGTCGACCTTGCATTATGAAGGGCTGCGTCCTCTCCACCGAATTGTGTATAAGAGAGATCATTTCCATTCATTTGATAATCAAGTTCATTCAAGACAATTCACATTCTTAGAAGAAGTTCGCACTTGAGCAGCAGATCATCATCTTGTAACAGCAGATCGATTTCAAGGAGAAATCTTATATCGCTTATATATTGAAGGAATATGAGCAGAAATCTGCTTACAACTCAGGCCCAACACAATGCCGAATTTGATACAATGAGTAATAGCACCTCTCCTAGATGCAAAGATACAATCAAATATGTTTTCTCCTTGAAATCGATCTGCTGCTCAAGTGCGAACTTCTTCTAGGAATGTGAATTGTCTTGAATGAACTTGATTATCAAATGAATGGAAATGATCTCTCTTATATACAATTCGATGGAGAGGACGCACCCCTTCATAATGCAAGGTCGGCCTCATAATTAAATATTATTTCTTGTCTTAAGTGAAGCACCTCTTCACCAAATGACGTCTCCAATAAATTAAAATAGCCGATAAGGCTATATTTAATTTATTGCTTGATAAGTTGTGGCTGGAAGTAGGAGCCCAACACTGCTAACATCAATAGTGCATAGCATCATTTGTATTTGAGAGAGGCATTTATTCTACTGTATGACTGCTACAAACTTTATACTTCATTTTGGCATCCATTTTTAGAGGGTTTCAAGGCATATTTTACTTGTGAGTTCATGATTTGTAACCCCCAGATTTTTTGGGTGTTGTTGTTTTAGATAATAGGGGATATTTTATAAACTGGGTTGTCGATATTTTGTGAAAATATTGAGTATCTAAGCTGATATAAAAATTGGGAACTTTCAGCTGTTTATTCCCTATTATGTAATGTTCAAGTTTTGAGTTGAAAATTATTATTGCAATATCTTCTACTTTGCTACATTATTTTGTTGTATCAAACATTGCAAATATATCACAAAACATTCATCAAAACAAAGACAGGCAAAATCAAAAAAGTAAATATTCTATCAGGGGTGGGATATTTTAGTGGTATCAAAGCACAGTTATTCTTGCCATCCTGTTGGGTAAATTATAAAATTCAGTTGGTTCACATCTCTGCTTTGTTGAGTGACCAGCACTCATAGATTTCAGTTTCAGATTTAAATTATGGATTCAATCAGTGACAAAGAGTTGGCATCAGATGATGGAAAGTGGTTGGCAATATTACTCTACAAAACAGGTAGTAAGCTCGACAGTCAACCTCAACCTAGGGATGATACTTTGGTCACACTAAAAACAATAGAAGAATGTTTGAGTCTTGTTGAGCAGTTGCCTTATGATTTGTTGCAGATAGTTATGACTCCAGCAGTGACTTCTTTGGGTGAGCACAAGTTATTGAGACACGAAAACAAGGAGATAAGGCTCACTGTTATTCTTTGCCTTAATGAAATTATAAGGATTATAGCTCCTCAAGTTCCTTATAATGTTGGCAAAATGAGGGAGGTCTTGCAGCGGATTATTGGAAGTTGTGATGGGATAGGTGATGTCAGAAGTCCTTCTTTTAGGAAGAGGGTCAAGGTCCTAGAGTTGATGGCATAGGTGAGATTGTGCATTGTTATGATTGACTGTGATTGTAATGACCTTATTTTACAGATGTTTCGTCTTTTCGTGGATTCTATCAGTGAGGAAGATGATAAATCTATTCAGGACTACATGAGGATCATTATGGCTACAATTATTAATGAAAGTGATGAAATTTCCCAACCTATCTTATCTCTATTGTTGGCTGTTCTAAAGCAAGTACAAGTGATGTCTACAACTACTTATAGCTTGGTTCACAGTGTTCTCAAACAATGCAAGGGTAAGCTGAGGCCCTACTTGTTTGATGAGGAGTAAGTGGAAGAAAAGGGGTTCAAATCTGAAGTGGTGGATGACGAGAATGCCTTACATCTTGATAGTTGTTTGACAGAACCCTGGGATGACATTTTCAGCACTCATGAAGTTGATATCAGCCTTGAAAACAAATCAGATTTTATTTGCATGACGCTAATCCTAAACCAGAAAATTTGTATGAGTTTGATGGGTCTCAGGAGTCAAATCAGTTGGCAAGACAATTGAAGGTGAATGAAGATCAGATTGATGCAACCATTAGACACTTTGATGACACACTTCAACTAATGGCAAAGTATTGTTGGAGGATTTCAAAGATACAGAACAATCCTGAAGGAGGACTTTCCATTGAAAGTTCCATGCACTCAGAACAGCGTTGATGGTAACGAAGACCAACTACCTACAGCTACTTTCAAACAAAGATCACCTACTCATGCTTGGTGAGATCTATTTTGATGCGATAAAAGGGAAAGAGGAGGTTGATAAGCTTTCCTACGAGCTTGAGGTTACCAAAGATTCTCTAAAGAGCACTCAAAAGGCCCTTCAAGAATTGGAGATTCAAATAGACAAGCTCTGTGAGGAATTGAGCTTGGCTCAATCAACATCATCCACAATAGAAATTCAATCTTCCAAGGTTGCCATGATGCCTGCAGATGAGAGTGGTACTTATAGGTTGAGGACCTAGGATATAGACATGACGGAGGCAGAGATGCATACAATGTGTGGACCAGCTAGCAGTGAGGTACATGCATCCGCACGTGACAGGGGTCTCTACATTGGCGGAGTAGAGATTTCTATTGGTGAATCTTGTGTTGAGGAGGCAGTCTTGTGTGTCTAGCGTATTGAATTATCACGCTGTCCCATCTTATTTGCATGAGGATTCCAGGGCGTCTACTAGTGGGAGCATGTCTCCTACATCTTCCAGCAGATCGGATAATGCATTGGTTGATGTGGATGGTAGGCTTGAGCCTAATGAGTCATCGAAACTCAAGGAACAGCTGATTGTCACGAAGGATAGGGTTGTCCAAACCTTATCTCATTTCGACAGCACACACAAGTTTGTGGAGTACCTCCCGTGGTCAGCACAATTGGAGGAAAGGCGGACAGGGGTAGTAGTTGGGACTTCCATATCTAGTTTGCACACTATCATGCGTGCCCTAGAGGGAACTAAGTCAAATTACCTCCAATTGCTATCAGATAGAGACTTTTCTATTGGGTTCGTAGAGAGGACTTGCGGAGCAACTACCCAATCAGCCCTTCAAAATCAGAGATGTCAGCCACCTCCTGATTCAGGTGTTGAGAAGGACGAGGTGTGCATTCCCAATGACTATGTTGGTCAACCACTAGCGCACGTAGGTGCATTCCATCTTGACTGCATAGTGAGGGGTGCTCATCACTTCTCTTTTAGTCCACACACAAATGATTTGATGGTGCGTAGGTGTGGGTTGGCTTAGGATTCATATCATCCATTGTGGGATGGAGTGTTTCCATCTCCAGAAGATGGAACTATAGATTGCAGGTATCCGACTCTATTACTTTCAGATGGTTGTTTACAGAGTCAAGGATCAAATTTTCATCATGTAGATGTGTCCTTGACAAAGTTTGCAACTTCCTCGTTTCAAAAATTTCCATTGGAGGCATGGCTACATGGAAGTTGTGGCCTCAGTGAGCATGATGGCATTGTTAGTCTAGCTGGTAGTGATGGAGTTCTACTCCATAAGTTGGTAGGGGACGACTGTTCTATTGTTTGGGACAAGGTTTTTTGTCATAATCTTTGGAAGACAGCAGTTGTTTGGGAGTTTGGAGTAGAGTTGTATCATCTCAACATTGGAGAGTGGCATAGGGTTGGTACTCTAGCACCCTATAACCTTGACAATTATGTGTGCATTCCCATAGGTTGGATTTCCAGTCTTGAGGCTGCTGATCTGTTTTATATCAGCAACCTAGGAGGATTTATTACACATCTTTTGGCACCTATGAGGGTTCGTCATCACATCCATGGGAGGTTAGCTAAGGATGGAGAGAGGTGTTGTGATGCTGGCACTTCAAGATGCCTCCATCTTCTCATGTTTGACGGATGTGAGGTTCTAGTGTGTTGGGATCCAGGTGGTAACAGGTTTGGCATGTCAATTCGGTTGGATCCCAATGTGTTGCTTCACCACTCTCAACATGGTGAGAATTATATCAAAGTAGCGCAGTGGAAGTTAGCGGGTGATGTGTATGGCAGACTTCCATTTTGATTATGGGATCCAGGGATTCCTTTGTTTGGTAGATAGCTCTACATTGGGGTAGTTGTTCATAGTGATGTTGAGCATGGTTTTATCTCTAACCAGCGGATGCAATGGATATCTTGTTGGGCATTCTACAGATTGATTTGGGATCTGGGTATTCGGGTGACAGGCCAGTGTATCCAGGTGAGGATTGCTTGAGGACAAGCAATCTTGGGGAGGGCGGACTATAATGTCCCCTTTTCCTAAGTAGTGGTTAGTCTACCAACCGGTCTCCATAGGCTAACAGGGTGTTCAAGGGACCCTTTTGAGGGTAATATTTGGCTCTTCATCAGACCCTTTGGTGCTTATTTCAATATTCTTCAACTCGGTGCCTAGTTTATTTGTGGTGTGTCTTTCGGAGACCATTCAGGACCATTTGATGCATACTTACTATTTATAGTAATTCACTAGTATGGTTAGCTGGCAAAGTTTCTATATCTGGCATGGTGGCATAATTATATCCTGGAGATATATTGGTGAATATTGGTCCTATGCATTTAATATTAATAACGTCGAATAATAAATTTAAATTAAATAATTTAACTTAATGCGTTATTACTTTATTATAAAGGGGATATAAGTGATTTAAAAGTATACTTTATAATATAAGTTAAAGTGTTATTTTAAAAGGGGAAATATAAATGAGTTTTAAAGTATACTTTATATTATAAAGTTGTGCACCAAAAAAGCGAGAAAAGTAAATTAAATAAAATGAAGGCAAATGCAAATTGAGTATTATAAAAGGGCATTTGAAGCTCATTTTATGGATTCATGATTATTGTTCTTGTTTTGGAGAAAATTGGTGAAAAGCTTCAGCAAGGGTTTGCTAGTTGGAAGCCATAGCTTTTTGAGGACGAAATCCCTCAAGAAGAACAGCTTGGTACAAGAGTGAGAGATCTCCCAAGCCAGCTAGCAGACAACTTCATTCAGAGGTAGTGCTTGTGCTTCAACGAATGCAGGAGAGTTTCATATTCAAAGGTTTGAAGGATTAATTGCTGCCATATATTGGACGCCAAGTTCAGAGTTTGATGATATTCTTTCTGTCGTTGATGGTGAAGACCAAGTTTGGACTGTGCGTGGATTTTGAGTATATAAACTGAATGTTTTGGGAGTTGTGCATAACATCATTTGTACTTTAGAAAGGCATATATTCTGCTGTATGACTGCTGCAAACTTTATACTTCATTCTGGTATCTATTTTCAAAGGGTTTCAAGGCATATCTTACCTGTGAGTTCATGATTTGTAACCCCCAAATTTTTTGGGTATTGTTGTTTTAGATAATAGGGGATATTTTATGAACTAGGTTGCCAACATTTTGTCGAAGTATTGAGTATCTTAGCTGATAAAAAAAACTAGAATTTTCAGTTGTTTATTCCCTATGTAATGTTCAGTTTTTTAGTTGAAAATTATTATTGCAATATCTTCTATTTTGCTGCATTATTTTGTTGTAGCGAACATTGCAAATATATCACAAAACATTCATGGAAACAAAGACAAGCAAAATCAAAAAAGTCAATATTCTATCAAGGGTGGGATATTTCATGTGCATACATAAATAAATATCGATTGTAGAAAAGATACACCTAAATATAGAGTATCTATGGTAAACAGCGATCTATTATAATGGGCTATGCTGATTCCTCTTATGTCAAGTTTGTAGCGTGTTTATCCTTCAGCCGATCTACTGTGTCTTTGTGTAATATATTTACCGAAGTGTGTCTTGCTCCAATTTGTCAATCTCCTTGCATTCAAATGTCCTACTCTTATACTTCCCATCATGAATGGACATGCCACTTCATATCACGTACCCCTTTTAAAAGATGTCTTTTACTTGGAGTGATTGCTGCCTTCCTTAAGATAATTAATACCATTAATATTATGCTTGCTTAATCACGGTGTCTTTATTAATTCACTACTTGCTGGTTTTTCATCTTTTAATATTCATTTGATTATCCTCATGTTTGATTTGATGTGTATCGAAGCGATCAAATTCCTCACAACTCTGCGATCTTAGTGTATTTTGAGGGGGCATGACAGTCCTTCCTAGGGGCGGCTCTCATTTTGGCATCACGGTAGTCTTTAAAAGGGACATTCCTCCTAAGTTCGGGGTCAAGTCTATTGTATGCTTCCACGATTCCATCCACATTATCTGTGGGTGGTTCATTTGCTTCTTCCAAGTGTTCCTCACTAGGTAGGAAGGGAGATCTTGTTGGCCTAGTGTTGGGTACCTTTGGGGAGATGGGGTTATTGTTCTCGAAGTGATTAGAGTTAGTTTCCCACCCATTATTGTTGCTCATATTTTGAATAGCTTGGAGGAGTTGGTTGGTTCTTTCATTCCTCTCGTTTTGGTCCATGAGGGCTTGAGTGGTTTGTTCCATGAAGGTTCTCATTTCATTGCTCGGTTGTTCGCTCATGGTGTTGCTTGTTGTAAGCTTCCTTCTTTCCCTTTCTAAAGCTCTTTGAGCCCTTCGGCTATTTTGCATCAACTACCTTTCACAGGATGGCAAGAAAGATGCTTTGATACCACTTGTGATGTCCCCTACCTTGATTACAGCAAATTAGGGTTAGGGTTTCACCTTATTAAATAAATATCCTTTTAATGAAGTAACCTTGGATTGGGGTCCTGCATTCACTACATGAACACCATATGCAAATATGTATATATACTTGTTAGGGTTAGACAATTGCATTACATCCATAGATTATTAACAACGCAAACGTATTTAAATTGTGGAAGAAGGGACATGATGGGTCCACCTAAAGCCATATGCCAAGCCTAAGATGGTGCATACCGCAACCCTCCCCATTGGCGACTTGTATCTGCTTTCCCCATCAAGGCCACGACTCCCAGAAGACACTTTCCATCATGGGGAGTTGAGCAGGGGTCATAAGTGGGCTCTATCAGCTTTTCACATAACTACCACTCTACCCCAAGCCCATCCTACCAGACGGGCTTCAGACAGTCAAGCATATCACAAATCACTTATTAAACAATCTTATTATTATATAAACAATGCGCATTCATAAATAAATACTGATTGCAGAAAAGATACACCTGAATATAGAATATCTATGGTAAATAGCGATCTGTTATAATGGACTGTGCTGATTCCTCTTATGTTGGGTCTGTATGTGTGTTTATCCTTCAGTCCATCTGCTGTGTCTTTGTGTATTATATTCACCGAAGTGTGTCTTGCTCCGATTCGATGATCTCCTTGCATTCAAATGTCCTACTCTTACACTTCCCATTGTGAATGGACATGCCCCTTCATATCACGTATCCTTTCAAAAGACATGTCTTTTACCTGGAGTGATCGCCGCCTTCCTTAGGATAATTAATATTATCCTTGCTTAATCGCAGTGTCTTTATTAATTCGCTGCTTGATGGTTGTTCATCTTTTAATATTCATTCAATTATCCTCATGTTTGATGTGGGTTGACATGTATGGGAGCGATCAGATTCCTCACAACTCAGCGATCTTAGTGTATTTTGCGGGGCCATGACACACATCAGGGTTCGCATTCGTGTTTCAATGGCTAGATTGATCAATTAGATAATTTGTGAGTCTCTCCAGGGAAGACAAATTATCAATGACAAAATTGATGAAAACAATATATATTTCCAATGCTTGTAGCTGAGGTTTTGGCGTCCAGATTTGTGAGGGTTCAGTACTGAGGAGTGGCCGCTATATCTCTGTATTTCAGGAGGTTATCTTTGTTGTTGTAAGAGCTGAGTCGTGGTCTTCCTGAAGCATCATTCTTCCCATATTTGCTATCGCGGGCCTCCAGTTGAGGGGCGCATGAGCATCTGTAGTTAAGGCGTGAGTTTCCTGCCATAATATTCTCTGCCATCAGCTAGACGTGAGCATTCTCCTTGTGGCTGCGTGGACATTTGATGGTCCAGTTCCCTGCGTAGGGATACAATATGCCTGCTGTGTAAATCTGTGATGCATGGAGGATATTCTCAGTAAGAAGTGGGGCTGTTTGTGGACTGAGAATTTATTTCAGATCATCATTATCAGCCTGTATAGTCATTGAAGTCATTGCTGAGTTGAAGTGTCTTTGCTGGGCATCACTATTGGCAACATTCACTGCTTCTCACCTAGGCGTGAATACTTCCAGCTGAGTACTATTTACATCTGCTTTATATATTGTTGTTGCTCAGATTAGTTTGCCTTTAAATTGTAAGTCATTGGCTCTTGTCCTTTAATCTGGACTGTTGTTACATATGTTGTAATTGCTGTTCTATAAATTCCTGAACAGTACCTAGAAGAAATCTGCTTATTGCATGGGTCAGTTTGAATTGAATATGGCACTGTGAATGTAATTCTGAGTGTGTAAACTTATTGAATATCAAACTCAGAAATATGATTGTTAATTGTTCATGCTCTATTCATTGTAATCTGATATACTGACGCTAAAGAAACCAGTGTATGGAAGTTTCTGTATGTCAGCAAATTACTTATGTTCAATACAGTTTAAGTAATTCCCAGTTCAGTTAATGCAATGCTCAATTCAGTTTATGCCATTTTATTTGACAAATGTAATATGTCAAATTGAATATTGGAAATTATCGTGCAAATCTAGTACGGGATTTTACAGAATTGGATGTTGTAGTTTACCCAATTTAAACACACAGATTTGTGCATACAAGCAGTTAACATGTCTCCTTGGAAATTGAACACATGTCCCAACTATGAAAGCGCCAAAAATTTAATGAGCTTGTAAAATTCAAGTAGACATTAACATAATCCCTTTCTTACTATCTTCCTTTCTTTCTTTCTTTCATTCTTTCTTCTTCTGTATGTTATTTTTAAACTTGTAACTAGATGTATTTTAGACACCTGCCTTGAGTAGAAACTGACTTGACAGCATGTCTTCTTCTTCACGGTTCCTTAATCCCTGAACAACATACCCAGCAGAACCAAAAAATCAATGGTCAACAACAAAGCACTGAGCATAATAAGAAAATGGCTGTCCTAGATCAAATTCATGCATCGAAAACAGTTCCACATGTGAAGTTTCTCTAATTTAAACCATGAAGATGTACCTTTGAAAGTATGATATTAGATCTCCACATATGTTGTGATGTTCTTGCAGATACATAACACCTACGGTAGAAAGCACAAAGTTAGCATCCAATAATGAGCAACACTTAAAATAATGCTCAACTCATTGTTCACAGATCTCCCAATACAAATTTTTAATAAACGTGAGATTAGCATATGACCATTGTCTCGCCATCTCATTTACCCATATGGCATCCAAAATGACTATCTTATGTTGATAACTTGATAAAGAAGCTAAAACTCCCATCATGCTTAAGGTAGAAATAATACTCAACCTATGCTCTCCACGCTTTGAAGCATTAGATGATAGCGCTCCTGTAAAGCCAATGCCTGATACTGGAGTTCCTGCTCTACAAAGTTTCAAGGAATACCATGTCTTAATGTTACTAGTGATTGTAAGCAATGATTTGCACCAATAAAAGCATACAGACCTGCCCAACTCAAGACTGACTACCATCCAGAGAGTGTTTTATCTGCTATATGAATTATATGCTTGACTTGTAGAGTATAAGAGCAAAATAAACCTTACAAAAGAATCAAAATATAAAAAAGAATCATACAGGCTTCCTTTTATTTGCATTGAGAAAGGGTCAATTTATCTATGGACTATTAGTTACACATAAAAATCCAACATACCTGTCATAGCAAGTTTTAATGCACGGTTATATGCTAATAAAGCCATGTTGTCCGAAGTTTCCTGGGCTGCAAAACTTGCTGGCACCTGCTAAGAGAAATTTTTAACATAAATATCAGTTCCAATCAAAGCAATTAAAACATAAAAATTAACCCAGCAAAGACAAAACAGGCATCAACTACTTCAGAAAGGTTAAAACAAAAATGCATCTGAAAAAATATTTTGTTGACTTCAAAAAGGCCTTTGACATGGTCCTGAAGGAGAAGCTATGGTGTAGAATGGAAGAACTTGAGATTCCTAGGCACTTAAGAGTGGCTGTACATGGGCTTTATTAGGAGGTTAAAGTCAAAATCAGAACTTCAGCAAGCATTTCAAAAAGTTATAGAAGTGACATTGGGGTCAAGCAAGGGTGCCCCCTATCGCCTACACTCTTCGGATTATATATTGACAAACTCAAAGAAAGGTTAAATTTGCAAGCTGGAGATGGTATCCATTTGGGAGAGTTTATGATTATGCCTTTTTTATATGCCAATGACCTTATTTTGATTGCTAAATCACCTCACAAGTTGCAAGAACACTTATATGCCCTTGAACATTTTTGTAGAGCAGTAGGGATGCAAGTCAATACTAGTAAGACCAAAATCATGATATTCGCTTTCTTTTTTAACCCCACCATCAACCTTGAGATTAGACTGCAGACATCCACCCTCCAAGAGGCTAGTCATAGCTCAATATTAACAAAGATGACCACCTTCAATGGCATCAGAGCAATCCACAACCAAGAACAGCTATGCAAAAATAACAATTCAAACCTATAACAGCAACATGACTTTGTTGTTTAGCACAACCAACAAATACAATTGGAAAGATCCATGCACATCAACAAGGTTGGATGTCAAGATTGAAATGAGGGAAACCTTTAACAATGAATCATAAGGCCACAAATACATACTCAAATCACCATCATTAGACTATTAAACTATGTTGGGAATAACTCGGAAGAAATAAACAACAAGATTACCTATTTTAAGCGATTACAATTTGTCTTTCCACAACAACACTTACAGGAATGGCTAATAAGAAGAAATTAAACAATTATTCCTCAGAAATTCTTCAAATATAGGAATTACACACAATCTCCAAGTAGTATCCACTGTGCACACAATCAAGAGATCTAGAAACACAATCCAATATGTTTTGAATTTTCTAAATGTTTCACCTACACCCAATCACTGGAAATCTGAAAATCTTTACACTCTGAAAATACCTCAAAAACCACAACCAAAATTGGAACCCAAACAACATATACCAAACACCAAGAAATTGGATGCTTTTAGCACTTTGGTGATCTCCTAATGAAATCACTCAAATGGCTACAAGGGTTTTTGTCCTTGGAACCATTTTGCCAAAGGGTTTTCCTTCTCAAGCAAAAAGAAGTAGAACTCACATTCATTCTTGAAAATTGAAATTGAAAGAATGAGCAAGAAAACCTTTTCTCAAAAACAATCCTCCCTGCATAACTTTTTTGAGGAAAAATAATTTAATATTAATTTCTTTTACTTTATTATTCCTTCAAAGTTATAATATATTAGCATGTCCTTTATATGTTTCAAGCTAGAGGCAGGAGAAGGCATCAAAGAATTTCATATCTAGTTTGCTCAAATCTGATGAAAAAAATACCATCATGGTTGTGGTGGATAGACTGACCAAACATGCCAATTTTTGCACTTTGTCACACCAATTTGTAGCAAATATTGTTGCAGCGACTCTATTGAACATCATTCAAAAGCTACATGGAATCCCAAAAATAATAGTCAGTGATTGTGATCCTATATTTACAAGTAACTTTTGGACTCATTTATTCTCTTGTCTAAGCACTCAACTAACTCAAAGCTCATTATATCATCCCCAATCAGAAGGATAATTTGAAGTGGTCAACAAGTGTTTGGAGGTTTATCTCCATTGCTTTACTTCAAATAGACAAGAGTAGGTCCACACTTCATACAAAATAACTTCGTACTTGGCACTATATAGATACCACTACCATCCATCACCTCTTCCTTAAGGTTACAGCCAAAGGTTAGGACAATGGAAGAACACATTCAACACCACCAAGAGGCACTCTCTAGTCTCCAAAAGAACTTGGCAATGGCAGAGAGCATAATAAGCAGCGACCTTATAGACACTGTAGTGAGAAATTTTGAAGTAGGAGATTGGATTTTTGTGCGATTATACCAATATAAACAAATGTAATTGAAACGACAAAAAAAGAATAACAAGCTTTCAGCCAAGTATTACAGCCCTTATCAAGTTCTACAGAAGATTGACAATGTTTCTTACAAACTATAGTTACCTAAGTCTACAGATATACATCTAGTCTTCCATGTTTCCTACTTGAAGATCATTAAACAAAGAATTTTAACCCAAACAGCATTACCAGAGCTTGATGAGGAGGACAAAATCATTTTGAAGGACAAAATCATTTTGAAGCCTAGGAAATCCTTTAGACATGCACAAAGTGTCTAATCAAGTGGAAGAATCTAGCTAGTAATGACGAGACAGGGGAAGATGAAGCATTCTTGTAGAAGCATCCGAGGATCATCAACATTGAGAACAGTGTTGGTTTTAAGGGGAAGGGCATACAACACCCTTAACCTATAGTGCACAATGGAATATGTGTAGCCAACTTGAAGCTAGCATAATCTTTAATTAAGTTAAATGATCATTTATATAGTCTTATATAGGTAGTTAGGTCAGCTTAGGTGGCATCCAAGGCATAAGTATGGTATATATAGGAGCTAGTGGTTAGTTTATCATCATTATATTCCAAATTCTATTCTTGTTGAAGACTTTTGCAGATTGCACCCTCATAATGGCATTACTGTCAAGTATTTGCAAGGTGATTCTTATTATATTTCCAAATATTTGTTGTTCATTCTTCTCTTATGCAAGTTATTTCATCACATGTTCTCACTTTTTCAAAGCTCTGTAAATTTCAAAATAATTGTGAATCTTTGTGGGCTTTGAACATCCTTACATTCAAACCTACATCATTGCTCAAACTTCAAGTGCATTAAACCTAGATTAGAAAAGTTAAAATTTTAAGAGATTATGGAAAGGTTTGAAACCATGTGCATGTTAAATTTGGGATGATATGAAACGATTTCAAATAAGAGCACATATTGTTCAAGAAACTTGAAAAATAATTCCTTAAGGCAATTATTGCGTTCACCATGTTATGGCATTATAAACTTGCTTTGTCTAACCAACTTCCAATATCACTAGATTTCATATAATTTTCATTATCATAATTCATACCATCACATTATCAATTGCCAATTTACACGCATAAAAGTTTTGTTTCAACATGATAGGCAAACCTTAGGAACTCTAAGCAAAGGATTGAGCTTAAACACAAGACCACAAAATGAAGCCAAGGGCTTCGAGCATTCTTGCACCATCACGTTATAAAATTACCCTTTTAGAGTAGAAGTAATGTGATGGTAACATCCAAACCATTTAAATTACCTAGTAACAGAACTCTACGCTCTCATAACAATGGCAAGACTTCTTGCTTTGAAGCACAAGATTCCATGGACCAGGCCATAGCAGCAAAAATCGTTTGGGGAAAAAATCGGCAAACCAAAAGTTTAGGATTTTTTGAAAAAATGGGAAAAAATCATATTTGAAAAAAAATGTAAAAAAATTGTAGAAAAAGTGACAAAAGCTACTCTTTTTTGAAATTTAAGGTCATTTCCATAGCATAGAGATGTAGAGAGCAAATAAAATAGAGAGTTTAAACCATGAATTATAGAAAATAGATTTTTGTTGTTTATATTCATATCACTAATTACATTGCATTGCACAAAATATACTTCACAGTGCATAAATAATGACTAGATGTTGACAGTTGACAAAATGTCAATTACAATATAATTGTGACTTTGTACAAAGTCAACCTCTAAACTAAGTACAAAGTTAGAAAAAATCAAATGTAGCCAATGACAGCTATGCTAGAGGGCAGCAGGTCCTAATGATGAAGCTCCTAGGTCAGAGCCTCTCCTAATTCATTCAACCACGTGACTATCCAAGTTAGCCTCTAGGATCTCGAAATCCTTTGGCTCAAGAAAGTCATCATCACCAGCAATCCACTAAGACTCTGGATCAATCTCATCAAGGTCAATTGGTTCGTCATCCTCAATAGTATTTGTTTTTGTTTATGTAGAAATTAGTCTTGGCCTTACAAGTGAAAAAGATAATGAATACAATTTCAACTAACTACAAGTATATTGAAAGTCTAACCTTGAGCTTTCTTTAGCTTCAAGCGGAGGTGTGGTGAACAAACACCAAGTCATTCATTTGTTGTTGTGTTAAGTGATTGTGTTTCTTGGAGTGTATGTGTTCAAAAACACTCCAAGTACAAAGTTCAAAGTTAATTGTTCCCTAAAAAAAGGACTTCATGAGTTCTTCATTTAAATCTATATGTTGATGGCTATTGTATAACATGTTCATATCCAGTGTACTAATTACTTACCATTTCTAGTTGATGGCAGCACCCCCAGCAGGACCGAGGGGCAATGCCCCTCATGGGGGTTTGGGGGCAATGCCGCTCGCAAGGGTCTGGGGGCAATGCCGCTCGCAAGGTCAAGGGATAGCACCCCTCGTGGGGGTTTGGGGGCAATGCCCCCAACGAAGTCGAGGGGCAATGCCCCTCGCAGGGTCTGGGGGCAGCGTCCCTGGCGTGCTCCCTCCCCCGCCACCAAGCCCAAATTAAGACCTCCAAAACCACACAAACCCTCATGGCGTACATCATTTTGCATTCACAATGAAACCCAAATTAAGACCTTCAAAGCCACACAAACCTTCATGGCGGAAATCATTTCAAGCACAGATAGAATTGATCATTATTGGCGCATCAGCAAAAAAAGTATATGTTTGTGTCATATATAGTTTCATGAAATTGTAATGCCATGATTGCACAAAATGGTTTTTTTAAATTGCACAACATTGATTCATATATCTCAAAGTCTATATAATAGATGTCAGACATATGACTCAATAATTCAAACCAACATATGACCTAGTGATTCAACGCAACCATGAAGGCATATGCAATCATATTTGTTATAATTTCAAGGAAAAGAATGAACTTGTTTGTGTGTAGAGTAGAGTTGACAACGACCAAAATAACTAGTGGACTATTGAGCACGTCCCAGGTCACAATCGGTGCTTCTGAGCTCAAAGCTTCAAATGTAGAGCACATCCTAGTCGCAATCGACTTCCAATAGTAAACCTAAATCATCATGACCCCATATTTATAACAAAAAACATGTGTTTTTAAGGTTTTTCACACGAGACGATTTTATGGCAATTTTTTTGCGATTTAAACGTAGAAAAAATTGTGATTTTCAATGATTTTTTCGGAGTCAACACTCTTGAAAATTTTGTGATTTTTAGGGTAAAATTTGGGAAGCCAGGTGATTTTTTAAAAATTGCTATTTTCACGATTTTTTGGCAATTTATGCTTCTTTGGAACAGACATTATTGCACCATCGAATTATAGAACTCACGAAATGTTGACAGATAACACAAGTAAAAAGTAAAGCGGACACAATGCATACAACTTCTCTGTGAAAGCAACCAGTAAAAAGGTTGAGCCATCATTCATTATATAACCACACAATGAAAACAAGGGCTTCTACGACAACCGCAACATCACACCGTGACAAATCCAAAACAAAGACAAATTCACGCATGAGGATGTGGGGAGCCTAATGAAATCATTTAAATTTCCAGTGTCAACTTCGCCTAAAATGAGACAAAGAAATGTGAGGAATACAACAGTAGGAAAAGATTTTCTGAAACTCCTTTTTAACCTGTACCATACAGATAAAACAGGATATACTAAAGTTTTGAAAAGATTTTCATACGCAGCAAAATGAAAATGAAATGCTTCAAAGAAGACAGGGGTCCCAAGCTTAGGAACGAAAGCAAAGGAAATGACCCCAACACGAGTGCAACATAATGAGAACTTTATGAGAAGAAAAGTAATTTACCAAAGGAGGCAATATCTTAGAGATGGGAAGCAACAATAGTGTAATTTTTATATTGAGTGAACAATTCCCATAAGAATTGCAATTTAAATATGATCAAAAAAAAAAGCTCAAATGGTAAAAGCATGTTACTTCCAAAGAGGATTCCCAAGATCAAATCCCTAATATAGATGATTCAGTGTTGAAATTCGATAAAAGAGCACATCCAACTTAATGGTTTGCAGGCCCCAACAGAAAAGACTGGTTGGAAGTCCAGAGCACTCCTAGTAATGGCATCTAGGCTGACGGATTGTTAAAGTTGCTCCACACACCAGTTGATTAGTTCCCTTATAAATTTTTAATCAAAGACTATGCAAATGTTATCGTGAATTTCCATTTGCAGTGAAAATAGTACCTTTCCTAACAACTGGACCATGGACATGCGAGAATAAGGAACCACCGCCTCAAGAACTGTTGAGGACGCTCCAGGTACACTCATTAGCCATCCTAATGCCTGAAAATGCAAATGAATAAACATGGAGTCCACCTGGAAGAGAAAAAACAACTGTAATGAGGAGAGAATTATTAACCTGAGATGCGCCTCCGCTCAAGTAAATAACTGCCTGTGTAGGAGATGCATGAATGGCCTCGACAACGGCTTTCACCGCTCCATCCATCCACCCAGTATTCACAACAATAAAGAAAATGCAAGTAACGTCCTAGAGAGACCCGTTCAATTGACATATTCATTCCAATTGCAACCCCCATATGACCACGGACGAAAGAATTATATAAAGACAAAAGCGAAAATGTTATGACAATTAAAGACTAGTTCACATCAGTTCAGGTGTGGAATGGGAAGGTGGACAATACTTAAAGAAGAGTGGGAAGATAGAATATGTTATTTTGGTACTTTGGAGCTAGTGGAGATGAATGACACTACATCATGGAGTGTCTAGCTTACATGGATATTCAAATCAATTACATTGAGATTTTAAAGGTGGGTTTCTTGAGTAACATTTTTGAAGAAGAAAGGATAATAAAAATTGTATATTATTAGATCAAGATCCACAATAGAAGATCCATGATCCAAAAAGAAATGAAGATGAAATAGGTGCTATGTGGGTCGTTTGCTTGTTTGGACTTTTGTGCTTAGCAATGTGGTTGGTTATCCAATGGTCGCATAGGTTGTTTGGCCTCGTGAATGTTATTAAAAACCTTTATTCATTCATTCATTCATGGTGAAAGACAAACCACCAACCGTTTTACTTCCCCGCAAATTATGGAATTCTATATAAGGCTATAAATTTTATTTTATTTTATGTAATGCTTGGACATGGTGTTTTAGGATGCATATACATAAAGCTTCGTTTAATTTACATTAATAATTGGCAATTATGGTTATAGATATCAATAAATTGAAACATCAAATATTAAGGTGTGAAAAGCAAATGTGATTAAAAATTACTTAGCTTGAGGTTTGAAAGATGAACAATTTTGATATGGTAATAAATTTTGGATGTTTCAAAATTGAAGACAAATCTTTCATGTCTATACTTTGACTTTTATTTTTTTTTTAAATTTATAAGATCTACACCTTTTCTAGGATCAAGTATGCAACTCTAGGCCTTTCTTGCATGCACAAATCTATCCTTATGCCACACGGATTTGATCTCGTTAATTTTGCATGTCTATATATTGTATGTTTTCATCTATAGTTGAGGATCGCACACATTTGATATCATCTACTTATTGCATATCTAATGAATTAAGAATACGATACATATATTTTGTGCATTGTTTGAGTAATTAATATGTTTTATTATTACTCTTTTATATATTTGTTTACTTTGTGTTAATTGGTTAAGTAGCTTTGAGTAAACATTTGGCACGGTTGCCAATACAAACTCTAGTGATACACACACAAAGACAAGAATCATGACAATGTAATGGGTTAGTAGTCGAAGAGCTTGTGCAATCAAATGAAGGAAGGGAAGACACATTGACATAAGACTTGATAAACTTGTGGAACATTTTTCTAAAGGAAAAAATATAGAGGGAAGCTCTTGGGAGAGAGTTCCCTTAGGTCGTCGTCTAGGACAATCTAACTGCCAACCCAAAGGTCAATCATCTTCTTGATAGACTATCGAGATTGATTACGTGTCACTACATCATACTACAATATCTTCGAGTTGAGGACATGGAATAATGAAGGTAGTTGATATTGCAATGGTATTGTGATCCCTTAAATGTCTTCCCTAATTATAATGATGCAAAACAAGCTAATAATGCAATGAAAGGAAGAACACAAAGAGTACACCTCAAGATTAGCCTAAGGAATGATAAGCAAGGAAACAAGATGAAATAAAACAATAACTTATTATACCTTTGTGTTGCAAATTCTTTGGTTGGCCCTTGATATTGTGTGCTTTGTATGCTCCTTGGATAGCAAATGAGATCAAATATGCAAGATGAATGAGGATGTAGTAATGGTGAATTCAAATGCTACGGTGAAGGCAAGAAATGCTCAAATGACGAATTGGCAAGAGTTTGGTAACACAAGCATGATTGTCCAAAATGAGAGGAAGGAGGGGGTATTTATAGAGAAATTTGAATTCTCTAGAGAATTCAACGGTTGAGATTAAGCTAACAAGGTCAAAATGGAGGGCTAAGGTGAGTAGAGGACTCACAAGCCCTCAAATCTTGACATGTAGAATGTGAGATGGCTTAGGATGAGATGATGTGGGAGTGAGGTGGAAGAAAGGTACGTGATGTGGAGGAAGGACAAGTACCTTGTAGGTACCTTGGGGGATGAGAAGATTTCTTCAAAAAAAAACTTTTTGTCCCCAAATGAGAGTGAAAAAGACATTTGAGAAATTTTAGAATTCCTCAAAAATCTCCATGGGGAATGGGAAGGTGGTTGAAGAAATAAATGTGAATTAAATTCACATGCTTAAGAGAGTCTAATGGATAAGAGAGGGTTTCCAAAAAGGTGGGGATTTGCCACATGTGAGTGATGTGACAAGTCTAAGGTTCTAGAAATTTTGGGCACATGTAAAATGACAAGTCAAATTTTCTAGAACTTGCATGAGGATAGGGTAAGCTTTGGAAGGATAAAATGTGAATTAAAAATTCACATGGGGTAAAGAGGAGCTTAGGATGAATAAATGTGAATTAAAAATTAACATGGGAAAGGGAGTCAAGGCCAAGAAAGGCAAGTGAAAAGGTTGACTAAAAAAAGGTATGCTAAATGTGGCTAATGACCTTGCTTAAGGTTGTGCAAACACCAAATTAGGATAATTAATGAGAGATTAGAAGCAAGTGGGAGATTATGGAGGATGTGACACTAATATTGATTAAGTGGTGCACATCCTAATCATGGATTAATTTATTTAATCCAAATTAGATGAGGATTATGGAGGATGTGACAAGGAGAGAGAAGACGAGGAATTAAAAATTGATTTTTAATCAAAAGGTTAAGTGACTAAATTAAATAAATTGTCTTATTTATTTAATTTAGAGAAGAAAATGTGTAAGATAAAGTATTTAATTATTCAATTACATACTTTAGTAACATTAGATAGAAAATTAAATAATGATTAAATAAATTATTTAATCATTATTAACGAAATAGACTAGTAGAGTAGACTATTTTGACCATGTGGAAGTGGTCAAATTTAGTTGTCTACAGGTACGAAGAAAAAAACAAAAGGGAAGAAGAAGAGCATGGCATTGATCAATGAAATGTGTCATAATGATAATGCTTGTAGCCTTAAATAGAGTCAAAAAATTAAGTGATCATGAATCAATCCACTAGAAAATAAGATGATCCATGAGGAAAAAAGAATAGAGAGAATGAAAATGATGATTAAGGGCTTAATTTGAAGAAGGTGAAGGGTTTATAAGGGAAAGCCTGAGCCTAACCAAGAGCACAAGCTGAAGTGTGAGCAAAATTTGTAGTCGGGAGAGACAAAGAATCGTCAGGACAAGAGAACATACGAAGGGAGAGTGGGTAGAGATAGCCCAAAATATACCAATATCCAATGAAACATACACCAATCTTGTCAACCAAAATTGAGAATCATTTGTACCATCAACATCAGATGAAGAGGAAAGTGAAGAATAGAAGACTACTAGATAACCATATAAACCATCATTGGTATACGAAGAAGAATCACAGAATAAAAGGTGTATCATAGGGTAAAGGGGAAGACAAGGAGGGAACCCCTAACTTGACTAATAAATAAAAAATTATACTAATAAAACTATCTAAAGGGGAAGTCTAGAGAGAACCTATCAATGGTCTAATAGAGACCATATGCCAAATTGAAAACTAGACATTGAAGAGAGAAGTGAACATTGGAAGATTGAAGTCAAAAATGTCGAGATAGAGGAGCATCAAAGGGACCTCAAAGGAATATTGAGGGTAATAAAAATTGAAGAGAGATGAGTAGAGGATTGTGGTGGTCTGAGATTGCAAGGAACACACTAAAACATATGAATCAAAACTCTCCAAGAAATTTACTATCACAAAAGGTGCAATAGAGAGGTAATTATGGTGACTCCCCCAATGAGTATAAATATGGAGTGGGAGAAACTCCCCAAGTTCATCGAGAATGGGTTAGAGGACCTTATACTATATTATAAAACTTGTGAAACAATCTGGGTAGAAAATGGTCAGGACGACATGGCGTATTGGCTAAGAGTGTTTCCAAGAACTCTTAGAGTTATAACTATTAACTAGTACATTGAACTAGAAGCGACTCATAAAAACACATGGGAAGCATTGAGAAGAGCATTCCAAGAAGAATTCAAACTCCCAAGAGATGATAACAAAATTTTAGTAGAGATATACAACACAAAGCAAGGAAATCATGAATATGTATGATACTACAAGTGTAGACTCAAAGAACTATTGGTCAAACTGGAAGTCCAGCCAATTGACGAATTAAAAAAGAGATGGTTCATCAAAGAGTTGATCCCATCGTTGAGGAAGAAGATGAATATTGTACCCCTATCATCCTATGGTGATGCCTACAATAAGTCAATGAACATAAAAAGTGAAGATAGAACATATTATTGAGGGAAAAGGAGGATGAACAATGATAATGAAAACACATACGATAGCAGCAAAAAAATCAAAGATCATCCAAGCCTTGAGAAAGGATATAATGTGAATGATGAAGGAACTGAAAGATGAGGAGGAAATACAAGGGAAAGCAAAGAAATATGATGCATGTATTGCAACAAAGAAGGTCACACAAAAACTAACTATCCAAAGAAGCTATTTTATGACATCTTCCAAGTAATGGGACATTCCATCAAGGAGTTCCTATATAATTTGAAAACAAGAAGCACATAAGTACTCTTCACCCAAGGAGAATAGTCAACTTGTTTAACCACATTGCCAAAATCACAAAATACTTACTAATGCATCTTTAGGTGGATACCAAAGTAGAAGAGGAAATAAGAATCGGTTCAACAAAAGTGGATCGAGTAGAATATAGTATGATGCAAAGAGGTGACCGATGATCCAGTGCAAAGTGTAACAAATGGGGTCACTTTGCTTGAGAATTCTTAGAGAAACCAAGACAAAATGGGGATTTTGTGTAAGTGATGTGGATCAGATGACCACGAGGACATCGACTTCTTGAAACAAAAAGGCATCAACATGCTATATGTAGAGGAATGAGATGAGGAAGTGCTAACAATTACCAGAGCACAAACAAAGAAAGAAATATAGCCTGATCCTTATATCAAAAAGGAATGAATGAGAGAAACCAAATCTGAAGTAAAATAGGTAATGGAAAAAGAATAAAGAACCTCCCATGGAATTGTAAGTACCTTGTTGTGGTCAAATTTTGAAAAGAGCATCGTACAAAAGATGTTATAGACAATTATATTAGTTAAAATGGCATACCTTCTCTAAATGATTCCATAAATGGGGGTGGTGATCATGAACATACTCGGTGATAAGAAAATTCAATAGCAAGAAGTTTGAAGAAAAGGGATGGTAGTGGAGCCACCACCTAAAGGTGAACAAGCCATGGACTCAATATTGTTGATGGTAAACATTGGGAAGAGATTGATTTCCATACAGATGGAGATCAAGGGAAAGAGTCTAAAAAATATGATTGTTGATGAAGGATCGAGAGTCAACATAGTACCCGAAGAAACATGGAAGTTTCTAGGGAAACTGATACTTTGGCCACTAACATTCTAGTTGGTGGCACTAACCAACATGACATCAAGCTACTGGGAATGTTGATGGCATAGAAGGTGGTGATCGAGACCCAATCTTTCCTATTGATTTTTTTGGTCATCTCATTAGAGAAAATAATACAATGCATTACTCGAGAGAGGATGGTTAATTGTAGCCAAGATATACCATAATTAGAAAATAAATACACTCTCCATAAAAAAATAATGGGAGAAAGTACGTGATTGACTTGAGGAACCAAGTGGTAAGCAAAGAATTGGCATCATCTAACTACAAGTTTGAAGGAGGATCAAGAATGGATGAAGAAAGGAGACTTATGGAACCAAATGACAAAGGAATCTTGGACCTCCAACATTGTTTAGATGATGAGACAAGTTCACTCAGTGGAATCTTCCTCTAGTAGATGGAGGACTAAAAAGTATTCCAAAGGGATTGCAATATGCTACCAGTTAGGGAGATTTAAGGAGAAGAAGAGGAAAAAGCCTCAACATGTTAATAAATCCCTCTAGAGTATGGAGAATATAAGGAGGGAGTGACTAGGGTGGACAACACTTTAGCACATAACTTTAAACAAGACAAGGAGATCATTTATGAAGAACCAAGTAGAAAAAATGTGAACTTAGGAGAAGAGGATAGCCTCCAAATGATTCTAGTTGAAGATGACTAGAATCCAGTGCTAAAGGTAGCGTCATTTAAAATATTCAAAAAATAAAAAGATGCCTTCATGTTAATATACATATATTTCAAAGGTGTACCTCCAAAACTATGCATGCATAAAATCCCTTTGGTACCGAGAGCACAACCCCTACAGAAGAGGCCCTACCAAATGAATAAAAAAATATTTTGATAAGGTAAAAGAAGAAATCCAAAAATGTTGGAAGTAGGAATCATCTTCAAAGTTAAAGTCAACGATTAGGTTTCATCGATTGTAATATCATTGAAGAAAAAATCAAAACAAATTCAGATATGTGTGGATGTTTTCAAAGCCTGAATGCAGTAATTATAAAGGACACCTCTTCGATCTTATTCACCAATTTGATACTGGAAGAGGTGGATGGGCATTAAATCTATTCATTTATGGATGAATTCTTGGGATATAATCAGATAAGCATAATTGAGGAGGATATAAATACAACCGGATGTCATTTGATCTATACAATGCTCTAGTGATTTTCTAGAGGATTACCTTGCATATATTTGACAAGATGTTAGTGGGGAACTTGAAGAATTCTTGGATGACTCGTCGATCTACAATGACAAACACACACATTTGAAGTCCCTTCAAGAATGCATGGAATGATTTAGAGCAACAAAATTAACATTAAATCCAAAGAAGTGTCAGTTTATTATGGCTCAAGGGAAATTGTTGGGGTGCATAGTTTGCAAAGTCATATTGAAGACTGACCTAGATAAAATTCAGGTGATCATAGAAATGAAACCACCACAAAATATCACCAAATTAATGTCATTCTTGGGTCATGTTGGGTATTACAGAAGATTCATCAAAAAAATTGCTCAAATATCCTACACACTGAACATACTCACAAGGAAAGGTCAACCATTCATATGGAAAAAAGACCAAGAGAAAGCCTCAATGAGTTGAAAGTAAGATTGATAAGTTCACCAATACTTTCCTATCCAGACTGGAGAAAATATTTTCATGTGCATGTAGATGCATCAAACTACACTATAGGAGCAACACTGACACAAGTGGGACTGCAAGGGCTAGACCACCCAGTATTTTTTTCCAATCAAATACTATCGAAGGTAGAGAAGAACTATAGTATGATGGAGAGGGAAGCACTCAGAATGGTATATGAGATAAAATTTCAAGCACTACTTGCTTGTTACACCTTTCACATTCTACGTCAAACACCAAGACCTTATGTACCTGTGAACAAGTCGATAATTCAAAGAAGGGTAAGTTGATGGCCTTTATTGTTATAAGAATTTACCTTCAATGTCATTGTTCAATTAGGAAAGAGCCATATCATTTCCAATCAACTCTCTAGGATAAAATCAAGAGAACCTCCAAAGGGAGTAAAATTAAAACTTCCTAGACACACACTTATTCCAAATTGTAACACTACCCCTGTAGTGAGAGAATCAAATATTACCTATCTATGTCCATATTTTTAAAGGAGATGTCATCGGGGGAAAGAAGAAAACTAGTACTATAAAGTAAAACATTCCATCTTATCAATGGGCTGATACAAGATGGGGTCAAACTAGGTACTACAACAATGTATCATAGAAGAAGAAATTTGAGGAGCACTTAAGGAAGCACACGAGAGATTGACTAGAGGAAACATGGAGCTAGATGCTAAAACATGTAAAATAACATTGGAAATTATATGGTGGCCAACATTCCACGCCAATGCTTGAGAGTGGGTGGTAGGATGCAATACTTTCCAGAGAGTTGGAAAACAACTAAAAATAGATTACATGTTGTTGTTCCCATTTCAACCTTGAGAAATTTTTGAGTGATGGGGATTGGACTTTATTGGTCCACTAAAATTCAACCAACTACATCAATGCAAGTACATCTAGTCATTTCCATAAAGTACTTAACCAAATGGGTGCAGGCTCGGGAACTTCCAAACGACACTACAGTAAGTACAACAAGATCTATATATGAGTAGATCATTATGAGGCAATAAATCCTAGTTCAAATTATGAGCGATAGGGGAGGACACTTCATCAATCATGTCATTCAACTAATGCCAATGAAGTTCAGAATTTTTTACAACTTCTCAAGCCCATATTACTCGAGAGTGAACAAATAATCATAATCCATAAATAAGGAACTTATCTTGGTCATTCACAAGTCATGTAGAATTGAGAAAGTTGAATGGTAAGAGAATTTGTTAGTCATACTATGGGATTATTGTATGACATACAAGGTGATGAAAAGCCATGAGCCATTTCAATTAATGCATGGTCAAGAAGTTGTAGCTCCCACTGAGTACATGGTGCCAAGTTTTAGGATTACCATCAAGAAGCAACTAGGCAACACAAAGAGCTTGAAGGAATGACTATTCCAATTAAACAAATTAGATGAAAGGAGATTACTCTCCCAATGGGAAATGGATGTGATACAAAAAAGGAGGAAATACTCACATGAAAAACACCTTCAATGAGAAAAATTCTAGCCATGACAATTGATTCTCAAATATAATGGTCATAATGAATTGAAACTTGGTAAATTCAAGGTGAGAGGGCTTGGTCCATTCAATATATGGGAAATCTCAGATAATGAAGCCATCGAACTAGAGACTCTGGATGACAGAATATTGAAAGATAGTATTAATCGATTGAAATTGAAGCTTATAAAGAGAGAGTGGTCACGATCAACATGGTGGACTAGACAACAAATAGAAGACCTACCATGAAAATACTAGAAAGGCTAGAAGGACCTGATTGCATAAAGGTGAAACCAATTATGCAAAGACCGAAATGATTGCCAATACCAAGGGTTCATTGACACTTAACAGTTGTATTATTTGGACCACCTATAGAATGGATAAAGCTACAAGGCATAATATGACATTTGAAGCATCATATTAAGGACTAAGAAGAGGGTACATAAACTATGAGCTAGATGAAGACTATAAGGAGAGAAAGACAACCAAATAATGGTATACATGAGAGCACTTAGAAGACTGGGAAGAAGAAGGCCCTAGCTTGTGGCTCATGTTCATGACCGAGCATTACTTTGTAGAAGAACAAGATGGGTACAAAAAAGACATAATTTAGTGGGAAATAAAACACAACATAGAACCACCCCCATTGTCAACCTCTAATGGACTATGGTGCATAGTACACAACTCAATGACACCACCAACAATCAAAGGGGGAGAATTAAAATGGTACTATAAAAGAGGGATAATGTACAATAATGATAGTCAAAATTATAAAGGTATAAAAAATCCACCATTGCTACATAAAATATTTGATTTGAATACATAGGAACCTATTGTGAAAAATGATTGTTATAAAAGACTATGGGTATTTCAGAAACAACATCCAATCTCATAATTTATATATGTGGGAAAAAATTATGAAAATGTAAACTATAGAAGACTCAAAATAACTAGGGTACAAGATCAGACCACAAAAATAAAATTGAAATAAAAAATTGAGCAAAGGGGACAAAAGAGAAACAATAAAAATGACGGAAAAAATAAGAAGAAAAAAATTTAAAAAATTCCAAAGTGGAAAACAATTGGAGTTTCATAAATGGAAAAGCAAAAAAAAAAGTGAAGTTAGGAAATATAAAAGGAGAAAAACAAAAGTGATTTAAAAAAAAAAAAAGCTATTGCCTAGGAAAAAATATAAAGTATGGATATTAGTATGAAATTAATTTATAAAGCTTATATGACAAGGAGGAGGCAATAACCTTGTTCAACATCAAAGAAGTTTCCAACATCAAAGAATTTTTCAATGTAAAGACATAGGTGACATCATACAAAGAAGGGTGAATAAAAGAAGTATAGTAGTATGGCCAAGAGTGCACCCTGTATGACCCCTTGAAAGAAAACATAGAGGAATAGCATCATATGATGAAATCCCTTTAGATGGTGAATCTTTGATTTGGATCGCAGCTTGTTATTTCGCTCCTTATGGCTCTAAAGCGTACAAGAAAAGGAATTTAGACAAAGACAACTCATATGAAGCACTAAAAATTGACATAGCGAAATATTGTGATACAGGCAATATTATCCTACTTGGGGAATTTAATGCAAGAACAAAAAATAATCAAGCTCTTTGTTTTGGTAAGGAAGAGGGGAAAAATAGCAATCCTTTGTGGTTAGAGGAAGAAGAAAATCAAAGTTGGCAAAGGGTATCTCAGGACTCAAAAGGTGGTATTTCATCTTTTGGTGTAAATTTGTTGGGTTTTTGCTGCCTCCACAACTTAATCATTTGTAATAGAATAAACACTTTGCCAAGCTCGAGGGATTTCACATGTCATACCCATAATGGACAGAGTGTGGTAAACTATGTCATTGGTTCTCAAAGTATTATACCAAGGATAATAGAGTTGGAAATAGGGAGCTGCCCTATAGAATTAAAATCTGATCATAGCCCCATTTAATTTACCAAAAATTGTATAACAAAGAGCTAGTCTGCAGTTGTGCATTGGGAGTGGCCTTCAAGACAAAATTCTCCTAATCGTTGAGAATCAGGACGTATTTAAAAAAATGCTTGAAAAATAGTTAAAGGAAATAAAAAATGTTGGCAACCTTACTAGAAATCAAAGCATAATAAACAACGACAAGTTGATGACAATTATTCACAAGGCTCTCATAGCTTGCAAAAGAGCCAAGGGTAAAAGGGATCCGAAAAATAGATTTCCAACAAATGTGTGGTATGACGAAGAGTGTAAGGTGGCTAAAAAGAGTTTGAAAATATCAAGAAACGAACAAGCATATAAAAAACTGTATGAAAAATTAGTCAGGTCAAAAAAAGAGGAATACATGATGGTAAGAAGGAGGGAGCTAATCTCTCTTGGAAAGCACAATCCGAGGGGTTTTTGGAGAGAGTTGCAGCAAGCTAGAGGTACTACTAAGAATAGCATCACGGACACCCAATGGCTAGAATATGCAAAAATATTGTATGAAAGATACCAAGGCAAAACCTACCCTCCGACAATTAATTCTAATAACAAAATTTTCTCCTCAAAGGATGTCAAGAGTGGTATTAAAGCTTTGGTGATCGGCAAGGCTCAAGACATTGATGGCTTGCAAGTTGAATATTTGAAGTGGGGTTTAGAGCTCTTGGCACCGCATATCAAAAAGATTTTCAATAGGGTCATTCAACATGGTTTTCCAACAAGTTGGACCACGAGCGTTGTTATCCCTCTCCACAAGAGTGGTGATGTCAACAACGCGTCAAACTATCACACTATAATGATTAATCCTCTTTTTGGGAAGCTATTTGGGAGCATGGTAGAGCAAAGAATCGGTCATTGGGTTGAGAAGGAGAATAAGAGGGTGAAAGGGCAAGTTGGTTTTAGACCAAAGCATTCTACTATTGATTATTGCATTACTCTCAGACACATGGTTGAAATTTTTTAGGACAAACAGGGTGGTGAGGTTTTCTGTTGTTTTGTTGACTTCAAAAAGGCTTTTGACATGGTACCTAGAAACAAACTTTGGGACAAAATGGAACAACTTGGAATTTTGGAAAAGTATAGGGTTGTTGGCCATAAACTGTATGATCAGGTGTGGGCCAAAATCAGAACAAAGGCATATTTTTTTAAGTGCTTCGGGAGCAACATTGGTGTCAAGCAGGGCTGCCCTCTGTCCCCCACTTTGTTTGGGTTGTACATAGACAAATTAGAAGATTTGTTGGACAAGCGGGGTGGTGATGGTGTTCTTTTGGCCATGTTTGTGATCAATTTGTTGTTGTATGTGATGACCTTACTTTAATGGCAAATTTGGAAAATAGTCTTCAACAACATCTAAATGCTTTGGAGCTCTTTTGTCAAGAGGTAGGAATGCAAGTCAACATTATCAAAACCAAGGTCATGATATTTACGTTGAAAAGGGCTAGGAAGCAAATAAATTTTGAGTTTGAGGGAAACACTTTGCAAGTAGTGAATGAATATAATTATTTGGGTCTTTATTTTTGCACAAGACCCAAATCAAAGATTCACCATCTAAAGGGAGATTTCTAGGACAAAAAGAATTAAAGGGGGTTGGAAAGCTCTTTACCTGCTTCAAAACAGATGTAGATTAGCTGAGTTATGGGATTGGAAAACAAAGAAGAATTTATTTGGGTTGCTTGTTACACCTATGGTTTTATATGGCTGTGAAGTTTAGGGTTGTAACATGTTGGCTATGAAGTGGAAACAAATAGAAAGGCTTCAAAAGCACATAATCACAAACAATTTCAAAATAAAAAGTACAGTCCTGTATGAAATTGTTTTGGCTGAAGTTGGTGTCTTCCCACTATAAATGGCACCGTTAATTCATTTATTAGGCTATTTGCAGAGGATAGAGAATACGGGGGAACACTGTTGGCCCAAAATTGTGGTGGAAGAAAAATTATCTAGAAGGAAGAGCACATGGATGAAGCAAAATGTCAAGTGGATGGGGAAATGGGGAATCAACATGCAAGAGTGTCCAAACACAAAAGTTGAAATGAAAATGTATGTAAAAGAGAAATTCAAAAATACCACGTGGTCGAAATAGGTTGGCCAAAAAATAGAACACTATGTTTTTCATTTTAACCCTACTTGTGATCATGAGCAAAAATTCTACATGGGGGTAGATATAAAGTGGAAAGCTAAAATTCTAATAGCCCACTTAAGAACTAGCTCACGTCGTTTGAGATGTGAAATAGGAAGTTGGAAAATATCCAAAGAGGTGTGGGAAGATAGGATTTGTTGTTTCTGCTCTTCGAGTTTAGTGGAGACAGAGTGGCACTACATTATGGAGTGTAAGGCTTATGAGGACATCTGATACTATTACTTAGATTTATTAAAATTCAAGTCTTTAGAGACCTTGTTTGAAGAGGAAAATATCGATACAACAACAAGTTACTTGATCAAAATTCACAGTAGAAGAAACAAAATCAGCAAAGAGTTGGAAAACAATGGGAAGTAGCTCGGTGGGGTTTGTTGTTGTTTTGGTTAAGGTGGTTTCAGTTTCATTTCGTGGGTCCCATAGACCGGTTGGTCTCATGGACATTATTAAAATCAATCAATCAATCAATCAAATCCTTGTATCATGGTACGATGAGACAACCCCTAAATTTGTTTTATACAACGACAAAGGGATTTAAACGATAGTGAACAATGACCAAGGAAAACACACACCATACATTGGAGAAAAGTGCGGAATGTACAACTATAAGAGAAGGCGCAATGGATGGATCAAAATAATGTATGACCTAGACATCCATTACACGTTGTATGATGACCTTGGCAAGTCATACGACTTGAAATTATTTGCACCATACGAAAACAACAAACAAGGTACAATGTACGACAAAGAGAGATAGGAGGTGACAATGCACAAAGATGGTCACAACTAGAACAAGGAGGGTGTAGCATATGATGTTCATACCCCATACAACCTTAGCCAAATATCACCCAAAATATTTACAATGCATGACGAACAATTGGTGCAACCGTATGGTCAACAAGGAGAATTAGAGTATGGGTAGTGTAGAAATAGGAAAGTCAAGATTTGGGTTGGCGATTCTATTATTATACAATACAGATTGATAGTTTTCATAACCATTTTTTAGAAGGATGTGCATATTTAATCATTGTCGGGAAGTTCCAAAATCTCATTGTTGAAAAGTGTTTCTAGCCATGGATGCCAGTAGTAGTAAGGGAAATAAAATAACACACTGTAGACTGCATTTCCACAACCAAAAGAAGAAAAGGAAAATTGGATAACATAGGAATAGATGTGTTGTCATGAGACAACCTCATGAGTAGAGTGTGTAGAAATTAGTGGAAAAATAAATAGGATGACCATGTCTTATAGGTAGCACTGACAAATGCATAGGTTGACAAATTTGTGTGAATCCCATTCTTCAAATCCAAAGATTTTGAAACCTTCTTGAAGGTGATGGTGATGAATTATTGAAGGAACTCCCACAAATTAGTCATTAACTATAGAGGGTTCCCAATAATTATCTCCTTTTGGCCAACAAATTTCCATGTAATTTTTTTAATATTGACCAAATGTACCATCGTGTTCAAACCGATGAGTAAATTCACCTAAGAGTGTAAGGAACCATCATTCAGAAGATTTTTCTAACCTGACTTAACCTAGCAGGAGAAGGACATCATATAGAGTGTGGGTAATCAGGTTTTAAGGAAGATTTTTTCTTACACCCAAATGGAAGTGCATAACATATTTAATCAAGTGTAGATTGAAAAGAGAAAGTAAGGCTTCCAATGTGGAAATATGGGTGATCGAATACATGATTAGGTTGAGCATAGGGAAAGTGTACAATTGGTCTAAATTATTGTCGAAGAGGATCAAATAATTATTGGCATAGAAGCATAAGGATTTTTACATGACACAACAATCTATTTCCCTTCTACTAGATGATATCCACACTCAAGTGCTCGCTGAAAAGTGGGGGAAGTTTCAACCAACAACCTAGATAGACCCATCACTACCAACAACATTATACTCGATCAATCTGGATATATAAGCAACAAGGGAATAAGAGACGACTTAGCTAACTAAAAAGAAGAGGAAACATAGAGAGGCATCAAGAAATAGTGTAGAAGAGGATGCACCAATAGATTTATCCTCCTCCACATCAACCACCACACTGATGGAGGAGTTATCACTGGTATCTACTCCATAGTCACTGTTGGAGATGGACATAGACAAGGTTGTACTAGTGATCTAGAAGGCTATAGGAGTTCCACCAACATAATTAGCCACATTTTCAGTAGTACCCATATTGTTAGGCACACTACCAGTAACTCTAATGGAAACACCAGTGGAACCACCAACATCACTAGTGGTATTGCTAGGACCACCAGTGGTAATTTCAACATCACCAATGGTACCACTAGCACCACCAGTGTCAATGCCAAAATCACTAGTGGTAAAACCAACATCACCAATTCCAATGCCACAATCGCTAGGTACACTACCAAGGTTTACACGCACTTCCAGAACCACCAATAACACCACCAAGACTATTAGACACATTTCTAAGATCATCATTGCCATCAATTACAAATTTTGACCGTTAGATACATTTCCAGGGGATATTCTTGTACTCACCAATGTTAGATAAATAGACCAACAATTAGATATATTCAGGGTACCACTACAGGTTCCAACAATCCCCTCACCAATTCCTTCAAGATTTATGGCCAAGGGTTTCAATAAGGATATGTTAGTCATGGTAATGAAGGGTGCAAAACTAAACTGGTGCAGGAGCACCTTAAGGTCTTTTGGAAGATCTTAGTGATTTTTGGCTTGTAGGTGGTTTTAGCCAACCACCAAGGGAATAATTACTATGTTGTAAAGTCCCTAGGTTGTTTTTGGGAGTTTTTTAGAGTAGTTTTGGCTTAGAGTCTAGAACTTTATGAGTTCCTAGGCAAATCTTGACAATTTGAGCATTTTGGCAATTTATCCTAAAACTTGGAAAATAGCATTAATGTTGTTCTAAGTCCGACCCAAGGGTCCTAGCACATGGGAGAAAGGTATATAAGTTCATCCAAACCATAATACCTGGGTTGGAAGTTCATTTTCACGAATTGAGACTTGGAGAGCATATTGTGTGATTGGAATTCAACAACTTTTGAGTGAAAATTTGTGTTTGAGCCTTCATCCAATCAAGAATGGATTGAAAGGACTGATCTGATGCTTTTAGTTTTTCATTTATGTCATTTACTTACTATACCTAGCACTAGATTAGTCATTTAGACCAACTGGTCATAATTTTGCAATTTCTTGGGTTCTTGGTCTCACTGTCGGTTTGGGCCAGTTTTGTGAATAATGAGTCCCACTTGAATTCCCGTGGCTTTCCTCTCATGGACACTTGGAATCAAGTTGGGGACCATGTGAATAGTGTACATAGTGAATTAGGAGTTTTTTTTTGCAGGGAAAGTGATGAAACCATCAAGCACTAGGCGAGTGCAAGTGCATTCTGGCTAGTGGCTTGGAGAGGACAGCAGTAAAGAAAGTTGCTAAATGGATTGTATCATGCCAATAAATAGCATGGGAGTGTGGAAAAATTTATTCCAAACATTTTTGTGAAAGGAGGAGTGTTGAGGAGGTCAATGAAGCCCTCAAAGTTGGAAAAAGGAGATAAAACCCTAGAAACCCTTGAATTTAGGGGGTATGAGGACAGTCGTATGTACAACCATTTGGGAGACCTTACACCTAGTGAATCTTGAATCCTAGGGTACCACTAGAAATAATATCCAAAAATATTTGGGGGTTGTTAAGACCATTTTTGAGAAAAGCCAAGAAAACGGGTTCTAGGAGGCCTAAAAGGGGCAAAAAGGCTACAAGGCCTAGAAACTAGAAATTCTTGAAAGCGATGGGTAAAAGGTGAAAGTATCCAAAGAATTGGATCAGTAGGGAGAAAAAATAGCTAAGGGACAGTAAGGACACCCTTACCTAAGGCTTGGAGTGGTTAGGACACTTTGGGTCAGTGTGGAGCCCAGGGAAGCTTAGAGGTGAATTGAGAGCAATGGTGAAGAATTTGAAATTGGTGGAGAGTCTTATGAGGTGAGAGGGGTTTAGGAGAGATCCCTGAGTAGGGTAGAGTGGAATACCCTAGGAAGACTAGAGAATAGGTCTTGGGAAGAGCAAGATTTCTCTTGAAAGATAAGACTCCCCATCATAAACTCTCATAGGCACAACCACATGATATCATGCACACTCAAGAGAGTGGGGACCACCTCAGATGCCTTAGCCACCTTTGGTTGTAGAGGAGTTACCATCGCCCAACTCATCAAGTGAAGATGAGGAGGAGGATGAGTCGAGGGTTTGAAGGGCTAATCATTGAGATAACCAAGCTAGACTAGATAGCCCCACTTGGTATGGTCTAAGAGTACATCCATTACCACCATTCGGTGGCAGCAATGATACACAAAGTGAGAGATATATCAAAATTAATAGACATAAGGTAATATCCATTTATGGTGAGGGAAGTACAATAGATATTTTCATTTGTACACACAAATTGAGAGGGGGAATTCACTCATTATTTTACTTCCAGACGATTGTTGGGAGTTGAGACTCTGATATGTTGACAACCTCGAAACTAGCCAAACCTTCACTTAGGGAGGGATTCTAGGGTGATCTTAGCCTTATTCATTATAGAGGATTCCTTTAAGGACATATTATATAGGCTAAAGTGTCAAATGACATCCACTGACGATGTCACACATGAAAAGATTGAATCTTTGAAAATGTTGCAAAAGGTATGAGAGAAGTTAGTTAAGCGTACACAATTTTTTTAGGATCAATGAGTTCAGTAGAAAAAAATCACCACTAATGCGAAACTCAAAGCATCGATCATGGAGGTCAAGATGATAGAGTTTGAAGAGAGATAATAGAGAGTAATGACCATAGAGGCCAAAGTGAAAAAGAAGGATAAATAAATTGACCAAGAAAAATTCCAGTTGATGAAGGTTGCATAGATGGTGAAGGAAGTTGTTTAAAAAATATGCGGGCATCTCAAAAAGAAAAATCTAAGATCAATAGTTCCTTCAGTAATTTTAATTTCTTCAAATCACCTTAAAGACACGTACTACTATGTCATAAAGAAGAAACAAACATATTTCATTTCCCACATTAATCCTTAGAGAGAAGTTAATGCTTAACCAGTTTCAACAACACCAATAACAAATTCAACAACAAAACCAAACAACCATGAAAGATGAAACAAAAGATATGAACACATAGATATACATGGGGAAAACCCTTTTGGGTAAAAAACCCCACACCCCACACTCCAAAATCCCATATCGCCATTGTATTATTCAACAACAAAAATACTTACAATGCAATTGAGGCTCACAACCTTTACAAAGTTTACATCTTGTTCCATTTTGGAGAATATTCGACAGCATAACCCATCGTAAGTGCCTCTCTCAGTGAGAGACATCTTGTTCGACTACATAGCCTCACGGCTTGACCACTGGCCTCTTGGCCTCACTGTCACATAGCCGCTCGGCCTTCACCTTCTATAATATTCATCTCTCAGCTCACAACAACCCAGCCTCTCAACTCGTCTTTGGTTACTACCATGCTCTCTTGGCTACCCGACCTCTTGACCTGACCTCCAACCTCTCGACTTGCACCCAACCTCTCAACCCGACCTAGGGAACCACCACACTCTACCTACATAGCTTCACTCAAAGAGAGACATTTTCTCTCTCTTTCTTCGACTATTCAACTATTGCACTACTTTAGGGTTACACCTCGAGCCACACGCCATCATCTAGAATTTATCGCCATCAGATAAGTAGTTGAACAAATCTTCAACGTCGAACATAGGGTTATCCACCTAACACCATGTCACCCAATCAAAGATACATTTATAACTGTCTCACCAAGTTCACTGAGCACATGGACCCACATACCATATGTCCTCCACATCATTGCCACCTGTCGACCTTTGACATGATCCACCATCCTATTGGGTCCCATATTCGTTACTAGTTAGAAACCAACCGTCACTTTGCAATTGTCAACTCTCCTTCATATACCACTTTCTATGGTGAGGGGTCCACCAAGACATGCGTACACTGCTTGTGCAATTCTGGAGAGTTAAAAGGGAATCAACAATATTTGCAACAAGTCTCCTGGAAAAGACTTAAATATTTAACTCCCAACACTCCAAGTGGTCCCCACATCCGTCAGTATCCAAGTCTATATATCATTGAAAAACTAAAATTCAAAACCTCATGATAGAGGTTGTGAATTTCCCAGAACCTGCGACTTGTAGACAAAGGGGTTGCTTTGTTGCCCAAAACTTGAATTTTTGAACCTCAAGTTGGAGGTTGTGAAGTTTGCAAAACCCATGACATGCTGACAAAAAAGGGAAAAGCCTTCGCTTCATAGTCGCTAAGTCAAAAGGTTATGAAACTTTAGAAACCCATCACTTCATGTAGAAAAACTTGAAAACTAGTGACTTACCTCGAGCCAATAATGGAGGAAAACACAATTGCTCCAGGAAGTCGATCAAGCCAATAACTTTGAGTCACATTTCTCAACATTCTTCCACTTGACGAAGAACTTACTAGCTCCTTCCAAAGAAAATTTAAGAATCTTAAACAATGCTTTTGCGCTCCAACCAAGACACCTATAATGACATCCAAAATGTCCATCAACTTAGGAAACAATCCCAACCATCTACCATAGGAAAAGGAACAAGCCAAGGCGTATATGCACTAGTCTCAAGAACAAAAGTATCAAATCCTACAGATGGCAAGGGCATCAACACTGCCACCACTCCACTATGCTCACAATCCATACAAAAGTAACACAATATTATCTTCAAATCCCTCAATCATGAACACAACCATAAGTCATTTTCCAAAAATAAGATAGAACACCAACAAGAACAACAACCAGAAAATTGACTACTTCCATCCAACTGATCAACCCATGTGACTAAAAATAGCACACACAACAAGCGTTAATCCATCCAATCACACATACCTCCAAGGTATCCACATCAGAAAACTCATGCCACTTACATAGCCAACCCATCAACAATAAAATACAACCTCCAAGTGCCAACCGGTCGAAGAAGACAAAACACATCCAGGAACTCCCACTGCATGGGTAATGCCAAATATGAAAGATCAAAGGCATAACGAGTCTACCAATAGCATAACACAAAGAGTGTAATCATGTAGTTTCAAGGAACCATCCACAAAGATATGTAAAACCTATACAACCCTCACCACAAGTCTCCATAACCAAGACCACTGAGAGAAAATTATATACATCGTATACTTGTAGAAAATCCTTCTACATACATCTCTAAATTCCAATTGTGTCACCTTATTCTCCATGTATCCATGAGCACCTGCAACCGATCATCTCATTCTAAACTCCAAATGCATCACTGCACTATCATGAAGTTCTCAAGCATATGACCAATGCACCCAAAACATAGAGAATTACCAGACCATTATCAAGGCCCCAATCATCTAAACCATGAACTTGTCATGAAATCATGATCTACACATCCCCCTTAGGATATCTCATATTTCAAGTGAACATAATATGGTCTCAAGAGTAATGCATCATGCCAAAACTCTAATGAGCAATCAAGAGTATGCCATGACATGAAACAAAATAAACTCTAAACCAACATCACCTATCAAGCACCACCAACACCTCAACCAAATACTCCAAGAATCCTCCATGGCTATGATATGTTGCACATCTTCAAATAGTGTCCATGCAAATGTGAAAGAGCCCTTCTGCAACAACAAGATCTAAGAGCTCCTCCTAGTAACATTTGCAACACTAAAGAAGACCATTCGCCACCAAGTGATGAATGCACAGTCATTGCTAAAGATCCCAATGAACTGTGATACCCGAGATCTCCAAGCATTATGAACAAACATCTACTAATCTAAAAATCCTTCAGGTCCACACCACAACATGTCCATCTAACAACAATACCAAACAACACCAAGATCTCTAGAACCAAGTAGAGATTATCATCACTGTCAAAAGCTTACACAAAGTGGTATATCCAATCTATCCATGACATTGTGATACACATGCTACGGGTCCCCATAACCAACTATTCAGATACTCAACGCCATTCATCCTTGCATCTAAAAGTAGCTACACCAATGCACAAGTAACCACAGACAAGGCCAACTAACAAGTTTGCACCATCACATAAACAAATCTCATGGATATAGATAGTCCACTTTTGATTTGCCTCACAACAAACATGTAGGTAAAGATAGCCCACAACATTGCATAGCTCATAGATCCATTCGACATAAACATGCAAACCCATCATCGCAGTGGAAACTACAAAATTGATATCTCAAAGAGAATAACCATGTAGACAACATGACTCTAGCACCATAACAAGTTTAGATCCGATTTTCCAATCATGTCCACAACTCAAGCACCATAGTCTAGGATCCCAACAAGAAACACCACGATAATACTAAGTGACAAATCACATACCAACACTCCCATGTAGAGAAGACATCACACCTCCTCAAACCATGCCGAACTACAACTATCTCATTCAGTCACACCCTAAAAGCTAGGGTCTAGAAAATAGCTTAACAACAACTCCACATAACCACAAGTTTTTCTTGATCGTGTAAAACTTGAAAAACCATAGAGCCATGCAAGTACAAACCATCCTTAAAAGGAAACAACAGTTCAAGAACTCCAAGCCCATTTCAAGCCAACACCAAAACCACCAACATGCACATGCATTCGAGAGAGACAAGCTATTTTAGAAGCTTTCAGATCATCCAATGATCAAATCCATAGCCTTCATGCAATTAGGGTAACATAATATTGTGCCTTCCAATACCAAGAAAAACAACCAACATAAGCACACTTCCCCATGGCTGAACACCAACCCAAACTTCTCCATATCACTAGGGAGCCTCTCACACAGACACCCAATATGAAAGCTTTTTGCAACACAACCACAGAGACAATAAAATTCCACCCCATGCATGAGGGTTAAATACTATTGTCATCTCACGAGCTTCAGGTCACATCATTTCAAAATGACCAACTCAAGTTTCTCCATCTTCTCCATCTTCCATGTTGTGTGTTGTTTCAAAAACTTAAATAGAAAAGAAAAAACTTCTACTCATAAAAGGATCAATACATCAGTCGATTCCTCTAGATTTACTCAAGCCTGATAGACTAAGAAATATTCACAAACGGAATATCGAGTACCAACATCTCCAGGGAGGAACAAAACCCAAAAGAAGGCTCTGATACCACTTGTTTGGAAAATATGCGAGCGTCTCAGAAAGAAACATCTGAGATCAGTAGTGCCTTCAATAATTTTAATTTATTCAAATCACCTCAAAGACACGTACTACTATGCCATAAAGTGAAAACATACATAATTCATTTCCCACATTAATCCTTAGAGAGAAGTTAATGCTTAACTAGTTTCAACAACACTATTAACATATTCAACAACAAAACCAAACAACCATGAAAGATGAAACATAAGACATGAACACACAGATATACGTGGGGAAAACCCTTTCGGGTAAAAAACCCCACACTCCAAAATCCCAAATCGCCATTGTATTATTCAACAACAAATATTGTTACAATTCAATTTACGCTTACATACTTTACATAGTTTACATCTTATTCTATTCTGGAGAATATTTGGTAGCATAACCCATCACGACCACCTCTCTCAATGAGAGACATCTCGTTCAATTACATAGTGTCACTGCTTGATCACTAACCTCTCGACCTCTCTGTCACACAACCACTCGCCCTTCACCTTTTGGAAGATTCATTTCTCGGCTCACGACAGCCCAGCCTCTCGGCTCATCTTTGTTTACCGCCGCACTCTCTCGGCAACCCAGCCTCTTGGCCTGACCTCTAGCCTCTTGACCTGTACCCAGCCTCTCGGCCCGACCCAGGTAACCACCGTGCTCTACCTGCACGACTCTGCTCCAAGAGAGACATTTTCTCTCTCTCTCAAACTGTTCAACTACCACACCCCTTTAGGGTTACACCTCAAGCTACATGCCATCATCTAGCATTTTTGGCTATTGGATAAGAAATTGAACAAATCTCCAATGTCGAACTTAGGGTTATCCACCTAACACCATGCCAACCAATGGAAGAGACATTTATTATCATCTCACTAAGTTCACTAAGCACATGGGCCCACATGCCATCTGTCCTCCACGTCATCGCCACCTATTGGCCTTCGACATAATCCACCATCCTATTGGGTCCCACATCAGTCGGCAGTTAGAAACCAACCATCGCTTTCCCACTGTCAACTCTCCTTCATATACCGCTTGCCATGGTGAGGGGTCCACCAAGACATACGTACACCACTTGTGCAATTCTGGAGAATCAATAATATTCACAACAAGTCTCCTAGAAAAGACTTAAATATTTAACTCGCAACAGTCCAAGTGGTTCCCACATCCCTCGACATCCAAGTTGCTATATCGCTGAAAATTAAACTTCAAAACCTCATGACGAAGGTTGTGAAGTTTCCAGAACTTGTGACTTGTTGACAAAGGGGTTGCTCTATCACCCAAAACTCAAACTTTTGAACCTCAAATCGGAGGTTGCGAAGCTCGCGAAACCCGCGACACACCGACAACAAAGGGAAAAGCCTTCGCTTCACAGTTGCTAAGTCGGGAGGTTATGAAACTTTAGAACTCCACAAGTTTTTTTAGAAAAACTTGAAAACCAATGACTTACTCAAGCCAATAATGGAGGAAAACACAACTAATCTAGGAAGTCAATCAAGCCAGTAACTTTGAGTCACATTTCTCAACAACAGCAAGGGAACGAGAGATAATTGCTTAGCACCAAATAAGGATGTGTATAGAGGAGGTTCACAGGTTGTTGGAGTTATGATCATTGACATCCATCTTGACATCATCCATTCATCTAGGGACATCCTCTCACCCTCCTTCCTACTAATTGTAATTTGACTTCTGGGTTGTCAGCTCCCAATTTTGTTGTTGTTGTCTAGAAGATGAATTTTTTGGGGGTCGATGTAGTTGGAAAGATAGAAATAAATTAAAAAATTATTATGTTAGTATATATTTAATTCCCCAACTGTTGGGCGGTTGTACTTGGTAGTTGACGATCGTTGGTGTCCTCAACCAGCATTGGGTAACTATATATTGTATATTTTCATTTGTAGTTGGGGATTGCCCACTTTGGTATCATGTAATCATTGACTATCTAATGAATGAAGAATATGATACATATATATTTTGTGCATTTTTTGAGTAATTATATATTTTATTATTGTTGTTCTATATTTTTGTTTACTCTATTTTAATCGGTCAAGTGGCTTTAAGGAGTAAACAATTGAACACACAAATATACTAAGAAGGGGGTGAATCACTATATTAATAAATTTTATCCTTAACAAATATACCAATTATCATCAAAGTGTCATTAAGAACATTAGATGCAAAAATGTAAATAATTAACACAATATCAAAAGATAACACTAGATTTATGTGGAAACCCTAGAGGGAAAAACCACATTAAGAAAATTTGATTGGATCTACTACCCAAATCTAGCCTCAAAATAATAATGAGATCTTACAATACTTTTGTAGGTACCAACCCATTGGAGACACCAATCCCCAACACAATTTATAGGCACCAACATAAAGGAGACTTCAATCTCCCAATCTGCAAACAAACTTAGAGCACAAGAGTTACCAACCTCACATAAAACAAGAGGTATCAACCTCATAATATACTAAAATAATTGCAATAGAACTTATAGACAATTTTCTGTCAATATGCTTTTAGAATGAATTTTCATAATTCTTCTTTTTCATTTGGACTACTCTACATGCACACTATTCTCTCCTTCACATAAACCAACTCTGCTTTGAAAAATAAGACATGAAAAGCTCAGATAGATTACACACCAATATATAGTCACATTTTTGTACTGTTTAATACATCACAAAAAAATTCCCACTTTAAAAACCTAAAACCACATGCATTAATACAAATATTGATCTAGGATGAAAGACAATCATATGTTGGCTTGGATCAATTCTTAGAACCATTAGCGATGAGAAATTCGGCCTATAAAAATTCTTTCATATTGCTACAATGTCGGCCTATACAAATTTAAATTTTGAACTAGAAACAAGCCATTTTAAGAGTTTGAATTTGGACTATAGTTCTTTCATTTTATGGGCTTGAAGGCATGACAAATATTCAATGACCAAATTTGAACAAACATACACTCATAATATTTGTGACCAATAGAATGCAACTATTGAAAAGTATTAGACATGTGTCATCATCTCGTAGTTCCATGAGACCTTCTCTCTCCTCTTCATAGACACATGGTAACCATTAAATTATCATTAAAAAATCATCGATAGAGATGCCATCTTGGACACACATCGATATTTTGCAAATTCACGCAAATAAAAATGGGATCCACCTTTACCATTACGAATAAGAAAACATATGACACATGTCCCTCATTCCTTCTACCCTATACATGTGTCAACACTTTGCATACTTATGGATACAATACTTTGAAAACACAAATCTTTGTAAAGCAAAAATATAGGGTAACTCAATAACATGATGAAAAGTGGTGTTGACAGGGATTAGCTAGAACTGCACAACAAAATTCAACACTTGCACATGTGATAAATGGATTAGACCATAAGCAAGACAAGTGAGCAATAATATTGAAGGGCTTAAGTTATAACTTAAGTGACCTGGAATCTCCAATAGTGAGTCAACAATAAAATAAAACATAAATTGCTTGACTAGGCAAACACTTAAGGTTTAAAGAGAATCGGGGCTAAAACCCTACCAAGTGCACAAACCCTAACAAAAGAATGTAATCTAAACTATCCAAGGGTATTTGATGTAGACCACAACCATCACTACTACTAGAAAAAATGAACATATTAGAGAAACAAAATATAGTTGAAGTAGAAACCTCCATCTCAAGAGTAACAAAAATACGTCTTAACAATAATGACAGTTTTGACAACATTAAAAACATTTGTAATAATCTCCTTCTTAGAGGCTTTGACATCAATAACAACAAGCATATTTCCAAAAAATCTATAAGTAATAATTAAATTCCAATAATTAATTCAAAACCTTATAGAAAAAATTCAGATACACCACTATGAAGATCAAATGTGCCAAACTAGAGATAAAAAAGCATCGATTTCCCAATCAAAAGTGCCACTTTGTAGATTAGAAGCACAAAATCCCGAATCGGAAGCACCACTGTGATGATCAAAAGTGTCAAATTACAAATCAAAGCGTTGTGTTGGAGACAAAAGTGCTACTTTGTACTTGTAACCTTAAAAATCATAAAATATCAATAAAAAAATTAAATTCAAGGACATGGGTCCCACCAAGCGTGCCAAAATGTGAGTATCAAATTAATCAATCTGAAAAATGAGAATTTAGTAAACCTGATTGGATAGATAATCAAATAGCTACTTCAATGAGAGCGTGTGTGCAGAAAAAGAAAATCAATAAATCAAATAAACCAATGAATTTATCTGCATAATGTGTGTATCTCTTGCTCCATTATACTTGATTGTAATGTTGCAATAATGGATGTGGATTGGTCTTCAAATAATAAGAATATCCTATAATAGCAAGATAGATGTAATGATAGATCATAATGATAATTGTGGATGGTTTGATAGCTTGGAATGATGGTGTACTTATAACTTTCACTTGATGATCAACAATGTAGGATGATTCAGAAGATCAATGGATGAGATTGATTGAGAGGACTTGATGAATGAGTTAATTAGCTGCATGGATGAAATGATTGACTACATGGATGAGTGAAGTGAGGGTGAGTAGAAGTGATTACAAGTTGCATTTTCAATCAACTCACTAAATTAGGAGATAAAAGAATATCAATAGAAATTTAATTCATATGCATGAGATGAAGATATATTTAGGAAATAAATAAAATATTAATTTTACATGTTTTTAAAAGAATTAAGAATAGAAAAATCAATTAAATAAATTTATTAATTTTGGAGGAAATATTAGCTAGTTAAATAATTAGAATTATTTAATTATGGTGGATGAGAAGAATACATGAATTAATTAAATAATTAAAAATATTTAATTAATATGGATAAAAATAAGAAATTAATTAAGTAATTACAAATTATTTAATTAAAATGGTTGAAGAAAATGATAAATTAATTAAATAGTTAAAAAATAACTATGAAAAAGGGAAATGGTGAATTAATTAAATAACTATTTAATTAATATTGATGATGAAAAGTGATAATTTAATTAAATAATTAAAAGTTAATTAATGAGGATAGTGTGTATATTAGTGAGTAAATTGACGAGAAATGATGATAAGAAATTATGATGAAAAAGAGGAAATGCGTTAGCTATTTTTAGGTGTCTATAACTCCATGAATATTCTAGTGAGGTGGGTATAAATTCTTTCAATAATAAAGAATAATGAGAAGATCTAGACTATTAAATGCTATCTTTAAATCAATGATTGACACATTTGTGAGGATGTAAATGTGGAGAGGAATTCAAAGTCCCTAAAATGGGGCCACCACAAGGGGAGGCCTAATGGCATATAAAAGAGATGGTATAAAATAATTGGAACCATTGGATTTCCTCAAAAGATCACCAATTGAAACATCCATAAGGATGTCAACATGTAGTAGCCAATGAAAACCTCCAAAAAGGAAAGGAGGCAAGCAAAAAGGTAGGATATGCAATGGAATTATCACTATGGAAAATAAATCCACCCATGCCATTAGATTGAAGATGAATGACCCACAAAAAAAATTATTTGTGAAGGTGTCATAAAGGCAAAATGAATGCAAGACCAATCATGAGATAGGAGAAAAACCCACTTGAAGAGGGGGCTATTAGGCAACTCAAGCCTTTGAAATTGGTGACAATGCCACCAAATTCTCATTTGGGGATGCCATATACTTGGTTAAAAACTAATGAAGGGAGCTACAATTAACACTGAGATATTGAATAACAAGGAAAAGGGATCCCTCAATACCATGAACATCATGACTTGTGCTTTGAGAAAGCTCGGGTCATAGAAAATTTATTAAAATTTGAAAAGAAGACATTGAAGGACTTGGGAGAGATCTATAGTCTAAGATAGTAAGTTGGAATTCCTTGAACAATCCATCTAAACTAGCATAGATTTCTCAAAGGGAGTGTTATGGAAAATACATGACATGACTTAACAAACTTAATGTCCACCCCTTACAAAATAGCAATATGACATCTATCATTTTTCCACCAAGATGATGCCTCATGAATTCATGTGTTTTTTACCTTTCCCACCCCTTGCTTCCTACTTTCCAAATAATTACAAGGTATAGGATATCAATCTAGTTCCCAAAAATCGGATATATCTCTTCTAAACTCTCAAGGATAACTTATCCCAAACTCAAAACCATATGAAATAGTAGGTAGATCAGCACCAATTTGAGAACATTATTGCTAGGATAGGTGACATTATAATTGTTATCCTAAGTTTATTTATGTGTCTCCATGTTATTTGGAAAGTGGTCTAGGGGACATGAGGGATAAAACATTTATTATTTATTTTCCTATGATAAATTATAATTACATTCAAAGAGGTGGACCCATTATAGTGGTGGTTACAGAGCATCTCGAGAGAATATTCCTCTTGGGCGCCCCAATTTGTGAGTGGGGACCACTTTGGTGTTCATGTCCTTGAATTTTAAAACATGGTTGGGTGCCTAGGTTTGCATGTTGGTGCATTCTCTTGCATGTAGCTGTCAAAGCCATCAAAGAGTTATGGAGCACTTAGGTTTGACCAAATTTGATTGGCTATGGGTTAGGCACCCATGTGAAGGCCATGTGATAATTTAATATTTTAATCCATGTTTATGGGTTGTCCACTAAGGGGGGCATGGATTTTTCCACATGGTTTTTATTGTTGCTTTGGGATACCATTTGTGGTATTATCTTCCACAAAAATCTATATATTGGAGCCTTGAGATGGTGGTTTTTAAGAGTTTGTTTGTAGGTTGTTAGAGAGACAAAGTGTTACAGGATTACAGAGAGGATTGTTGTATTGATGTACTTCCTTGAATATTAATACAAACATTGGATCTCTTTGGGTGTGGAGTTTTTCTTCTCGCAAGGGTTTCTCCATGTATATCTTGTGTCACTTGTGTTTGATGACTTGTGGTATTGCAAATTTTCTTTCATTGTTGCAATTGTCAATCAAATAATCTTTCTATGGCAATCTTGAATATATAATTTCAAATTTTCAACCAATTTAATAAGTTCATATTTCTGCAAGTTATACATTGATTTCTGACATTTGGTATTAGAGCTAATGGTTTTGTTAAGAGGGATGCTTTTCTTTTGAGTGTTGAAAGTTTTTTGGTTGCAATGGGAGCTTGTGCATTGTGGGTTTTGTAGATTTGTCAAAAATATTGAAAACCATGGCTTCTACATCCTATTTATAAATTAAGAAGTTCAATGGAACTAGTTAGGAGATGTGGAAGTTGAAGATGGAGGATCTCCTTTAAGAGAGAGATAGTGGTTGGCAGTTTCAAATGAGAAGAAACCAGAATCAATGTTTGATGAAGATTGGAAGAAAATGGACAAGAAGGCATGAGGAACCATTCAGTTTTGTCTTACAGATTTTTCCCTCTTGAATGTTTCAGAAGAATCTACCGCATATAATTTGTGGAGAGGATAGGTGATATTTACCAAACCAAAAGTCTAACTAATAAGGTATATCTCAAAAGACATTTGTATTCCTTGAAAATGAAGGATGGTGATTCTATTGTAGAACATTTAAATGATTTTAATATGATTATAAGTTAGCTTGCATTTGCATATGTTAAGATAGAAGAGGAAGATAAATATATTTTGATGCTTTGTTCTTTACTCGAATCTTGGGAAAATATAATTGTTGTTGTAAGTGGTGGTGGTAAAGAATCAAAGATGGATAATCTCATTGCAATAATTATTTTAGAAGAGATGAGGATAAATTCTATGAATGTGGGCTGCTAAGATGCTTTACATGTGTGAGGAAGGTCCAAATAAAAAGGAGGGCCTAAAGGGGACAAGAAGAGATACAAGTTGAAAGGATGATCTAAAACCCCTGAGAAGAGAAATTTTCTGGATTTATGGTAAGATAGGGCATGTGAAGGAGTGTTTTAAGAAAAAAATTCAGATACTTCCATAGAAAATTCCTCAAAAGATGGTAATTTTGATGCTTTATTTATTTTTGCTAACACTATTAATGATGATGCTTGGCTTATTGATTCAGGTTGCTCCTATCATATGACTCGTCACAAGGAGTGGTTTACTTCATATTCAACTTATGATGGGGGAGAAGTTTCCTTGGTGATAACAACGTGAAGAAGATTGTTGGTAAGGGAAAGGTAAAGTTGTGTTTTAGTGATGGCAAGGTTAAAATCCTTGATCATGTTTTACATATTCTAGGACTTCCAAGAAATTCTTTCAGTATCCAAGTTGAATGATTTTGGAATGCATGTGATGTTTGATAAGTCTAGTTACAAGTTGGTAATAGGGAGTTTGGTGATAGCTAAAGGACGTCAAATTGAGACTTTGTTTAGGCTTAATGCTCCCACTTTTTGTAACTCTGTCAATGTAACTGGAATTGAAAATGCATGTATGTTGTGGCACCATAGATTGGGTCACATAAGTGAAAAAGGTCTTAAGACCATTTTAAATAAAAAGTTGGTTGGTGGTATTTTCAATTATTCTGTTGGAAAAAATGTTTTTTTTGAGCACTGTGTGTTTGGTAAATATAATAGATCATCATTTCCTAATGGGACTAATAAAACTAAGAGATTATTAGAGATCATTCATTCATATGTGTTTGGACAAGTGGATGTTGAATCTTTTGGAAAATCTTGTTATTATGTTACTTTCATTGATGATGTGTCAAGATACACTTGAATTTATTTTATGCATGCAAAATTTAAGGTTTTCACTGAGTTTAAGTAATTTAAAGCCTTAGTTGAGAAGCAAACAAATTATAAGATAAGGGTGTTGAGATTTGACAATGGGGTGAATATTGTTCTATGCAATTTGATAAGTTTTGTAAAAATGCAGGTATTGTTCAACACAAGACTACTCCTTATACACCTCAACAAAATGGGGTAGTAGAAAGAATGAACCGAACCTTGATGGAAAGAACTAGGAGCATGTTGAGTGGTGCTAAGCTTGATAGATGCTTTTGGGCAAAAGTTGTAAGTATTGCATGTTATCTATTTAATAGATCTCATTGCTCAACTCTTGTTGATAAAAATCCTTATGAAGTGTGGATAGCTAGAAATCATTTTGTTTCACATTTAAGGTTCTTTGGTTGTGAGGCTTTTGTTCATGTGCCTCAAGAGAAGCATTCTAAATTGGATCCAAAAGCACATAAATGCATCTTTGTTGGTTACAGTGAGAATGTAAAAGGTTATAAGCTTTGGAATCCACTAACTCATAAAATGGTTTTCTCTAGAGATGTAATTTTTAGGGACTTTAGAACTTACTTAGGTGAAGAACAACCAAAGGAGAAAGATAAGAAAAAAAAATAGTGCACTTCAAGAAAAATATTGAAAAGTAGGAAGATACACATGTGGAAGAACGAATCAATGGATTAGAGGATGAAAAATAAGAAGAGGGTTCAGAGAGTTCAAATGATATGCAAGATGAGCATGTAGAAGAAGAAGAGAAACAAGAATCCCTTACTCCTACCTTGAGAAGATCCAAAAGATAACAAAATCTAGTTGATAGGTATAGACCATCCAATTTTCGTTGTGTATTTGCTTTATTGAGTATTGATGATGAACCTATATCATACAAGGAGGCTCTTTCTTTAGAAGAAAGCGAGTCTTGGATGCAAGCCATGTAGGAGGAGATGATGGCTTTGGATAGTTGTGATACTTGGGATCTTATGATTTTTTCCCAAAGGAAGGAAGCCCATTGGTTATAAGTGGGTACTTAAAAATAAATTTGGAGTAGATAGATGGTTAGAGAAGTACAAGTCCAGATTAGTGGCTAAGAGCTACTCCCAAAGAGAGGGAGTTGATTTTGGTAAATTTTTCTCTCCTTTTGCTAGGTTAAATTCTAATAGATCTCTATTATCTATTGTTTTTGCTTGTGATTTTGAAATAGAGAAAATGGATGTAACTGCTTTCTTGCATGGGGATCTTTAGGAGGAAATTTATATGTGACAACTTGATAGTTTTGTTGTGAAAGGAAAAGAACACTTGGTTTACAGGTTAAAGAGATCTTTATATGGTTTGAAACAATCACCCTAGATGTGGTACCATAAGTTTGCTGATTTTGCATCAAAGTTGGGTTTTGTTAGGAGCAAGGATGATCATTGTGTTTACATTAAGGTTATTGATGATCATATACTAATCATTTTGTATGTTGGTGACATATTGTTTATGGGTAACAACAAGGTGATGATTGGGGAGCTTAAGAATTAGCTTTTTGGCATATTTGATATGAAGGATTTGGAAGCTACAAAATATATTCTTGGGATGGAGATCAGTAGATATTGGGTTCACAAAAAGCTTTGGTTAAGTCAGAGTAAGTATGTTGATACCATTTTACAAAGGTTTAATATGCATGATTGTAAACTAGTAAATATTCCATTTTTGATTGGTACTAAGTTGAGCTTAGACATGTGTTCTAATTCTAATGATGGTTTTGAAGAAGTGTCTAATGTTCCTTATGATATTGTCCTTGATAGTTTAATGTATGCAATGGTTTGCACTAGACTAGATATAACCCAAGCAGTGGGATTTTTTAGCAGGTTTATGTCTAACCCTAGTAGAGAGCATTGGACTTTTGCTAAGAGGGTGTTTAGATGTTTACATGGTACTTCATATTATTGTTTGGTTTATCATGTTAATAATGATGTGGATAAAGCATTGGATATACAAGTTTTTGTTGATGTAGATTGGGAAGGTGACTTGGATAGTCGAAGGCCCACTAGTGGCTATATTTTTACTTTGTTTGGAGGTACAGTGAGTTGGATGAGTAAGAGGTAGCCTACATTTGCATTGTGCACCACTAAACTAGAGTATATGGTTGCTACACATGCCTCTAAGGAGGATTTTTGGTTATAGATACTTGGTAATGGCATTGGTTTTGATTACAGGACAATGAGGATTAGGTGTGACAATTAGAGTGTCATATGTTTAGCCAAAAATCCTATGTATCATGCTCGTACTAAGAATGTTGATGTTCGATATCAATTTGTGTGAGAAATGATAGAGAATGGTAAGGTTTTGATTGAGAAGGTTGACACTTTAGATAATGTTATAGATTCTCTCACAAAGCCAGTGACCACAAATAAGTTCTCTTGGTGCAGGAAGTCCATGGGCCTTGACCACTGTACTTAATTATATATTTTATTTATATCTCATGGATGTAATTGCAATATATAATGTCAAGTGGGAGAATGTTAGGATATATGACATTATAATTATTATCCTAAGTTGATTTATGTGTCTCCACGTTCTTTAGAAAGTGTTCTAGGGGACATGAGGGATCAAATATTTATTATTTATTTTCCTATGACAAATTGCAATTGCATTAAAAGAGGTGGATCCATTACGGTGGTGGTTATAGAGCATCTTGAGAGAATATTCCTCTAAAACTTCCAACTTTGTGAGTGGGGACCACTTTGGTGTGCATGTCCTTGAATTTTATTTGCATGTTTTTCATGCTCTTGCGTGGTTGAGTGCCCAGGTTTGCATGCAATCATTAGATCCATCAAAGAGTTAAGGAGTACTCAGGTTTGACCAATTTTGATTGGCTATGGGTTAGGTGCCCATGTGAAGCACATGTGATAATTTAATATTTTATTCCGTGTTTATAGGTTGTCCACTAAGAGGGGCATGGGTTTTCTAGGTGGTTTTTCTTTTTGTTTTGGGATATCATTTATGGAATTCTCTCCCACAAACTTCTATATATTGGAGCCTTGAGATGGTCGTTTGTAAGAGTTTGTTTGCATATTGGAGCCTTGAGATGGTCGTTTGTAAGAGTTTGTTTGCAGGTTGTCAGAGCGATGAAGTGCTACCAAATTACAAAGCAGATTGTTGTATTGATGTACTTCCTTGAATATTAATACAAACATTGGATCTCTTTGGGTGTGTCCATTTTTTTACCGTAAGGGTTTTTCCATGTATATCTTGTGTCACTTGTGTTTGATGACTTGTGGTATTGCATATTTTATTTCATTGTTGCAATTTTAAATCACATAATATTTCTATGGTAATACTGAATATATAATTTCATATTTCAAACCATTTTAATAAGTTCATATTGCTGCAAGTTATACCTTGATTTCTAACAATAATCACTAAAGGGGAATTCGTATTCATGTGTCTTCAACCATATAATAAAACTACCTTGAGCTTAGAGGCATATAAAAACTAGTTACAAAATTCTATGGTAGTGGTCTACAAGTTGGATCTCCTCCTGCCCTCCAAAATACATTATGTTTTCCACATCTCTTGTTTAAATAAGTTTCTTGGACAACACTTCACATTAAATAAATGCTTCTTGAATAGGGTGATAAATGTTCTATCATCCTTGAGCTAAAATTAATTTTGGGCCAATAATTGTGCCAAACATGTAACCAAACCATCACAAAGGTTTTGATCTACTGGAAAGGATTGCAACTAAAAGACTCCACTTGGGAACCTCTCCACCAACTTCACAAATAGTTACCATAGTTCAATCCTTTTGGAAAAGGATTTTCAAAGGGGGAGGACATGTTAGGATGGTCTTTACATCCTAACCCTTTATTATTTTGAGGATTGTAATAATCTCAACTTAGTTATTTAGTAGATATTATACCATGTGGATTTATCCCATATGCATCACATGAATTTTAATAATGTAATGAGTTCAATTTAAATACGTATTTATCTCATTGGTTGTACCTTATAAGTTGCTTGTTGTGAGGCCTTTATATGTATGTTTTCATAAATATAAGATTAACTTAGAGTCATATTTTGTAGTAGATATTTTCTCTTAAGGAAGCTTTCCTCTTGAAGAGGCCTACGATACTTGCTCTAGATTCTTCAATATAAGCATACTTACAACTATTTTCCAAGTACTATTAGTTTTTTGCATGCTATTTTTTTTGTTTATTAATATTTTTTTAATGAAATCCTATTAGGAATGTTGAAGTAGTCAAGATCACTTGCAAGAATCCAAGAACTCTCACAAATTTGAATTGCATAAATAAGAAGCAGAATAAATATCATACAATGATTAAAATTTGGAGCATGCAAAAGTACAATAGAGACCTTGAATATAAAGAAAAGGATGAGGATGTGAGATGGTAGGACTGAAAGTTTGACTACCCCTCCAAGATGTGGCACATGTGGAATCACTTGAGGAAAGTTTGAGGATACATATGTGGATATGAGGTGAGAAAAAAGTATAAATAACCTCTAAGTGAGATTAAGTGTAGTATGAATAGGTCAACTAGGAAAAAGTTAAATAGGTTGCTAAAGTACCTTTTCACACTAGCACCCTCCTTAATTGATACTTAGGGAGTAAGCTAATAACTAAAAAGATGAGTCCCAACAACAAGGCTTGATAAGGTACTCATGTACAAATAATGATCTCACACAAACAACAAAAAGGAGAAAAAATCAATGGGAACAAAAATCCTCTCCAAAAGAGAGAAAGAGAAGGATAAGACATCCTCAAAGATGTCCCATGAAGATATGAACATGATGATGGAGAAATCTTGAAGCATGTAAATTCTATTGAAGAAGAAGTGATGGTGTTTTCTAGAATAAAAAAACCTCCAAAGACTATAGATCAAGATAGGAGATACAAAACATTGCCTGAGTGACATTGAGTACACTACTCAACCATGAATACATATATGACACAAATGAAAAAAAAACTATGTGAAGTTGAAGATGCAAATAATATTATGATCAACGAGCATAAAAATAATGCATGAGTGGCGTATAGTATACTACTAAAATAAGCATGGTGCTCTACATAAGTACCATAATCTCATTAATTATGATCAAATTAAAATAAGGTTGCTCCACTACACTAAAACCAAGGAAGCATTAGCAAAACCATGTGATGATACCCCCATTAATATTGACTAGGGAGAGGTATAGGAAACCAAAGTGTGGAACAAAAGTGTGCAAGAGAATTTAGAATTCAACATTACGTCCAATATGATGTACAAGCAACTAAAAAGGGTGTGAAAATACCAAGGCACACATGCATTAGGCAAGAATCAATATGATTCAATATTGTTGTGGAGGGACACTCACTTGATAAAGATGTGATGGAAAAAACCAAGACACTACATAACTCCCCATGGCACTTCATAACTTAGTGCAAGTACAAAAGGTGCACAATAGATGTGCAAAATTCCCCCTTAAGGAATAAAAAATCAGTTGCCACTTTATGGGTAAAAGCACAAACCTATGTCACATTTTCAACCAAGTAAATAGTTTTGAGTGAAACAATTTTGGTTGAAACATTTTCACCCAAAACTACATGGCACATAGAGTTTTGGGGAAAAGGGTTTCACCCAAAACTACAAAAATTGAAATTTTCTCTTTGTCACTTGAAATGCAACTCAATTTATATGTACAGTTTCGATAGAAAGGGTTCCAAGCGAAAAGGTTTCGATCGAAACCCTTTCACCCGAAAATGTCTATGTGGCGTCCTTGTTGGTAGCCACCTCATCTTTTTTAGAATTTTCTAGAAAAAATTGTTGTGCATATTTTGGCACACACGCCCCACCGAAGGCAGGGACCCCCTTTCTTTTGCTCCCGATGGGTTGTTTTTGCTCTCGACAGGTTGTTTTGCTCCCACCTCATTTTGTGTGCCCCTATTCCCAAGCCTGGGTTGGTCATATGCCTTAAAACGACTAAATTTCCCTTTGACCATATTCTCCTATCTGAATTTGCTAACTATTTTTCTTTTACGGGGCCCCCCTTTTTCGCTTTTGACATGCTCCTGCTGATTGGTCCCTGCTCGCCTAACTTCGCTTTTTCCTTCATTTTTGACTTTGGGAACAAGTTGCCTATGGATTTGGGATATTTTCATGATTCCTAAGTGAACTTCCAAGGTTTTGTTAAGTTTAGGGAAGTAGCAGAAATTTCATTGCAGCGCGCTGACCCTCCATCGTCGTCTGTGGGACTTTCCTTGCAGGTTTTCGTCCCTCCATCGTCGTCCATGAGAATTCCTTTGTGAGCCACCATGTGCAGATCGTTGTGTGCTCATTTCCATTTCAAAAGGCGATAACCCTCCGACTTCCCCATTCCAAATCTTTGCCTTTCCGAAAGGGGTGAAAACTTCAATTTTTCATCATCTAAGGCCCATAAAATGAATGACTTCACATGCCTAAAGGGGTATGCATCAAGTTCCATGTGTTTAGACATTGTGGACATTTATTTGCACGTCATTGTCCCTCCATCGTTGTCCATGGTAAATTCCCTTGCGAGTCACCATCTGTGGGAACTTCCCTTGTGGGTTGTCAACCCTCCATCATCATCTGTGTGAACTTCCCTTGCAAGCCATCGTCCCTCTATCACTATCCATGGGAACATCCCTTGTTGGCCACTGTCCCTCCGTTGTTGTTTGTGGGAACTTCCCTTGTAGGTTTTCGTCCCTCTATCACCATTCGTGGGAACTTCCCTTATGGGCCACCGTCCCTTCATCGTCGTCTGTGGGAACTTCCTTGCGGGCTACCATGTGCAGGTTTTCATTTGTGGTTTTCCTTTTTTAAGGGGGTTCGACCCTTAACTTCTCCCACCTAGCAGGCTCCACATCTAGTTTTTTCCTCCTGCTTCTAACTTCCGCTCGCCGACCGTGCGTTGTCCGTTGTCCGCTAGTTATTCGTTGTTTGTCTGTCGTCCGCCTTCCAGATGTTGTGGTCGCCAGTGTCGTCTTTACGGTGCAAGCTTGTCAAGCTTCCTACTTCCCTGCCTTTGCATCGCTCTGGCCTTCAAAAGTGAAATCTCTCCAAAATCTGGTTTCTCAAAAAGGAAAGTTTCTCAAAATGTCAAAAGGAAATTGTCTTAAAATGATAATTTTACAAATATGGAAATTTTCCTAAAATGCAAATGTTCCTAAAATTGTGAATATCCTTCCTAAAATAGGAAAATTTCCAAAAATGGATTTTTTTTTAAAATATGAAATTCTATGAATCATGTCATGAAAAATTAAAGTCATTTCTCTCTAATAGATGGCTCCAACATTCTTAAGATCAAATGGCATCACGTTGCAACAATACGTTCCCCATGGATATGTAAACATTGTTTTATGTTGATCTTATTTGGCTATCATGATCTGATTGTACCTTGGGAACCCATCCATGAGTAAAAGCATTTCATTTCTAACTGTCAGATCTACAATGATGTCAATATTAGGTAAAGGAAAATCATCCTTGGGACATGCCTTGTTCAAATCTCTAAAGTTTGTGGATATCCTAATGCCTCCAATGGGTTTTGAGACTGGTCCAACGTTTGAAACCCACTCAAGATAATATATTGGTCTAATGAAGCCCACACCAAGAAGCTTTTGTAGCTCCAATTTGACCAATAATGTTATTTGTGGATGCATTTTCCTTAGCTTTTGCTTTATTGGTTTATCTCGAGGATAAACTACAAAATGATGAATAACTACTTCAAGATCCAGGCCTGGCATGTCTGCATAGACCATACAAAATTTATCTTTCACTCTTTCAAGAAATCTCCCAAATTCTTCTACTCTTCATCAAGGAGTGATTCTACATAAAAGGTGATTTGCGGTGCCTCTTATGTCCCTACATTGATTGGATTGGAGTTCTCGGCAAGCACTGCTGATTTTTCTTGATGTAGTGCACTAAGTGGAAGATTGAATCCCTCATCCTTATGCGCCTCAAAGATGTTTTAATCATTGGATAAATCCTTTATTTTTACTGTTTTGTGATTTGAAAGTGCCACAATGTGGTTTTCACTTAGAGATCGAGACATGATTCTCATATTTTCCATTTTGCGACAGAGGGATTCAATTGTTTCCCCATAGTGTGTTTACATCTCTGGTTCAATGTCAAAACCTACCTTGTGATCCCCAAATGTCATGCGGTCTCGAAGCCCATGAACTTAGAGATAGCCTCATCATTTTCAAATGAATCCAAAATAGGTGGCCCTTGTTGGTCCCAGTTTATAAGTTGGGGATAAACTAGTTTTAATTCAATGATTTGGCTATTGGAAGTGAAGGATGTGGTGGTGATCATGAATATACAAGTATCCTTGAATAATTTTGTGATATCAAGGGGAAATTTATTGATGGTATCATCACACAATGTAGGTAACCAAGAGGAAGGCTCGACTGCCTTAATAGAAGCACCCTTTCCAAGAAGGGTCACTTTACTTATGGTACATTCGAGACCAAGATTTCTAGGTCATTTCTTAGGAGCAAGAGGTTCTAGCAAATCATTATTATTTTGACCAAGCTTTTCATTTTTGTTGTATCCCCATCCCTTCCTCATTTATAGTCCTTTGTTGTCATCCTCCATTGGAAGAATAGGATTTGGTTTGTTGGAAGAATAGGCTTTGGTCTGTTATCTTGATATAACAATTCTGATACATTACCCTCATCAATAATTTCTTTTTCAAATTTTCCCACTTTGTGAAAGTGGTAGATGCCATCTTGATTGTCTTTGATACCTTTTCAATAAGTCGAGGCTTCCCATAGGATCTAGGAAAAAGAGGTAATTCTACAATTACAAAAGAGTCTTTTTTCAAGTTGTAATCTCCACAACCATTATCTTTGATTACTTCTTTGATATCAGGGATGTTCTGCAAGATAGGTGCCTTTGATTTAGAGGTGGAAGGTAAAATAGATGGGTCAATGAAAGTGGAGGTTGTTAGTACTCCATCATTATTTGGAACTTGTGGGACCCTATAATTCTTCTCTTCTAGGTTCTTGCAATATTAGAAGGGTTTGGGATCACCATGGATTGTGATTTCTCTATCTTCGTAGGGAAACCTAATGCATTGATGGTAGGTGGAAACTACAAATTGCATGGCATGGATCCATGGACGACCAAGAAGTAATATGTATGGAGGGTCAAGGTCAAGAACTTGACAATTGGTTTTTTCAATTGTGATTCCCACTTCGATAGGGACTTTGATCATTCCTTCACAACTCCGCTCATTACCATCATATGCTCTAATGGTAACCCCTTTTGCATTTTCAATAACATATTTTGAATAGCCTAAGTTCTTGATCAAATGAAGGGTATAAATGCTAAGTCCCACACCTCCTTTCGCTAAGACTCTTTTGAATTTGTTTTATGAATGAGGACTTCAAGGTGCAAGGCATGATTATGTGATGGTTGCATTTGGGAGGTCATGCTCAGAAAATGTAAGGAGATGAGGGGAGGTAATGTGTTCGACCATAGTTTAAAATTTTTCAGTATCAAGATCATTAGGTATAGATGATGAAGACAAATCTTTCTCTAGGATGTCCTTATGTGCAAGAGATATTTTCAACAACTCTAAGATAGGGATTTGGGTGCAGGTATTTTTCAATTGGTCCAAGAGGCTATAATAATTAGGATTTGACTTCAGTTGTGGTGCCCTAGGTTGCGATGGTTCTCCTTGGATGGTGACCTGATACAAGATGATCACAAGCCCCTACCACATTGTTCTAAACATGAACTATATTGTGGTAATACTTCCCTTTGCCATTATTGTTTCCCTTGTTATGGTTCGACATCAAATCCTTATATATCTTAAGGTATTTATTTCCAAGTTGTTGATCCATAGTTACGTCTTCATTATAAATAAAATCTTGAATAGCATTTTTTAGCTTCATGCGATTTGATGTTTTGTGCCCCTTGGTTTTGTGAAAATCACAAAGATCATTGTCTCTATACCATGGAGGTTTTACTTGAGGCTCTTGATAATTCTTGTAATCAAGGAGCATGATGAGATTTGATTGTATCAATCTTTGCATTACCACTTCAATAGATTCCCCCAAGGGTGTGTACTTGCGTCATTGAGCATAACTATTTTGAGGTGGTGGTCCTCTTTGAGGGTTGGAATTATTGATCATTTGTTGATTATTTTGTGGTTATGTGTTTTGTTGTTCTATGTTTTGTTGTGTATTTTCTTGTTTTGGAGTATTGAACACAGATTTCATGTCAACTATGACATCATTCATAACATTCTTGTTTTTAGCCCATATATGGGGTTTGTCATTCGAACTAAATGATGAATGATTGTATTTGCATTCTTGTGTTGCTCCTTGTGCAATGAGGGCTCTTTCAATGTTAAGGCCCATGGGGATGAGTTCTTCATACATTGACACACATTGGATTTTCAATTGGAAGGATAAGTCTATTTATATGTTTGCAACAATGATCTCTATTTGTTGTTTCTCCAAAATTGGCCATTTACATTTACTAGTTCTATGCCTCCATCGTTGCAAAAAAATTGCAAATGATTCACCCTTTCTATGTTTAAGGGTATAAAATTCTTCCAAACTTACGTCCATATCAAGGTTGTAGGAAAATTGTGCTACAAATTGATCTATAATTTCTTGAAAAGTTTGGATTCCCAAAGGTATGTGTGAGAACCACTCTATGGCTTGGCCTACCAAACTGTGTGGGCAAAGACACATCAAATAAGAGTCATTTTATGCCACTTCCATACACGCCACATAAAATTCCCCAATGTGTTCTTCCAAATTTCCACATCCCTTGTGTTGGGATATGGTGTTGTACACCATTGCATAAATTAATTTATTATATATTGTAATTAAATAATTATTTAGTTGGGATGCACCTTGGTGGTGTGGATAATCACACTAGATAATTATTTGGGGACCCACTTATGTTGTATTGTAACATTGTATTATTATTTAATGTGTGGGAGACATGTTATAATAATTTAATATTGGCGAAATATTAAATAAAGTGATGTCTTAGTACCCAATATTAAATAAGGGGTTAGTGGTTTTGTATTCACATGGTTTTGTGGTACGTGGTTTCACTTTACCACTAGTATTATGTGTGACCTTGTGTCTATAAAAGCAAACATGTGTAGTGGTTTAGGTTGGCCGAGTGGGTTGGTTGTCATTATTGAGTCTTCTTGTGGAGTGCATTTGTGAAGAATGGCATGGGATGTGAGGATTCATGCTTGGACACATGGGAATGATTTGGAGGGCTTGATTCTTTAGAGTTATTCATTGTAACTCTTGTATTGCTTTATTTCTGAATAATATGATGGAGTATGGATGCTTTTAGAGGTTGGGTTTTTCCCTTTTGAGGGTTTTCCCAAGGTATATCTTGTGTTATCTTGTGGATTGTCTATTTGATATATGCATTTTGGAAACTTGTATGCATGTTTGTCTCTCACGGGTTGTGTAGGAAAAGGATTAAGATCATGGGTTAAATGCAATATTTTCTAACACCTTGTATTTTTCAAATTTGGGGATCTCAATCTTAGAGGGAATGGTATAATTGCATTGTTATGATCAAACAAATATGGAGACAAGTCTTGTACATCATAATATTTCTTTGTTTTCTCAATTTGAATATCATGTGTAACATAGAATTAAAATCTGGATTGGGTGTCTGCAAACTAGAATAAACGATGTTAATCTTAATCTAACCAATATTAATCTAAATCAAACAACAGAGAACGAGGAAATAAAAATAATAAAACTAAACAAATTAATGGAAATCTCTCACCGAATATGCGTTCACTCCTTCAAATTTTCTTGATTGCTCTTCTCCATTTTGTTGTTTCAGTATTCTTGCCCTCAAATTTCTCAGTATTGATGCAAGCATAACTTCGTCAAGTGTCTAAGAAAAATATCGAAGATAAGTTTCTTCTCAAAAGTGTATGATTTCGGGAGGAGGAATAATGATAATGACAGGCCATTTTATAGATTTTGGGTTTTCGAATGATCGACTCAGATTCAAAGAGAGATCGACGGACGAGATTGATGAGTGCCATGCGATGTGAGTTCTATGTTAGATAGAATGTGAGTTAGAACATGAGTCAAAAAAGACTGGAGGATACAAACTAAGTTAGAACGTGAGTTAGAACACGAGTTCAAGATCTTAATCTTCAGTTAAGAGTCTTTGAAAATAGAAAAAACTGACTTCGAATGTCAAAGACAAAGTTAGAAGTTGGAGAATAATGCATTCGAATGCAAACATGAGTTAATTAATTAAATAAAGATATTTAATTAATAGACACATCATGCATATGAGTTGGAACTAGTTAACTGACTAGTTGTGACAGAGAGTCCTCTCACAAAGATAATTAGATGTTGAATCCAAAGATAACTGGAGAACTAAAAATAGATCTTGAGTGCGAAGGTGAGTGAATGATTTAGATAACTCATTGATAGAAGAATGTGACATAAATAATTAAATAAATATGAATTAAATGTTAATTTAATTCAACATTCAAAAGTGAGAGATTTAATTAAATAAATAAAGATCATTTATTTAATTTGTCTGTTATAAAGGTGGAATTGAATAAATTAAATAATAAATATTTAATTATAGATAAAGTATGATAAAGGGGGTAATTAAATAATAAATCAATTAATTAAGAAGGAAGAATTAATTAGTTAGCGACATAATTAAATAAATATGATTTATTTAATTAATCAAGTTGAATAAAGGTTATTTATGAATTAATGAATTAATTAGAAAGGGTATTTAATTAATAGAGGAAATATGTGTTAGAAAGGGTAATTAAATAATAAACATTATTTTATCATGACCATGGATAATAGAAAATTATGTCGAAAGTGGTGTTCGTAGGCCTAGACCAATTTTCAATGTCTACATCACGAATCTTTTGAGTAAGTGTCCTAATTTATGAAGAAAGGTCCTCTTGAGGATTGTTTGGTGGTGGAGCATACACATTGTATTAAGGAATGGTAGATTAATTGTTTGCTAGATTTTGGTAAGGTGGTGTGTTCATGTTGAAAGCATTGTATGGTGTGTATGGTGGATTGTTTTGATATTGTGGATTTAATGGTGATAAGGGTGGTGGTGTATTGTATGCTCCATGTGAATTTTGATTGAGGACATTTTATGAATTTGCATATTTTTGTTGTTGATTGTAGTGCAACCCTTGTTGTTGTTGTTATTGTACAAGCAATTGTTGTTGTTGTGCTTGTAATTGTTGTTGGGCTTATTGTGCTTACAATTGTTGTTGGGATTGTTGCGCTTGCAACACTTGTTGATCTTGTTGTGCTTGCAATTCTTGTTGGGCTTGTTGATATGCAATAACTTGTTGATGATGAGCAATGGTATTTTGTCCTCGAGGTGATGGAATGATGTTTTGATTTGTGACATATTGATTTGGTTGGAGTATTGGTTTGATGGGATGTGTTGATTTTGAGAAATCATGTTATGAGTAGATTGTGATGGAGGATTGTGTTGATTTCGATATTTTTGTGAGCACACATTTTGATATAGACACTTTATTTTGTAAATTCTTATTTGAAACATATTGACTTTGTTGTAGGGGAACTTGTCCTTGACGCAAGGATGCTTGATTTTGTTGTGTTATGAGTCCTTGTAAGATTTGGTGTTGTGGTGGAGGGACATAAGTTCAAGGACCCATTTAATGATTTTTCATTGTTTGTGGGATTCCTTGATGTTGAGACATAGGTTGGGATCTTGATATGATGCCACTTGATGTTGTGATGTTTGTGGCTAACCTTGAATTTGGACCAATGGATTTTGAGGATTACCTTGATTAATTTGATTTTGGGTCAATGTATTTCCTTGATGTTGAATCACTTGATTTTGGGGATCAATTTGATGGTGTTGTGATAATTGACTTTGCGATGTTTGATTTCCTTGTTGAATATTGACTTGAGGTTGTTGATTCACTTGGTTATGTTGAACACTAGGGACATTGGTTTGAATATTTTTGGGTATTAGATGTGAGTGGATGATAAGGTTGGGCATGAAAAATTGGTGCAATGTTTCTATTATGGGGATGTGATTTAAGTGGAATATTTGGGTGTTGTAGATTTTAAGGGATGTTTGTGTTTTAGGGGATGTTTGTATTTTGAATACTCAAGTTTATGTGGCTCCTAGACTTTGAGTATGACCAAGTTGATTTCCTTGTTGGGTTGCAATGTTAGATGAATCCATCCCAGTGATTGTAGGTTGGATAGGTATGTATGATGATTATGGTTGTGGCATGGATTGAACAAAATTATGGACTAAGGGTTCATTGTGAGAAGTTTGAGTGATAGATGCAATATTTGCCAAAGGTTGTTCCTTAAGTGTATTCAAATCAAACGTAGAAGGGAGTTTGGCTCCTTCTTTTGCTAATGTTAACATATATTGGGTAGGATTTAGTTTCAACATTGTGTTGACAAGATGACGAGCCTTAGGATCTTGTTGCATCTCATGTATCCCATCTGCGGTAAGTTCCATGGGATTGTTTGTAACATCTTTTATGTGAACCCTTGTATCTTGTGAAGTTTGAGATGGTTTTGGTAGATTGTGTGGTGGCATTGTGAAAACTCTAGGATTAAAGTAAATTCATTCCAAGGTTTTGTTGGTTTGTGTCACTCATGTTAGATAAGTTTTGGTTTTGTTAAATGGCTCTCCCATGTTTTGATCTTGTTGTTACCATAAAACTTGTATCAGCCTTTGGTGTAGTATGATGTGATTTATATTATCTAAATTCTTGGGTTGATTAAAATTTTCCTAAAAGAGAACCTCCAAGGGATTTAGGACCAATGATGATGTGATGAAAAAGGTAAGTGATGTGAACGATAAGGAACTATCAAATTTTGAAATAATCTAGAGTTTAAAAGTTTTGATGTGTGTTTGATGAAAATGCTAATGAACTTGCAAATCCTAGGAGTAGACTTGTGACTCTAGGATAAGTGTGTCCAAAAGGATGTGTGCTAATACAACTAGATACATGAAAATATATATGTTTCCAAACATGTAGCTAAACTAGATGATACTTGATGAAAAATTAGTCTAGGAGATTTGTTTGCCCAAAATTTGAAGTTGTTTGTGAGACAAAATGTGGTTTGATGTTGGATGTCAAAGTTTTGGTTTGGTTGATCTTAATGTAAGACCTAAGAGGAACTTGTGACAAGACCAAGGTGTTGAGAAACATGCATTTTCCTTTGAGTGTTTATAAATCTAGAAGATCAAATAATATTTTATGAAGGAACTTTGGTATGATGTTTCAATACGCAATACCCAAAATTGTATTAATAAAAATAACTTTAAGCATGCATTTCATATATTTTGAATATATGACCAATGTAAATCTTCTTTGTGGGTTTATTTCTGTAAAATCTAATTTAATATGAGTTATTTTTACCACATAAAGGTCTTGATTATGTTTAAATCTAAGATGTCTACAACCAAACAAATCATTTTACACAAAGCTCGAAATTAATGAAAAGCAAGGTGCTAAATCATATTCCCCTAAGTTGACTTTGAAATAAGAAGTATAGATATGGGAAACAATACTAGGAAACACACTAACATATTATAAAAATAAAATATATTTAGGTGCATGCAGTAGTATGATGTCCTTCAAGTGCACTCCATTATATTCAAAGGGTTTAGAATTTTAATCATGACCACGATGATGTTTTTTTGAGTTTAGATTGCAAGAAGAGTGTTTATCAACTCAATGGGTGAGAGGGGTACTTCACAAACCTTATTCCATAAGGTTCACTAGTCTAGCTCGAATAAGATATCAATCAATTACAACCTAGTCTGGAGCAAAGGTATGTTTCTTCACAATAGTCTTACCTCACCCCCAAAAGAGTGATGCAATATATTTCTAATGGAGGGGTTGAATAGGACATACCAAGGTCATGTACCACATTAATACTCCTAGATTTATGAAAGATAATGAACTTTTAAGCCTTACACCTCAACCATAGACTAGACGTGGTAAGTAACTTCTTACAATGGTGCTATTCTGATGCACTAGTATGATGAAACATTTTAAAAAACTTGTATTTGGCTTCTAAATACAAAGGTTTATAATGAATTAGTGACCACCAAAGGTATAATTTGTATGTGAGACACTAAAGTCTCTAATCATCATTCGGGCAGCCTATACATCCACCCTAGATTTTTGACATGTAAGGTATAACGTCCCCAAATAAGTGCTACTTACTTTTGTTTTTGCACCCTTTAATATAGCCCACCTGAAAACATGCTTGAAGGTTGCCTTGAGTTCTCCATTGTGGGATGTATCTCAAGGAAGGCCCTCTCTAATTAAAAAAAGGAATTCTATTTCTCTTCACCCATGATCGCACACAGTGCAAAGGGAAGGATATGTAGCAAGCCTTGGGTGACTCAAAGATAAAGTCTAAACTAAGAGTGTTTCTATTCACCCAAGATCACACGAAGCACAAGGGGAGAGGATACACACTATTAGTCTACCCAACAAAGCAAGCCAACCAAACACTTGTTCATTTTAGTGCACTAAAGATAAATGTGAGGTTAGTTTTAAAGCACCAAAATGAGTGTGAAATTGTCTTGTTCAAGTTTTAGAACCCAAGGTAAAATGAGGTTGTTTGGTTCAATTTTACTCTAACTTGAAAAAGAAAGATACATTGTTCATTCATAAGCCCAAATTGAAGTGTGAAGTTGATTTTAAACCCAAAATGAATTGTGATTTAACTAAATCCTAAAAATAAAGTGCTCTTAGGTCATCCCTCTCATAAGTATTTAGAAATACTTTGAAAAGTTTAACAAGAAAAGTGTTAATGAACACTTTTTTACTTCACTCCATGATTTAATGTTCTAATATGACCCTACAAGTTGTTAGTACTAAAACCAAAAAAAACAAATAAGAAAATCATTAGGGTTAGAAACCATTCAAATTGAAAAATTTGGATTAAACTTAAGATTTAACCTCTCTGGTTTACCTACAAGTGCATTGCTCTATCAGACAAGTGCACTGGAGTACTTGGGACAAGTGCGTTGGTCTACCTCAGGACAAGTGCATGACTCTATCAAATAGCAAGTGCGTTGCTTTGGTAAAGCCTACACAAAAACGAGAAAGATCAAGTGTGCTGGGAAAATAAGTGTGTGCCAATGCTAAACTACAAGTGCACGCCAATGCTAAAAATGCACGCCAATGCTATAAGTACACGATTTTACAAGTGCACAACTTTGGCTTGAAACAAGTGCACTGGCTTGCCTTTGGTTCTTGCAAACACAAACTTCTCAACCAAAATTTTTCAAATAAAGGAATAGGGTCCAACCAAGCATGCCAAATATGTGAACATGAATTATGAGAATGCTAAACATGACTGAAATACACAATTATATCAAGCAATTAGCCTACTTAATTCATATCCCCAATGAAATATTTGAAAATACTAACTAGGAAGCCATTAAAATGAAATTGAAAGAAATTTGATAAAAGGGAACCTAATTACACTTGCAAGCCTAATCCCATTGGGGGATTGGTGTTAAATTGATGTGGAATGATCAACCCTTTCCCAATCTGTAATGTCCCCGTTTTCCAGTGCACCTAAATAATATTAATATATTTAATTATTTAATGTTGCCTGGAAAAAGTACAAATATAAAGGTAATATTAAATGACTAAATATTAAATGGTTATAAAGTGACACTGAGACATATTTTAATGATAAATTAATAAAGTCACTTTATAATATTAAGTGATTTAGGTGGGAAAACCCTAAAAAGGTTAAAGGCATTATAAAAAGTAGTTGAGAGCTCATTCTCTCATATTCTTGATTATAATTTCATTTGGGGTTTGAAGTTTGGAGGAGCTCTTTGGAGTTTGAAACCCTAGGAGGGTTATCCTAAAGGTTCTAGTTTCAATGGTGAAAGATTCCAGGGTTTGCACATGTATGTTAAAGAAAATTTATGAATCTCCTTCAAAGATAAATTTGAAGAATAATGATTATATTCCACTTGTTTGAGAAGCAAAGTTTCTGAGGATTTAGTTTAAGGGTTTTGTATATTATTCATTTGTATGCTTGAGAATATTATTGCAAAATCAAAAGTTATTATTCTGCCACTACAGTGATGTGAATAGTGTCGCTACAGTGACATGAATAGTACTGCTATAGTGAATTGAACAATGTTAACCATTGGGGGTTGTGCAAGGTTGGATTCAATAGGATTTGTTTAATCTTTGTAGTACTTTTGAGTAGTTGGGATTTGATGAAAGTGAAGTGTGATTATTTATTGCTGGTAAATATATACAATAGGTGAGTGTGAGGGTTTCATTTTAAAGGTCTGAGCATTGGTTGTTGCCCTTCTTGGGGTTGGACAATATCTCTTTCTGAGTTAGATTGAGTATTTTTGAGAAATGATTGTTGTTGTTTTCCATACTATGATTATGTGATATTTAATTGGTGAGTGTCTATCTATCCGGGCACTACCATAGCTAGCTTATGAAGGTTCTTAAGTTTGGAGTTTTATTTTACTAGGACATGGCATTCATATGGAGTCTTTGAGGTAGATACATTGGAATTCAAACTCCTCTTACCAGGGCTAAGGTCTGATATCCTTCTTCTTTGACTAACATGAGATACTATGCATGGGAGGGACATTTAGAAACAATCTTCAAATAATTTTGGTAATGTTGGAGTAGATTGAAGGTGGTCAAATAGGTCTAAGTGGAGCTTTCAATCCTATCATTTGACATTTTGAGAAAACGTCTCTTTCCAGGTTTGAGAACCATTATTCCTTCAATTTATTCTCACTGTGGGCACTCAGAACCTTATGTTCAATCTTATGTTAGTCTCAGTCTGAACGATATTATTGTAAATCTCATAGTTGTTCATGTAAGCACCTTCCCCTCTCAATACTAATATATTTTGAGTATGATTAAACTAAAATCTGAAGAGTATGGTGTTGTTTTCCTTTCAGAGTCTGATTAATATTACCATGTACTCAAAAGACATAGAAGGTCACTGAAATCAATTTAGAAGGTGTTTTTTGAGTTGTCATAGTTCTGATATAAAATTTTGGGCGGTCTATATTGTGTAATCTAGTAAAATTGTTATACTCAAAAACCTTGAAATTAACTACCGTTCATGGAAATACAAAATCAGTATGGTGTCTTGTTGTTGCATTTGTTTGTATGTTGAAATCAAATTGAACTTAGCATGAATTTGCTAAAAAATATTTACTTTGCAAACTCAGTTTGTACTTACTTAGTTGCCAAATGAAATATGTCATATGAGCTTTTGGGAAAAATTATTGTTCAAACTAGCAAGGGACATTACACAATCCCATTGATGAAACAAGCTTTAAAGTGATTCTCTAATGCAAAATGGCTAAATGATCCCAAAGATTTCTCTAAAAATGGCTATAGTGTAATTACTCTCAATGCTTGTGGATGAATTACTCATGAAATGAAGGCTATTTATAAGATTTTTAGGTGAATCAATGGCTAGGATCAATTTGGTTAATCAAGGGATAGAAATGGATGAGAAGAATTGACATGGATCAATGATCAAATCCATGGAGGAGATTGAAAGATCACATGGATTGATAAACTTAATCAAGGGTTGAAATTGATTTCAACAAACACAAATCCTTAAAATTAGGAGGAATGTGCAAGATATTTTCATGTTGGAGGGAAATTGTTTGAATTTGAAATGGAGGAATATTCCTTTGCAAGTGGGAGAAATTGAAGGATTAAAAGATATTAGTTATCATGAGAGATGGGTTCTTGTGAACCACTACTCATGAATCATGGGTCAATGAGTTTGACTCGAAAACTACACGGTTGAATCCTGATAGCAATATCATAATTAAGATATTGTTTAATTGTGCAAGATGGGGGAATTTAGGATTTTAATTAAATAATTAGCTCATTTAATTAAAAAGGGGAATATATGACATTTAATTAAATAATTAAGATTATTTAATCAAATGAGAAGACTTAAGGAATTTAATTAAATAATTCACATTATTTAATCAAATAGGATGAAAATTAGCATGAAAGAGGTGAAATAACCTAATAATGTTGATTATTTGATTAATAGGAGAAAATGATGAATTTAATTAAACAACCAAGATTATTTAATTAAATAGTCGAAAAGGGTCGAATTGGGATAAAAATGGTGTTAGTAATCAAGTTTGAATGCATGATATTGACCAAGACAATTTTAAGTGTCTACAAATATAACTCAAAAAACTTATGAAAGCCATGGGTTTGTTTAGCATGGACCACATAAAGTATTGCAAGAGCCTAGTGATCCTATCATAAACAAATTTAGATGAATCCCAACAGGATAAAATGAAAAAAGTGGGTGGAAACCATGATTTTTTGTACAAATCAATTATTTTGGCTACGGAGAGAGAATGAGTAGTGAAAAGGAGATATTATCAATCTATTGCAAGATGAACTACTAGAGAGTGACAAGCATGCTCTCAAAGATAAAAGGAATGCTAAGAAATCTGAGCATCTCTTCCTTCTTTATCGATTTCCAATTGTAGTTTTAAAACCAACATGACAATGAAAATACACCTTTTCTAGTGAAATTGAGTCTTGATATGTTATAGATTTAAGGTAGAAACCATATATAAAACATTTAAGAAAGCCTTAGCTTCTTTAAAAGACTCCTAGTTCTAATTGCGATAAATGAATCATCAACAAAATGCCCAATAATAAACTTCTAGAAAGAAGAGGGAAGATCAATTCCCTTAACTAAACCCTACAAATCATTATGATGCAATTGATAGCCAAAGGATTTAGCAACAAGAACATATAAAGAAAAGGTAAGAAAGCATCCCTAGTGGATATATATGAGGAGACTATAGTTCTTAGACACTTCACCATAAATTGAAAGACATGTAAAAGCTTTAGAGAAGAGGGTTTTCACCACCCTTCAAAATAAGTCTCTAAAATTAAGGGCTTTGAGCATGGTTAGAATGAAGGGCCATTTTCTCTAATCACACTCTTTCTCAACCCTCACTTTAAAAAGAAAGCATTATTTAGAGGCCTTAGCCCACTCCATACCTTTTTAGATGACTATAATGTTGTTAAGAATTTATTGAATTTTAATGAAGCATGTATGTTCAAGGAAAATAATGGAGGGAAAAAGGTGGAAAATGCAATGGGCCAAGGCTTTAGCAAGCATCTTGTAGGAGACATTGAGCAAAGTGATGGGCCATTGACTAGTGATAAGCATTAGATCCTTAAACTTGGAGATGAACTTAATATTCATTTGATAGATAATATGGCCCAAGGGCTAGTTGTAGAGAGCTTCTTGGTAAACTTGAAGAAGGTTTGAACTAGTAAAGTGCAGGGAGGCTTGAAAAACTTGTAGGGAAACCCATCTAAACCAAGTGCTTTATCATTGGTATTTGCATGAGAACCAAGTGAAGCTCCTCTAGGGATAGTTGTGAATCATAAGCAAATTGAATATAATAACTAAGCTTGGAAGGGACAATGTCCAAGCACTATTGTAAAGCTTGAGCACATTCCAAGGTCTCCTCTTGAGCTTGAAAAATAGGCTTGTAATGGTCTAAGAAGGTTTGAGAAATCTTTGAGAAGGCTATAAGTTGACCATGGGAAGATTTAATGTCCTTAAACTATGATTTGGCTTGCTTGATGAAAAGGGCTTTGAAAATGTCTTTGGAGGTTCTAATTTTGACTTAAGTTAAAGAGGGTTAGCACATTTGAGTTCCTTTAACATGACACCTCTTTGCAATCTTATGTTTATGATTGAGACAAATAATAAGGAATTGTAGATGAGAGTCAAAAACTTGTACAAACTCCTTATCCACTTTTTTTTGGCTCGCATGCAAACTTTAGATGCTTGCGAAACTGCCATAAAAAAATGGTGATGTGAACAATTGTAAAGTTTTACTACTCAATTGAATTCTACTTTTAAGAAGATATGTCTTCAACTTCTAAATTTGAGTGCTCCTATTATAAAAAAACACTAATATATATAAAAAAGATAGATAAAGATAAAGATTACTCTAGATTTTCACTTTTTTTTTGGCTCGCATGCAAACTTTAGATGCTTGCCAAACTGCCATAAAAAGATGGTGATGTGAACAATTGTAAAGTTTTACTACCCAATTGAATTCTACTTTTAAGAAGATATGGCTTCAACTTCTAAATTTGAGTGCTCCTATTATAAAAAACGCTAATATATATAAAAAAGATAGATAAAGATAAAGATTACTCTAGATTTTCACTTTTTTTTGGTTCGCATGCAAACTTTAGATGCTTGTCAAACTGCCATAAAAAGATGGTGATGTGAACAATTGTAAACTTTTACTACTCAATTGAATTCTACTTTTAAGAGGATATGTCTTCAACTTCTAAATTTGAGTGCTCCTATTATAAAAAAACGCTAATATATAAGGGGGTTAACAGTAGAAAATTTTCAAGATTTATTCAACATGGAATGGGTGCGCAGAATGGGAGAGCTCATTACAATGGGAGAGCTCATTATCAAATTAAACGGCAAGAGAACGACACTTCACAATGCTAAAATTGACGGGGTCACTGTCCCATAGGCCTTCTTTTGGTCTCGTGGACATTAAAAGTCTTCTATTCTATTCTATATAAAAAAGATAGATAAAGATAAAGATTACTCTAGATTTTCAAAGGAAAGGTGTTTAAAGTGATGGGACTACGATAAGAAAAATAAATCTTAGGATAGATTTTGATTCTTAATGCAAATCCCCACCAAGAAAGAAGAGTGGTTAGCCTTGCGCGAGGGAAAATGCTTTACCTTTAGTTGCCAGTCTACATACTAAAATTCCAAAATTTCTCTCCACTCGTTTAGATTGCATTGGAGAAGACACAACTGATGGCTGCTCCGTTATGCAATTTCGCATGGAGTCGTGGTGCCCCTAATTTGAATAGAGGAATAATTTCAATGAAGACGATCAATGCAGCTGGTAGAATAAATGCTACTGCTATAGAAGCATCTCCTGCTTCTCTTTCTTCTCTTAAGACACAATTACTCGTAAGTCTTCCATCCCAACTTCAAAGCAGAAATAATTCATTCCACTCCTACATTACCATTACACTACAATTCCTTGGTAAGACAAATCGCATCAGCTATGCTGTCCTGGAACTTAAAAGCCTATCTGCTGCATTTCTAATATTCTCCAATAATTGCAGCTTGCATTTTCAAGATTTGCAGCTTTCATCCTTTATTTCCCCTTTTAGTTTTCCTCCTGTAAAATCTCATGTTGGATGAATAATTGCTGGTATGTAGGTTGGCTTGTATAAGTGAATCCTAAGTTGGATATTCCATCCTTAGGGGTGTTGTGCCCAATCCTAATATCAATATGTATTTATACACTCGATTAAATTCCATAAAATTATCTATTTCAACTGTGAAATCAACCTCAGTCGAATCTCCAGATTCCAAATTCATACACTCAGGATTATGTGCTCACATTGGTTCTAGTATAGAACCCAGACCTTAGATAAAATTCTAATCCAGAGGTTCATTGGCACCCTAATATGAACTAAGGAAGTTAATTGCAAATTATGAAGAGAGATCACTGCAATTGTACGTGCTTTAAACCCACTATGAATTATGTATATAGGATTACAAGAGATATACACGAAAGCTTTTACAGGAAGGATTTTTTTGGGTACAACATGTAAGTCATTAGATTAGGCCTGCGTGACTCTGTACAATATTTAAGAATGTGAATGTACAATAGTATTTAATAAAATAAAATAGCCTATATGGCTATGTCTCATATCTCATGTGACTATATCTTATCACATGGCTTATCCTCTGTATCACTTCAAGCTGCCATTCAGCACAGTAAGATATTTTTTGGGTTCATACAAAAATAGTACAGAAAATAACACTTCAAATAAAGATAAATGACCAAGATAATACAATATTTGTCAGTGATTAATGAGCCATTCACAGTTCTGTCTGAAGTTCTTCATACACAGGCATGCATGGCTTAATATTTGACACAAATATGTGGCCACTGGTAGGATCGACCAGGTAGTACCATCAATGAAAGTATAACTGAATATCATCTTAAAAAAATTATGACTCCAGTAATAATAGAAAAGCAGAAGTGCTGTGTAAATAAAGGCAGACCATTCAAGATTGGTCCAATCTCCCAATGTCAAAGACAATTTGCTAGTTGAGATCCAAACAAATGCTACTCTGGCGAAGATGTTCCTCTTTCCTTCACGCTTGGGGAGGTGATGTAATTCAGACAATACTCATAGGAAAATATTGAATGAGGGATATGTTGACGCGGATGTTGCACACGCACACCAATAGGCAGATAAATTCTCACAGAAGAACGCGGGAACCTACTTTTACTTGAAAGATCCACTGGGAAAACCTAAATCTAAGGTGATCTCAGTTTGATCCCAAGGCTCGGGAATGTCAGGTCTTGACACACTAGTTTCACTTAGGGTTCATTGTGTAAATTGCTGTTAAACATGAGGGTCTATGGTTTCGCAGGTTAACTGGTATCCAAAGGATCATAACATAAGCTCAATTCGATCATCCACATGTCACTTAATAACTTCATGAAATTAAAGATTTGCAATAATATTTCATGAATTCAAATTACTTTCACATATTCAAGCAGATTTAACATTAATCACTTTACAACTTCATGGAAATGAAAGATTTACGATAAAACTCCATGCATTTAACATTTTGGAACATTTTTTGAAAATATTAAACATCTAATCTGAAACAAAGCATAAAAATACTGAAATTTAAAGATTTCTCTTAGGTGTTATCCACGCATGCTTCAAGAAATAAACTAAATCAAAGCAAACCACTCTATACTTCACCATATTGCTTCACAACTAGGCATAGAATGATGCAAGAGTTTAAAGAAATATGAATTATTTGCCATCGGATAGTGTCAGTATGCACCCAAATCTAGCGTAGCACACAGTCTTTTTCGATAGGAACAAACAATCAGCTATGTATGATTTTGTATTAGGAAATAGTTTTGAATTGGCCTTGATATTAGTTAATCTCAAATGAAACATACAAGTTTTTAGTTTGGAACGAAACATAAAACAGGAAAAAGAATAAAACTTTGCAAAAGTTTTAGTTCTCTGGAATCCACAAATTCTGAATGTTAGTTTTATGATCAGAAATGCAATAAGCAGAAAACTCAACACATGAAACAATGAACACAGTGATTACCCTGGGAAAACCCTCCTACTTGAGGGAAAAAAAACCCAACAAGAAATTCTCTTTATAAATCAGAATAATATGTGTAGAAATAGCACACAAGATCAGGCCCTAGAAGAGGCAAATTTTATACAATAGATTTGCACTTAAATATAGTGCGAATTCCTTAGATACAAAATATCTGCTCTTCTCCTTGAGGCGAATCTGCTCCTCTTGACTGCGAATCTGTTGCTGAAGGAATTCAAATTGGAGATGAGATTAGAATTGATATAAATGAGAGGACTCTATCCTCTTTATATACCAAGCTAGGCACCCTCTTTTCTAAGGCCGACCTAGAAATAAATATAATTTTGTTTATGAAACAAGAGGCTGATCTACCTTGATTACATTTTATTTAAGAAAAATAACTTTCGAAGCTACAAAACACTAACACTCCCTCTTAGCTAGGGAGGTATTTTCAAATATCCTCGTCATGGAGTCTCTCAATGTGACGCCCAAAATGGCTACACTCATATGTGGAAAAACACATCTCAGTCTCAGAGATGTACAAGAGTTCATCGTGGAGTCTCTCAACATGATGTCCACAATGGCTACACCCATTTGTGGAAAACACATCTCAGTCTCAAAGATGTACAAGGGTTCATCATAGAGTCTCTCAACGTGATGTCGTCATGGAGTCTCTCAACATGATGTCCACAATGGCTACTCCCATGTGTGGAAAGAAACACATCTCAGTCTCAGAAATGTACCAAGGTTCATCATGGAGTCTCTCAACGCGATGTCGTCATGAGTCTCTCAACATGATGTCTCATCTCAGTCTCAGAGATGAACAAGGGCTTGCACCTCATATTTCTCCATCTTAGAGAAATATACACTACAAGGGCTTTCACCTCATATTTCTCTGTCTCAGAGAAATATACATTGCAACAAATCTTCATGATGATGTGACTCCCTCTGAAGTTCCAAGTACTTGCATCGACCTTCTAACCTCCTCGTCCAAGATTGCCTGCAATGCTTGCCTTACACACTTCTGACACTACTTTTTTTTTTGTGAGAGTCCAAAACTTAGTCCTCCTTGACCTCATCCTAGATCACCCTATTCTGAATAGGTTTGCGGTGCTACCAATGTCAAAACAAAGTTGACTGCCTTGTGCAATTCCGTTCTCTGCAGCTGAAGAGTTCTTCCAAGGACTTAGCACCTAGCCTTGCAACACTGCAACCCATTTAGCTGACACCTTCACTTCTTCTCAGTGATTCACTTTAGTTTCTCGAGTCATAGGACATAGAACTCCCTCCCAATACAGAGATTACAAAAATCCTTTGGAAGTGAACTCCCCTCCATTGACTGATCTCAGAACCTTAATCCTCTTCGTGAACATGATCTCAACTCGCACCTTGAATTCTAGGAATCTAACTCCCTCTGAATGGCAGGAGTGTAATTGAGGGATGAATCCATATCCATAGGAGCCTCCTGCTCCTCAATGACTAATCTCCAAGAATCGTCACCTCAAATAATGAGGTCTTCAATATATCTTCAAATAATCCAACATTCTTTTGCTCCTCGATCCATCCTCGATTTGCAACTGATCTATATCATAATCTAATTTTGCCTGCATAAGTTGATGATTCATTTCCTCCAATTTTTGAATTTCTGTGATTAGTGTTTCCTCTTTCTCCTCAAATTCCTTGATATGAGTTTCCAACTCACACTTTAGCACCCCAATTCTATCACTAAGTTTGGTGGATTGGTTTGTATCCTCATCCTATGGAGGAGATGTGCATCTCACTCCACAATCTGATGAACCAGGGGAAATCTCATCGGTCTTGGAGATGTTATTCACTTTCATTTGCAGATCATTCTCCAATAAATTAGCTTTACTTACACATTTCCCGTTCTCCTCTTCTAGATCATGTAGCCTCCACTGAAAGTGATCACTTAGATTTTGAATTTGTACAGAATTATTCTTATGCTCCACTTCTTTGGCATTCAGTTCAACCTCGAAGCCAAGGATTCTCTCTTGAAGTTCAGCATTCCTTTGTGTGATTTTATCAACTTCAACAAGTCCTTGCATGCTAGCTGCCAACTTTTCCATTAACAAAACGTTCTCTGCCTTTAACCTTTCAACCTCAGCTTCTGTAGAATGTAAAGACTGTTGCAATGTAGTTTTCTCATCTCTGACTTGTTCAACTATGTTTTGGAGAGCATCAGTCTCAGCCTTCAGGCCCATTAATTGAGTAATCTGTCTCCTTAGACTGTCATTTTCAATTTTAAGTTTTTGTTTTTCATTTTCAACTGTAACAATCTTTAGTTCAATCCCCTGAACTTTTTCTTGAAGATCTGTCTCTCTAACTGTTGCATCCCCCAGCTGCCTATGCACATGTCCAAGGTTGAAATGCAGCTCTTCTCCCTTTTTCCTGGCAACATCAACTTCAAGCTTTGACTCTTTAACTTCACTTTCACATTTATGCTTGACTTGCAAAAGCTCTGCTTCACTCTGTTTAACATTTGCCAGCTGTAACTGCAGAGAATCTTCAAGGTTCTTCTTTCCTTCATGAAGACCTGATGCTTCATTAAGAGCTTCAGTTAGGATCCTCTCCTTCTCCTCCAATACTAAGTAAACCTGCCTGGAAAGGCTTTGTACTTCCTTTTGTAGATTCTCCACTATATTTTCATTCTCTGGATATAAATGGCCAACAATTTTATCTGCTTTTATACATGTCTCTTCATACTCTCTTGTGTTAAGTTGATATGCTTCTGATTTTGGAGGCCAAATGCCTCTTTCCTCTTCCAAATTTCTTAGTAGGATAGGCAAAGCTGACTCTAAATACTTGATTTGATTGAATGAAACAAAAATATCCCCTATCATCTTTTGCAAGCGCTGCTCTACATTGCTTTGAGACTCAAACAAATTAGAGCATTTTTACTTAAGTTCTGAATTTAATTCCATAGCTGCAGTGTGTTCTCTTTTAAGGTTCACTAGTGTCCATTCCAGTAGTTGCTGCCCCCTCTTACAAGAGTCTACCTCTGCAAGAGTGGCAGATAACTTACTTTGTGATTCATCGAGTGCTTGGTGTAATTTCACATTTTCTTCTTTAAGATTAAGCTCAACTGTTTTCATCTCGGCTTGGAGATTGAAGCATGTAGCCTTGGCATTGTCAAGGTCTAGTTTGAAGAAGTCACGTTCTTGTGCTGAAATTTTCAATTGTATATCTAAACAATGTACTTGTTTTAAAAGGTGAGAAATTTTGTCTTTTTTTTCTTTAACTGGCTCTCAAATTCTTCTTTTATGTGTTCTAAGTCCATGGCTCTCTTCTCAAGATTAGTCTTAGCCAATAAATTTGACTCTGCATCAGCTCTAAGCTGTGATGCCATGACCTTCGTTATATTCATAATCATTCCCTATATTTGTACTTCATCTAATATTAAATTGACTCCTTCAGATAGAGTTGTCTTATACTACTTCGCCAAATCTGATCAGATCTTTTCTAAACCTGGCTTTGATACCATGTTAATTTTATGATCAGAAATGCAATAAGCAGAAAACTCAACACATGAAACAATGAACGCAGTGATTACCTTGGGAAAACCCTCCTACTCGAGGGAGAAAAAACCCAGCAAGAAATTCTCTTTATAAATCAGAATAATATGTGTAGAAATAGCACACAAGATCAGGCCCTAGAAGAGGCAAATTTCATACAATAGATCTGCACTTAAATATAGTGCAAATAACTTAGATACAAAATATCTGCTCTTCTCCTTGAAGCGAATCTGCTCCTCTTGATTGTGAATCTGCTGCTGAAGGAATTCAAATTGGAGATGAGATTAAAATTGATATAAATGAGAGGACTCTATCCTTTTTATATACCAAGCTAGGCACCCTCCTTTCTAGGGCTGGCCTAGAAATAAATATAATTTTGTTTATGAAACAAAAGGCTGACCTGCCTTGATTACATTTTATTTAAGAAAAATAGCTCCCGAAGCTACAAAACACTAACACTGAACTTATCAAAATAAAACAACTCTCGGCCTTTTATAGAAACAAGGAGACCAAAGAGTTCAATCGGAACACATGAAACAAAATTAGAGGAATGAATCAAATGATAACACATGGCAGTTGATAGTTGGCACAAGAACTTTCCAAATTAAGTCAAAGATACTTTGACTTCCTTCAGTAGTAGGCTTCCAAACTACGGTCTTCGGGTCACGGGTACTTTCACAAAATGCAAAACTATTAACACCCTCTCTTCAAAATCCCTGCGATTAGCTGCTTTCGTTGAGTTTAGGAATAACCATGCAAAAATTCACTTCAAAACTCCACCCATGTACAAGACACTCGGGCTCCCGCTACCCAACCATGAGGACTTCTTCACTAGACTCTTGGTCCGAAGACTCATCTTCTCCTTTTTTCTGCTGATATTCCCAAAAAGCAATCAACACTTGATTTATACTTTCCCTTGGAACACTTTGAATCACTTTCCAATTGTACTTATGCCTTGAATATTCTTCAGTTATTTTATTGATGGCTTCATTCTTCCACACTATTTCTATTTCATACTTATTCATGGCGTTCCTGCACTTTATGATCTCATCAATGACCTCCCGACTCAAAGACTGAACAAGATCCTTGTTTATCTTTTCAATCCATCCCCTAAAAGCCTTCACTTTTGCCTCATCTTGTCCTAAGGTCCGAGGATTACAATTCTGCTGAGCTAGCATCTCAATGAAACTCAAATCCTTGTCCACTAGCTTTTCGCTTGTTTCAGTGACCTTTTCTAATCCATTTACGCATTGCAATAACGTGTCACTCTCCCAACTCAACCACACCTTCCATTTCTCAAGCATCAAAACTTCTTGCTACATTTCCCAATTGCCACTTTTATTGATTCCTCACCCTATTTCACCAAATGCTCTATCCATTCTTCAAACACGCTAAGCTTGTGCCTGAGCGTTGCAATAGCATCTACCTGCTCTTTGGACATCAACACTAGGTTCTACAGAAATTTATTCAGTGACTGACTAGGTTGAGCTAATGTTCTGATAAAATTTGCCAGGCAAGCAACCCATTCTTTTAATTCCTTCTTCTTTTGCTTATCTTTCTTCATACGAGCAACAATGGCTTTTAAATTCATTCTCATTTCTTCTAACTCTTGCTCCCATGATGAATGTCCTACATTAATTGTTGTCACCTGCTAATCCCTAGCTGCCACTTCATGCTTGCTCTTTTCTCCTACCGGAGTAGCTATCTGGAGAGTTCTCCGTCCATCTGAATTCCATATAATAGCATGCCTAGTCTTTGCTCTAGCTTTAGCATAGGGGTTTCCAGTTCCTGCATTAAACTTTTGAAATCCAAAGGCACCAATTCCACCTCCAATAGCGGAGCCAATTGCTTGATTAGCTAGTCAGGTGCTTCTTCATTTTGTCCTGCCTCTTTAATTTTAATTCGTTGCTGACGATCAAAATGTTCAAGAATGTCTCTTAACTCTTGAATGTTGCCTGTTGCAACCTCTTAAACTTTTACATTCTCTGTCCCAAATGGCAAGGATTCTGGATTACCATGATCTAGCCTTGTCTATTTCTCTTTGAGACCTACATTTTCCTATCTTGCCTCCTCCTTTTCAATATCATTTCCTGGAACATACTCTTTAGGTTGTCCTGAAGCATCAGGATTTTCACCATTTCCCTGTTTCTTGCCCAAGGTTTGAGAGGACTATGTACCTTTATCTATATCTTGACTTTCACTTGACTTTTCAGAAGTCAAGGGTTGCTCAGCAATCACTTCAGCTCTTCCTTGTGAAGGTTGATCCTCAATTGCACGATTGTCAAATACATCTTCATGTTCTTCATCTTCATCCAAAATAGAAATAGGGCTTTGAATTGTAGTTCCCCCTGTTTCTCTCAGTGGTGACACCACTTCCCTTGTATTTGTTTCATCAGGGTTTCTCACCTCTTGGGCAAGTGATCCTACTATGAATTCTTCTTCTTCCCTATTTTCGGGATGTAACCTTGTATCAAGCACTTCTTCCACCACAAGTTGCATTATTGGATTTTCCTTGGACTGCTTCCCCTTAAACCATCCCAAAATAGCAAACCATTTTTCAAATTGCTCTATAGGTGTTTTGCAATTATTTTCGGGTCTTCCTCTATATCTACAGGTGTCTCTCCCAAAGTTTTTCTCATTGCCCCTGTGTTAACAGAGGGTGGAGAGGTAAACATGGCAGCTACATTTTGTGATGCCGACCTTGTCTTAGCATGTACTTGTACTCTCATACCTGCTTCTTTAGAAGTTAGGGGTTGTGCTCTTGGCAATGTAGTGGAAGAAAATGCCACCTTTGGTGTTTCCATCAAATTAGCTAGAGTGGCAACGGTTTCTCTATTTAGGTCAACTAGTTGTGATGCCATTGAAATTCCTTGGCTTGAGGTATCAGGGACTTCTTCCCTACCTTGCTCAACTGCCCTAGCTTCAACAACTTTTCTTTTCTTTTTAGCACCCCCATTATACCCTAATTCACTTATCAACTTTTGTTTCCTCTTACTATTGTGAGGGTATATGGGTGTTATCCCAGCCTCCTTCATGACTTTGAGGTAACCATTTAACCAAGACTGAGTGCAATTCAGTACTTGCTTTAAAATTCCTTCAATGGTTAAAAGTTAAAACCTTCTTTTTCCAGTCAAGGTCTAGGATAGGTTTATCATAAACTATATCTGACTTGTAAGCTGGGTTGCTTACATCTCCATTATTGACATCCATTTGTTTAGAAACATCATGAGTTCCGAGAACTTTTATTTGAGCCAATGATAAACTCTGATAGGACTGCTTTCTCACAGCGTGGTTGTCTTCACAATCGTATCAATAGTCCTCCAGGTGGGGAACATGGGCATATTTCTTGCTTATGTTCTTGGAAAGACTCTCAACAAGGTCATAATTCTCCCTCCTGAGAGTGAAGAACTCTAGCCCATAGATTTTCAACTCATCTTCGCATAGCTTGACATTTTTAGCTGAAATGCATTTATAATTCCCAATAGTGATAGGGAATTTCACTGATCCTTTCTTATGTATTTGTGAAAAATATTATGAGACGACAGTACTTGTCTCCCAAATTCAAGTAGCAATGTCTTATCTGTTGGATACCTGGGCAACATGAAGGGATAGTTTGTAAACCCTTCCACCCTAATGTAGGTGAATGTAGGAAACTGAATAAACTAGCATCCAACAGTGTGTATAACATCTTCTGCTTCAAGAGATAGTCTCTTTGCTTTATTGTAATGTCCCCTTTCTAGTGGATTCACTTAAACCTGAATCTCGCATTCAAAGTATTTCTCAAAGAGACATTAGGAACATTAGAGATCAATAAATTTCAGTAACCACATCTTTTAAGATCAAAAATGATATAAATATTACTTTCTTGTCAAAGGATTATTCATTTCCTCCTATCACTCCCTATGAATGATTCTTCCCTAATATTGTTGATGAATGGTACCTTCGGTCAGATATAAATGATGATTGCTGAAAGCATCATCATCATTTATATATGATCGAAATTACTCATCATTTAATATTTCTGAAAAATGAGAAATTCGAATTAATGGAATTCGACATATATAAATCGAACTTTGCTTTATACTTATCGCTGGGTACTAACATTGTTTTGTTTACCACCGATTAGTAATAATCAGCTATGAGAAACCCACGACCTTCAAGGGACACGTCCCATGAAAGGACGTGTCTCTCCTTGGAGGCGCATACCTTTGTGGAGATGTGTCTCCCCTCTCTAGTATAAAGCATGATGGAAACCATTGAGTGTAGATATCGAAATTTATTAATGTTCTGCAGTCAGCGCATTCAGCATAAGAGAAGAAATCTGGAATTAGTATTTTGACTTAGAATTCTCACACAGAATTTCAGACCTTGTAATTCCTTAGAGTTTTAGGATCCTATTTGATATAGATTTGATTACATTTACAAATATCTTTCATAAATACATTAGATATTAAACATCTTTCAAGATCCCATAGATGGAATTCTTATTATACCATTTACATCATAGTGAATGAATAGAGTCATTACTACTTCTAAGGCTTACTTATAGAGTTCAATAATTGCTGCAAGCATCATTATTGAAATAATCGTAAATAATATACATATGTATATATTCTATATAATCTCTCCCTTATTTATACCGAATTGATATATATATATATATATATATATATATATATTGATTGGTATTTCTACATTAATTATTCTTACTACTATTTATTGGTACTCATATATACATATATATAATTATTCTTCATTTATATTCTACTATCTCCCAATAGTGTTATGGCTGCAACAGTATTTATGTATAGCAGACATCTCATTATTTATTTCTTTATTCCTCTATCCAGATCCCACTCTCTTCCTCATGGTGTAACATGATATAAACAAATTAACAATATACACATACTGATACAAACAGATTGAAAACGTACATATAAATGTATATAAATTTCTGAATCTATCCTAGATAGAAATAAACAAGAATAAACCCTAATAAATGATAAATAATAATAAGCAATAATGAATATTAATAAACAATAATTAATAATAAATAATGATAATATTCCTATTGCTTCTACTTGTATAATTTCCTGATTATATTATAAACAGCAGCACTCACATTCATTTGTTCTACTTTATAAACTCTGACTACACTATAATTGAAATAAACAATGCTGAAAACCATTATAAATCCTACTCTACAAAATATAATTAAAAATACACAGTAATTATCGGGCCTACTCTATGCTTACAGATCGCAGCTTTTAGCAGCCTGGGGATTCACCCGATTGTAGCAGACTTATTCTTATTTCCTTATTATGATTCCTTTCTATGCCTTTTGGATTAATATCTGCCTTCTTCTTATAGAGGATCAAAGCATTATATGGAGTCGTGTCTTTTACCATGCTTCTTGGGAATCGTTGTGGTGTTTGATTATTTTGTTTGAGTGCTCTTACTTATTATTTGTTATGTTTGGTTATGTTAGAGTCGGTTCTTATATTATTTGTTCTTTTATTTTGTATATTATTTAGTATTTGTTTTCTTTGTGATTTCTTTCGAGTATAAATAATTATATTAATGGTATTTATATTTTCATTACACTCAGATTTATTATTATAATGTGTGGCTATTCTAGTCTATGATAATAATAGTGGCTAGATTAATATTATATTTATAATTATAATATTATTAATGATAATTATAATTATATTTAATTTGTAATTACTCATGTTTCGATTTTGACATTTATTTGTTTTTTGATATTATTTTGGTGTTACCATTTTGGGGGCATGACATTTATCCCCTTCCATTATCCTTACCATCTTCATAGCAAAAACATCATTCACCCTACAGTAGTGCTCTCGGTACTGGTAAGCAGTAATCTGGGGCAAATTATGATAAATCAAATTATTTCTTGGTTCTCTTCCCAGAGTACCTACTCTGTTCAAACCTTGTATGTTTGCCCTTAGGGTATAGGAATAGACAACATATGAGGACATTATGAACCATTGGGTAATTGAAATTTTTTGCATCTGTTTGTGCAATCTATCACTAATAAATCTTCCCCAATGAATCCGCATAGGATTTTCCCCCATTTTTCTAATAATTTCAATCATCTAGAGTTTGAATTTGCTGGCATCTTTGCATCCAGCCATTCTGCTCAATAGGGTTTCCATATCCTAGATTTCTTGAATGAATAACAACCTCTGGATATGCTTCAGCATCCTCGCTGTCTTTTCTTGGAACCATGCTAATAACATGACCTTCATTTTGCTCTTCCGAGCTCGTATATGCTGTGGTTGCATCCTTTATTTCAAATGTATTCATTTTGTTGAACAAGGGGAGCCCAAATATATACACAATACCATCTGTTGAGAGGTCTGCATAGACTCTCCCTTCTTTCACAACAAACCTCCTTTCACAACAACCCTCCTTTCTGGGCCGTACCATTTCATACACACAAGGACTAATTCAGGGGCCTCCATTGCCAATGGGAACCCTCTTGTCAAATGCATTCCACTAGTGACCATATTTCTAGTACACTGTGTGGCATCTTCTTGATGAATCCTTTGAACGAATTGATACTCATTGAAGCTTCCCGAATGGGTGTTTGTAATCATCCCGTAGGTAGGTACAACTTGTGAGACAAGAAATTCAAATTCCTCATTGGGCTTCTTCTTCCTTGAAGTACTCATGTCTCCTTTGATTTCCTGCATTATTAGCGTATATGTGCTTTGTGTATGAGTTAGGGCTAATTCCTACCATGCATTCTTAATAATTTAGAAAAGATTCCTTTCCCATAACCATTTACTAACTGGAATTAGTTTAAATCCCTTCGAAATAACATGCCTTTTCACAAATTAACCAGAGGTAATGCTATTTAATCAGAACCATGCATGCATAAAAGATTAACATAATTCAGTTAAAAGAAAAGTACCTAGTTTTGCTGATAGGATGGTCGAGTAAACACAGATTCTAACCTTGCTAAACACATTCTTTCACGCTCTGAAACTTACTTTTCTCTTTGCATGCCACAACCATTGTTTTAATTCATTAATGTTCTTGAAATGGATGATCTTGCGTGAGGTAGTGTATTGTGGAAGCAACTGCATGTTTGAGGTGGTGCCAAATATGTGTGTTGTTTGCTACCTTTATTAATTCCTTTTACTTTGCATTAATTACCTTGAACAAAGGTGCAATTATGGAAGATTAGGGTTCACATCACAAAAACCTTGATTTTTGTGACAAGAAAGCGGCATGGGTGGCAGACAAGCGTGCTATGTTAGTCCCCATGGGACAACGGCATAAGAGTGTCCAGCCTAGTTGCTGATTTGACTAACTAGCAATTGGATTTGAAACATTCAACACACGGTCTCAAAGAGTTATCGGGGTCGGGCCTTTTACTTATCGGGTTTATGGGAACCAGGTGCAAAGGATATCCGAGTGCAGGTAAAAAGCAAGACCAATATGGTTCAAAATGAACTTAGTTCCCAAAACTTCTAGTTTTTGGTTCTGAAGAAGAGAAAAGTCGCGATTGGGCTTAACCAAAGAAGTGTTGATGCACACACTTGGGAAAACTTCTCTTGGGTGAAAACTCACTAGGTACAACGACTAGCCGGGCACAATGCGAACTTTGCAAACGATGCACTACACTTAGACCAATAACACCTGCCACACGAAATCCCGAGAATCTGGATAAACAATAAATCTGCGGGGAAAAAGATTTGCAAACACCCCAAGCCTAGGAAGACATCAATTTGAATGGGAGCTGGGCATTTTGGAGCAAGACTTTCATTTTACCATTTCCTCCAAAAGGAACACACCAACACAAGCAGAAAGCAAAGAAAGGGAAAAGCAAAAGAAAAGAGGGGGCCACATTTTTCCAAGGGCGAAATGGGGTGTGTTGTGAGACCACACAATAGGATACAAGGTGCTGCACATTAATTCTTGGTAAATTTCTGTCCATGACGAGTCTAAGCTGTCTATATACATAATTGTCCTTATCCTGACTTGACAATGACATAGATATTAGAAGAGAAACAGACAAAATCAATACCATTTCCAAATGAACCTATAATCCTTTGAACCCCTTATTTCACTACCAATTTATGGCCACTAGCAAAACAAATGTCTTGACAAAGATTAAGGATAACTAAAACAATAGATACCTAAGGATAACTAAAACAATGGGTGCCTTCTCATCAAAAACCTTATCATAAGAGCCTCAACTTTCTCTCACATCAATACAAACACATTCATAATTTTTTATGTGTGTGTTTTAAACTACAGCATCTCAACTCTCAACAATGCGCATCAATTCTGCAACAATAAAGACTGCTCCATAGCACACCTCAATTAAACAACAATAATGACCATTCTATTGCACACTGAACCTCAAACTGAAAGTGCTCAAAAGATGCTAAAAATTAATCAGAACATTTATAGTTTCTATGCTTGTGTGCAAATAGACCACCATGATATGCACATACCTCCCAACCATTGCAAAAGAAAAAATTAGGCTGCCAACCCTTGGACCAATACTGATCTAAAAAGTTGCGACACATACAATGGAGACTTCTTGGAAGAAATTGAATATGCCAACTGACTAAAACAGATTAATGTGCTTAAATCTATTAGTAGGTACATAATCAACAACCTAAATACATCTTTCAATCCCCAAAAAGAAACTCCTAAGATGAACAAAAACACACAATGAATTTAAGAAAGATAAACTTTTGCAAAAATAACTTATTACTATACATAATCAATCCAAAATCAACAACAAACAAAGACACAAGAAAGCCCATCCTTGTGCCACCCTTCTGAATTACCTTTTTAAACATAATTTTCCTCAGAATCTACTGTAACCCCCATAGCTGTGAAAAAACTGAAGTTCAAAATAACTATTAGCTATTGATGATGTCAAGAAAAATAAGATTTCAAATATACTAAACACTGAAAGAAAACCAAATATTAATTAGCTCCCACTGAGGAATCATTATACAGGTAAAGAAAGCTAAAATCAATTGAGCAACTCAAATCCTACGAGGCAGATTGAAGGAATCCTATGGACACAAACAAAACATCTGGATTGAAATTAGAACACAGTAATATTTTAAGAATATCTAGCTATATAAGCATGTAAAAAATATTTGGGAATCATAGTTGAAGTATTGGGAGATAAATGCAATTACTATATGCATAACCTTTTAACACCATAAGGAATTCATACTATGAGTTGGACCATTCTTGGGTTCAAAACAGTATGTGATTAATGCTGTAAAAACTATATATAGAGAAACTATACAGAGAGGAACTTAGAGAGAAACTATGAGAGGGAAAATCTCATTAATCACACTACGAGTTGAACTATTCTCAGGTTCAACTCATCCTTCCCTATATATTAGAACAAAAATAGAAAGGAAATCAGTGTTTGATTTAAAGCATTTTTGAATGAAATACATTGTTGACCTCTCCAACCTAGCTTTAGTAGTTACCCATCATAATAGAAATGTACAGATCATATAATATACATATGCACACACAAAGAAAGAGACTAGAAAATCTGAACCACTAATTACATATGAATTTCTTACATGGGAATTGGCTCAAACAAACATCCCTGCCTTAGACCTCAAATGCTGGACCATGTAAATTGTATTGCTCATAACAATTACGAGAGTCAGACAACTAACACTAACTAGCATTGATATCTGAACTATCAACAATTAAAACATTGAAAAATTACTTTTTGATAAATCAATCATTTGTACATTGCCTATTAACACAACAATCATCAAATTTTTGATCCTTAGATGCACCTAGGATCTATGTACGAGACAAGTCAACAAGATCTACCATAGAAACCCTAAATTTAAAGGATGCTATTCACTAACAAATACAAATGCGTGTAAACATTATAAAGTAGACCACCCATGTGTTAGTGTTTTAATGATCAGATAATATAACTGAAAGCACTCAGAAAATGCAACACATAAGACAATAAACACAGCAAGATACCCTGGGAAAACCCTCCTCTTGAGGGAGAAAAACCCAGCAAATATGTCTCTTATATAATGAAGAAATAAGAGCAGAAATCTGCTTACAACTCAGGCCCAGCACATGGCCAAATTCGATACAATGAATAATAGCACCTCTCCTAGATGCAAAGATACAAATGAATCTGTTTCTCCTTGAAATAGGCCTGCTGCTGCAAGATGATGTTCTGCTGCTCAAGTGCGAACTTCTGTAGGAATGTGAATTATGCTGATTGAACTTAATATGATAATGAACAAGTTTGACCTTGTATTTATACACAATGAGGTGCCTCCTTAATTAGGTCAGCCATCTAAAATAACTAATTATTTTACAAAATTGCAAGATAGGTCGGCCCAAGTACAAATGAATATTAATAATCTCAATGAGGGTCGGCCCTCAATTATTAAATCACTCAAGAGCAAATTAAATAGCCGATAGGCTATTATTTAAATTGATTTATTCTCGAATTGTGTAAGCTGGAAGAAGCAGCCCGATGCTGCTAATAACATCAACACCATGCACCAACTCGTACAATCATCACTAGAGAAGAGAGTAAGGAACCACTCTAATCCTAGATAGAAAATTAAAAAAAAGATTACCTTTTTTTGATAAGCAGAATATATATTAATAAGTTAAAATTTAGAATCTAGAGGATGCTGAAAATTTGTCAGGTCAAGTTGTAAATCAGATCCGTGTGTTTAGTTTAGACTAGATGGGTACAGACATTGTTTATTTAGCTGACTATTATATGTGTCAAGATTTAACCAAAAGCCTTCTCCAAGGCAAAGAAAAGATCATTTGAACTGTCTATAACTATACACACATATCCAGCTTGCACTAGAGTCTTTGCATCACAGTGTTGGGCCCAGGATGCTGGCATAGGGGACAATCCACTAACCTGGCTGATACATTATGAGTTATGGAATGAATATGAAATAGAAGACAACACAACAAACTATTACACTGTTGGAAATATTGTCATTGATGTCAAAGACATTAAGTTGAGATCATTGATTGTTGTCATTGATGTCAAAACATAATTCATTGATGTTAAAGAAAGAGGAAAATCGTTATGGCCAAAGGCCACTATATCATCGTCGAATTCATGGCATCAATATGGGTTATTTGGTGAATTCATAGAGACATATACATAGAGATATAATGGCGTTCAAGTAAGAAGAATAAGTTTTGACTAAAATTGCCATACCTTATTGAGAACAGCAATTAATTAGTGGAGGGTGCGATGGATTTAAAGTTAAGACAAAGTGACATAAGACAAAATTAAGAAAAAGACAAAAGTCATATATGACAAAAGAAGACAACAAACTTTATTAAGAGGTGGCGGTTCCTATTGGTTAAAATATATAACAATGTTAAAGATTATTAATAGCATCGAACTTACAATAATAAAGCAGCGATTTTATTTATAAGTGAGATTGCCCGAGTTTAAATGCTAAAAGGATGATAAAAGGAGAAGCAACGATTAATAATGAAGATTATTGTCTATGGAAATATATGCGATTATCTTATAAAGAGGCAGCAATTAAGTATAAAGAGGTAAATATTAAGATCATTAAGAACAACAATGTTGATCAATAAAGTGTAGTGATCTATAATGAAAGGGTGCATCTCTTGAAAAGAATGCATCCATTATGAAAAGGTATCTCTTTTCATTTCGAGATGAAGATATAAAATGAAGGTTGTGTGAGGAGAAAGGGATGTGTGTGAAAGATAAAAGATATATCATATATTCACCAATATTTGTGTGAGAAGAGAAAATTGAAGGAGTCTACTTGCAGATTTTATGAAGAAATTGTGAGGAATATTAGATCACCTAGATCTTGATGTGGGCAAGGTGAGAGCATACGGTGGCAAGGTTTACATTGCAATAATCAAAGCAACCACTTGGTCAGTGGGGTGAGTGGTAATACATTGCAATAATTGGAAAGCAACCACTTGTTCAATGGGGTGAGTGATAAACAAGAATCTATTGAAAGAAATTACCTTCCACTTTTCGATCACCTAGTTCTCGATGTGGGCAAGGTGAGAGCATACGGTGGCAAGGCTTACAATTCAATGTTACTAAAGTAAACCACTTGTTCAGTGGGGTGACTATGAAATCTCCAAAACATGAAAGAAAATATCTACTTATTTAGCAGGAATTACAACTGGCAAAGAAAGCATTTGGCGGCTAGCCGACCAAAGCAGAAATAAGAGATCCTCCACTTATTTAGTGGGCATAACATGAAACCAAAGAGAGCTCATCCACTTATTCAACGGGAATTCCACTTATTCAGTGGGGTTAGCAATGAAACCAAAGATGAGCAAATCATTGAATGGTACTACCAAATCAGTGTTACAAGTGAGCTCAATATAATGATACTAACAAGTACAACCAGCTACTAATGAGATAGAAATATGATAGAAACACCCCCAATTATAATCAATCCTCTGGAATGAGATAACCCAATGAAACACCAACAAGGATACCTGAGTATAGAAGCAAATGGAGGTCTGATCTAACTCAGAAAATGAGTTGCAGAAGGTTTGCAACACTCAGGAAACGTTGTAACAGGTCTGAAACTCTCCAATCAGCAAGCTCACAACATGACACACACTCCAAGAAACTCACCAAACCACCATAGAACACCCCCAAGCTTCTTGCAAGGCTATGGAATGAACAAGGCACCTCCAAACCAGTCTAGACAGCAAGGAAAGAAGGGCAGAAACTTCCAAAACCCCAAACACACAGCACCCTCAAATGGTACTGCCAGCAAGGAGGGGCGACCAGCCCTCAAAAATCCAATCCTCCTTCAAAAAATCTGCAACTTCATCAATCAGGTCGCCTAGGTCTGCAAAAACCAATGGAACAATACCCACAAAATAGTTTGCAATCCTCCAATCAACATGAACAAATCAGATGGTACGACCTAGGTTAGAAAGGTGCAACCAACAAGCAAGGACACCGAGAAATATTCTCTCCAAACTCTCTGCAAGGTTAGAAATCCACACCAAAACATAGCAACTAGAAAGCATCAAAATGATCAAACCAAAATCCGATTACTCTGCTTGTAAGCTCCATGGTGATTACTGAATGCAATCACACCCAACTAGCTAGGGATTATCTTCTAAATCCGAAACCAACAACCTAGAGAGGGTTTTCGTCCTTTGAAGATTTAGGAAAGAACTCTTAGTTTCCAATCCGTCAGCATAACATTATCATCTTCAACATAATAAAATGAACTACCCCATGCCTCATTTTATAGCTTTTTCCTTGCTTTTTAAAAATGTTGTACCTAAACCAAATTTTTTGCTTCATTAAGGCATTTTGCTTACAATGATCTAAACCTTGTAAATGTGGGGTCAAAACTCAGTTTTTGGGAAAATAAAGTATGGGCTTTTAGTCAGTGTGATGCTAGGAAGATACTGGCAAAATTTGGAAATTTTGAAAATTAGGGTTTTTGAACCCCGTTTTTAGGTCAAAACCCTAAAAAATAGGAACTTGTCAGAATTGGCTGAAATTAATTTTGATTGGCTTATTTCATATCACGATCACAGTGGTGAAGTCGGTTTCAGTTAAAAGTCAGTTTAAGCCTGGTGGGTAGTTTTCACATTTTCAGGAGAAAAGTTAGGATCTCCGAGGTCGTCAATGGCAGTTGGCCAGTACCAGGTGTCGAAATCTAAGCCTGAAATTCAAAGCAGAACGCTCTACGATGAAAGATGTTCAAAAATATGCTTTTTGACGGAGGGGATTTTTCAGATTGGCAAAAAGTGCTAAAATATTCTAAGTCTGGGAACTTTTCACTGTGTAACGTGGTAGACACTTGCACAATCAATGTGCAAATCAACTTTACAGTTTCTGTACATGTGAGAATGATGAGGTATAGTCATACACACACCTCGGCAGTAGTAGTACTTTGACATGGTCAACCTCAACAGTTAATACAATGTTCACAGAGCATGAAATGGATGAAAATCATGAAGTTCAAAGCCAATCTGCGTCCCTGTAGCCCAGGGGCGCCCTTCCATTTGAAGGTCAAGATGCAGTTGCTTTGGGTTGCTAATACACTCATTCTCTTCTGTTTTCAGTTAGCTCTCCGACTAGCTATGGAGCAAGTTCATCTGAAATGCAGAACTCTAGCAGACGAAGGCGGAAGCAGAGGTTACGACGAATGTACACATCATGGAGACAGTCGAGAAAAGCAGATTTGCGCCCCTGTAGCCTAGGGGCGCCCTTCTTTTTGAAGGTCAAGATCTGAATGCATGTGCTTGCTGTTGGTTTCAGTCTCTATAGGAGCAGTCTAGCTTTCCAACGAGCTATCAAGTTGTAACTTTGCAGTCAGCTATAAAGTAGGAGATACTCAAAAAATCTCATAACTCTTGCAAATGGATGCCTAGAAGGTCAAATTTCGGCTTTCTAAAATCAATGAAGTTTGCTGGGCACATTCAGATGCTATTTTTAGCAAAATGATTAAAATAATATTTTTGCATGCAGAGTATTAAAAAGTGACGAATTTCTTCAAAGAGCTAAATATTGGTGCCTCTTTTTAGTTTGCATGTTTTAAATTAAATATTATTTTTATCTGAGACTCAGAGATAGTGGCAGTTCAGCTGGTGAAGGGCCAATCAAATTCTTCCTTCACAGTTAGTGTTTGAGCTTGCAGTCTTGCTTTTGTGGTATGATTTTGCTCTAGTTATGCAAGCATGGCATTCATCATTTCATTCATCCAGTTTGAGCAGAGGTGAATTCTTTCCAAAGTTGGGCGAATTTCTTCAGCAGTCAGTTGTGAAGGCGTCAAAAATATTCTTTTGTAGGTACAAGTCCAGATTTATTAGCAGAATTCAAGGCAGAGTGGCGATTTTGACAGAAGAAGATAATAAATAAATAAAAAACTAAAAAAACATCTTTCTTCTTCTCTAAAATTCTTCCATCTTCTCGTCTTAAATTCTCTTGCATGTTTGAAGAATTGGCGTTTTTGGCTAAACAAATCATCTGGGTTGATTCAAAATTGCTTTCTCAGTAAAACCCATGTGCTAGAATTTTTAGGGAAAATTTATTCTAGACCATCAGTTCTTGAGGCTCTGATTTTTTGAAGTGAAATTCCTTTGCATGGCTGAGTAGAGGTCGAATTTTTACATTTTTGACATTTTGGGTTTCTTAGAATCACTTTCTGGACAAAACCCATATCTCAGAATTTTCCGTAAAAATTCACTTTCGACGAGCTATTTTTAGCCTCAATAGGTTATTTTTAGCTTTCCAGAAAAGTAGTCAGAATATAGCCGTGTTCACAGTCAACAGGCGAGTTTTTTAGGATGCATTTCACACAGACCGAATTCAAGACCAAGTCAGTCTTGATTCATGATTTCATCAGAAAAGCTGACACCGATTTGTATCAAGCGCATCCAAAAGGTTGGAAGGCGTAGTCACTCAAATACACATGGTTTCATGCCTCGTATAGCTGATTGTCTTCCTAGGCTAGTTTAGAGGTTGATACCGTTGGGTTTCTGCGTATGCAACAAGTTCATTTGCATTTCTGACAACCAAAGTGTTTGCAGTCAAACTTTGCGGTTTCATCATGCAACACTCTTCCATAGAGAAAAGCGTCAAAAACGTGAAGCTTCAGAGGTATAAAGTTTCAGAAGAAACAGTGGCCATCACTTCAGTTACAAAGCCGCTAGGGTTATCAGTCAGTCAAGTGCCAGTTTAAGTATGCAGAGATTTCCAGGTTTGCTTGAGTTACTGACAAGTAGTGAATTGACAGTTGAGACATGTGACGACCTCTAGATGATGATGCAGTCACTAACCTCGTGGAGAGGTTAGTTGCACGAGATCAAGGCCAGTGAACTTCAGTTCAGGGCGACCCACCTTTTCCAAGATAAACATTAGACATAGGAGTTAAATTTGATGTCTCTTTCCGAGTTAACTCGTTGTTCTTTTTCTTCATGCCATGTCTTTCTTGGAAACATCTTTGTATAGTTGGAGTTATTAGTTAGTTTTCATTTCAATAAGGATGTGCATGTTGCACATGTCAATTTTGTTGAGTCTTGTTTTAGTTAGCTGGTGTTATCTTTCCAGTTAATAGTGTAGTTCCATTCAATTAGGTTTAGAGAATAAGATCTTGCATGCACTGCAAGACTCTAATTGACTCAAGGTGATTTTAGGGTTGCCTACACCTTTGATGTCTATAAATAAGAGCTTTCAGCTCATTTGTAATTAGCTTTTACTTGTGATAGAGAATTGTTGCGTTGTTGGCAACATGCCTATTCTCAAGATTGGTTCACCCTTGTAAATTAGAACTTTTGCTTGATAGCATACATGCTGCGCTTACCTTGCCTATACTATTGCTATTATTGTATCTGTTCAAAGAACATTTATAGGGGAGATTAATATATGCTGTGCCCACCTTGCCTGTAATATTGTCTTTTAGTATTTGTTCATGAGGGTTTGTTTTGATAATGAATTGTTATGCCACTCGGGTTCCATGCAATTATTATGATGAATGCTTGCCTTAGTTAGATATAGTGGCTAGTTCGATCGTAGATTGTACGCGTGTCTTGCCTATGCAATTTTCTGTCCTAGTTGGCTATCTTTTGTGTTTTGTTATCAATAAGCCTATTCAAATTGAGCAAATAGTTGTGCCCACCTTGCCTTCATGTTGAGAATTCGTACTTAAAGCTTATCGTATGATGTGTGTGATAATAAGCTTATTTAGCCAAGCGAATAGTTGTGCTCACCTTGCCTTCATGTTGCGAATCTGTACCCAGCTTGTCGTATAAAAACCATTCCCGCTCCATTTCCTCACGCTCTGTTTTCTTGAGGAAACTTGATAGATTTAAAGAAGTTAGCTTAGTTGTAGTTAGACGATCTGTGAAACTAGAAAATCCTTAGCTGCAACGTTCTAGGTTTTCTTAACCTTGTGCCTCTACTAGCTAAGAACAAAAAGATAGGATTTAGTTTACTTTTCTATTCCATGCATTCCAACACAACGAGGGAGCTTCCCCTCCTAATTTTAAGAGCACTCATTACGTAGTGTGCATAGCTGTCCGTACAAACTTACACTCCAGAGGTGTTAGTTCTTACGCCAACAAAAAAAATGTAACTTTAATAACTTTTTCATTTTATAATATTTAACACTAAAGTAATATTAAAACATTACTTTATAACTTTAGTGTAAATATTAAAATAATTCCAATCATTTTATGAAAAGCATCGAAAGACATTCGAAAGGGAAACTAATCGCACCAAGAAGCTATTGATGACAAGGGAGGATGCTAAGTGCCAAAACGAGCACTTACTAAAAATAGCAGTGTTCTCCAAGAAATGTGGAGAACCACCCAAATGGCCAAAAATGCAATCAAGGTCATCACCAACATCTTGAGGACCAATAGAATGCCAACACACTGCCAAAATTGAAAACCCTGCATTGCACAACTGCTAGGACCAAGTGCCCAAAATAGAACTTACTAAAAATAGCAAGTTTCTAAAAATAGCAAGTGTGTCCAAACTCAAAACTTGCCCAAATTGAGATGCACTAGAACTTACTAAAAATAGACATTGCTAAAAATAGCAATTCTACCCACCAAGGCCCAAAAAAAACCCATAAAAACCCAAAAAAGTTCACTAGTAACATCAATATACTCCTCTGAATATGCAAACACATATTCTGAAAGATAGCACCAACTGCCAAATAAAGAAACCCTAAAATAGGGACATTACAATGCCATTCTAAGGAGAGCTAATCTGAATGCAAACTATAGTGGCTAGTTGAGGTGGTGTCAATCTAGGGTGAGCCATTCAAGTGGTGCAAATTGATTAACTGGCGTGTTGCTAATTTGGGGTGAGCCAATTGAGAAGCATTAATGTGGGAAGCTAGTTAGTGACATTGAACCTGGGTAAGCTAGTCAAAATAGCATTAAGCTAGGAAGAGCAATTGTATTAAGTCAATTGAAGTGTCATTGATCTGAGTGATCCATGTATATAGCATGGGTTGAGGAGGACTAAGTTGGCATTGATCATGGGAGATCAATAGGTATGGTGCTAGTTGTTGCAAGAGTTGGTGTTGTGCCCAACTTGTGTTGCTGCACAAATAACTATGTTTTGATTCAATTTATGCAAATAGAGTGAAACACCAACTGAAGATGCTAGCTAAGAGGGTTCAAAACTATTGGAGTGTTGATGCTAAGGTTTGGTGCTATGAGTAGGCTTCATGTGGCAAACTTCCCTTTGCTTGTCAAACTAATGAACAAAATTATGCCTAGAGTGTGTGATCTTGATTGATTCTTCTTTTCTCAAATTAGTCTCAACTCTTGATAATGTCTGCTAGTTAGTGAAATAAAGAGTACCTTTTGTTCAAAATATACATTTCCGTAGTTTGCAAACTCGGACTCAGAGAGTACTTGGCAAGCTCAAAATTTCCGACTCAACAAAAGCTCAACAAAACTTGGCAACCTAAAAAATACTCAAATCTCTTAAAAAACACAATTTATTTGCAAAATTCAATTGCAAAATGCATCAAATGAGTCTAAAAAACCATGAGAAAGTGTTTTATATTAGATTTGATTCTTGAATACATATGGATTACAAAATCACATCATCATGTGAAGCTAGATACAATAGCTAGCTACTAATTGATAACTAATATGAATTTATGATTGTTTTTGAAAATCATCACCATAAATTGCATATCTAGGCAAGTAAAAAAAATAGAATTTTTTTACAATTTCCTCTTCCCCATTCTAGCGAATCAATTCAATGTTGGTATGTGAAGTTAGTTTTGTTTCTTCCAACATTGATAAAGCAATTAACAAATACCTACATGTGTGAATCGTTTGCACCGGGCATAGACAAAGGCCTAATTCTAGGGGGTTGTAGGGGGCTTGTTATAGCCCCCTGCCTAACAGCCTTGTTGGAGAAAAGTGTGTCTGCATGATCTGTATTTAGGTTTTGGATTGTTTTTGTTGTTGAAATTTTAGAAAAAATGGAAAAAAAATTCAACTTGAGAATCACCGAAAAAATCTTCCTAATTTCTATAGAATGTTTGCTTCTATTGTATATGGTGTCGAAGGGTGAATGGAGGTTTTATTGAGCAAAAATCATGATTATTTCGAGTCAAAATCACATCATTTTCAAGTCAAAATCACGTTTGATCTGCATAAAAATCGTATCAAGACCCAGCATTGAGTTTTTCATGTAGAATCACCAAGTATTCGCAAAAAACTTGGCTTTTTTGCAAAAAATCAGGAAAAGAACCTAGTGAGTTTACTCTGTGAGTACTCATGGGCTGAAAAAACTTGTGACTACTTGGCGAGTTTGTGAACTATGTGCACTTCCATTAGAGGGTTTTTTCTCTTTCTTTGATCGCCTCAAGTCATCACCAAACTCTAGTCTTTCCTTTTGAGGACCCTCATTTTGATTTGGTGAGGTGAATAAGGTGACGAAAGTCTATCTTGCACATTTTCTAGTCTAGAGATAAAGTCATTTGTAGGTAAGTATGGGTATGGGTATCATCAAATTCTATATTACCTTCATTATGTTCACCTTAGAAAGGTTTAACATAAAATATAAAATATTTAAAGAAAATTAATCACAATAGAAATGTTATGTGTGTAATCAATGTTAAATTTTTAAAACTAACACTACATAATTGATACTATAGAATATCATTAGAGTCTATTTGGAATTAGAGTTAGTTGCGTATTTGTTTTAAGTTATACCAGATTTTTCAAAATTGCCCCATAAATGGCTTAGGATATCTCAAGAAATGACATGAAAGGATTTGGTGTGTATCAACTTTCAAGAAGGGCTCTCAATTTCGAAGGATTTGGATGCTTTCAACAAGATTCCAAAATACAATTAGCACTAGACTCATAGAGATATTGGTATAGGGGTGCTTTAGAGGGATCTTGTATACTGGTTTTGGGGTGGCAGCAAGCCTTTCAAGATCATAGAGCTTGGCGAAGGCATTTGCAATGGGGGAGTGAGAGAGGTAAGAGTAGATAAGAATGTAGTCCCTCATTACGCTCTACACAATGGAGTGAACCTTTCCTTGCTCACCTAGAATCATTTTCATTGGGCCAATGTGAGCATTGGTAGTGGTCAATAGGGTTGTAAGCCTCTCCAAAGTAGCTAGTAAGTGAAGCAAAAGATCCTTGAGGTAAGGTAAGGCTTACATATGCAAAAAAACTAAAGTTTTTTACTTAAGAAATTACGACTCCACATATTACTAGATTGAACTCTTAAGTCATTACTTAAGAAATTAACGACTCCACATATTACTAGATTGAAGACACAATATACTTGTAAATTATATTTCTGCTCCTTGAAAGAGGGTTTCATGAGCCTTGATATTTCTTGTTGATGTTGCAACATGGTCTCGATGATCTCTTTTTACGCTCGTAGTGCAGATGTTTCATAAATGATCTTTTGTTGTCTAGTCTCATATGTTGGTTTAAAAAAATATAATCTTGTTGGCCATGTTTAACAACATTTGCAGCTAGCTATGATTGTCATTAGTAGGAAGCTTGAGTTTACTCCCCAAAAGATGTGGAAATTTGTGGAGGGATAGGATCTCGTTACTAGCTAGTAGCATGCTTCCCACATACCCTATCCATAGTGGTGATTGGTCTACTACAAGAAGCTCCAAAAACTTTCACCACAGTTAGGCTCTGGCTCCCTTGCTTATAAGATGGTGACCACTATTAGTCTTAACTCTTTGTTGTACCCAAACCAATTTTTTTGCTTCATTAAGGCATTTTGCTTAAAATAGTCTAAACTTTGTAAAAGTGGGGTCAAAACTTAGTTTTTGGGCAAATAAAGTATGGGCTTTTAGTCAGTGTGATGCTAGTAAGATACTGGCAAAATTTGAAAATTTTGAAAATTAGGGTTTCTGAAATCTATTTTTAGCCCGAAACCCTAAAACAAATAGGGACTTGTCAGAATTGGCTGAAATTAATTTTGATTGGCCTATTTCACATCACGATCACAGTGGTGAAGTCAGTTTCAGTTAAAAGTTAGTTTAAGGCTAGTGGGTAGTTATAACTTTTTCAGGAGAAAAGTTAGGACCTCTGAGGTCATTAATGGCAGTTGGCCAGTACCAGGTGTTAATATCTAAGCCTGAAACTCAAAGAAGAACGCTCTACGATGAAAGATGTTGAAAATTATGCTTTTTAACGGAGGACATTTTCAACGAGGTAAAAACTGTAAAACTGGCTAAGTTTGGATTGAAAAAGCGCCACTCTCAGCTAGGGGCGCCCATCATTATGGAAGCTGTATTCAACTTTTTGTGAGATTTTCTACCAAGATGACTTCTCCAGTTTCCTGATAGCTTCGCAATGAGCTAGCCATCCAGTCCGACGGAGGAGTAAAACGCCTGAAAACGAAAATTCAATACAGAACAAGGGAAATGCAAAGTAGGTAAATTTGAAGAGAAAAAGCGCCCCTGGAGGCCAGGGGCGCCCATCTTTTTGAAGATTCAGATGAAGTCTTTTGATCAAGTGACACCCAGGAAGTTTGTTTCCATTTTTGGTCCAACTCCGCGACACATCTGTCAGCAGGTGAATCTAAGTTGCTGTGTTGCCGCCATCAATGGTCGAATTTGAGGTTTCAGACTTGATCAAAGATTGTTTAGAAAGGACAAAAGTGCCCTTGGAGGCCAGGGGCGCCCAAGGTTTTAAGACCTTTAATGAAATCTGTTTGATGATTTCGGATGTTCGTCTCGTTCGTGTCAGCTCCAGCTTTCCGTTGCCTGTCTCAGCTGGGTTAGAAGATGTCTTGGCAATCTGCAATCGGAAGTTGAGTAATTTTTGCCAGTTGCAATAATGGATGACATTGGTTGGGAAAAGCGCCCCTGGAGGCCAGGGGCGCCCATGATTTAGGAAGGTTAAAAGATGTTTTTATACAAAGTGTTCATCAGGAGCCTTTACTCAGAATTCAGCCTGCTCCGCAATGAGCTAGTCAGCATGTTCTGAAGTTTTGTCAAATGTCGGGAAACGTCAAGTGAAATATAGTCAAGTTATCAATGAAAATGATGAAAATGCCTGAAAATATTCTAACACTGAGGTCAAAAGCGCCCCTGGCCTCCTTTTTGAAGCCTCGGATTTGTGAATTTTGGATTATCACCTCAAGGAATCTTCTTGTCAGATTTGGTCCTGCTCTTCGATGGAACTGTCAGCCAGTTGATCTGACTCGGTAGTCAATCAGAATCAGTGATCGAACGTGAGCTTCATTTGAGGTTTCTGGATTCAAATTTTCAGAAAAATGTCTAAGTATGGAAGGACGCCTAAAGTCAAAGGTTGACTTTTCAAAATTCAAAAAATAGAAGTATGCATGGGAGGAGTTTTCAATTTACTAAATTTGGATCTTCAGTTAAACTCTTTTTCAGGTCGACTTCTATTGAACCTATTTTTAGTCATAACTGGCTAAACTTAGTTTGCATGCACTAGTTAACTGAATCTTCAAGGTGGCGCCCTAATTAGGGGTTGTTTTACATCCAGTTAACTGAGTTTGAAGCCAAATATAGGCCATGCGTGAGTTTTGAAGCACTAGTTGTACTTCAAGCGCCATTTCCAATGCTTGGCATGCATTTCACATGCCTAAGAGGATATTTTTCTATATATTTTGCTAATGGCGTCCATTATTCTTCATCAGAGTTGACAAGAAACATCTTTTCTTGAACATAGAATTGATCTGCAGGTGCTACAGGTGTCAGATTTCAGTATTCTTCGTGGCTATAGATTCAAATTGTTCAAGGGAAGATTATTTCAGACTTCGTTTTTCATTTGCATGCAGGTGTTATCAGTTCTACTTCAAGCATAGGCGAATTTTTTATAGAAGAAGAGAGAAAACAAAAATAAAAAATAAAACTTCTATTCTTCTGTCTTATTTTCTTCGAATGTCAAAGAAAACGGCAGATTTTTCAGAAAAGCATCATCAGGGTTCGAGTATTTCAGCATCAACAACAATACCCATGTCTTAGATTATTTTGCGAAAATTGCCCCGCTGCCTCTTTTCTAGAGCACTGTGCTTTTTTCCAGAATTCTCTTTGCATGTGGGCCTAAATCACATTTTTTCGCAAATTTGTTGATCTGGGTGGTTTTAGGATTCATTTCTACACAAAACCCATGTTCCAGATTTTCGCGGGAAAAATTGCCCCCAGTACCCCTAACTGCCAGTTCAAATCTCAACCGAAAACCTTTTGCATGCAAGCCTGAATCCCATTTTTTCGCAATTCTAACATTCTGGGTTGTATTAGAGTTTGATTCTACACAAAACCCATATCTTAGAATTTGTCCGAAAAAATTCACTTCCCCTTGCTATTTTAGCCTATCCTCGAGCTTTTTCAGTTTTTCCAAAGTTGTCCAAACATACCCGACTTTACAGTCAAAAGTCTAGTTTTTCAGAATGCAATATAATCCCATAGATTATAAGGCCAAACAGGTCTTTCTTCATAACTTTCTGAAAACTACCGATATCGACTTAAGTCATGTTTTTCCCATCGTCAATCTGAATTCATTGGAGGGTATTAGCAGTACTACAATTAAAAATCTTGAACGTTCAGGTATATTTGCAGCAGCATCCATTCCTATCTCAGTCTTTGATCTCGAGTTCGTACTTGCTTGTGTCAAGCATTATGACTCGTCTACCAGACAAATCAGATCGACAGATGGAAGGATTATTTGTAGCCTTAAGCTGAGGGATGTAGAAAAATGTTTTTCCATTCCTCCATGTTCAGATCATTTTGCTGTATCCAGTGCAGATTGTGATAGAATATGGGAGGAGGACAAGGATAGATCACAGAAGAAAGTAGCTCAACGGTGGTTGAAAATTCAGAAAACCAACATGCCAAGGAAGATTGCACGTGGGGATTTCAAGGACGAGATTGCTATTTTGATAACTTTCCTTAACCGGTTAGCAGGTTCTGAAGACACAAGCGTTTTCCGAACATGGATGTTCTACCTCATCTCACGAGTTATTGATAAGAAAGAAACATTTGACTGGGCCATGTTTATCAGCGAGTGTCTTCACCAGCAGATTACAGAGTTCCTAAAGATTCACGAATTCCATATGGTAACTTTTCTGGTTTACTTAGTTGCATTCCAAGGCAGCTTTAAATTATTAAAGACCGATGGAGTTCTGGGTGTTCAGCGAGTGCACGAATACTACCCTCAGTTGGAGTTTTCGAAAGCTGAATAGGACTTTACAGCAGTGAATGATCACTTTCTTATGAGGACAGTCATAAATTTGGATAATGAGATGCATGTTAGGATTTCTACAGAGGCACAATCAGCAATGGAGAGTTGGGCAGATTGGTTTATCCAATTTCCTACTTTCACATATATTCGTGTATATGGATATACAGGAGAGCCTCTGATGCTACCGAGGTACCCATCGGATAAGGTTCTTTTCATGGAGTTCATGAGACAGGCACATGAGGTTCACACTTTTCTTCGCAATCGACATAAGCCAGCTTTCACCTTTCCGTTTGAGTTAGGTATTTACAAATGCAAAACAGCTGCTGATTGCAAGTTAATGGCACACGAGTTAGAGAAACTTCAGCTTGGGTGTTTTCCTCAGAAGCGTGCCTATGATCCGTTGGGTCATTATTCAGCAAGGTTGGAGCGAAATGTTTCACATTCAGCAGCGCTTGAGGACTTTTGGGTCAATTGTGAGGATGAATTTGAGGTGCGTCGTCATCATTATTGTAGGCTTACTGTTCCACAGATTGCTGATTTCTTGTCAGAGGATGTGGAAGGTTTGTCTGATGATGATGGTGAGATACTTCTTCATTCATTCATTAGAGACCAAGTTGCTCGCTAGCCACTTCGCCAACCTGATTGGTATGTCCCATTTAACACTTCAGTGAAAGACTTATCCAAGTCTATTATCAAAACCACCATGTACTTCCTTGAGAGCAAGCAGAAGCGAAGGGTGATCCCAGTTACAGAGCCGCCAGCAGTGGTGGTTTCTTCTTTACCTTCTACTTCTAGGGCTAAACCTCAAGTCAAGGTTACTATGAGGCCGCTTGAAGGGGTTAAGATGGGGGTTAATTCAAAAGGAAAAAGCATCACCAAAAGGAAACAGGTTGAGAAGGAGCCAACACTTCCAGTTGTAGAGACAGTACCTCAAGAGCAAGCATTTCCAGTTACAAAGACAGTACTTCCAGAGCTAGTTATTTCATCAAAACCAGTTATTCAGATTGAGGCCGGTTTGTCATCTCCAGGTTCACCTTTTTCACCACACTCGTCTCCCATAGATATTGATTCAGAGCCTGAGACTCCGATACATGAGACCTTCATACCAGTGGATCCGCCAGTGGCTGATACAGTAGAAACGGCTCCACCTCGAGAAGACAGTATTCCTTATTCATCTTGGCTCGAGAAGTAATTGGAGAGGGAGAGGCGTATGCTTTCATATAATCTTGATTTATCTGAGTTCGGTGAACCCTATCAGAACAGGTTGAATAAGAGGGCCAGAAAGCAGATTAACATTGAGAAGAATCTTGAGGCAGAGATCGTCATAGAGGTTGCTACTCCTCCAAAAGGCAAATACTTGGATGAAGTTGATGTTGGTGATTTTACCTTCGTCAAAACTAATCTAGGTAAGAATACTCGACACACCGACGTGAATTTATTCAGAGTCGTCGCAAGTAATCTAGAGGAACGCGTCATGAAGGATGGTGAGGATAAGGCAGTTCTCAAGGCTGAGATCAGGCAACTTCGCCGGTACATCTCGGGTTTGCTTCATGGCAACGAGGGGCAAGCACCTTTACTCCCACAACTTCGAGAGACCGCCGTAGAACAGCAGAGGATTCAACACTTCGTTAATCGAGGAATGCTACTGGATACCTGGATTGAAGACTTTATTGTTGCTGGTCGACACCTCCTCACAGAGCTATATTAGTTGAGGGTTGACGCACATAGTCTTCGCCAGAGAATTCAGGAGCTCGAGATTTGCATAGCCGAGCATAAGCCGAAGGACCTGATTTTGATATCACAGCTTGCAGGAATCTATGACGCCATTGAAGCATATGGAGATCAAAAGAAGGTCTTCACTTGGAGAGAGTTGTATCTTTGCAGGGTGGAGACATATGACAAGATTTTTGCTAAGATGACCATGATTCAGGAAAAGGTTGTTGCAACTCTTCGTTTCATCAGCGAGTACATCACTTAGATTCCATGTCATTATCGGCATGAGGATGGTACATACGCCGAGTTAGAGGCAGTTCAAGCTGAGTTCGAAGAGTTAGTTCGTGATAACCTATGTGGAAAGCCAGAGGCGTCCAAGATGGAGGAGTTTACAATGCTGACTATTAGTTTCAAAAAGGTGACTACAAAGGTTAGAGATAGTCAGAGGGAGATCCGAGATGGAGACAAAGAGTTAGACAAGCAGTTAATCATCGTGGACAGCGTCAGAGTGCCAGATGATGATACTATTGAAAAATTCTTGGAGGAGATGATAAACTTAGAGTAGACTTTCAATTAGACCATGCGGTTGCTTACAATGATGAGTCGTCAGAAATAGTTAACTCGAGGCTTCTTTCCGAGTTAACTTGCTGTTATACATTGCATGCATGTCTTTCTTGGAAACATCTACATATACTTGGAGATTAGATTAGATTTTTCAGTTGACTGATGATAGCATTCCAGTTGACTTGCTTTCAATAAGGACGTGCATGTTGCACTTTGTCCATTTAGATTAGATATTTCAGTTAATTGATGATAGTTTCCTAGTTAACTATATAGTTTCATTCAATTAGGGTTTAGGAATAAGATCTTGCATGCATTGCAAGACTGTAGTTGACTCAAGGTGATTTTAGGGTTGCCTACACCTTGAAGTCTATAAATAAGAGCATTCAGCTCATTTGTATTTTAACTTTTGCTTGATAGCATACATGCTGCGCCTACCTTGCCTGTAGTATTGCTATTATTGTATCTGTTCAAGGAGCTTTTATAGGAGATTAATATATGCTGTGCCTACCTTGCCTGTAATATTGTCTTTGTTGGATCTGCTCTAGAGTATTTGTTTTGATAATGAATTGTTATGCCACTCGGGTTCCATGCAATTATTATGATGAATGCTTGCCTTAGTTAGATATAGTGGCTAGTTCGATCGTAAATTGTATGCGTGTCTCGCCTATGCAATTTGCTGTCCTAGTTGGCTATCTTTTGTGTTTTGTTATCAATAGGCCTATTCGAATTAAGCAAATAGTTGTGCCCACCTTGCCCTCATGTTGAGAATTCGTACTTAAAGCCTATCGTATGATGTGTGTCATAATAAGCTTATTCAGCTGAGCAGATAGTTGTACCCACCTTGCTTTCATGTTGCAAAACTGTACCCAGCTTATCGTATAAAAACCATTCCCGCTCTATTTCCTCACGCTCTGTTTTCATGAGTAAACTGGATAGATTTTAAAGAAGTTAGCTTAGTTGTAGTTACATGATCTGCGAAACTAGAAAATACTTAGCTGCAACGTTCTAGGTTTTCTTAACCTTGTGCCTCTACCAGCTGAGAACAAAAAGATAGGACATTAGTTTAGTTTTCTATTTCATGCATTCCAGCACAACGAGGGAGCTTCCCCTCCTAATTTGAAGAGCACTCATTGCGTAGTGTGCATAGCTGTACGTACAAACTCACACTCCAGAGGTGCTAGTTCTTACGCCAACACTCTTGATTACCAAGATTTTCTCATTTCAAGATTGAACAATAGAATTATTGACATTTGTAAATCTCAGGATATTGCTTATCCTTTTCAAGGAATATAATATAGAACAATCTAAAGAGGCTGTCTTCAAGTCTTAGGAAATCATTAATTAATAACAATTGAAGGTTCGAGTAAATATACACCAAATCACTCATCTATTTGCTCATCATTTGTTTCATTTTGAAACTGTGCATAAATTAATACATACTCCCCAATCTCTTCTCTGATGATGTGCTAATTGGGTAGTTGACCTTCATATTATGGAATATCTCTTCTATGTATAGGTTTACTTTTCCCCTAAATGACTGAATGTTTAATCCTTGGTTTGAAATGGAGCATTCTAGTGTTTGTTTAAATTTAATAGCTTCCTTTTCATCATTTCATATTTTCATCCTCATCAGCATTTAATTCATTATTGTTGGGTATGAAATACACTTTCATTTGCTTCATTACATTCTCCTAGTAATACTGTGATATACAACAAAACAGCCTAAGAAATTCCCTCTTGAGCTGTTGAAGTTTTTTATTGAACTAGAAAAGTTTGAATGAAAATTTTACCTTCAATTTCAAAAATGCCCCAAAATAAAATAAAAAACCCAAGCTGAAATAGGCTGTCTACACATGAATTTGAGTTAAAATCTGCAAATGCACATTTGTAGGAATGGTTTTCCTCTATGTTATTGGTTCTGTTTTGTAGATTGGGTTTGAGGATCCAGCAAAAAACAGTATTGGGTTGGGTTCATTTTTGGGTTCACCCATACAAATTGTATTATATATATATAATCCCATTTTTCATTATATCTTAGAATCATCTATATTTTGAGTTAAAATAATAAACCATAAAAACATGCTCTTAATAAATGAATGAATGAATAAATAAATATTTATCATCAATTTAATACTAAGTTACTAGTTCCAATACGGGTGCAGGTATGGGTATTAGAACTTGGTACAATAGTACGGTATTTTTTTTATTTACTTGGGTACAGGTACAAGATTATATATATGTATATATGTATGTATTACAAAATTTAAAATTTATATTATGTAAAACAATGATACTCATGTTGTGCTTGTTGCACACACGCCCCGTTCGGAACGGGGACCCTCTCTTCCATCTTTTGCTTGCCGGGTCCTTTTTGCTTCGCCTCGTTTTGCGTGCCCATTTTTGCATCCTAAGAGGTCAACATATTCTCAAAAGTCACATTTTAAGTTGACCAAACTTGGCCCCCCTTTGAAAGTGTTAAGATCTTACGCCTTTTCAGGTTTCCCCTATTTGTCAGCCTCTCTGACGTCTGTGGCCCCTCTTGGGCTCGGACCCTTGGGTTTCCCCCTTTGGGTTTTTCCCTTCGGGTTTCCGTTCCAGCTTTGCCATTGCTGATGGTCGGCGTTCGACGTCTCTCTGGCCTACCGAGCCCGACCTTCCAGGATTCCCTTCCCGAGTTTCCTCTTGGACTTCGCTGTTCCAAACGGCCGCCAGCTTCCGTCTTCCCCAAACTCGGACCTCGGGTTCTTTCCCGCTGTTTCGACTTAACACCAAGCAGATTCTAAAGCGGCCGCGGGTTGACGTCTTTCCGGCCACCGGGCTCTGGATCACCCGCCACCGCTCTGAAAATTTGAATTCACCAACTCCGCCTGTCGTCGTACGGTGCATTCAAATGCGACATTAATTGTGTTTAGGGCTATATAAACATGTTTTTGCCTGTCATTTTCACATGACAGTGAAATATTCGAAAGCCCAGTGACGCCTAGCATCTTCCGCCTCTGCGCTTGAAATCTCACTTCGCTGTCCCTTGCAAAATCCGGCATCGAGCTTCCCCGAGAATTGAAGGTAGGTCTGCTGCCACCCCTGCCTTCCGTTTTTTTAAAGAATTTAAATGTCAAAATCAAGCAAGGGTGAAATGAATTCAAAAAATTGGTAGTATAGTACCCCTGGCTCAAAACCCACCAATTAAAATCAATGAACACCGCATAAAATCATCAGAATTTAACCCTGAAACTTGACCTTTCTGTTGCTGTTCCTCGAAACAGGAGACCGCCTTCCTCAGGCGCGGACTTGTCCGCGACCGTTACGCAAATTTGAACTTTAAAAGGTGATAGCGAACGAACTTGCCTCGGGTCCCGACCTCCGGATTTCCCCTCTCGGGTTTCCGTTCTGACCCCGCCGTTTCAAACGGCCTATCTTGAGCGTCTTCCCGACCCTCGGACCCCGAGCGCATGAAGTCCGTTTAGGACTTGCAGAGGAAAATCAAACCATCCAAACTCACTTCGGACTCCGGCATTCGGATTTCCGTGTCCGTTTTGCCATTGTCAATGGCAGACTTCGTCCGTCTTTCCGGACCTCGGACCTCGGCTCTGCAGTCTTCGTCTCAAAACTTATTAGAAAAATCGAGCGTGCAAAATATTCTCAGACCCCGACCTCCGGAATTCCGTGTCGCTTTCGCCGTTCCGAACGACCGTCTCGGGACGTCTTTCCGACTCTTGGACCCCGGTCCCCCTTTCGCTGAGCGTAAAATCTAAGCGGAGAGCTAACGTCCAAACTCCTTTCGGACTCCGGACACTGGAATTCCGTTTCTGGGATTCCGTTCCGTTGTCACCGTTTCAAACGGCCAAACATGACCGTCTTTCCGGCCCTCAGGTCCTGACCTTTGGTTCATCGCCAGGCTTTCTTGACTGGTAAATTTGTTTTAGGGATTACCCTCTGGACTTCCGTCCTCGGATTGCCTCCTACATTTCGCCGTTTTGCACGGCTGTCCCGTAACTGCTTCCCACCGACGGCAATCTGAACTCCGAAACCTGGAATCGGGTGCCCGGAGTTCCTTCTTCCCTGCGCCATTTCAAGCGGCCTTCCTGTAGCTGAAACCCGAATGCCTAAATGAGGGCTCAGATGACTTCCAAATCCAAAATGAACTTCGATCCACTTCTTAAAATTTGGTCTTCTTTCACGCCAGCCCTTCATCGATCAAATCCAAGACCGGAAACATCATCAGGAGTTCTATGCCTCGTTTGCCCTTCCACACGACATTCTGCCAAGGGAATTCCATCCCTGAGAACTCGGATTGCCTGTTTTGCTTTCTTGTGATGTTTTATCAGCTGTTAGTCATTTATCAAATGTGGATGATAATTGCAGAACTAACCTTGATGTGCAAGGAGATGTCCGAGCCCGTTTTTCCATGTTTAATGTTATTGATTCATGTCTCTTTGTGCAGGATTTATGGAATCCGGTGCAGAAACCTCTGGTGTGGCGAAGGAAAAGGGAACTGCTAAAGCACCTCGAGGCAAGGAGGACAAGGATCAGATGAAGTTCAAATTCCAAGGGGTGCCATTGCACTCTAGAATCACTACTCTTTGGAGAGACGTCATAGATACCAATATCGGGCATGTGGATATTGATGAATTCACATGGAGGGTCAGGATGAACCCTGAAACGGAGAATGCAAAACTAATTAGGAGCAACGGACTCGCTAAGGTTGCAAGCTTCCCGCCAGCTTTGGTGGCCCTCGAGTTGGTATTGGCATGTCGGGAAGCGTATCAACCCCGAACCGGAACCATAGTGGACAGAGACGGAACCATAGTGGACAGAGATGGAAACATTCTTGCAGACATGTCCCATCTTGGGATAGCTACAACTTTCCACATCCTCGCCTTCGAAACCATGGAGACACCAACTATGGAGGAATGCAAGGCGTTATGGGAACAAGATCCTATGAGGTGCAAAAAACCGATCAATCAATACTGGTTGAAGGATAAGCGGGCCAGTGTTGGCAAGGTCCCGCAGGAGCTCTTCCGCAGTGATTTCTTCGAGGATTACCACGACCTCGTCACCTTACTAAGCAGAGTAATGGGTCTTCCTGCTGCGGCCTTCTTCCAGGAATGGATGTTTTACTTTATGGAGCAAATTCTCCATGGTGATGTTGCCTTCGATTGGGGAGAAATAATCAACAATTGCTTCCACAAGCAATTTATCAAAGTGAAGAAGACCTCTCAGTTCTACATGATGTCCTACCTGGTTTATTTGCTTGCCAACCGACAGCATTATCATGGACTCAACGCGATGCCCGATGCGGCGCCAGGGAGGGAACTCAAGCCTTATGACAGATACCCTTAGTTGCAATACAGGAACTTCAAGAGGGACTACTGCAGGGTGAATGACGCCTTCATTGCCTACATCATCCGATTGCTTGGAGGAGATTTTCAGAGAAGAGTATCCCACAGTGCCAGGGCCCTCCTCAGGCAGTACGCCTTCTTATACATACAATTCCCCAAGTTCACATACATTCGCGCCCAAGGATTCACAGAAAGGCCGAACAAGCTGCCCCGGTACCCCAATGACCGGATCATACTATTAGAGCTGACCTGGTAGCTGCGCCACATTCATAATATTCTAAGCAACAAACATCTGGTAGGGACGCCTTACCCTATCAGCCTCGGCTAGGGGATGTATAAGATCCATACCTCCCAATGTGCAAGGAATTCGGAAAAAGAGCTGGTCGAGTACCACTTTCGGCAGTATACAACTCGGCCACGAATGGACCCTTACGGTCATATTAGGAAAGCATTGGGACCCGAGTATGCCCACCTCCACAATGTTGAGGATTTCTGGGCCAACTGCAAGGATGATCTTGAGGTGCGGTTGCGACACTATATGCGCATGACTGCCCTTTACGTGCGAAGGGTGAACTTGTGCCCGGTTCTTGACCAACTTGAAGAAGACGAAAGCACGGTGATTGACCCAGGATATAGTGCCGTCGCCAACCTGCCGATGCCTATGATCGATTGGGACGAGCGAGAGGATGATAACCTTGACATACTCACCAAGCCTGTGGAGGTCCGAACAAAGGCATGGATCAACTAGCAAGTGGCACGACTGAAGCAACAGGAAGTCACCTTAACATTCAAGGGACTCAAAAGTGAGCCAAGAGGCTCTGGTGGTGGGGTGTCTGCTGCGAGTTTGTGACAATTGGGGAAACCTCCAAATCCCCGCCATTTGTCAAAACCAAAAAAAGAAAGGAAGCTAGTAAGGAAGGACCTAACCCGAAGGTTTACACTTGGAAGGCTTCGGAGGGCGAGCCTTCCAAGAAGCAAAAGAAAACAGCCGGGGTTGTTGAGATGCCGGTCATACGTGAAGATCCGCTCCTCGAGGGTAGAGAGGAAGAGTCTGCCCCTCATGGTCTCCCTCTGCTGCAATTGCTGCTGCTATTACCACTATCCTGCATACTTCGCTTGCAGTTTCCACTTCCTCCTCGCCTGCGGTGGACATCTCTGTCCACCTGGCCTCAACTTCTCCAATCATGCGGGTCATATCGGTGGATTCATCCTCCGCCACGACCTCGTCGGTCTCTTCTTCTGCTATGTCTCCTTCCCTTCCGTCCGCTTTCGTTGCTACAATGCCTGCCCTCAGTCTCCCAGAATCCTTCATAAAATACATGCAAAACGTGCCATTCGAGCTTTCAGGGATGCTTACTAGTCCAATAGTGCAGGCTGCAATAGCCCAGGCTATGGCTAACGCTCTAGCTCTCCCTCCCCCAACCGAACCACCAAGAATGGAGGTGACAATGCAGATATCCGACGAGCTTGAGCGACAACAGCAAGAGGTTGCAAAGGGGCCCAAGGATGAAGAATTTGAATATCATGAGCATCCAATGTTCGAGCGCCGAGAGATCGATGAGGTGGCATATGAATCCTCTAGCGAAAGCAGCGAGGAGATAGACATTGAATTAATCCGAGAAACACATGATCTAGAGCTCGACGTCGAATGGAGCAAGCAACTTAAGGAAATCGAGGATAAAGAAGCTGAAGATCGACATATGGTTGAAGAAGAAGTTACTGCTCCAGAGATTGAGGCCAGTGGGTCTCTAGCTGAAAGACAGGGTCGAACTTCGAAGCATGAAGAGGCATCCCCCCATGTGAATGAGCAAGAGGATAGGCCCGAGGAACATGAACACGATCAAGATAAAGAGGAGAAGGATGCTGAAAGAGAAGATCCCTCCAACAAACAGTTGCCCAAGTCTCTTGCCAAGCGTATGATGCTCATATAGGACTCCGACGAGGAGAAAGAGGAAACATGAACTAAGAAGGAGGCCCTTGTCGTCAGAGCCACTGAATTTGGGACGAAGGGCAACAAGGACCAAGGTGAATCACCCAGAGGAGCTCCAAATGCCCGATTGGCTAGGGAAACAACTCAAGCAAAGGACTCCCAGCCTAAAGGATCCCAAGGTAAGACTAGAAGCCATACTGGCCAGAGCACAGCTAAGCGCCAAGAAAGAGAAAAGGCCAAAGATCAGATCAAAATTAACCATGGATGCCTCCGGATCCAGGGCAGTACAAATAGCAACATCGGTAGTTGGAGAACAAGGAGTGACTTATAACATCTCCACTATCAAATTGGGGGTGGCCACGAGAGAGCAGAAGGTCGACCACCTCTAGGAATCAGTCACCACAGTGGTGCACATTATCCAACAAGATAAGGTTTCAAAGGAAGAGTTCAAAACACAAGTGGTTGATCTGATGACCTATATCCAACAGTGGTCGTCCCTGGATGAGCAGCCCACTACGTCATCGGCCCCACCTCAGTTGTTGTCTCAAGAGCAGATCAATAAATTGGAAAAGAGGAGGAACTTGGATAAGACTACAAAAAACTGGTTCTGGCAGGTCATAGACATGGGAAACACAAGCATCAACTTGGCGGTCCAAATTGCAAATAAGTTCTTGGAAGTGCAGAGAACTCTTGAGGGTACAAGGAAAGTCTACGAGGAGTTCCCAAGGAAGTACATAGCAGCCTACCCAAAAATTGAGGACATACTCGCGTTGCCAAGCGAGGTTTGGGAGAGGGACCTTGCCCTCAAAGATGATGACCACTGGTTAGTGGATGTATGGAAACGAGATTTTGATCATCGGAGGGGAAAGTTGGAGCAGATTCTGAAACAAGTAATTCCGGATATCGAATGGGCCAGGGAGGCCAGAGAGGATTGCGCTCGGTACCTCAAGCTAATGACGGGGTACGAGCTGCCCGCTGTTGAAACTAATCCGAAGAGCATAAAGCCACACTTCTTAAAGAACATGGAAGATGGGATGTCGGCTGAAGTCACCACGGATTTCATGAGTTTTGCTGCTCGAGCCTTCGCCCAGTCTGAGATTTTCAGAAGCAATGCTGCCAAATATGATGATGACTGAAAGAAGCTCATTAACAACTCCAAGGAATGGAGCTACCAGGTGTTGCGATCGGATATTATGGAGGTGGACAAGCTTCAGCCAATGATCTTGAGCTTCGTGGAGTATGCAACTTTGAAGAAGCACGAGTGAAACCCTATCATCGATGAAGAGTTCCTAAAAGAGTAGCTACAAAATAGGGCAAACAACAAAAGACGAAATTGCTACAGTGCTGTCACTAGATGACGAAATAGGGAAAAGACAAAAGGTGTTTTAAAAATGTAAAATATTTGGGGGTAGGTGACCGTGAAACCCTATTGTAAAGTGAATCTTGGCCACACAATAAGAATCGAATCTTGGCCACTCATTTTGCTTTTTGAAAACTATAAATAGGGCTCTCCTCCTCTCATTTTAGGAGAGTTGAGTTGTTGTAAAGGCATGCTGCAGAAATTTTAATAGAAATACATTGACTTGGTGCATTTCTGGATTTCTTCCCATGTTGCATGATTCTTCTCCCATTAGTTAAAACTTTGCTTCCAGTTATTTTGCTGTTCTAGTTTCCTTTAGTTAGCTTTAGTGGACTTAGTATGTTGTCTTTGGTTATGAAGTTTTCTGCTATGTGTATGCTTTCCTTGTCCACACTTTTGGTCATTTGCTGCTGGTAGGTGACTGTGTAAAGTTAGTCTAGAATGTAATTCCATAGCTGCTCTTTAAACTTTGTCTTTGTTCACATTTACATGGTGAATGAATGATGAATATCTGCAGTCCTTAGAAGATAGCATAGATTTCACGATACTGTGAGAATTTTGGTTAAGTGAAATCATATTTTAGGAAACTGTCCGCAGCAGGAACCTCCATGATCACTGTTCATCGGTAGTTACAGATCCAAGAACCTTCCTTCTTCCCTGCCTCTTTTCCTTTTTTTTAAGAAACAACCTGTGCTAAGGTTCATTGCACATTGTAAAGCCAAAATTTGACAAAACAATGGAGTCTAAGACTACTGTCTGAGCCTACAACAAAGTGCAGTAATTTCCTATTTGAAGAACTCCATTCATTGACTCGATTCTCCTACAACTTTAACTCACGTAAGACCACCTTGTGATCCCAACAAATCACATCAAACAACTGATATATTCCAAGCATCATCATGACCTGACATCCGAGAGACCTTGGGATAGTGTTCTGCAATTTGATTGTGGAAGATTGTCTTTCAAGAGAGGTAGTGCACCTACGTATTACTTGTGTTGTAAAGTGCATAAAAACACCATCAACAACTCATAATTGCCAATAAAAAGAATATTTAAATACCTCATAATTTGCAAAAATGAAAATACTCATAAATTCATAATTCAATGATTTGTCAAATGTCAATACATAATGAAAATTACAACTAATATTTAATAATCTTCATATTTCTCTTCATCAAAAGCATCAAAGTCTAAGTTTTCTAACATTTGGTTCAATTTCACTTGAACCACAATGAGTTACAATGCCACTTCCACTAGCCATATACTGTGCGTGCTGCCTCATCTAAAGATTTTTTTGGGCAAGTTGTGCAACAATAATGTCTAAGTCAATACACTCAAGAGTTAGATCTCAATTTCTTGTCACCCCCTCATTGTAATCAAGTTTTTTATGTTACAAAAGATCCTAATAACTAGAAGGGGTTTGGGAGTGGAGATCCCAATGGGGTTGAGGGGCAACACCCCTCAATATGTATGAATGACATTTTCACAAACCTTTGAAATGACACAAACCTTCATGACGCATGCCATTTTCACAATTTTGTCACTTAAAGGTGAAATTATGTACGCAAGCAATTTTTTGTTTATAAAAATGATTTAAAAAAATAACTTTTTTTTGTTCTTTTCTTGGGCAACCCTTGGGTCTCCTTAGGTTTGCTTGGATTTGACCAAGTTTGCCTAGGGTCCCTCTTGGGTGAACCGGCAACGAACCAGGGCTCGTACCGGACCCACACAAGTACTAGGGGCAAAAATGAAGGACCTAGTAACATAGATTTAATAACAATAAAAAAACCTTCACAATTGAAAAATGACTATTATTAATTTTATATAAAATATATTGTATAGAAATTTTATAATAGTCATATAATTGTCAAAGCACCTATTTTGTCCCATCTAATGATCGACCAAATGAACTAGAATCCTTATAATATTGAATAGGAAAGAATTGTTACAACACTGCCGGTCATGTTTTCATGGCCCTACTACAGATCCTGCATAGAGGACAAGTGCACATTGTTAGTCTCAAAGCCTTGAAAATTGAAATAACATCCGCATAGGTTTTGGGCGACAATTTTCTTGGAAACTTGAGTGGGAAAAAGACCAAATTCACACAAAACAACACAAAAAAATTTAAAAATAAAATTAAACAATCAAAACTTAACGAAATTTAGTTTGGGTTTGCTCGACATTTGGACAAACTCACAATGAGTATCTCGTCCCTAAAGCAATTCCATAGTCAAATCGACCTAGATCACGAACTAGGTTCAACCCAAATTCGAATCTAGGACTTTAGGCTATGAACTTGGTAACATAATTTTTCCCATGTTTGAGCATAACCATTACTGTGAAATGAAGAATGTTGCATATGCATCTTTTTCAGATGATTAATGTGTCCTTTTAATCCTTACTATTATATTTTGGTTCTTCATTTATTTGTGGTACATAAATCTAGACTATCTAGATATGTGTGCCAAGAAAGTATCTTGAAAGGACTTGCCTTGATCTATTTTTGGTGCAATTCACATACTAGAACTATATTCAAACTTGATCTCCCTCTAAATTAAATCACTGAATTTTTGGTTATATCTTATGCCACAAGGTTTGAATGAATGAATGAATGATTTTAATAATGTCCACAAGGACAAAGCAGCCTAAGAACAACACATGGCCCCACCAAAACAGGGCACCAAATCCTTATATAGTTTGTAACCTCCTCTTTAGATTTTATCTTCGGCAATGAATTTTGATCAATAAGTATGCAGTTTTTCTTAGCCTTGCCTCCTCAAACAAGGTGCTTAAATTGTCAATTTTCAAGATGTCCTCATAATTGATATGGATGTTGTCGTATGCTGAGCATTCCATGATGAAGTGACATTTTGTCTCTACCAGTTGTTGTGACCTTTTCACACATCACCCCATTGCAAATGGGGATCTTGGTTGTTTGCTTTTTTTCGAAGCTTTGTTGTTGCGCTTCTGTTTCGTTTGGTAGTTTAGAGTTTGAGTTTTTGAAGGGTCACCTGAGCCAAGTAATGAATTTGAGCCCGAATTAGTGCATAAACATCATCAAAATGCTTAGAAGGCTTGGAGGATGAAGATCGACTGTCGTTTCAGTCAATTCTGACACCTCCTAAATTTTAGGGTTTTTCACTCCAACCCCCTATGTTTTAGGGACTTTATTTTTGGCACTTTTTGCCTATTTTGGGCTTCCTATTTTTTAGGGGCTATTTTTGGAAAGTTGCTATTTTTGGAAAAGTTTCTATTTTTGGCAGGGTTTCCATCTTTGGAAAGTGTATAGGTCATGGTTTCATCAACACCAACTTTAGGAGATCCCAAAATAGAAATAAGTGAGAAACTTTGAAAAAACCATAAAATTGCTTAAGTGTTGAACACAGCACAAGTCAATGGCAAGTCTGCCCAAGCAAGAAAGAGAGGATGGCATGTGACAAGGCTAAGTCTGCCCCAAGATGATGGCACAAGGAATGGCTAAGTCCGCCCCAAGTTGGATGGCACAAGGCATTGATAAGTCCGCCCATGAAGAGGTGGCATGGAAACAAGTGAAGTCCGCTCAACATATCAAGAAATTGGCTCAAGACTAAGTGAAGTCCGCCCCACCCCTCAATACATGGCAAAAACACCTAGCAAGTCCGCCATACAAAGATGGCTTGAGCATGGAGAAAGTCCGCCCTTGAGATGAGAAGGTGGCATGAGAGTGATACAAGTCTGCCCCAAGAAGAAAGAAGATGGCTTAGACAAAAAGTAAAGTCCGCCTAGACTTTCAAAAGGCTTGCCAAACACTTGATGAAGTCCGCCATACTTCGAGAAATGGAAAAAATAAAGTTTTGCCTAAGTCTAGACATTGGAGAATTAAAATATTAAATGACATGCCTAGATGGTGAGGAAATTTGCCACAAACATGAAGAAAAATCATAGCAAATAGCAAATACATGGCAAAGTTGACAGGAGGAAAAGATTCGCCTTAGGCAGAGGCATGAAATGACTTACAAAAATTCAATCAAATTCGCCTTAGGATGAAAAATAAATAAAATGCCATGATTTAAATAATTAAAACGAATGGGTTGGAAAATAACACATGAAATATTATTTTAATATTTTATTTTCCTGTAATGTCCCCTTTTTCACGTGCATCAGAGTTTGGGGATTAGCCTATTTTCCTGACCCTCGTAGGCTAATAGTTCCGGATAGAGGGTTTCTCAGACGGGCACTTGGTCGTCAATTTGCAGTGTTGATCTCCGGAGCATGGTGGCAGGGTGAATTGTGGCGTTTGGCATGATACTGGTGCTTAATTTAATGTTATTCATCTTTTATTTCACCATCCTCGGCCTAGGGACCATGTGTTTTAATATGAAGGGGTCACTTTCTATTTTTAAGTTACTATTCATTACTAAAGTGAAAAATGTTATAACTTAAGTGAATAGTGTTCACTTTAATGAATAGTGTTTCCTTTGTAAATTTATAAAAGGCAAGAGAGGAAATTCGAATTGCTTCATGAGATGATCATTTTGGCTTGAAGAAAACTTGGGAGTGAAGCTTGGAGGAAGAAGGAGGCTAGGGTTTCCTTATTTCTTGCAGTGGGTGAGCCTGGTGGGGTTTGGTTCTTCATTTGGAGCTGCTTGAGGGTGTGAAACACCACCTTAAAGTTGCCGATCTGTATTTTGTTGCTTCTTTGGAGATCTACTTGCTGGCTTGCAGGTTTTTTTGAGCTTGGGTTTGAGTGTTTCCAGTTGCTGTTGTCTCCAATCACGATTATACAAGAGCTGTTTGTGTTTGAGAAGTTTTTGGGATTGTTTTTTGAAGCTACAGCCAGCCGCTTTTTCTTGAGGGTTAGATCAGCAAAAGAAGAAAAGAAACACCTATCTTGAGTGGCTGCAACTTCACCCAAAGGGGGCGCCCTTACCCTAGGAAGCTTTCCATTACGGTTTTGGGTGGGAGAAGTTCATTTTCGAAGAGTAATCAGCATTTCATTGGGCGTGGGTACTGTAGCAGGGTACTATTCACAGTGCTGTATAGCTGTAAGTTGAAGTATGATCTATGGAATACTTAGTTTCCAATCTAATGTAAGTTATATATTGTAAGCAACTTATTATGTAATGAAGAAACTTTATTTAGACATTGAAATGAGCAATGTACTCAAGTTATTCCATTAGCTTAGTTTATTTGAAGCTTTCATGGTATGCATATGCTCTTTATGTATCATTCTAGTATTTCTAGCAAACAAACTCAGAAGCACATAAAGAGAAATTAAACCAAAACAAAATCAGACCTACGAAACTCAGTGAGAAACGAATCGGCAGAGTGTTGGAACACCACAATGGTATCAGAGCGGTTTCCTGCCAACCTGTTGGGTGAGTTTTAGCTACAAAAGCTTCAGTTGAACAGCATGGCTATTTCCTAGAAGCGGTGGGATAAGAATATGGGGAAGCTTAAACAAAGTTTGAAAGAGTTGGACGAAAATCAGAAAAGGTTGAATGAATTGATTTCAGACCCTGCAAAACTAGACAGAGCAGTATGATGTATGGCTTCCATTTTCAAGAGGTCTACATCACAAAACGAAGAGAAGAAGAAACAAGAGGACACTTCAGTATCCAAAAACCTCTACGATGAATTCTCAGCAGTTAATGACTAGCATACAGCTGATCCTGTGGATTGCAAAAATCATACCTTAGAAGATTTACTTGTTGATGATGAAGTTAAAATTTCTAAGGCAGCTTTAGGGGAAAAGTACTTGAGTCCTTTTGAAGATGAAAAAGAGTTAGAACACAAGGGTGATGGGTCCAAGCAAAATGCTGAAAGTAACTTTCATATTTCTAATAATCCACTTTCTGAGATAGAAGTTGTTATGTCTTATGTAACCCATTCTATGAGGTAGAGTTGCAGGATGATCATGTTGAGAGACATGCGCATGAAGAAAGGGCCCCATATGAGACCAATGAGGGTTTTGAACTCCCTAAATTTTCTATATTAACAATTGCTGATGAGACTTATGATCATTTTGAGATGCCAATTCAGTTTATGTGCAAGGATTGTCAATTCAGGAATCAGATAGGTCTAATTTGCAGGATCAAAGGCACGAGCTCTCATTTGATTCTAGTGTTGTTCGTGATGAGCCATTGACAGAGGTTGGAGCATTTTACCACGACTGCATAGTGAGGAGTACCCATAACTTCTCCTTTAGTCCACACATGGAGGATTGGTTGACGCATCGGTGTGGATTGGTTCAAAGTGTATGCCATCCATTTTGGGATGTTGAGTTACCATCATCAGTGGATGGAACTAGTGGTTGCAAGTATCCTACTTAGTTGTTGGCGGGTGAGTGCTTGCAGGATCGGTATTTAGTTTCCCATCATGCTAATGTGTATCCAACAAGGTTGGCTGCTTGTCTCAGAGACTACTTGTGGATACATGGTTACAGAGGGATCATAATGTCAGTAGGCATGATGGCACAAGTGGATATCACATCCATGAGAGTTTAGTGGAGGTTATGGAGAGATGTTGCGTAGCAGATGCTTCCGGATATTCTTACCTCCTCATGATGGACGGATGTGAGTCTTGTTTATTTTGGGATCCAGGTGGAGATAGAGTTAGCACTGTCATTTGGAGGGGTCCCAGTGTATTGCTTCACCACTTCTGGTATGGTGGAGTTTGGATCAGCATTGAGAGCGTCTTGAATAACACCCAGCGGAAACTCACGCCTTCACAATGAAGATTAGCTCGTAGCGTGCAGCAGTACGAAGATAACATTTCAAAACGAACCTTAACACGAAGCAAGATTGAGAGACTTGGTGTTGTATCCAAAGGTCTCTATGATGTGTTTGGGTTAAAAGATGATAAGTCAATAGAGAACTACCTACAATCTACAGATGGACATGGGATTGAAACTGAAGTGGTGGGTGATAAGAAAATTTTACATCAGGATAATAGTATAGTGGAGCCACAGAATAATGTTCACAACATTTCAGAAGTTGTTATCAGCATTGCTAACAATTCTGATTTTCATGACAACAGTGATAAGACTTTGCAATAGCATGAGACAACAGTGGCTACACATGTGCAAGATGCTACTATTGAGCTGTTACATGAAAGTACTCAAGAATTGGGTACTAAGAGTGCAGTATTTAGCGTGGATTCATGTCAAGGTGAGTCTGATTTTCCAGATCAGGCCTTAGAGAATAGGTTTGATGATTCATGCGTTAACATAGAATCCTAGGATCGTGAGTTGGATGGTGATGCAGTTAAAATGGAGGTGGAAGTGTGTAAAGATACTGTCATATCAGCAGCTTCTACCTTATCAGTTGAGCCGTCCTTTGAGGTACATAGCAGTAGTACCTTAGTTGTTGATGTGTGCACTAATGATAGCACACATGATGTTGCTGATCAGAAGGTGAGCGATGAGGATTCAGCCTCTTACTATAGTGTGGAATTGGGTGGAAATGATGAGTCACAGGGGTATCATCATCTAGCGGGATAGTTGAAGGTTAGTGATGATATGATTGTTACAGCTTTGGAGCATTTTGATGTTGCTCGGCAGATGTTGGCAACCTATGGTTGGAGTACTCCTATGTCAGATGAGTACGGTGTTAGTAGTCTTTCCCTCGTAGAGTTTCATGCACTTCGAGATGCAGTTGGAATTATGAAACAAAATTACCTTCAGCTACTTGCGGATAGAGATTTCGTTCTCGAGTGGGGTTGCATCTGTCAGAAGGCATTAAAGGGAAAAGAAGAGGAGGTTGATGAGCTCACTTATGAGCTAGAGAGGACTATGGATTCTTTGAAGAGCACTCAATTGGCCCTTCAAGAGTCACAGTCACGGGACGAGGAGCTTACCGTGGTATCGAGTTTGGCACAGTCTTCACCCTCTTCCGATATAGTTCAGGTTTCCATGACAGCAGTTGGTGAAGCACATATATCCACAGATTGTGGTTGTGAGCAGATTGAGGATGTGGTTACTACATCCATCACGGTTTCAAGTGCAATTGATACAAATGGGATGAGTGCATTGGTTGAGAATTGCAGAGAACCATGTGTTGCACCAGGTTCTCCTGAGTTTAGTCCCATGATAGGTGATGCAGAACAAATCATCGATAGCTCTTGTGACATGGAAGTTGACTCACCAAAAAGTTATGTGTCAACTCACAACACTACTTCATCCACTTCACAGGAGATATGCAAAGCAACATCTAGTTGGGAGATTGGTTCTTATGTCGATTTGTTTCCCTCTCCTGGAAGAAAATCAGTCATTTCATTCCATACAATTGATTATGATTGGCAACTTGATGAGCCAATTCTGGAGTACAATTCAATGTATTGTTCCAGGGACTCAGAGTTGGATGATTCAGATCCGCACGGAGTGTTTGTGCAGTTTGTGACTAATCCCCTATTTGAGTTTGATGGTGGTTCGATTCATGATAATCTACTCTTCAAGTTGGAAGTCAACTATACTCCTGATACTAGTTCAGGGTTGAGCAATAATCGCAGTGTTTGGGATAGTCCTAGTGCATCGGGATTCCAAACAGGGCTCACAAAGGAGTTTAATAGTGTGTACAAGGTGAGGACTGCTTACAGTTTGACCTTTGAACCACCTGTACATGACTTGTATTCGATGCACAGTCCTTGTGCGTAGGGTGTTTTTCTTGGTGCAATCAAGGGGAGTAATTCCTTACTATGTCCAGAGTTACCATCTTTAGGAGATGGGACTAGAGGCTGCAAGTACCTGACTCAGTTGTTGGCAGGGGATTACTTGCAGGGACAACAGTCAATTATCCATCATGCTGATATGTATTTGACAGTGGTTGCTACTTTAATGCCACAGGGATTTCATACGGATACATGGTTACAGGGTGATTACGATGTCAGCGGACATGATGGTTGGATTGGTTATCACTTCCATGGGTGTTTTGGAGCGACTGTAGAGAGATGTTGTATTGTAGATGTCTCCAGATATGTTTATCTCTTCATGACAGATGGATGTGAGTTCTGGTCGTATAGAGATCCAGGTGGTGACAGGTTTGGCACTGCAGTTGGATGGGTTCCGACAGGTTGCTTCACCATTTGCCAGCATGGTGAAGTTGTGATCAGATTTGCGCAGAGGAAGTCAGAGGTTATTAGACATGGCAGACTTCCATTATGGTGTTGGGATCCAGGGATTTTTGGCGCAGCTGCATTTATATTGGTGCTTCCAGAGTTAGTTAGTGATGCATGGGACATTTCATAGCTCTTCTTTTTGACCTTCCGAGGAGTGAGGTTTCTTTGCAGTAGAGATTGCTTGGGGACAAACAATTTCAGGGAGGGCAGACTGTAATGTCCCCTTTTTCACGTGCATCAGAGTTGGGGGATTAGCCTATTTTCCTAACCCTCGTAGGCTAATAGTTCTGGATAGAGGGTTTCTCAGACGGGCACTTGGTCGTCAATTTGCAGTGTTGATCTCCGGAGCATGGTGGCAGGGTGAATTGTGGCGTTTGGCATGATACTGGTGCTTAATTTAATGTTATTCACCTTTTATTTCACCATCCTCGGCCTAGGGACCATGTGTTTTAATATGAAGGGGTCACTTTCTATTTTTAAGTTACTATTCATTACTAAAGTGAAAAATGTTATAACTTAAGTGAATAGTGTTCACTTTAATGAATAGTGTTTCCTTTGTAAATTTATAAAAGGCAAGAGAGGAAATTCGAATTGCTTCATGAGATGATCATTTTGGCTTGAAGAAAACTTGGGAGTGAAGCTTGGAGGAAGAAGGAGGCTAGGGTTTCCTTATTTCTTGCAGTGGGTGAGCCTGGTGGGGGTTGGTTCTTTGTTTGGAGCTGCTTGAGGGTGTGAAACACCACCTTAAAGTTGCCGATCTGTATTTTTCTGCTTCTTTGGAGATCTACTTGCTGGTTTGCAGGTTGTTTTGAGCTTGGGTTTGAGTGTTTCCAGTTGCCGTTGTCTCCAATCACGATTATACAAGAGCTGTTTGTGTTTGAGAAGTTTTTGGGATTGTTTTTTGAAGCTACAGCCAGCCGCTTTTTCTTGAGGGATAGATCAGCAAAAGAAGAAAAGAAACGCCTATCTTGAGTGGCTGCAACTTCACCCAAAGGGGGCGCCCTTACCCTAGGAAGCTTTCCATTACGGTTTTGGGTGTAATCAACATTTCATTGGGTGCGGGTACTATAGCAGGGTACTATTCACAGTGCTGTATGGCTGTAAGTTGAAGTATGATCTATGGAATACTCAGTTTCCAATCTAATGTAAGTTATATATTGTAAGCAACTTATTATGTAATGAAGAAACTATATTTAGACATTGAAATGAGCAATGTACTCAAGTTATTCCATTAGCTTAGTTTATTTGAAGCTTTCATGGTATGCATATGCTCTTTATGTATCATTCTAGTATTTCTAGCAAACAAACTTAGAAGCACAAAAAGAGAAATTAAACCAAAACAAAATCAGACCTACGAAACTCAGTGAGAAACGAATCAGCAGAGTGTTGGAACACCACATTTCCAAAACACTTAAATGAGAAAATTTGAATTTTCTCTAGGCCAAATTTTGAAAAAGGGAAAAAGAAAAAGGACTTCACTCAACTGGTGCCGAATTTAGAAACTTTCTTTGGAACTGGTGCTGGAAATCAAAATTGCTATTCGAGAGAGAAGTACAAGCCAAGTTCGAACTAGATTAAATGGAAACAAATAGATTTTGCTAAATAGGTTGAACTTTTCAACTTTAAATTGGCTTTGCTTCTCATTTCTTAATCATTCTTTCGAAAACAAAGTTGTGAGAAGAAGTTTTGTCTAAGGCAAGAAATTTTTTTGTGAAGAAAGTGATTTTTTAGAGAAAAGTTTGAAGTTGAAGGCGAACCTATCCAGCAGTAGCACAATTTTATTGTCAGGATACCAGGCAGATTTACATTCTCTTCTTTATTCTGGCGAATGATTCAATCATCGATTGGATAAATTCTTCCATTTCCAGCAATGATCATTTTCAAGATTTAATTTATCAGTTGGCTGGAATATGTTTTTTCGAAATAATGGCTTAAATAATTTGAATTTAAAATTCTGAATTTTAATATTTTCTTCATGCTTTTTTGCAGATTTATGCCGGACAAAGGAGAACCTTCGAGGAAAATACAAATGAAATTCGCCAGTAAGGGTTCACAGCCAGAGTCCAAGATTGTCTCCAAATGGAAAAACATCGTGGATACCAACCTTGGCCATGTAGATTTTGATGATTTTAGAAAGAGGATGTACAGAAGTGATGAATTCTTGCCTACGCCAATTGCACGAAAGATGATGCGGAATGGCATAGTTCAGGTTGCAGGATTTCCACCAGCAGTAGAATATCCGGAACTCATGGTAGAATGTGCATTGCAGTATAATGCAGAAGAAAGGCAGATTGAAGCACCTGACGGTAGGGTACTGGCATACTTGGGAAAGCTGGCTATACAGGAAGCGTTTGCAATCCCGACTTACAACATAACATCTTATCGGACAAAGGATGAGGCACACAAACTTTATGAAGATAAACAAAACCTTTGTGCATCAAATATGAATAAGTCATGGTTGGTGAAGCCTAGACCCTTGGCCAAAAAGATGCCTAAGAAGTTGCTTAGACCTGATTTTAAGGTACATTATGGATGGTTTTGCTGCTGAACAGAATAGTGGGTAATCCTCAGGGTGCGCCCTTTGAAACTTGGATGTATTACTTCATCGATGAAGTAACTTCCGGAGTGAAAATTCTCAACTGGTCAAGAATGATTAGTGATAGTCTCCACGAGCAGTTGATCAACTTGGAGAAGACCAAAACCTTCCACATGAGTTCCTATGTTGTATATTTGCTTGCTAGAACCTATAGATATGCTGGCCTAATTTGCAAGGGTGTAGTCGGTAATGGAGAAAGAGAATTCAAGGTTTACAATTGCTATTCTCAATTGCAATTGAGCGAGAAATCATACTTTAGACGGGTGCATGATGCCTTTCTCATGTAGATCACTCGAATACTCCAAGGAGGAATGCATCAAAGGCTCACCCGTGAAGCAAAAAGTTTAATCAGCAGATACGGATCCTGGTTTATCCAGTTTCCTAGATTCACCTACATTCAAATCCAAGGATTCACAGGTTCCCCTTATAGGTTGCCAATTTATCCCACCAATAAAATGATTCTGCTGGAGGTTTTGAGGCAGTTAGAGACATATCAAAATATTCAAAGGCCAAAACAGAAAGCAGCCATCACGTTTCCACTCTTTATTGGAAACATGTTAGAATCTTGTCCATTGGCACAAGCAACAGAAAGTGTCTGATTGGAAATACAATGGTACCCGTTCACTTCCTACAAGTCCAGGACTGACTTTGATCCACTTAATCATATTGGAGTGCTGGACGGGAGGAAATACAAACACAGTGTTGACCTAGAAGATTTTTGGGCAAATGCTACGGATGAGCACGAAGTAAGAAGAAGGCTATGGTCAAGACTGCCATTGGATATGATCAGGACAATGAAACTCTTCCGTGTGCTTGATCAACTTGATGATGAAGAAGGGTACGTGCAACTGGGCTACGATGAAAAGCAGCCGCTTCCTCCTGTAAGATGGTCTAAGCCAGAGCTTGGTGACTTAACAATTTTTATGAGGCCTGTGTTCAATTACTCGCAATGGTGGGTGGACTAGCAAGTGCAAACTTTACGGCAAAGGAATGTGCCATTTACATATGACTTGATGGGTGAAATAGAGTCTTGTTCTTCTAATGCCGGTGCATCTCAGGGAGGTGAACTAACCGAGGCTGCCAACCCAAAAAAGAGAAAAGGTAAGGAGAAGGCAGTAGATGAGGGACCAGTTCAGAAGATGCAGAAATCCAAGCCCCTTCATTCAGCCACATCCAAAAATGTGGAGGAGATATTGATCATGGAGGAAGAGTCATGGGGACAATTTAAAATTCCCTCGCTAGTTCTAGAAAGGGATGTGGAGCCAATGCAACTGGAAGATGATTATCATCACTCTCCTACAGGGACGGAGATTTATGAGTCAGATGATGATGTAGATGTCATGGGAGGAGACTTCCAAGAGGGAATGATTTCCGCCCTCAAAGGAATTCAAGAAGATCCATCTGTGTAGGAAATTCGGGACATACAAGACATTCCAGATGATCAAGAAGATGGAGTTGAACAGTCAACAATCCCAGATTGGCTAAAAGAAAGACTTAAAATCAAGGCACCAATAGAGATACCAGAAGAAGATGATATTGTAGATTTCCTGGCAAGGCAAGAACAAGCTGTTGAAAAGAAGCCAACCAAGAAATTTTCTACAATACAGAGAGATGAAGCTGGTAACCGTACTGTACAAATCGCAGTGCCTATAGTTGAGAAACCACGAGATGAAATTGCTCCAAGTGAATATGCCGTCACAACCATTGATATTGGTCCAACAACAAAAGGATAGGAAGTTGAGGACCTGGATAACTCTGTTTCCACCATTAAATCTAGGCTAGACAAAGAAGTGGCGAAGAAAAGAGAGTAAAAAATGGAGATTGAGCGCCTAAGGGAATACATTCAGCATTTAACAAAGTCGCTCAATCAAGGTGACCAATCAGCCCTTCCACTTCCAAACTCATCACAGGAGCCATTAAGAAATTTTGAAGAAGAGTTGACTACTGCCAAGGAAACCAAAGAATGGATGGCAAGGAAAAAAGAAGCAATGGCATTCTCAAAAAAGTTGGGCATATGTTTATGGGCAAACTTCTTCTCTACTCTCGCGAGTTGTAAACTTAGCAGAAGCATGGGACGGCCTCCAAGACATTCAAAGCAAAATCATTTCGTGTCTTCGAGAGATAAATGGAATTCCTAGGCAGAGATTGATTGATGATGAGATCATTGCGGAAGGAGCGGCATATGATTTCAACAACCGGTATTGTGCATTGATTTCACACAGAGAAGTCTTGGAAAGAGTGAAAGCAGATAGTGCTAAAATTGAAGAACAGGTGAAAGGAATCTAGAATAAAATTTTCCACATGGCTGCGGATGTGCTTGACAAGGACATTGTTCGAGAAAATGACTTGCAGCTGGGCAATATGAAGAATGAAGTTCAAAGGATTTTCTCCACCGGGCCAATCTTGAAAGAGAATTTGACTAAGGCATTTAACTTCCTAACCGTCCGAAACACCTTCCTGCAGCAAGAATCAGAATGGATGATCACCTTTGCAGAATGTGTAGATAGTCTGGACTTGCTAGAATACAAAGTTAACACCCTGCCGGACATCACCATTGAGGAAGTCAGCGCCATTGTGTCTAGATTCATTGAACGAAGTGTTATGGAAGCGGATAAGGACGCAACTCTTAGTGGACGACTCATCTATTTGTTAACTGATTGTTATTTGGGCAACCCTAATTAGGGTTTTGTTATTTCAAATCTAGGCTGTTAATCTTGAATTAATCTTCGCCATTCATTGTATTCTTGAAACTCTATAAATACCCCCACTCTCTCATTTGATAATTATTAGAGATTAGAAGATAGATGATAGAATAGAGAATATAGAGGATAGGAGATAGAAGAGATTGTAGAGCATAGACGGTAAAGAATAAGAGAGAGTTCTATGGAATTGTTGCTGAAAAACTATTTTGATAATAAAGTTCATAATGCATGAGATGCTTTGAATCCTTTCATTGTCAAATGGTTGCATGGTTGCATATTTCTCTTCCTTGTAGGATGGATTCAAATTAGAATTTTATTTGAATGTATGTTGATGGAATGATAGATTGATAGTAAAGATTAGTGAAACTTGGCTCATACTTTCTTTGGATGGATGCTTTTCATTCAATGCGTAAAGTTAGACTGAGCTTTTGATGTGTATGCTTCAATGTTTACTTCGAATAATGTTGTTCTATTGATGGTGTTGTTTGTAGTAAAAAAAATCTTAAGCACAAATCCTAGAAGATTGCACTTGCTTTGTGTAGTTGTCGTTTAGTGTGGCGAAACAAAGTATGGTTTTTTTAAAGTTTCACTCAATCCTTGCCGTTTTTTGATTTCGTAGGAATAGTATAGGATTCCTAAACCTTTACTCCTTTTTCACTTTTTTTAATCTAAAACTAGAAAATTTTAAAAATCAAAATAATACTACATTCTAGTCCTCGCTTTTTGAGTAACTTACTTGAGTAAATCCCTTTGTGTCCCTAGCAAAATCACAATGACCACAGAGCTTATCCACACCCAAATTACGAAACATTGGAATTTCCGTATGACCTTTCTTGCAGTCTTAGCATACGAGGTAGTTTTTCAAGAGAGGATAGAGCGTCTCTGGATACTTTATTCTAGAGTGTTTGGTGTGTCATAAAACATGCATCAACACCACTCCCGTGTCACAAAATAGGCATATTCTTGTTTCCCACTCCTCTTTAGGTATCATCCATTTGCCAGTTTGTGTTTCCAATTTTTCTTTTTATAACAAATTCAACAACTAATAAAATTTGAAAAAAAAAAGATCAAGTCATAAATCTGTCATTTTTATGTAAATATATAAATTTTGAATTCACATAAATATATTAAATTCAATAATAATTTACAAAATTACAAATATTAATATACATTCTCAATTTAAAAATTAAACCCTAAAAAGTAAGCTTGAAACTATTACATTTTTTTCTAAACCAAAAATAAGCTCACTTTTTGTAAGCCAACAATATCTCCAGGTAGATCTTAAAACACACAGATCTTAAATAGACCAACATTTGGGATAACATTTAAGCAAGATTTTACACCATGGGGTTTGTTGAAATACATGACAAATTCAATACATGTTTCTCCTATGTTTCGAAGCCACATAATCATCCCACAATATTTTGTTCTTCATCGACATCTAGGTACTTGAAAATGGTTGTTAAGTGATGCATGAGCGTCACTGCTATGCAATTCACTAATGCATGTTGCCTTCATTGCCATGCATAGTTATTAGTTTTTAGACAATTATTTTTAGATTTAATTTGCATGAATAAGTTTTAGTTTTTAATTGTTCTATTTTTGAGACAAAAAGAAATCATAAACACTTTTGTTTTAAAGTACCGCATGCAAGGCTGCAAACTGTTTTTATTTAGAGGCTGCAACCTCTATGAAATACTTCCTTCTTGTGCTGTTTAGGCAGGCCAGAATAAATGTTAGTCTTGATATTTTGATGAAATAATATCTATTATTTTAAGCCTTTGATGATCAGAAAACTGGTCTGATTATTTTTTGTATCTCTAAAGTCTCCTATAAGTGGTTTTTGTCTGTTGCTGTTATTTTCTCTCTGCTGTTATATTCATTTAATCAGCTGGCTCAAGAATTGGGCCTCTATAGAATATTCATTTGGTATTAGAACAAGTTACTTTTTGGGATAATCATGCCAAATTATAACTCTTTTCCAGTGTTAACCCAAGTTTCCAAGACAGGGATGGCAGGGGACGGCGGAACGAGTCCCCAAGTTTCCGAATTTTGAGGCCAAATTTGGGGACGGCGGGGGGATGACTATATAAAATATACGGAAAATTTAAAATATATAGGGAATTTTAAATATTCATATGAAATCATGGATAAAGCATGCACAATATACATTATAGAACCTTAAGTTATAATACTTCAAAAGCTTTGGAGGAAACCTTCTAGTATTGTCATACTTTTCTCCTCACTGTCAATTGTTTGCCATATTTTTAAGCTTTATCAATCATCAACTCATACCTCTGATAAAGAAGATATTACAATCTAATGATTTTCTCAAGAATAACTCTGTCTTCTATCTCAAAATATTGTCATCAAACACACCCTTGTTCATTCTTAACTATCAAAAGTTCCTCTCTAATATTCTGTCACTGTACTTTATCACTGTGTTTGCTTTCATCTTCAAAACTGTCCTCCATTAGACTATGTCCCTTTAGTCCAAAGTGACTGCCCTTTCATGGTTGACTGCTCACTTGTCCAAAGTGACTTCCTTTTTTAATAGACAAACCATATTCATATTTAGCCCACTCTCAAATACTTTAATGATAGTCCTTTGAAAACTCTGTGCATTGTTCAAAATCAGTCACCTTGTGGTGAGGTCACTTTGCAAACCTTTTCATCACTGGACTATCCTAAGACTATCCTTTTGATCTCTCTCCTATCATCTTCACAACTAGTATAGGGATTTTGAAACTTCCAGATTTGCATTTTAAAACAATCCACTTTTAGTCCATGGTCTATCCACTTGAGGAGTTTGGATACTTTCTAAATTATCTAGCCACCTTTAAAGAGCCTACCATGTATGCCTTTGGAATTTCTCTAGGATTCTAATGGTTTCAGGTAGTTTTTGACCTCTCCATTGCTCAGATAAACATCATATTGAATCTTTGGAGGGTTCAATACAGGTCTTTTACTTGTGTTTTCAACATAACCCATTATGTAACCTTCTATGACTACCTTTTCTAAGGTTTGACTGTCCTCATCTTGGTAAGCTCTGCCCTTGATCTGTCCTTTATTGCACAGTCTTTACCTTTTGTACAGAATCTAACAGTCTCATTCACAACCCTCTGTGATCAAGGTAATTGCCCTTTTATGGCATGGTCACTGCCCATTGTTATTGCCAGTTAAGGACTGTTCATCATTCATGAGTGAAAAAGTATCATCATATTCTTTGCTTAGTAAACCCAGACTATGAGTGAATAAAGGCATGCCTCTGTCTATAGTCTCTCATCATTATGATGACTAGCTGTGCATAAGGTCTTCAGTGATAATGTTGCTCATTGAACACCATGCTGTCTTTGTGTCATTGCAAAGTTTCCTTGAAAGCTAGCAACAGTTGCACCTCTTATTCATACAAAAAGGAAAACCTGATATACCCTAGTCTTTATATCATTCTCATAGGCCTTCAATCTTTATTCAACAACTTCTGTAGCTCCCAATCATGGCGTTTGATATAAGGGCAGCATAAAAGGTGGGGGCCCACATAAGCCACGAATTGAGGGCTTTATTTTAAATTTGAATGTGTTTTTTTAATTTTTAAAACAAGTTGAAACGCAGGGGACCCCTGGCCGTCCTTGGGATGGTTGGGGGACGTCTAGGCGTCCCCTAGCCATCCCCGAGACGGTCTGCCATCTCCCTTTTTCCTCCCTCCTGTCCCGCATTTCCGGCACATTTCTTGCTGATTTTCAAAAAAAGGAAACGGCAGGGGACTGTCCCCTAGCCGTCCCCTTGTTCCTAGGACATCCCGGGGACAGGGACGGGTCATTTCAGACAGCGGACGTTCTCGGGTTTCCCTGCTCTTTTCCCATTCCATAATTTAATGGAAGTGATTATGATCATTGGTACATCAAGATGGCTTTTTTGATAGGGAAAAATTTATGGGAGATTGTAAAAATATGTTATGAAGAGCTAGCTGATTGGATTGCCCTGACAGCCAATGACAGAGCAATTAAGGAGTCTAAAAAGAAGAATGCTCAAACTTTATTTCATATTCAAATAACTCTAGATAAGAGCCTCTTTCCAAGAATTGCAAGTGCAAAGACAGCTGAGGATGCTTGGAAGACTCTACAAGAAGCTTACCAAAGCAGTGATCAAGTCAAAGTTGTAAATCCACAGACATTGAAAAGAGAATTTGAGAACTTGAAGATGCAAAAAGTTGAAAGTGTGAGTGACTATTGTGTGAGAATAAAAGACGTGGTCAATAAGATGGCTACTCTTGGAGAAATTGTGAACAAAGAGGTTGTGATTAAAAAGGTGTTGAGGTCTCTTAACATCAAGGTGGAACCATGTTGCTATATTCATTGAAGAAAGAAAGTATTTCTCTACTTTTCAGTTTGACCACCTTGTCGGATCTCTTATGTCTCATGAAAAAAGATTGAGAGATTCATTTGGAGAAAGTGATGAGAGTTTTTTTCTCAAAATTACAAATTACAAAGAATGAAGATGCCAACACTAGCACCAAATGCAACCAAGACCAAGGTAGAGATCAAAATCAAAATTATTCGATAGGTGTTTTGAAAGGAAGAGGTAGAGGCAAATTTGATAAGAGAAATCTTCAATGTTATCATTGTAACAGGGATGGTCACTTCTAAGGGATTGTAGATTAAAAGTAGGTAACAACAACAAAAGTGTTAATTATGCTCAAGAGGATGATGAGGCTTCTCCAAATAATTTATTTTTATCTTTTGACAAAGCTGAAAATGGTACTAAAGATGTTTGGTATTTAGATTCAAGGTGTTTTAACCACATGTTAGGAACTAAGGAACTTTTTTCTACAATGGATGAAAGTTTCAAATCCAAGATCAAGGTTGGTGATGACAAAACATTGGAGGTTTCTGCAAAAGTAGCTATGGAAGTCCATATAAAAGAAAGTATGAAAAGTAATAAAGACATTCATTTCATTCTACAATTAAAACACAATTTACAAAGTGTTGGACAATTGTGTGAGAACAATTATAAGGTGGTGTTTGAAAATCAGCAATGTACTATTTATGACAAGAATCAAGGCAATAGGGTGGTTACAGTTGTGCCTATGTCAAAGAATAGGATGGTCCCATTGAAGTTTGGAAAACATAACAGTAGTCTTGCCAATATGGCATATGAGGACAAAAGTTGGTTGTGGCATCTCAGGTATGGACATTTGAATTTTCATAGTTTGAAGCTTCTAACATCAAAATATTTAGTTTATGGTTTGCTTAAGGTTCAAGAAAACATTGAGGTTTGCAAAGTATGTGCTAAAAGAAAACATGCAAGAGAGAAGCAATGCATGGAGGGCCCATTATCCACTTCAGTTAGTTCACTTAGACATTTGTGGTCTGTTGCAAACAATTTTTTTGGATAACTCATTATAATTCATTTTTTTTGTTGATGATAATTCATGGAAGTGTTGGGTTTACTTTTTAAAGACCAAGGATGAAGCCTTTGGTGCATTCAAGAGGTTTAAAGCCTTTGTGGAAAATAAAAGAAGTTGCAAAATCAAGTGCTTAAGGACTGATCCATGGAGAAGAATTTTGTTCAAGAGCTTTTCAGCATTATTGTGATATGAATGGCATCAAAAAAACAACTCACCACTGCTTACACGCCTTAACAAAATGGTGTAGCTGAAAGGGAAAACCATATAGTGGTGGAAATGGCAAGGAGTATGTTACAAACCAAGGGATTAGACAATTCTTTTTGAGGTGATGCAGTTGCTACATTAGTGTACATTCTCAATTGAAGTCCCAGTAGTGCACTTGACATGATGACTCCATATGAAGCTTAGTATGAGAAAAAGCCTAATGCTAATCATTTCAGAGTTTTTGAATTTTTGGTTGTTTGGCCTATGTTCATATAGTTGATCAAAAGAGACAAAAGTTAGAGCCAAAAAATGAATCATGCATTTTTGTTGGATATAGTGAGCAAAGTAAAGCTTACAGGTTATATAATCCTCTAACTATAACATTATTGTGTCAAAAGAGGTGATTTTTGATGAAAGGGGAGTGTATGGTCAACAAAAAGGTATGTTGAGAAGTCAAGAACTATTTTCAATGGTGGTATTATTGATCATGTTGATCATGAGCAGCCTACTAATATTTCAGTTCCAAGTACTACAAATCCACCAAATAGGCCCTCATCTAGTTCTTCAATTCCCAATGCAAGTCCAGCTTCATGTCCAAGTTCTACAAGGAAAGTAAGAACCTTAAGTGACATTTATTAGAGAAGTGCAAGACAAACACGGAGAGAATCTGCTTTGTGAGACAGTAAATTTTACTTTGCATTCACAAATTGATTTTGAACCATCATGTTCTAAAGATGCATGTACTAGTGAGGTTTGGGTGAAAGCAATGCAAGAAGAGATACATTCTATTCACAGGAATGATACTTGGGAGCTTACAGAGCTTCCACATGACAAGAAAAAAAGTGGTACTAAATGGGTCTACAAGACTAAGTACAACAATAATGGAAGTGTTGAGAAAACACAAGGCAAGGTTAGTTACAAAGGTTCAGTTTTCAAAGCTTCGAGATCATATTGTGAGTGTGCTCAGCTTCAAGGGGGAGTGTGTTGTAAGTGATGCAAGAGCCTCACTGCCATGCAATTCACTAATGCATGTTGCCTTCACTGCCATGTAATTTGCGTAAATAAGTTTTTGTTTTTAATCGTTTTATTCTTTAGACAGGAAAGATCATGAACACTTTTGTTTTAAGGCACTGCATGCAAAGCTGCAAACTGTTTTTATTTCAAAGCTGCAACCTCTATAAAATACTGCCTTTTTGTGCTGTTTACTCAGGCCAGAATAAATGTTGGTCTCAATATTTTGATGAAATAATATATATGATTTTAAGCATTTCTTGATCAGAAAACAGGTCTGGTTATTTGTCATATTTCTAAAGTCTCCTGTAATTGGTTTAATCTGCCACTGTTATCTTTTCTCTGCTGTTATAATTGTTTTTTATCAGCTGGTTGGGCCTCTATAGATTCTTCATAAACCTCACAACAGCTCTCCCATCATGCCCTCGGGAAGTGCGCGCTTGACACAATGCTTTTGGTAGCGAAGACTGGGAAGAAAGAGAAGCAGCGGCAGCATGGCTGCGAGGGAAGAAGTTAGAGGGGCTTTTGTAGACAAAAATCTGAGCACGCGCTTCATAGCATAAATGGGAGATTTGGGCGCCCACAAATTCTGTGGAAAGAGAGCAGGCAGTTTCAATTTGTTGATTATTTTTAACCACAGTGTAGGTGTGCGGGTTCAATTTGTAGATTTTTTTCCTGCGGAAAGAGAGAGCAGCTTCAGTTTACGATACGTGGGTGAATTTCGCGAGGGAGATGTTGCAGAAACGTTGGTTCAGTTATTCATCGTCCAAACACTTAAAAACGAGTGATAAACAGAGCACAAGGTGGTAATGGAGGCGTGGGGGGAAGAAGAGATTGATAGACAGATTGGATTTTGCAGGACTTAATTAGGAGAAAAAACGTGATTGGGATTCTCTTCAGACTAAAACGAAAATGCAGCCCCATTTATCACAGCGGTGTCGGCTCATACCAGCGATCTTCTGGAAGCTGGATTTCAGTTGATGTCTTTAGTGTCCGTATCCTCCCCTTCGGTCGAGAAAAAGCCTATAAAATACGATTTTATTCGTATGGATGAATTTAAAGCGAATTATTACATTACTTTAGGGTCAGGTAATCGTTCGACGAGTTTTGAATTTTTTGTTTAGATATCGCCGAACTGTGACATAGGTTATATCCCATTTACACCACTATGTAACTCATCAATTCAACACATTTCTAACCAGATCGAGACATAGGAGATAAAATGTAGTAGAGAACAAAGAGCAAATAGGATCGAGGATTCCTTCATTTGCTATGGTGTTAAATTGTAAATTTTCCTAATACATGCTTTGGACACAGCAATTTCTATATTTCATCTAAAATTGGTGAAGATTTAATATTCTTTTTATTAATTTTCTCTTTTTCTTATCAAGAAATTGAGATGATGTTCTTGCAATCTCATTACTCTTAGTTTACTTCTGTTAAAAATAATTAGAGTAATCAAATGGCACAATCTCAAGATTTAAACATCATGAGTCCTAGGGACATCATTTGGATGCTTCCATTGCAGGATATTTGACTTCTCATGCTATATCTATTTCTTGGTGTGGTAAATGCGAGACGTGATCTTACAATTATTTTCGGTTCTTTTGTAGAGGAAACTTGAGATTTAGAATAATCATAATGCTAGGATATCATGCAGAGTGCTGTTGCTGGGTTGGATAGAGGGCTTATTGCCAATGAAGTTGATGTGAAAGATGTAGACACTCCTGCAAGGGAACTTGAAGCTTCGGGAAGCACAGTTGACCTTTCTACAGATCTTGATAAACTGCAGGGAAGATGGCGATTAGTCTACAGCAGCGCCTTTGCATCTGGCAGTCTTGGTGGACTTCGTCCAGGGCCTCCTACAGGAAGGCTTCCACTGACTTTAGGCCAGGTGCGCTAAGTAGATGAACCAATAAATTTCTTTCAACTGTCATGGTTATTGATATTTATTGGATTTGCAGGCCTCTTAACTTTGTATTTGTCTATAGGTCTTTCAACGGATAGATATTGTTCAAAGAGAGTTTGATAACATTGTAAACCTTCAGATTGGCACATTTTGGCCACTTCAACCAATTGAAGTTACTGCTACTTTGGCCCACACATTTGAACTCATAGGTGTGTTTCACCTTGTAGAAATCAATTTTATGTCAGTTCTAGTTCATTATGCCACCTATTACACTGGATTAGTTTGATTTATATTCTTAACTTTTATGCACTAGATTCTGCAAACATTCGAATAATCTTCAAAAGGACTATCGTCCAACCAGTGGGTGGCTCATTACAACTTCCCCAAGTTGAGCTACCTGAAATACCAGAAATTTTCAGGCCCCCATCTAGTCTACGAAGTGGGGAGTTCAAAGTCACATTTTTGGATGATGATTTGCGGATTACTCGTGGTGATCGTGGAGAACTTCGAGTGTTCTTGAAATCATAAAAAGCAGGTACATCACCTGCTCTGTAGCATGTAACCATATACAAGGAAGGAGCATTTTTGACATTTTGCAATTTCATTCCACATTAATCCAGGCATCTTTGTGTTGTCCATGCAATCCCCTTGAATCCCCCTGAAACAGAAATATAAAAATCCATCACATATTACTGTTTAAAAACAATATAAGGGATTTTTGGAGAGAGCAGATATGGAGAACAAGGAGCGTTCCTTTATGTATTTCTTCACAAATTCCAACAATTTAAGTTATTTATGAGCATATCATGACAGTGCTGTTGTAAGTGGACATGGCCAGGCTTGAAATAACTTATTGTGGTCATTAACATGACATTCTTGTATTCAGCAATGGACCAGAGGAAGTTACACAACCAAGCTCTCCATCTAGGGTTCTTTTATAGCAAAGTATCTGTTTTGGTGGAAGATGTCTATCTGATCCCCTCATATGACTGTACGATAATACCCTGACATTCCTCATTTAAAAGATTTATAGCAACACCCAAGACATGATGTTACTAATTGTCTGTTGATAAAGTTATTCGATTTGTCACATTTGAGTTCACACTTATTCATGAAAAATTGCTCCATTGTGTTTATGGAGATAGATTCCTTCCACTCTCAGGAAAAAATATATTATCTTATAACTTGGGCGAAGTGGAATTTACCCTTTTTCATGGAAAATTATTTTTTCAATTTGTCTCATTGGGCTGTTGAAGAGAGATTCTTTCAACTCTCAGAAAGGACCGACCATCTTATCAGTCAAATTGAAATTCACCATTATTCATGAAAATCACTATTTCAATTTGGTTCATTGAATTGTCGGTAAAAGTTCATTTTGGTATTATTTTGAACATGTTAAAACTTTTAATACTTCCATCATGAACTAGGGCTGAGAACGATCCCAAAGTTTTCTCTTTCTCCTAAAAACTGAATTTAAGTGTTTTCGTTTTCTCCTCTTTATATTTTCTATATTAGTTTTAACATTCTCATTGGAAAAAAGGATCGCTGGTATGGATTCTCTATAAATTAGAATCTTATTCATCTGACTGCTTAATGAAGTAGGAAAAGAACTCATTAGCGAGTAAGTAATCACATGCATCAATATTATTATTTCTGAAAGCAAAGATAGTCTACCCTTTGATTTTTCTTCTACAACACTAATGTGACTACCTTGCAGCCATTTCCACCCTATCTCTAATCACTAAAGGGGATTGGTCTGCTGATTGTGCAAAGGTTAACAAATCCTAGAGAGAAAACCATGGCCTCGTTCAGAAGCCCCATAACTTTTGCGAAGTTGTTTCACAAGACAGTAGCCAGATCTGCAAAGTGTAGTTGAAATCTTAATAAGCCACCACATCAAGCAACTTTATCCATGACCAATGGGTGCTATCTTTGACAGGAAAACCCTCCAAAGATATCCTTCTCATGGATGAAATGTAACAGAGCTTATGGCTGGTAAAGGAGCAATCTTTGAATACCATTTCATGGGTGCTTGCCAAGACTCAAGAATCTGCTATGGATTCAGAAAACTGGATATCTATGGGATCTATGGATCTTGTAGTGATTCCCAATGGCTATTTCCTTACAAAATTTGCCTCTAAAAATGAAAAAGACTACATCTTCCAAGGAGCTTCCTATAATGAAACTGCTTTGTTAATGAAAAATTGGGCACCAACGTTGACCCTATGGAAGGCCTCCCAAGTACAGTGGCCGTTTGGGTATGACTTCCCATTCTTCCTAGTGAGAATTGGTAATATTCATCATTAGCAAAGATCAGCAATGTTGTGTGGTAATATATTGTAGCTTCTCAACTCATGAGAAATCCAAGTATTTTAAACTCTGCCTGCATCTGTCAACATTTGCTTGGACCAACCTTTACTAGATCGAATCATATAGGATATAGATAGAGTAGAACAGATGCAGCCACTAGTATATGAAAACAATCCTTGAACATGACAACTATGCCATGAGCATGACCGTCTAGCCAGGGTGTACCGTACACAACCAAAGTAGGATGCACCAGAAAACTTTTGACCCAAGAAAACAATATAAAAAGCAAACAGAGGTGACTTGCAAAACAGTCATGAACATAATAGTCAAGCAAATAAGTTCTAAAAGCCATATGAACAAAAGAGGAAAAACAAGACCCCCAAAAAGGGAATGATTTAATCCCCTTAGCATATCCCTTTCCAGCTATGATAGAGGAAGACACAAAGGCCGCCAACTCACTAAATGCACATATAGAGGAGCTGAACCATGAATAGGAGAATACTAAGATTCACATTCTCCTAAAAAATTGCTAAGCCCAACACAAGAAGCAACAAACCTCCTTTGAGGACCCAATACACAAAAGCTCTTAGTAGGGATTAACAAGAAAAGAAAATCCATAGTTGAATGCTCAAATGAGATGTTACGAGTTCCTAGATGACTTGAACAAAGCAGTCAACAAAATAATTTGAATCTACACATCCAAATCCAACCAAAGTAGGGCATTTAAGTTGAAGTTAATATATTTAACCCAAGACGATCCCTAAGTTGAAGTTAATATATTTAACCCAAGATGATCCCTAACCATGTGGATTCTCTCATATAATGTTAGGGGATTTGGGTCCCTAATAACCTCACAATGCTCAAAGTAAGAGTCACCAATAGTCAAATAGGCCTCAATTCATTGCAAAAAATAGTGTGATCCATGCAACACCACTATCTCAAGCAAAATGGCATATATATATATATATATATATATATATATATAACTTGATCATTAAAAAAACAAACATGGTCAAATAATTATGGGACTTCCATACAACAAAAACTTAAGAGGAGGTAACAGGAGGCATAAACCTCAACATAGGCATATGTGATTATCTAATGAACATAACTCACAAATCAATGCTACTTGACTTGGATATCCAAGATGAGCAATTTGCATGAACCAACAAAGGAAAATATCAAGAAAGAATTACCAAAATTATAGATTGCATATAGCTGGAAAGCCAATGGATATCACCAAATAAACATATTAGATCATGATGGCACACTTCCTCCCAACTAGGTAAACATTATTTGAAATCTCCAACCAAAACATGAGGAAAAAGGTTACATTTGAATTTGAAAGCATCGAGATGATACAATTGAATTTCCCCACGAAGAAGAATCAATAGTGGAACACTTGAAATAATGCTCACCAATCTAGGCCACTAGATTTTCCAATTCCACAAAATTTGTCTTTGGGCGGGAGGGCGCGGTGCGAGGCGTCGACCATGCTTCCTGATGCAATGGACGGGGCTCCTATTCCTTAGTTGGCAGATGCATTTGGCTGCGAGGTGCCCCTGTGCGGGCTTTCTTTTGCATCGGTTGTTGATGGTTGCAGACAGTCTAGTGGCGGATTGGACGCTGCGCTGGGGGCTGTTGGGGGGTCCTACAAGCGCGCTCTCCTTGCGGTGGCTCTTGTCGACGCTCTTGCTATTTGCTGCGGGCTGGATTCCTTGGTGATTCCTCTTGACGGGTTGTCCCCAAACGGGGCTCTGCCTATGCCTTCTACGGTGGTCTCTGAGGTCATGGTGCCCTTTGTTGATGGCTACTCGGGTGCTCCATGGGTTGAGGGCTCTGCCTCTGTTGCTACTCGTGTGAATGTCTCTGTTAAGGGCTTTCCTTCTTCGGGAAGGGCAAAATATTTCTCTGAGGCTGCTAAGGTGGGTTCTCGACCTCCGTCTCTGGCTAAGGTTCGACCCTTGTCTTGTGCTCGCGATTCCCCTGTGGTGCTCTGCGGACCTGAGGTTTCTGAAAACGAGGATTTTATTTATTGCAGGGAGTGGTCTGTAGGTTTAATGGCCTTGGCCCTCTCTTCCCGACCTTCAAGCTGGGTTTCCACCTCCTGGAAATCGGTGGTCTCTGGGGAGATTGAGCTCTATCCTTGCGCTAGGGGTTTCTTTATAACTACCTTTACCTCCACCGGGGAGCATGATCGTGTGCTGGATAGGGGCTAGATGTGGGGGATTCATTCACTGTCAATCAGGCCTTGGTCTCGTTCCTTCAATCCCCTTACTGAGCCATTGAATACGAAACCTGTCTGGGTCCGTCTATTGAATCTCCCTCTCCAGTTTTGGGAGGATTTGTGTTATGAAGCTATTGGCAACACCATTGGACGTTTTTTGATGGTGGACTCTGCGACTCGGAATCTTGGACATACTATAGTAGCTCGTATTTTAGTTGATTTGAACATTTCCAAACCCCTCCATGTTGATGTTGTGTTGATGGTGGTGGACAAACCTTGGAAGCAGCTCTTGGACTACGAGGGTCTCCCTTTTCATGGTAGGAGATGCTTCTCTATGGGTCATTTGGCCTCTGGTTGCCCGCTTGCCCGCCGCAAGGGCACTGCTACTTGGTGGAAGGATGCTCTCCTGGACCATCTCACGGTGGGTTCTCCTTAGGAAATTTATTCTTCGGAGGTTGACCCTATTGAGACTCCTCGCGAGTCTGTGCCTTGCTCGACTTTTATTCCTTCTAAGGAGCCTATTTTGGCTCGTTCTGCTGACACTGTTATGTCAGAGCCTGCTCAAACTCTGTTGGATGCCTCTATTGGTTCTTCAATCAATCCTGTCTCCTCTCCGATGTCGTCGTCTCCCCGACATGTTGAATCTTCGCCCTTGGTGGCTATTGTGGATCTGCTTCTTCCTCCTCGCTCGGGGGATGATTCCGAGCTTTCTTGGTTAGTTGTGCTACAAAACAAGAAGGGACTCCCTTGTTCTATTGCTGCTTCGCGGCCTCGGGATTTGGGAGTCAATTTGGTCTCCCCTGGGAATGGGGTTCTCCATTCCTAGGTTGTTGTTCGACAACTGTCTGTCATCTGTTCCTGTGTGAGGTCTGTCCTCTTTCCTAGTTCATACTTGGTCTGAACTATGTTCCTTCTGGCACTTTGGGCTCCCCGTGTAAAGGGTACAACACCCTATAAATGCTGCTTACCTTTTCAAAAACATATCTCATACAATGCATATATAAGCATGAATCTAAAATACTTTTACTGAAGCAAAATAAATTTAAATAGAGCTAGCAGGCCTTAAAAAATAAATACATACACACACATATACACACATACATATATATGAACATATATACACACACATATGTACACATAGCTTCATTATTTCCATTTTAAATAATATGTTAGTTAAGTTAATTATGTGTTTTTGCATTATTGCTTTGATAAATGATTAAATCATATATTGTTTGTATTATCATTATGGTGTTGTAATTGACATATTATTGAAATGTGGATTATATAATGTTGGTTGATTTTACTATGTGTTTTGGTTATTGCTGCATACTGTATAGAAGTTGTATAATGTTTGAATCACGTGTGTAGGTATAGGTAAAATCCTAATGGTGGTTAATTTGGATGCAGATGCATAGTTTGGTTGATTATATTAACTAGTCTTATTCATCTAAAAGTAAAGGACACAATTAGTTTGAAACCAATGAAGCCTTATTCAAATCATGTATGATTCAAGATTTCCATTTGTGTAAGATCAATAGTGTGTATTTGTTCCTTGTGTATTTTTATTAATTCTTGCATGTGTTTATTGTTGTTATCTGTGAAATGATTAAATAGCCTAACAAAATGATAAAATGCTCATGTGAAAATATGGGGTCCTTTAGATTTGGTATGGGCAAATTAAAGGTGTTCAAAATGTCATTTTAGTTTCATTTATGGAAAAAAAGAGAGGTTTATATATATATAGCTTGGAAATAATTTGGTACTTGTTGAAAAGTAAAAGAAGCTTCTTATATAATCAAAATAGTCAATTTAGATATTTAGGGTTAAAAAATATTAGCTTGTTTGAAAAATCTTAAATTGGAAAAATAGTTTTTTTGTTTGACGTTTTAGCCATATAGGCAAAAGGGAGTTCTTTTTCATCTATTTTTGTCTTTCAATCTTATGCAATTTCTTGAAAGGAGGGTGAAAGAGAGATTTGCGAATTCATTTTCTAAGATTTAGATTGCTTGTTTAAAGATTGTGGAAGAGGTTTTTGTTTGGTTAAGGGAATAGATTCTTTGGAGTGGCTTGGCTCAATTTTGTGACCAAAGATTCTATAAAAACTTGAATTCCAACTTCTTGCAAGATTGAGGTATTCTTCTTGGTAATGGTTTTTTAGTTCTTTTCAATGCTGTAGAATAAGGAAGGATTGTTTTCTTTTATGTGGGTGATTAATATGAGTAGACTTCAATTTAATTTTTCTTCTTGTTAATTTTTTAGTTGTAGAATTTACAATTTAAGAAAATGTAAAATTGAAACCAAATATTTATTAAAAGAATTAGAATACATGCGAATGCATATTTGTGCGTTTAAGTAGATTTGGAACAAAAGGGTGGTATTATAAATTTAATTGGATTCATTTCTAAATTTGTTGGGACAAACTTGTATTCTAGTCTTAAGAACAAATAAAATGCAATTTTCAAGTTGAAGAACATAAAATATAAATTTTAGATCTCAAGAGGTTGATTTTGACTTTGAAAAAATGTTGAAATAGGCCTTAACTAGAGTAAGCTAGTTATGGAATCATAGATCTCTTTGAGATCTTCATTTAAAATACAAATGGTTTAATCAACTTCTTGGGTAAATAGTTTTGGCCTCTAGATGTTGTGCCCCTCACATTAAACATGTAGAGTATATATGATGCATAAGTGAGTTGTAAAGAGTTACACTTGTTGACCGCATTATGATGCATGTTATGACATGCCATAAGACATTTGAATGGAGATAATGGAGCCAAAATGGAACACCCAAGTTGGTGAGTGCATCATGACAATCTAATGATAGGTTAAGGAATATGTTATTTTTAGTTTATGGATTTATCTTGGGATTTGGATGTTGGATTCTAATTAGGGATTTGAGAGCCACATCTTGGATGGTTTTAGCTCATAGTTTCCTAATTACTATTTGATGGTCTTGTGCACTACTCCTATTTATCAGCTACTTGAGATAGAGGTTCTATATGAGTTTTGTAGGTATTGTTATACTACTAGAATTACTCCAAATCTCTTGTTGGTGTTACTTCTATAAAGACTTAGATTCTGCAAGTGTATTGTAATCATTTGATTACTAAATAATACATTGAGTTGCTTTGGAGTGTGCATTTTTTATTCTAAATTTTTTCCTACATAAAGCACTATGTTATGCTATAGTGCTTTTATGATTATTAACATGTAAGTATATGATCAATTTAATTTTTCCACATGCCTCCTCTCATAGATTAGTGTAGGAAGTGTACACATCACCTCTACTTCTTTCAATTGGTATGAAAGTTTGATCACCTTGGGTCCTAGGTGTTAGGGACACATTTTGTTCTAATCTTAGTTTGAGTGTGAGCTTGCAAAGAAAGAGATATTGTAGAAAAATAAGAACATAAAGGGTAGGGATGTCAACACTAGCTTTGAGATGTGGAAGCTCAAGATGAAGGATATGTTTGTAGATAAAGACTTATGGGCTGCCATATTTGGGTCCAAACTCATTGTAATGTCACAAGTTGATTGAGATCTATTGGAGAGAAAAGTGAAAGGCCTCATTTGGCTCTACTTGGTAGTTTGTTTTATTGAATATACATGAAAAAATCACCACAACGTTTTTGGAAGAACACTCGTACCAAACTAAATTTATGTTAATTTTTCTTGGAAAATAAAGTGTACACCTTGATAATGGATGATAGTGGTTTTATGGCCAAGCATTTAAATGAGTTCAATATGATTAAGACCTAGCTTCACTTTGTTAGAATGAAAATGGAGGAGGATATATGTCACTTCTATGTTCTTAGTTAGACTCATGAGATCACCTAGTGATGGTAATTAGGAGCATTACCTTGAAACTTAAAGTGGATGAATTACTTCACTCTCAAAGGAGATGTGACAAAATATATTTGAATCTACTTAGCCATTCATGGAAGACTTTAAAGAAGAAAGGCAAGAAAAAAATCTAGATCAACATCTCATAGAAAGTCTAAAGCTAAGTGTTTGAATTGTATTAACATCAAACACTCTCATAGAGACTACAAAGAAGAGAAAAATAATATGATGATTTCAAAGTGTTTTCAAGTTGATGTGGATGCATTTGTTATGACCTTGTCAACTCATGCATCAAAAAGTGTATGGTTTACAAACTCTAGAGCTTCCTTCCATATGACATTCCATTGAAGGTGGTTCTTAAAGTAAAAGAATATGATGGTGGGAAGTTATGTCTCCACAGTGATCCTCATTTGAGCATAGTTGGCTATGGTAGAGCCTAGATTAAATTCTCTAATGGATTAATGAAGGGGATTAGTGCTGCCACAATATTGTGTCCACTTTGTATGCCATCTTGATTTTTTCTTGAAATCACATACATTTTAATAAATTTATTGATTTAAGCCTTAAGATGTTCCATCTAAAGGTTTTTAATGAAAGAGGGTTAGATCAAACCCCTTTGGATAGAACCTCTCTAATCTTAAATCAAACCCTCAATGGAGTTTCCTCCACACCTATCACAATGTTGAAAAAACCCACTTTTGATTCTTTGGGTGATCAAATGAAGTCATTTAGAAATTTGATTTTGTAAGTATGTAGCCCTTACTATAAGCTTTCCCAATAGTATAATTTTCGATATATTTATTTTCTATTTCTAGTGAATGTAGTTTTTTCACTAAACATCAAGGTCTTTATTTCACACGTGGAAAAATAGAAAAATAGAAAAAAAATCTAAAAAATATTTGTGCATTAGGTATTGATGTTCTTATTTCAACAAAAAAAAAAGATTACTTTAAATGAATTAAAAAAAATGCATTACCAAGTAACCTATGTCTGAATTATAGTTAATCTCACTTCAAAAAGTAAAAAAATAAATTATGCAACAAAAAATTATGAAAAAATATATGTCCACTGGATATTAATGTTAAGAATCTATGTTTAAAAATTTATAATTTTACACTTTCTACAAATAAATTTATGTTTTACCGAAGTAATGTCACTTTTTTAAAATGTTATTAACTAGAAAAAATAAGATATTAAAGCTTACACAAAAAAATTCACATATCATCTCTTAATTAAAAAAAAATACATATACAATCTATATAAAAAATTTCAAAAATCATTAGTTCACATCATCTTCAAATTATTAATGGTTTAGTTGTTATGGATGATAGAAAGTTAAAACCTAATTAAAATTGTTGATTTCAATACCACACTTTGACCAAAAAAGTGGACACAGTATTGTGGGCTGACTTGGATCAATGGTGTATTGTACATCCTTGGTTTGACACGAAACAAATTATTATCTAGAAGATTCAATGATATAGGTGTGCAAATTGTTATATCTAGTGGAGGGTGTAAGATGGTGCAAGAAGCTATGGTGCTTTCCAAGTGTGTTCATGTGGCCACTTTATTTTAGCTAGAAGAATTCATTATTTAGTGCAATAGTTCTTCTATTCTTGTGGTGAATAGATTTACATAGTTTACACCTTTGCCATCAAAATCAACAACTGAGAGGAGTTTTGTGTCTACTTTTTACTAGCTCCTATTTTAGAGAGAGCGAGTTACTTGTGGAGAAAACATTGCTATTGCACCAAAGAGTAGGCCATATAGGTGAAAAGGATCTAAGGAATCTAAAAAGTAAATCTTTTCGGATGAATGATAATACTTTTGAATTTGATTTTTGTGAACATTAAATATATGCAAAATATAATTGCATTTAGTTTCATTCTAGTTCTCACAAAGCTTATGGGTTGTTGGATTGAATTCATTTAAATGTATTTGGTTTTGTTATTATTCTTTTGATTTCCAAATATTTGTACTATGTATCTTTTATAGATGGTAATTCTAGGACACAAATGTATTTTTGTAGTAAATATAATGTCTTTAGTTATTTACGGAGTTTAAGGCTCTTTTAAAAAATTAGACTAGTAGGAAGATTTTAGGTTTTGAGGACTAATAATGGTAAGAGTATTATTTTACAAATTTTTACAATTTGTAAAGAGTATAGGATTGAGACATGTTATTTTTGGTAATAGTAAGAATCTAATTTGTGATTTGAAGTATCGACTTTCAACATGGTTTAATATGGATTTGGGGGGCGCCAATTATATCTTGGGTATGGAGGTCAAAAGAGATAGAGCTAATAGAAAACTTTGGTTGGGTTGGAGTAAGAATGCGAACATTGTGTTAGAGAGATTTAGCATGTTAGTTTGTAGATCATTGAGTGTTACTATTTTTGTGGAGACTAAACTTTTTGTAAAACAATATTTATTTACACCTAGTGAGATAGAGGACATGGCTCGAGTGCCTTATGCTAGTGCCATTGGGATTTTGATGTATGTTATGGTTTGTACAAGACTAGACATTGCCCAACTAGTGAGAGTCCTTAGCCTATTCGTGGCTAATCTATAACGAGATCAATGGGATGCAATTAAAAAGTTATTTAGACATGTAGTGCAATATGTCTGTGAGACTCTAGGTCTCTAATAGAAAGTTTATATTTTAAGCATTCTTTTTGCTTTTGTAAGATGTTTGACAAGTGGGATAATTTTAGGTAAGTGGATTTATGTATTACTTTTCTTATTTATTGGGTGTTTGAGATGGACGTTAAATAGTGAGTTTTGTAGGTATTACTGCACTACCATAATTGCTCTAGATCTCTTGTTGTTGGTATTACTATAAAGACTTAAAATTTTCATGTATATTATAACAATTTGATTACTGAATAATACATTAGGTTGTTTGGGAGTGAAATTTTTCTCCCAAAAGAATTTATTCTACATAAATCATTATGCTTTTTATTAAGAATAAAATAGATTTTGAAGAGACCCCAAAACCTTTTACAAGAAAACAATCAACATCATAAATACATCTAAAAAACAACAAAATGTTCACCCAAGCAAACATTAGCACAATAGGATAGAAGAGAGAAAAACATAACAGAACAACCTGCAATATTTTAAAATACCAACTTCTCCAAGTTGACGTACCTGAAATACCAGAAACTTTCAGGTCCCATTTTTGGATGAGTTGCAAATTACTCGTGGTCATCGTGGAGAACTTCGAGTGTTCTTGAAATCATAAAAAAGTATTCCTGGTATGGGTTCTCTATAGATTGGAATCTTATCCATCTGACTGCATATTGAATTGGGATAAGAACACATTAATAAGTAATCACATGCATCAGTATTATTATTAGTTTATTTCTGAAAGTAAAGATAGTCTACCCTATGTTTTTTCTTCTACGACACTAACATCGATACTTGCAGCCATTTCCAACCCATTTCTAATCAATCAGGCCTTAGGCTGATTGTACAAGGGTTAACAAATCCTAGAGAGGAAGTCACGGCCTCATTCAGAAGCCCCATAACTTCTGCGAAGTTAGATTTGCAAAATGGAGTTGAGATCTTAGTAAGCCACCACAACAAGCAAACATTATTCATGGCCAATTGGTGCTATCTTTGACAGGAAAACCCTCCAAAGATATCCTTCTCATGGATGAAATGTAACAAAGCTTATGCCTGTTAAACGAGCGAACTTTGAATATCATTTTGATTCTATGGGATCTATGGATTTTGTAATGATTCCCAAGGGCCATTTCCTTACAATATTGTCTTCTATAAATGGAAAGGGCTACATCTTCCAAATATCTTCCTAGAATGAAACTGGTTTGTTAATGAAAAATTAGGCACCAACGTTGACCCAATGGAAGACCTCCCAAGTATAGTGGTTGTTTGGGTATTGCTTCCCATCCTTCATAGTGAGAATTGCTAATACTCATCATTAGCAAAGACCAACAATGTTGTAGGATAATATATTGTAGCCTCTCAACTCATGAGAAATCCTAAGTATTTTAACTATGCCTTATCTGGACCAACCTTTATTTAGATCAAATTGAATATATAGGGAGAGTAGAACAAATGCAACATCCCTTAAATGAACATGGCCATCTAGCAAGGGTGTACCCTACCCAAGTAAAGTAGGTCACACTAGAAAATTTGTTTCAACCCAAGAAAATAATATAAAAGATAGAGTGAGCAGAAGAGGTGATTTGTAAAAGAGTCATGAATATAATAGTCAAGAAAGTAAGTTCTAAAAGCTATATGAACAAAAGGGAAAAAAAGACCTCCAAAGTGAATGATTTAAATCCTTTATGGAAGACACAAAGATCACCAACTCACCAAATGCACATAGAGGAAGGGAAACATTAAAATATACATCTTTTGAGGACCCAATACACAAAAGCTCATAGTGCGAATTAATAAGAAACTAAAATTCATATGGGAATACTCAAATGCGATAAGGGTTCTCAAATGACCTGAACAAATAAATCAACAATTTTTTTTGAATCTAGACATCTAAATCCAACCAAAGTAAGGTATTTGAATCAAAGTTAATACATTTGAGCAAGATGATCCCTAACCATATTCTCTCATAGAATGTTAGGGGAGTTGGGGTCCATAATGAACTCGCAATGCTCAAAGCAACACTCAACAATAATCAAATAGACCCCAATTTGTAGCAAAACATAATTCAACCCATACAAGACCACTATCCTAAAACAAAATGGCATATAGGACAAGGATATATATTTGTATTTGCCTACATTGCCAAAAGTACATATTACATACAATTGACATGCAAATGGATGTAACCAAAGTAACATATTAGATCATGATGGAAGATTTCCTCCCAACTAGGTAAATATTATTTGAAATCTCCAACCAAAACCCGAGGAAAAAGGTCAAATTTGAATTTGAAAACATGGGGATGATACTTCCAAATTTCCCCACAAAGAAGACTCAACGATGGAGCACTGGAAAGAATTCTCACCAATCTAGGCCACTAGATGTTCAAGTTCCACACAATATTAACACCTCTCATGCAATGCATATATAAGCATGGATCTAAAATAATTTTACTCAAATAAAATAAATTTAAATAGAATTGGTAGACCTTAAAAAAAAATGAGAGGAATAATTATTTGAGTATATGGTTCAACACAAGCAATAATTAATACAAATACTTGTCATTTTGTAACAAATTGAAGAATTTCCAAGGGATAAGATCAAGTGGCTAAAGCATTGGGGTATAATATTGGAGACCCAATTTCAAATATCCAAAGTAACATCTAAGGTGGAGTTCTAAGTGGCGACTCTTGGTCTCATAGTTTGAAATCTAGTAGGAATTTTTAAGTTGTTATCAGTTGGGTTAGATGCTCAATATAAAAATAATTGTATTAACAACAATTATCTATTAGGAATTGCTATTTTAATGGGAGGTTTTCAACATGCAAGAGATGTGACTCCATAAATATTTGTCTTTTTCATGTGAGGTAGCTTTGTATTAAATATTTATATGATATTTCTTAGTGTTTTGTATTGTTACTTGAATAATCATTATGTATGTATGTATATACTATATATTTTTTTTAACTTGTATAACTCTTTTAGCTTCACTATTTTCATTTTAAATAATATGATAGTTGAGTTAATTATGTGGTTTTACATTATTCTTTGATAAATAATTAAATCATATTTAATCATATATTATGTGCATTATCATGATGATGTTGTAATTGATATTATTTAAAATGTGGACTATATGATGTTGGTTGATTTTAGTGTGTGCTTAATCTATTGCTATGTATTGGGAAAATGTGTATAATGTTTGACTCAAGTGTGTAGGTGTATAGGAGCAAATATGCACCCCTCTCGCAAATTCCCCTTTTACACCCTCTACTTTAGAAAAATCAAACTCGAATAAATAATTCCACATCACCTACCTCTTTCCATCCACTTGGCGCTTGTCTCTTATGTTAGTGGGGGAATTTTTGTCAAGGACATATGTGACATGCAGACGTTTGTGCGACGCACTGCCATCCTTGACAGATTCCTACCTCTAGAATCTGCAGAGACATTACATTCTCCATTGGCGATGAAGTGCAATGCCTCTGCGCCTTCCAGTTGACCACAAAATGAATCTTTCCCTCCAAATGCTTCTTGAAATTCCTATCTTTCTCATTCACTTCATCTCTTTGGCACTTCTACACACTAGTTGGATCTTTTGAGCAATTCTCAAGCTTCCTCACAATTGCATACGTTGGTTTGATCTTTCTTTTGAGCTCCTACGCACCATCTCTATGTCTTGTTGTACTTTTTCCACCATTGGAATTGCAACTTGGTGTCTCGAGGGACTGCTTCTTCATTGTTGCGGTAGAATAGACCTTACTGAGTTTTCATCCTCCTCTACATGCTTGAGGGCACTTTGATTGAGAAGGTGATATTATTTGTTGATTTATGTAGTATAGTGTCATTTCCATTGTTCAGTTTCTTTCCATTGCTTTCTTTATCATATTTCATATCTCGTGGCTTTTTTGGCTGTCCGTGGAGGTGGAAACACTAAAGCGAGGGTTTGACTAAGGAAAACCCCTATACAACCCCAACATTTTTCCTCTGTTGGCTGTGTGCAGGTACACATACGTGTGGAGCTTGCTGGAAAAATGGACTCATAGTGAGTTAATCTTCATCACTTTCATCTTTGTCACTTTTACTTTCATCACCTCCTTCATCATCTTTGTAGTTATTTAGTTCATTCTGTTATTTATTATTCCATTTAGTACCTTTAAACTCCATTTGCTAAACTGATTAGTAGATTTCTAGCATTTTCATTGCACTCTTGTAATTTTTGGTTGTATGGACGCTAACACCCCAAAGAGACGCCAGTGTGTCATGTTGTCGTCCCTGACCTGTTCTGCTATCCTTGGGTAGAGAGCTGCTTGAGGTACGGTTTGGGTTCCAGAAATTGGCTCGTTTAGCTCTGTTCAACCTCCTGGGTTAGTAGAGTGACAAAAGCACTTGAGAGTGCTCTTCACTCTCTATCCTTGACCTAGGACGCTTATCCAACTTGAGGTAGATTAGGGCAGCCCTCCGCTCTTGGCACTCCGTGACTTGGATCCTTGGTGTGGTTGGTCCCCCTCTTCAACATTTTGGTGAACCTGACGTGAACAACGTTTATCCGTTTCTTTGTATAAAAAATTATCCCGCGCACTTGGCAACTAAATTATACTTGGGTGTTGTGAGGGTTTGACCATTAGAATCCAGTCTATGACCTTCAGGTACATTATTAGGAGAAGTCTATGATACTTACCAATGGAAAAGACGAAGGTCACCTTTGGCTTTACTACTGGTTTTTCCATAGGTTTTACAAACAAGATGGGTTTCATTGATGAGACCACTCGTGTACCCACTCCTCCAACATCCCCTACAACTTCATCTATGGATGAGGATGATGCTGTTCATATTCCTATAGAAAATATTTTGGCGCCAGACAAGAGGTTGTTAGACCTCATGAATCATTTAGAGAAAGCACCTAATATGGTGAGAGTTGCTAGGCTTGCTAACGTGGTGAGATACATACTAGGTAAGGATCAAACAAGTATAGAGTTCTTATGTGGCCTCATCGATCTAATTGAAGCATACATCCCTTCGTATAGCACTAGATTGGGTACTAATCAAGGGGAGGTGCTTGATACGTATGAAAAAAAAAAGCTGTCTTGATGCCTACCATGTTTGTACGCATGGTTGAAATGGGCCCCTCGATCAGTGTTTCCTCTATTTCTCAAAAGCCTAACACTGTCAAGGTGAGTAGGATACCCCTTGGTTTCAGTTTCACCCCTCCTACCACCCCTAGTGGTGGGATCTCCGATGGGATGAGCAGTGGTGGTGGTGCTGGTGGTGGTGGCTTGGGTAGTGCTGGCAGCGATGGCATTGGTGGAGGTCACGGTGGTGGCTCTGGTGGGGGTCACACTAGTGGTTCCAGTGGTGGCTCTAGCATTGGTCACAACAATGGCTCCGAAGGTGGTTTTGGTGGTAGTGGTTCTGGGGGAGGTTCCATTGGGCCTTTGTCATCCTCCGACCCTGTTCTAAATGCTCTTCTTCAGAACATGGGTTAGATGCAAAACCAATTGGTGAGCCTTTCCCAAGCCTCTGCCCAACCTATCTTCCATCCTTTTTTTCGAATATTAGCCCACTATCAGTGACGATTTTGAGAACTCCTTTCTCCCAAGGAATGGAGATTCCTAAATTCAAAAAGTATGGTGGTAGGGGAGATCTACAAACACATGTATCAACATTTAATGTTATGTGCACAGATTTATTCCACCATGATGCTCTAATGGCTAAGCTTTTCCCTTGATCTCTTAAGGATACAACACTGGAGTGGTACTGTTCCTTTCTTGATAATTCTATATTCTCATTTGACTAGATCATAAATTAGTTTCTTTGTAAATTTTAGACTAACATCAGTTCGAAGATGACCTTCTCGGATCTTGTCTGATGTAAGCAGGGAGAACACGAGAAGATAATTGACTTCATAACATGATACCAAGCGCTCTTTTCACAAATTTCATACCCATTGTCCGACTCGAATAAGAAAAAGGTATTCATAGGCAACTTGCAGCGAGCCTGGCAGGAGAAATTTTCCTTAATGAAATACCCTTCCTTTGCAAATCTGTGTGTTGTGTTGCGGGAGTACCAACAAATGGTTGTTTAGTTCGGGGATCCTCCTCGTGCTCCCATTCCGAAGGAAAATCTATTGTGTCTATTTCAAGAAAAGGATAATTCATTGCAAATGTATTTGTCATGACTAATGATCACAACCTCAAACACAATAGAAAGTTTAAAAAGTTAGTTGAATCTTATTCTTCTATTTTGTAGAAGTTATTAAAGAATAGGATCATAACTTTGGAAAATCCTTGATCTTTGAAGGAGCCTTATCCTGATTGGTATGATGGGAATGCTTTTTGTCATGTGCCTGCATCATGAGATATAGGATTGCATTGATGACGGTACCATCCATCTCAATGGGAAGAAGTAAAATGCAAATAATTTGGTAGTGAAGGCCACTAGCAAGTTGTAGATTTACACAGACCCATTTATGTCCCATTCTATGAACTTGATTATTGAACCCTCTAATGCCTCTCCTAAACCTTCAATGTATGCTAATATGGTTTCGATTACTCCTACCTTGCAACCTGCGACTGGTTCGTCGGATGTGACTTTCACCTCGCAAGACTTGCCTCTAAATAACAAGCCCCCTCCCTATACATTCCTGCTCACCTCAATGGAAACATTGTGACAAGAGTCCTAGTTGACCCCACAAGCTGAGTGAATGTTATTACAGAAGATACATTATGGTTAAATTCATTATAGGGGGAGGAATATGGGAAAACAAATTCTATTATACGTATGCATGATGGTCTTTCTCTTGTGCCGTATGGTTCTATAACTCTTTCCATCCGAGTTGGACCTAGGGTTGTGGATACAAATTTCAATCTCATTCTAGGATTTGATCTATTTAGGATGAAGTTGGGCATCTCGTGGCTAACTTCCATGAATGAAATCGCTTTTTTTATTCACATATTTTTAAAGTTCTCCCATGAGGGTGTCGTACACGTTGTTCATGACACTAGATATCAACCATTGGTATCTCGTGGGGGCTATTCTTTGGATCACTTTTGGCCCACCTTGATTGGTTTTCTCCCTCCTAGAACAAACCTACTTTACCGAATTTACATAAAGTATAGAACCAGATGTAAATGACAACCGAAAGTGACTCACCCAGTAGCACAATAACAAGCTACCTCTTCCTCTTGAAAGGGAAAGGATAAGCCTGCCTGTACTCAGGGCACCACCTCTGCCTCCCTTCTTGAAGAGGAGCTTTGGGTTACTACTATTGGGTTTCACATAAGAAGTCCGATGGTACCTACTTGGAATAAAGCTAAGATTTAGGTATCCAACCTTCCTACCTTACCCATGACACCTTGACCCGTTTGATACAGTAAGGGGAAGGGTCCTCAAGGGGAGTCCTCTATGTCTCAGCCTCTACAACCTCCTACCGCTCCTGCCCCTAAGGAAATGAATGGGAAGAGGCCCACCGCTGAGGTGTTAGAGCCAACCCACCCGCTGTTGTTTCAACCTCTTCCTCTTTCTCCTATCCAGGAGTCTCTCCCTCCACCAAAAATAGCTATGACGAACACTCTAATGATCAAACTAGAGTCCTACGTTCCATCTTAGCTTTCAACCTCTAGCTCCTAGAGTCAAAAGAACCACCTTGCGCATGAGCGCAAGTGTCAGTGAAAGTCTCTGGCAACTGAGTAGGACGGTCTATAGAGGAAGGAAGGGGAGTCAACAATTTCTGCTTTGACACCTTCTATTGTATCTTCCTCTCCCATCCCCTCTACTTCAGTTCCATCAACTTCAGTGCTGCTTCTAGCTCCTGCTGTGAGCGTAAAATTTCCTAACCCGAAGAGGGTGCAAGTGTTTATTTCTCCTTTAGTTGAGTCACCCCTTTGGATGTCCCTCCCAGACATCTCACCATTTTCAAAGCCCGTGGACATGTTAAATACCTTGGTGGTGTTCGCTGCGGTTTTCTCCTCTTCCTTTGCACCTTCTGCCCTGTTCGTGGGGATCTTGCATCCTCTGATGAAGAGGAAGATGGAGGATGGCCCCGCTAGTAATGGGGGTTGAAAGAGGGGTCCACATTCTTCAGAGGGTGGTTCTGCATTAGCATGTTCCATATTGGTGACGGAGGAGTCCTCAGAGTTTGTCACTGCTCCCGAGTCACTTGGTGAGCCTAGGAATGAACCTCAGGTGCCGCCTCCCTCGTCCATTAAGTTAACACATGGCACTCTTGTGAAGTGCATGTTTAATTCTTTGGACGAGGTCTTGGCCTTATCATTGATCTTTGCGAAGTCGCAGAATTTCACCCCACAAGAACTAAGGGAAGAATACCTTGTGGGGCCTTCTTCCTTGGCTCTTGTTGTGGGAGGGTTCCCTCCTTGATATTTCACCCTTGCAGGCTCATTTTCCTTCCCCTTATAATGATCTAGATTGGGAGGTCGATGACCTCTTGGTTGATGAGGACTAGGGGGGCGCCTCTTCTTTATTTATAGAGTAGATTGTGTGTGTGTATGTCTGTGTTCCCCCGTGCTTGCGTTATGTGTTCTTGGATGACCCTTGCCACCCTCATAGGTGCTTGGATATATGAGTGTTTATGTGTCCTACAACTTCCTCTATTTGTTGCACCATTCTTCCTCTGTTATGTGTATTGATTTTTGACAATTGGGGATGATGCAAAATGTTGGGGTCATTTAGGCTTCCCTTCCATGTTGACTCAATTTTTTATTTTTATTTTGTCTCCTCATGCATTCTTCATATGGTTTGATATAGTAGGGGGTTGATGATAGTTCATTAATATGCTATTATTATCTATCTATCTATATTTATGAACAACTCTGACCCTGAAATATTAGATCGCCCCTGTGTCTCTTGTTCATAATATTTTTATTCCTTTTTGCATTCTTTGTCCTCTTATCTTTCATTCTTTCTTTGTGATGTTGTGGTGCTCATGTGTTGTCTCTTGCATGTGCGACAACATTACCATAGTTACATCTCACTATGTTCAATGGGCCACAACATCACTTTTTCATTCTTACTTTTCTCTCCTTACGATGCCACGTGCCTTTGTGTTCAAAACACACCATCCTAAGGGGGGGCTATCATGTCACTTTGATTTAAGAAAACACATTCGGTGGCCAACAAATCTTTTCTCAAAAATCCCTTCAAAACATTTTTCAAAAAATCACATTCCTCAACAAGGACCCCTAGTGGAATATTTTTTTCTTCATCATGGGTTCATAAAGAAAGAATTTGAAAAACCTTCCTCTAAGGGGGGAGTGCCTTCTCTTGTGGGTGAAGTTTGACCTTCCCCTTGTGAGGAGATTTTCTCCCTTTTGAATTCCTTGATGAAGTGAAAAATCTTTCAAAAGGATTCCTTGATGCTGAATTGATTTACGAAAAATGATTTTGCACTTTCAAAATGCACGTCCCTTGAGTCAATCTCTTTTCTTTTGAAGGGTTCTCAAGGTAGCCCTTTGAAAGCTTCTCCTTCAATTTTTGTCTGCCTGCGTGACTGTCTGCTTGCTTGCCTGTGTGGCTTCTTTTTGATATCTAACATATTTTATCTATAGATTAACATGTTGCTTTGCAGGTGTGCATATGAAGTTGCTTTCTAATCCAACTCTGTGGAGTCCCCTCACATTAGGCTTCCTTTAGGAGAGAGTACCCAGGGGGCGCTTTCTTTGTAGGTTTGAGGGCCTATGAAGCGCTTGCATCTTGCGGGATTTGTCCATCATTGGTCTGCAAGCCTTCGGTGCACTTTGATCAACTCTATAGCTCCGAGGATCTACAAAGTCCTTTGTTTGAACCTCCTCAAGAGAGAGTACCTATGGAGTTATTTTTCTACCCTGCGCTTTCGAGTTCATTATATTGCAGTCTACTTCCTTGATGGTTCAGGTATACATTTCTAAACTCTCCGATCTACTTTATAGAACATTCGTTTTCGATGCATGCTCTCTAAAGTGGTGGGAAAATGTATAGGAGCGAATTTTCACCCCTCTCACAAATTCCCCTTTTACACCCTCCACTTTAGAAAAATCAAACCTGACTAAATAATTCCACATCACCTACCTTCTTTCCATCCACTTGGCGCTTGTCTCTTGTGTCGGTGGGGGAATTTCTATCAGGGACACGCATGCGGCACACAAATGTCTGTGTAGTGTGCTGTCGTCCCTAATAGATTTCTACCTCTAGAATTTGTAGACGTTATGTTCTCCATTGGCGATGAAGTGTAATGCATCCGTGCCTTCCAGCTGACCAAAGAATGACTCTTTCTCTCCAAATGCTTCTTGAAATGCCTATCTTTCTCATTCACTTCATCTCTTTGGCACTTCTACACAGTAGTTGGGTCTTTTGAGAAATTCTCAAGCTTCCTCACAATTGCATATGCTGGTTTGATCTTTCTCTTGAGCTCCTACACACCATCTCTATGTCTTGTTTCACTTTTTCCACCATTGGAATTGTAACTTGGTGTCCCGAGGGACTGCTTCTTCATTTTTGTGACAACATAGACCTTACCAAGTTTGCATCCTCCTCTATGTGCTTGAGGGAACCTCGATTGAGAAGGTGATATTGTTTACTGATTTACATAGTATAGTGTCATTGCCATTGTTCGGTTTCTTTCCATTGCTTTCTTTATCATATTTCATATCTCATGGCTTTTTTGGCTATTTGTGGAGGTGGAAACACCAAAGCGGGGGTTTGATTGAGGCAAACCCCTATACAACCCCAACATTTTTCCTCTCTTGGCTGTGTGCAGGTACACATATGTGTGGAGTTTGCTGGCGAACTGGACTCACAATGAGTTAATCTTCATCACTTTTACTTCCATCATCTCCTTCATCATATTTGTAGTTATCTAGTTCATTTTATTATTTATTATTCTGTTTAGTACCTTTAAACTCTGTTTGCTAAATTGATTAGTAGATTTATGGCATTTTCATTGTACTCTTGTACTTTTTGGTCGTACAGACGCTAGCATGCTAGAGAGATGCCAGTGTGCCAAGGTGTCATCCCTGACCTGTGCTGCCGTCCTTGGGCAGAGAGCTGCTTGAGGTACGGTTCGGGTTCCAAAAATTGGCTTGTTTAGCTCTGTTCAACCTCCCAGATTAGTAGAGTGACAAAAGCACTTGAGAGTGCTCTTCATTCTCTATCCTTGACCTATGATGCTTATCTAACTTGAGGTAGATTAGGGAAGCCCTTTTCTCTCAACTCTCCATGACCTAGAGCCTTGGTGTGGTTGCCCCCCCTCTTCTAGAGTAGGTAAAGGAAAAATCCCAATGGTAGTTAATTTAGATGCAGACACATAGTTTGTTTGGTTATATTAACTATTCTTACCCATATAGAAGAAAAGGACACAATTATTTTGAAACCAATGAAACATTATTCAAATCATGTGTAATTCAAGATTTCAATTTGTGTAAGACTAGTAGTGTGTATTCATTCCTTGTGCACCTTTATTAATTCTTGCATATTTTTATTGTTGTTATGTGTGAAATGATTAAATAGCCTAGAAAAATGATGAAATATTGATAGTAAAATACAAGGGTCTTTTGGATTTGGAATGAGTAACCAATAGTGTGTATTCATTCCTTATGTACCTATTAATTCTTGCATGTTTATTGTTGTTATTGTTGGATTTGGATGGGAAAATTAAAGGTGTTCAAAATTTCTTTAGTTTCATATATACAAAAGTAAAGATGTTTATATGTATATATGGCTTGGAAATAATTTGTGACTTGCTAAAAAGTAAAAATCCTTTTTATAAAGTTAAAAGAGTCGTTTTAGATATTTAGGGTTAAAAGATATTAGCTTGTTTAAAAAAACTTGAATTGAAAAAAAATGTGTTTGAAGTTTTAATCATATGGGCAAAGGGAGTTCTTTTAAATTTAGATTTATCTTTCTATCTTAAGCAATTTCTTGAAAGGAGGGTGAAAGAGAGAGATTTGTGAATTCATTTTCTAAGCTTTAGATTTCTTGTTTGAAGATTGTGGAAGACGTTTTTGTTTGGGTACAAAATAGATTCTTTGGAGTGGCTTGGCTCAATTTTATGATCAAAGATTCTATTAAAAACTTGAATTCCAACTTCCTAAGAGATTGTGGAAGAGGTTTTTGTTTGGGTACAAAATAGATTCTTTGGAGTGGCTTGGCTCAATTTTATGACCAAAGATTCTATTAAAAATTTGAATTCCAACTTCCTAAAAGATTGAGGTATTCTTCTTGGTAATAGTTTTGTAGTTCTTTTCAATGCTTTAGAATAAGGAAAGTCTATTTGATTTTATGTGGGCAATTAATCTAAGTAGGCTATAATTGAATTCTTCATCTTGTTATTTTTTATTGTAGATTTTAAAATTTAAGAAAATGTAAAATTGAATCAAATATCTACAAAATTTTCTTAGAATTCATGTGAATACATATTTGTGAGATTAAGTAGACTTGGAACAAAAGGGTAGTAGTATACATTTAATTGGATTCATTTCTAAATTTTGTGAAAACATAATGTTTTTAGGATAAACTTGCATTAAAAAAAAAGAAGAGGTAATTTTCAAGTTGAAGAATATAAAAATATAATTTCAGGTCTCTAGAGGTTGATTTTGACTTTGAAAAAATGTTGAAATAGGCCTTAACAAGAGTAAGCTAGTTATGGTGACATAGATGTATTTGAGATATTGAATTTTAAAAAAAAGGGGGTTCAATCAATTTCTTGGATCAATAGTTTTGACCTCTAGATGTTAGGCCTCTCACATCAGACATGTGAAAACATCTATGCCACACAAGAGATTTCTAAGAGGGAGTTACACTTGTTGACCAAATTATGATGCATGTTATGGCATGCCATAAGACATCGTTGAATGGAGATAACTTGGAGCCAAAATGAAACACTCAAGTTGGTGAGTGGTTTATGACAATCTTATGATAGGTGTAAGGAATATGCTATTTTTAGTTTATGGATTTATCTTAGGATTTGGGTGTTGGATTTTGAATAGGGATTTGAGAGCCACATTTTGGTTGAGTTTAGCTCATAGTTTCCTAATTATTTTTTGATGGTCTCAAGTATTAATTTTCCTATTTATTAGGTGCTTGAGATTGAGGTTATATGAGTTTTTTAGGTATTGTTATTCTACTAGAATTCCTCTAAGTTTCTTGTTGGTGTTAGTCTTGTAAAGGCTTAAAGTTTTCAAGTGTATTGTAACCATTTAATTACTAAATAATACATTGATTTTATATAGAGTGTGGATTTTTTATCCTAGAAATTTTTTGAAAATCACACTAGTAGGATGATAGAGTTTTATTTTATAAATTTTGGTAGTCGTAAAGGGTATATGATTGAGACACATTATTTTTGGTAATACTAAGAATGTAATTTTTGATTTTAAGCCTCAAATTTCAACATAGTTTAATATTGATATGAGGATTCCTAATTATATCTTGGGTATGGAGACCAAAAGAGATAGAGAAAATATAAATGTTTGGTTAGGTTTGAGTAAAAATATGGACTTTTTGCTAGAGAAATCTAGCATGTAGTTTGTAGATAATTGAGTATTACTATTTTTGTGGAGACTAAATTTTTTATAGAGAAATAGATTTTACACTTAGTGAGATGGAGGACATGGCTCAAGTGCCTTATGGTAGTGCTATTAGGAATTTGATCTATGTTATGGTTTGTACATGACTAAAAATTACCTAAGAAATGGGATTCCTTAGCCTATTGATGGCTTATCTTGAATGAGACCATTGGGATGCAATTAAACATGCATTTATATATTTGGTAGTGTAATTATTATATGGGTCTCTTGGTCCCTCACTTAAATATGATAGCGTTAGCATTTTTTTTTCTCTTGTAAGGTATTTGACAAGTGGGGTAACTTTAGGAAAGATGTCTCAACCTTACATCCTAGTCTTAAGAAAAAAAATGTAATTTCAAGGATGCAAAACACAAAAAATATATTTTGTAGGGATTTAAATTTGATTTTAGCCCCTCAAAATATCAAAATTGGCCAAATTAAATTGGGTACATACAACATGAATCTCTTAAAAAAAATAATTTAAAAAGAGGCTTCCCAAACAAAAGTTATGACCTCTGGAATCTGGGCCTCTACATAAAAAATATAAGAGTAGTTATGACACAAGAGATTTGTTTAAGGAAGTTATAGTTTCTGGCCAAATTTGTTGAATTATTTATAGCATATTAAATGAAACAAGAATACAAAAATTAAAACTCAAAAAAGAAAATGATACACAAACACGAAGACACATAATTTATAGTGATTCACCAATTTGGCTACATCCACTTTGAAGCAAGGGAATTTTGATTTATTAATATTTGTTTTTACATACACACAACAACTATATTGTTAACAATACTCAATACCAATTACATTATCCATTATGTTTGGATAAGCCTTTGAAAGAGAATGTGAAAGGAAAATACAATTGGAGGGAAAAATAGAGTGTTTGTTGGACTTCATATCCAACAATCTCCCACTTGAAGTCCAACGTCTGTTGCAAATCTTAGAAATATTCTCCCACTTCATCCCATTGTCACATCTTGACAATGCCAAGAGAAGCCGTACAAAACTCAAACTTCTCCCTTGGTACTATCTTTGTCAATGCATCCACCAGATTCACCTTTGTATAAATTTTCTCCACTTTCAGTTTTCCCTCTTCAAGTACATTTTAGATGAAGTGATATCGCAAATCAATATGCTTGGTTTGATTATGGAAGTTTGAGTTCATTTCCAAATGAATAGTGTTGTTGCTATCACAAAAAAGAATGAAATCATTTTGTTTGAATCCCAACTCACCCAACAATCATTGCAACAAAATCATCTCCTTCACACCTTAAGTGAGAGAAATATATTCAACCTCGGTGGTGGAGAGTGCAACCAATTGTTGCAACCTTGAAACCCAACTGGTCGTTGCCTCGATAAATGTGAAAACATAACCTGTTGTTGACCTTCGTTTGTCCAAGTCACTGGTCATATCAGAGTCAACAAAACTTCATATTTATGCATATCTCCCTCCAAAACATAAAACATAATCTGAAGTATCTTTTAAATACCTTAATATCCACTTTATCGCTTCCTAACATTGAGTCTTACTTGAATTACTCATAAATTTGCTCACTAATCCCACTACATGGGCAATGTTCGGCTAAGTACAAACCATGACATACATGAAACTCCCAACAATTGATGAATAAGGAATACCCTTCACGTTTTCTTGATATTGAGGTGTTTCGGTACACAATTCAGATGACAAATGAAAATGATTAGGAAGTGGAGTGCTCACAAGCTTAGAACCCTTCATATTGAATCTGTCAAAGACTTTGTCATTATATTTTTCTTGTGAGAATATGATTTCCCTCTTATGTCTATCTCGAATTATGGTCATACCAAGTATCCTCTTTTCTTCCCCTAAGTCCTTCATTGCAAAATTTTGAGCTAACTATTGGTTCAAATCATGTACAACTCTAATTCTAGTGCTAGTTACTAGCATATCATCAACATAAAGCAATAATAAAACAAACTCACTGTTATCCAATACCTTATAGTAGACACACAAATAAGATTTGTAGTGTGTGAAATGTTGCTCAACCATGAAAGAGTCAAATTTGAGATACCACTACCATGGGGCTTGCTTGAGTCCATGCAAACTTCTCCTCAACATGCAATACAAATCTTCTTTACCTTGTTGCTCAAACCTTTAGGTTGATGTATATACAACTCCTCTTTTATATCACCATGAAGAAATACAATCTTCACATCAAGTTTTCCCAACTCAAGATCATACACCATTGCCAATCCCAAAACCGCTCTAGTAGTGGTCATCTTCACATTTGGTGAGAATATTTTATTAAAGTCTACTACTTTTTGCTGATCATATCCCTTTACCACCAATCTAGCCTGATAATGTTTCCTTTATCCTTCCGTTTTTAGTCTATACACCCATTGATTCTTCAAGGCTCTTCAATTAGGTGAAAGATTGACCAAATCCCATGTATGATTGACCATGAGTGAATCCATTTACTCCAACCATTTATCATGATTAACATCATTACAAGATTCTTTGAAAGTGACTGGCTCTAATTGATAAAAAATTAACAACTAATAATCATCAATTTTTTTTTGGAGGTCAGCGCTCTCGAGTAGATCTCCTCACTTGAGGAGCTAATTCCTGCAAATTACCCTATTCCTACAAATTGCTTTGTTGCAAATTACTTCCAACATTATTCCTCTGTAATTGTTGTGACTAGAATGCATTGTTTGGAGGTTGTAGATCAAACACAATTTGTGGAGTGAAGGTTTCATAATCAACAAACACTATTGGGGCACCTTTAGTCAATGGTAAAGAGACAGAGGCATTTCCAACGCCGACAGGGATAGAGAATGTGGAATGCAGATTTGAATCTTGCAAATGATCACCCACAACCTGTGATTGTAGAGGTGATCATATATTTGAGAGAGAGTAAAGGTGGCTGAAGGGAAATCACACACCCCAATAGACAATTTTCCATCGTGGGAAAAGAATTAACATGACATGAAAACATAAAGTGGCTGTGTAGGATTATAAAGTGCACCATTTTTGAAACTCGTTGCATATTAACAGAAACAAGAGTGCCTAAATTTGAAGTTTGTGTATGAGTGTTTGAATACAAACTACAATCCAAGGGAGAATTAAAATCACACGACTCAATGGGAATATTTCCATGTAAAATTTACATCGATAGATTGAATGTTTCCCTTTCACATGATGATGAGGGAGCAAGAGCGGATGAAATAAAATCATGCGAGCCATGAGACATGTTTCCATTGCATGAGGAAAAATATTTCTCTACAACTTCATTCCCATTGTTTGTCTCTTCAAACATCTATGTAGAAGGGATTAAAGGTAGCGAAGGATGTAGTGCTCCAATTGAGCCTTGCACAAATGAGTACAAATTTCCTCCAATCTCTGTGTTACCATTTTGGTGTTGTGACGTATTTGATATTATTTTTCCATTGATGTGAAAACTATGAATCACAACCACTCCCAATATCATTAACAAGCAGACATTCATTTGTTGATAGCCCCTATTTTTTGTAGACTTGAGAACACCTTTTCGTTGAAAAAGTCTCTGCTACAAACTAATTTATTTGTAATTGGATTCCACAATCTAAAGCGAAAATCGCTCAAATTTGAAATCCAATTTCATTTACTTCTCCTTGGGAATGTGAATGAAAGCTTCACAAACAAAAACCCATAGATGATTATAGGAATTTTTTCTTCCCAACCATCTCCTTCAGAGTGTCAAAATCCAATCGAGATGAAGGGATTCAATTGATCAAATACACTGCAGTGTTAACCACTTCTACCCAAAACTCCTTACCCAAACCTACATTAGAGAGCATACTCCGATCCCTCTCTAGAATTTTTTGATTTAACCTCTCAACTGGACCATTCTTTTGAGATGTGAATGATACAACTTTAATGCGTTGAATGCCATTATCTACACAATAACTATCAAAATCCAAAGAGAAAAACTCAACCCCATTATCTATTTTCAAACATTTGATTTTGTTCCTTGTTTGGTTCTCAACAATAGCTTTAAATTCTTTGAATTTGGTAAAACTTTGGACTTCCTATTGAGCATATAAACCCACACCTTTTGAGTACAATCATCAATAAAAGTGATAAAATAGTTATCCCCTCCATAAGATGCTACCTTTGTAGGACCGAATAGGTTCGAGTACACAAGCTCCAAAGGCCTTGTATTTTTGTCATGCCCGATCTTTGAAAAACTAATCCGCCTCTATTTCCTATAGAGACAATGCTCACATAGGTCTAAATCCACATATTTCAACCCTAGAAGATGATCCCTTTTGAGAAAGATTTTGAGTTCCTTCTTTCTCATGTGCCCAAGCCTTCTATTCCATAGTTCCACTTCACTATCCACAACCACCATCATAGCTCCCACTTCAATGGGACTATCTAGCACATATAAATTGCCCAATTTTCTCCCTCTTGTAACTACTAATGACCCTTTGGTCACCTTCCAAGAGTTTGAAGAAAGGTGATGCTACATCCTTGAGCATCAAGTTGTCCAACAAAAATTAGATTCCTTTTCAATTCACGAAAATGTCTTACATCACACAATGACCATTTATTTCCATTTTTCAACTTCAACATCATGTCACCTTTTCCAATGATATCACATGCCTTGTTATCATTGAGATGGACTTTGCCAAATTTTCCTTCTTTATATTTTGGAAGGCTTCTCGACATGAGGTTGTGTGGAATGATGCATCATAATCCAACACCCATGAGTCAATTGTAGTTTCACCTATTGACAAGACTAGAACATCTTCATTTGATTCATATGTGGTATTCACTTCACTGTCCTTTGATTGATTCTACACCTTTTTATATGAAAAACAATTCATTTTGGTATGACCCTCTTTGCCACAAAACCAACAACCTCCATTTCTACCACTAGACATTGATCTTCTTGTAGATTTTGATCTCCTTTTATGGATATTTCTGCCTCTTTCTTTATGTATACCTCTATTGCCAAAAATTAAGGCATCATTGGATGCGGTTCCTTGATTTTTCCTTCGCATATCTTCGCTAAGAAGAGTTCCAACAACATCGTCAAATTTGAGTTTGGTTTTTTCGGATACGGAGGTGCTTATTGCCATCACTACTCCTTCCTAGCTATTCAGAAGAGAGCACAATAATAAGAGAGATTTGATTTCGTCATCCAAATTAATGTTTTTTAACAACCTCCCAAGAATTTCATGAAGAAATTACACCCACTAGACAAATTTCTGAGGGAAAGATTAGCTATTTTAGGTGAAAGATAAACAACTTACATGTTTTATTGAAAATTTACTGTAATACGAATGTGATAAGAGGGAGAACTTTGCCACCTTTTTTGAAAACAAAAGTTATTCGTCCCATTAGAATTTATCACATTACTTAGATTTCAGGAGAGGGAATTAGAGTACACAAAGAAAGTAAATTTTCCTTCTTTTTCTTTATTTAACAATGCACACATACGCATAATGATTATAATCTATCCAAACTTTGCAAAGCAACTTGAGCTCAATAATTGAGTTCAAAATCCATAATCCATTATTTAATGTAGATCAACTAAATTAAATATTTGATCACTTGATAATAACATTCTGATACACATCTATAAATATTTGTAAGTAACACTATTGACTTATAACATATCAACTAAAGACAACATTTTAGCTACAAAATATTACAGTAAAATAATAGCAAGAATAGACCTACTGCAACTCTATTGCTACCCAATAGAGGAAGTGATGATAGGACATGCCTGTCAAAAGAGTAAATTCTTCTAATGAGGAGATAACAACATCAAATAAGGTTTAAGGAATTCTAAATAACATTATATCTTAACCACATCTCTAATGAGTCAATTCCCAATGCCATTAAATAACCCGATAATTGCAACATTTCATGAGACTATATGCTAAGAAACCCGATCACAACTAGACGTGTTTATTCATAAAGAACTTAGGTACCTTATACAATTCTGCTATTAAAGCTAATGTTATAGCCAAGGTAGAGTATCATCATATGTGTTGCATAATTACTATGGTTTAAATTTAGATGATCATAACTTAGATATATTTTTGAATAGTAGGAACGAAGGTTAGAAGTAGTTCAAAATAAAATATAACACATACCAATTTAACATTTATTAGGTATTTGATCCATTTCAAAACTCAGAGTATCCAACACATGCACGCTAGCAGAAACACAAATTTCATCATTCTTGTCCCAACAATGGCGTAATCATATCAATAAGCGCACGTATCCAAACAAAACAGTCTTAGAGGATTTTATAAAAAAACTATGATACCTCTTAACTTAAAAACTTAAAGCCTGCTTTTGCTAATTCTTCTAGACCCGATCTTAATCTATGAAGTTGAGAGGCAAATCGATGAGAGGCTAATGGGGGTGGTAGAAGAAAACTAAAGATAAGAAAGGAATAAAGCCACAACCGCCAAAAAATGATGCCGAAGGAGGGAATAAAGATTTCATGCATGGAGTAATCGACCTGGAAAGGAATTTCTGCGGTCACCAAGGAATAAAAGAATTAATGTTATATGGCAAGGATGAAGCATCCAATGAAAGGAATGAGTCTACGATGGGCCACACTTGGAAATAAACAGGCGTTACAAAATCTTCCTATGCCTTCTCTACAAATGCGTCTAAGACATCAACCCATGGACTGTAAAGGGAAATAAACAGTATTTCTTCTAACAACATATTCAATCTACAAAATAAATAAAAGGGGTAGATCCACTAGCACAAACCAGAATATAGTAATACCATGATTAATATACAATGAAACAAATTAAAAAAGACATCATAACCAAGTATCACACATATTTCATTGATTTATTATTCCAATCCATTTATAGGGAATCATTTAAAAGAGTGCAAGCACACTTGATTCAGATAGAAGACACAAGATTTACATCAAAAGATCCTTCATTTACTAACATTCTTATTCTCACAAAAAAAATTACACGATGCACAATATTCTGTATTATTATTACACAAACTTGTAGAGGGGTCATTGTACATGAACTATAATTTGTACTCGATTCTCTTTTTTTTTTTCCACAACATAGATTCTCCTTTCAGATTTAGAACATTGAATAAATTTAAATAACATCTCAAATCAACAATATACAGATTATTTTCTTCCACATCCTAGAATCTTCAATGCTTCCAAATTTTATCTTGAGCTTGTAACACAAATTGGGAGCAGCCTAGACCTACTCTCCTCCCATCCATAGGACAATATTGTCCACCCTCGAGCTGGAGACAAGCCTATGTGAACCAACCAAAAAATAAAACCAACATAATTTGACATAAGCACAATCACAAATAACCCATGTTAGGATTCTTCAAATTGGGAGAAGGGGGATTCCCTTCCCTCTTAGGAAAATAAATTTTATACTTTGTCTCCAACTGCAACATAAAATCTCCCGATTCCACACTTCTTTCTAGCCAAGCCTTCCCACACATCCTCCTTCACCCAACCTCCAATTCACCACACAACCATAGCCATCTTCCTCCCATCCAATCCACACATACTTCCATTCTGTTACACATCCCCAAGAGAGGCTCCACGCCCTTCTCAACCCCACACGAAGGAGGCTCTCAGCCCACAGGCGAGATCCGCTCCTTATTCACACCCTCAAATCCCATAACACAAATAGAAAAAAAAACATACACCAAAGAAAATATAACAAAAATATGCGATTCATTCAATCTTTCTATTGCAATTTAAAACCATAAATGCAACCTTACCTTGGCTATCCAAGTTAGGATCAACCCATTCTAGGAAAGTTTTGATTCCTTTCTTTCAATCTTTCTATTTCAGCCAATTCAAGAAGAAGGCAACAATCTGTTCACATCAACTTTTCCCAAAAATCTAGCAAAACTTCGGAAAGAAAAATGAAAAGTGCAAAGAGAGAGAGACAAACTCACCCAAACCCCTTACTCAAATAGTCTCCCCCACAACTCTTCAACTTCCATTCAAAATGAAAGATCATATAAATTAAAACATATTCCTCACCACCAAAAGTAAAATGAAATCAAACAACTTCCAACATCAAACCCCTTCCCCTCTTGCAAAATTTAAATAAATAAAAAAACAAATATATTCCTAAACATATGGACTTTGCATCCAAATATTAAGGATCTGGGCCTTCACATCTCGATAAAAGCATTAGTACCTTTTTGGAAATTATAATCAAAATACAATATATAAACATAGAAATTTTTCTAGCATTATAAAATCCACCATATAATTTAAAGCCATCTACTCTTGTATAATTTAAACATTAATCTAAAAACTTATAGGATCAATACCATATTAACTAAATGAACATAACACAATATCAAAAAGGCATGTTATTAAATGAACACATCACATCATCCACAACCAATAAATGTCTAAACATGTAGATTTAGTGTATAAGTCCACAAATCAAAATAACAATATCCATGTCCAAAACATCATACTACATGATCATAAAACCAAACCAACATCTTGAAATTAGCACTAGCGATACCCTACATTCTCCCCCTAAAAAATTAAGCTTCCTCCTGGAAGCTGGAAAAAAGATATGGAAATAAAGATCTCATTTTAGCTGTTTCCCCCATGTAGCAGAAGACTCATCGTAAGGATCCCACTATACCCTGACCTGATCCAACCATCGTCCTTGCAGGGCTAGGGTTCATTGATCCAATATGTGAACTGGCTCCAATGTTAGCTATCCATCTTATGCCACCTATAAAGAATCCCACTGCAAAACATGAGATATATTTGAAACATATTTATTAAGTAAAGACAAATGAAAAACATTGTGGATCCAAGACAGGCTGGGTGGTAGAGCTAAGCAGTATGCAACTAGACCAATCCTATCTAGTATCTCAAAAAGGCCAACAAATCTTGGTGCCAACTTAGAACCCTTCTCGTAACGGATAGAGCAATCTTGGAAAATCCCTCCACAAATCTTCTATAGTACCCGACTAGACCCGTGAAAATCCTTACCTTTGCTACATTAGTGCACTAGTATAAAAACAACAATAAACGATTGAAAAAATACTAAAAACTGCTTATAAATGACTAAACATGGTCACGTGACCAGTAGTAATTTATTGCCAGTCATTTATAATGCGACCAAATTGATGACTAAACCATTTTTAGTCATTTGATTGATCGATTTGGTCATTAATTTAGTCGTATGATTGATCAATTTGGTCATTGATTTAGTCGTCTAATTGATCAATTTGGTCGTTGATTTAGTCATTTGATTGATCAATTTGGTCGTTGATTTAGTCATCTGATTGATCTATTTGGTCGTTAATTTAGTCATTAATTTGATCGATTTGGTAGTGTGTCTAGTCATTAATTTAGTCATTGATTGTTTTAAACTGGCCACTTAATCAGTCATTTTTTTATTCACTAGTATATTTAGTCATTGATTGTTGTTAACTAGTCACTTATTTAGTCATTTTTATTCACTAATTTTCGTCAATTAGTAGTGTATTTAATCATTAATTTTAATCATCATTTTGATCAATTTGGTAGTTTATTTAATTGTTTTTGTTCACTGATTTTTGTCAATTGGTAGGTATATTGATACATTATTTATTAATTGTATAATCATTATATTTAGTCATATTTATTCACTGATTTCTATCAATTGGTAGTATATTTAGTCAATTGGTAGTTTATTTAATTGTTTTTGTTCACTGATTTCTACCTATAAGTGCTTGAAATGAGACAATGCTTTAATTGAGGTTTAAACATATAAAAACACATAAAAACATAATCAATCATTCATTTGCACATAATGAAATGACTATTAAGAAGGAAAAATACTAAAATTTTATTGAAAAAACGTGTTTTTATAGTAGATACAAGAAAAAAATGTGTCTTTGCTTTGAAAAATATACTATTACAAAGTGTGTTTCTCAGTGTTGTGACTAAGAAAATTGAGTTACAATGCCTTTTTTTTGCTTATGCAAGATATTACAATTTTGATGATAATTCTATGTTGCAGCTTATTTGCAACTGCACATACATGTATGTTGCACTCTCTGCAACTTTTCCTCTTCTCGACACCTTTTTATCTGCTCTATATTTACTTCTTTTTTTGCACCCTTGTTCTTTGCGTCTACTGCTTACACATCAACATATATCCTCTTCTATAATGCACCAGTTTGAATGAGCAAAACCCAAACAAAAAGAGAAAAACATAATCAAGGGGTTTTACATTACATGTGCAGTAAGATAGAACATTCTATGTTCTACTCACAGAATGTACACCCAAATTAGATTCTCTAGTTTTTGTTTGGGTTCAACTTTAGGCTCAGTACATTCTCTTTTTGCAACTTCACTCTCCACACTTTGCTACTTCTAACCCTTCTTTTTCTCTTCTACACTTATGACTAACACTTTATCATTTTTTCCAAATATTTTAGTGGCCACCATGTGAAGGTCCCTTCTTTCTCTTTCAGAAGGATAGCTCCATCTATTTTGTTTGGATAAGGAAGGGGTATGTTACTTGTGACCTGTAAAATATTTACATTTGCATCTCCCATTCCTTTCAATTTGACTCCATGTACAATATATAGTGAGTGAATTTGCCCAATTCTCACAGCAACACCATCAAATAGATCCAACACCTCAACTTTATCCCCTTCTTGGAGTTTATCAATAAATTTTTGCAAAAAAAAAAAACACATTATATTGAGATATAAAACACACATTATATTGTTTTTGACACATGTATGTAATGTCTTATGTCTTGGAACAAATCAGTTTTTGTATGTGCTTTTATAAAACACTCTATTACAATTAAGCTCTAAGCTTCCATATGAAAGTTATATGTTCTCCCTTATTTCCATAATCTATGCATATTAGCTAATTACACTTCACTACTATTCTAACCAACTTCTACCAAATAGGTAATGATTACCCTTATTTACATAATAAAACAACCATTAATTACTTGAATAGTACTTACTTGCATGTGGTTTCATAGCACTCATCTCGAGTTCAACACAACTACCACTATAAATATCATGTGCATGCTCGTCGAGTTCATCATCATAACCACTATCAACGTCATTACAGACATGAAGTTGTACAACTTTGTAGAGAGTTCTATTGATAAGGCCTTTTTCTTTTTGTCCTACTTTCATATGATTTCTCTACATTATGTGGTTTAATCATCATGCAAATATTAATTAAGTCAAGTAAAGAATGCAAAATCTATAAATTTTTGTCCAAAAGAACATTTTAAGCATGAAGAATGACAAAAAATTGGGATAGATTAACTTAAAATTTAAAGAATACAAAAGCTATAAATTTTTGTCCAAAAGAAGAATGATAAAACATTGGGACATATTAACTTACAACTTAAATAATACAAAAGCTATAAATTTTTGTCCAAAAAGAGAATGCCAAAACATTGGGACAGATTAAATTACAACTTAAAGAATGCAAAAGCTATAATTTTTTTGTGTAAAAGAACATTTTAAGAATGAAGAATGACAAAACATTGGGACAAATAACTGACAACTATTATATTAATTACCTCAACTAAGACGAGTGCGTTGCACATTCTTGTCCACTTCATCACTATCAATATCAGCAACTCTGATGACACCACATGAAGGTATTTTTTTTCCTATTGCTTTAATAAAATTGTTTTTCATGTGGTTTAACCATCGTGCAAAAAAAATACAAAGAATTCAATAGTCAAGTAAAGAATGCAAGCTATAATTTTTTTCCAAAAGAACATTTTTTAGATCACTCCAACAATAAAGAAATTGGGTTGGATTCTCCTACACTCAAATTTCAATAATCTACATATTAAGAGGAATTTTTATATAGAATTTACAAACAAGAAGAAATGAGATCGATAAAGCATCTTACCTCATCTGAATCCATGGATTTATGCTCATTACATGTAGAAACTATAGGGTTAACAGATTCAACCAACTACGTAACTTGATGCGTGAGACTGAATATGCAACTCATTACCTTTTGGTACCCTAGTTCATTTGAGTTGACATGATCTACAGAGGCTCCTACTGGGCATTGAACATATGGCTATGAAATCTCTGTTGACGAACTAGATTTCCACTTCATCCTACTCTCAGATTTACTAGCATCTAGTGCTACCATACAATTGACAATATATTTTGCACTTGCTTCTTTATTACTGTTTTCCACCTAAAATACAATGTCAATTTCAACATATAATCAGTTCAATAAAAAATTTAAATAAATAACATAATGTAAATTGAACCAAAAGGCTATACACTTACTGTAAATTCATCCATTTTGGCGTGCAACCCACCTTGGCCAAATGTATATCTAGCCCTCACATTACCTCTTGCTCTCTTGCCTCTGTTACTCTTTGCCAAATATTCTTCAAAATGCATACTTTCTCTCAATGCCTCCCACTCTTTGGGAGATAGACTAGAGTGTAACCTCTTTTCCTCCATGATTGTTTTTCTACAGTTGTATCTATAATTGTTCATCAAAATTCTCATCCTTTGCTTGTAATATTTTATAGAGACTTGTCCACCAGTACTCTCAAAATCATTTTCCATTTTTTATATCATTTTCCACAACTCATGGATCTTGCTTTGTAAAACTTTATTTGCAGATATCCAAATGGGCCCTACATCTTACATCCAGCTCGGTGGACCACTTTGTAGCATTTGGCGCAATGGGCTCACCATCTCTCGATACCTCAAGCAAGAATGCATTCTTTCCTTCTAATTTTATTTCTTTTGCATTCCTCTCTATATATTTGTACAAATCTTGACTCAACCTTTGTCTTTTGACAAAAGCATCCACATCTTCTATTAAATTACCACTACTAGTATTTCTGGTTGATCCACTAGTTCCATCAAAAGTTCTAGATGCAACAGGTGCACTCTAAGGCACATTAGATGCAAGTGGTCTCTCTTCATGAGTTTCATTAACCAGAACTTCATGCTCCTTGGCCACATCATGTGTGGCATGAGTATGCAGATCAATACTGGTCTTTATAGATTTCACATCATTAAACACATCCTTTAATGTTGAAAAAAACATTTGCAGACCTACTATTCCTTTGCCTCAATTTTTTTCAATAATATCTCTTAGACTTAGTTCTAAGAGATCATCACTACGTTGCACATCACCATGTGCTATATCAGGCTGCACATCACCATGTGCTATATCAAGCTTTACATCACCATGTGCTATACCAGGTTGCACATCATCACAACTATTGTTTTCACCAAATACATTTGTTGAATCACAAAAGTGTCAACTTCTACAAGATGGCATCATTGTATCTTTTCTTTCCTTTTGTTTTTTCTCCACATTTTCTTTGCACTCTTTTTGTTTCCTATAAAACAAAAAAAATATCATATTATGTCTTATATACATAAATATCTTGCCTATAAAATTTCATTAAACACTATGAAACAAATAATATACTACTTAGTGGATTTACAACTTTCCTGATTGTCAAACCAAGACTCAATAAATATTCATTATTCTTGGCCACTTTTTCACTATGTGCACACTCTTATTCTATCACTGGAATTTCAACATTGGGATCACTATCATCTAATTTGTGTCTTACAGTCCTTGTCTTCATTTCCTGAAGTCCAAATAAATAATAATGTATAAATCAACAAATTGAATCAATAAAAATTTACTGAGTTCATAAGTTGATAACTGTTGACTTTCCAATCCGCTGATAACTACAAATAGAAATTTAAAATAGAATTCAATTTACAGATTAAAAAAATTTGCAGTAAAAAACCAAGAAGATGTTTACAATTACAAGTATCAGACAAATTTTCCTTAGAGATATATTCACAAGAAAAGAACTCATAAAAAAAAACACAAGCAGGATGAAGAAAAAAACATAGTCTAATTCATCATGAGGTGTGTTAGAACCTTAAAATTTTGCCTAGTTCCATCATCACAATTAACCTTGAGCTCCATGACTCGAGCCTTGACCCTTATATTAATTTTTATTTTTGACTGAGCTTCCCCACTGTAAACAAACAAATAATTTTTTTAGGTCTGAATGACACTAAAATACCTATACAAAGCCAAAAATTCATCATATATACTTAAGAAAAAATATGTCTAGCTAAAAATATTCCAAATCCCTTAATAGTCTATTACTGCGATCCCTCAATAGTAATTTGAACTTTTGGCGTGTTGACGGTGTGTAACAGACAACATGAAGATATTTACCGCCACATCGTGGAAGTATTATGATGAGGACACGGTTGGGCGGTATGAGAGAATTTAAATACAACATAAACCACCATACTGCGAGAAGGAAAAATGAAGGGTGTGATATAGCGGGGTAACCCGCCATCTCGCGAGGAAGATCATAAAGGCATGTGGTAGGGTGGTATGAACTGTTATACTGCAGAAGGATGTGACAAAGTATACGATATGGCGGTAAGCCCAATGTGATCATTAATGTAAACCATAGTACCATGAGTTAAACAAGTCAAGCTTGCGGTATAGAGGTAAGGATCCCACTACCCTGTAGTGAAATGCAAAGAAGCATGTGGTATAGCAGTTTATACCCCTCTATCCTATGATAGTTATAGAAAGTGGTGGTGATAAAGCAATATTAAATGCTTGAATCACATCAACCCTCTGATCTTGTAAAATAAATGGTGCATGTTCAAACTCGAACTACGAGCATAATATTTGGTGTAAGTTTGATATTAATGTTGACATGACTGAGCTCATAAACCATTAAACTAAGAATTCAACATTCTCTTTGGAATCATTTGCAAAAAATATCGTTTGAGGAGTTGGGAGTTCGAGGAGGTTAAGCTCTAAAACCATTGTAACCTGGGTAAGTGCACATAAGTCATTGTGAATTAAGTTTTACGAGTACAAGATTGTTTGGAATTTTGCATTTCACAAGTAATAGGAGAAGTAATATAGTTAAACTGTGAATTAAGTTTTACGAGTACAAGTTTATTTGGAATTCTACATTTTAGAAGTATAGGAGAAGTAATATAGTTAAACCTCATGCCACCTAAGAAGAAAGAACCTGAAACTAAAAAGGAAGAATCTAAGGTTAAAAAGAGGTCCTTACAACAATCTATCTTGGATATGCTCCCTGAATCAAATGATAGAGTATTTAAGAAAGTTTTTAAAGATGTGGCTCATAGTTGTAGAGATGCCCTTATCCCTATCTCTGAGTGGGAACTATTGTGGTGCTTTTATGACAAAAGGGAGGGCAAGATTCCAATGTTAAATCCATGGGAATTAGATTTTTCCAAGTTAATTGTCCCAAATGTTTTTATAGATGTAGATTTCATCAAAGTATTGGCTCAGAGTTATCATCCTGCTACTAGGTCTATGAGATTTCCAGATGGTTCACCATTAGTTGTGTTGAATAAAGTGGCCATCATTGAATTTTTTCACCTAAACAAACAATCCCTGGCTAAAATTGATTTGCAAAGAAGTGAAGAAGAATATACTATATTGAGGAGAACCTATAGAAGTGATGAACTCCCCATTTACATGAAAATGGGTGTGAACAACAAGGTGATTCCTGTATTCCCTTCTGCTACTGAACCATTTGATATCATAGATTTCTAATTCTATTTCAAGAAAACCTACTTTTATCTCTATCAAGTACTTGGGATAGATGCACAAGAGTGAATTCTAGTTAGTTTAATGATGATGTCTACGAGGATCCAAAACCTTGAGACAAACATTGAATATTATTTTTCCTCATATCTTGAGAAAGAATTGCATGAAGGATTTTTGCAAGTCAGGGAAAATAGAGCCCCCATAACATTTAGGCAATATTCTTTACTGTGCCACCTGATATTATACTAGAATAAAGATAGATGGAGAAAAAGGATATGTTTGGGTAAGATTGACTAGTAGGGGAATTTGCTGCCAGTGCAATGATGGTGTTATATATGGGACAAGAGATGTAATAATTTAAATTATGTGATATTCCATGATGCTTTTGTGTACAAAATTATGAGAGTTCTTGGCCACCAACCACCAAGACTACACACACTTGTGCTACAACTTGTTGATGGTGAAAATGACACAAACAACGTTAAACATAATATCTCTACTCTATTTCTCCTGAAAAAGAAAGACAACATATAGTAGCCTAACTCCCAAGGTCCTGGTAGTTGGTTCTCAATTGTCCGGTGTCACTCAAGTGGTCCATGCAACTGTAATATTCAAGGGGCATTTGCTGGTAATGAGGAATGCAAGCAATGATTGATTCATCGAACTATTCTTAATGAAAAGGGGGTTTTAAATAAAAGAAAAAGATAGATCAGGGTGTACATCAGTGAAACATAAATAAAACTTATCTAATATCCAGACATATATTTTCAACAATGAATGTTCTTCCAATAGATCAAGAAAACCATAGCATGATGCAATTTACAGAACAGTCCATACTATTGCATGCATCTAAGGTGCTTAATTTAACCATCACAATCACACATCATAAATACTTTAAAGATTCCAAAAGAACACACTCTCATTCGTAGCCAAAATCATAGATCAACAGACTTTCAATAATTCAATCCACAGATAATTTAACGAAATAATCCTTAAATCTGGTTTCTTCTAAGGATTTTCAACACAAAAGAAACACTTATGCTTTTGCAAAATCACTAGCATACAAATAGACTATAATTCATCAACCTTATCCAATAAAATTAATTCCAACACCATATTGCGTAAAAACTTGTATTTATATTCAACTGTAACTAATCATAACAAAGTATCTCTGTAAAAACTATGAAAAATCCTATCTGCTACTATCAGGTGGCTAATCTTATTCTCATCAACCGACCCTTACAATATGGTACCCTATGGGTATATATAGATGTACAAAAATATGAAGTCCTCCCTATCTAAAGTCGAGATCCACCTTTTTAGGAACTTAAATTTTCTTGGAAACTCAGATCAATTTGATCTCTAGTTACCACATTGATCCTCTAGTAAATTGGAGAGAAGAAGAGAGAAAATAAAAATAAAGCCATGCGCCTCTAAGAATGCCAATCATGCATGCAGAGGAGAAAAGAAAGGCATGCATCCATAAGATTGTTAGTCATGCATGCAGAGTTTGCTTTGAAGTGTACTCATTGTAACTAGAGAAGACTTATTGAAGCATATCTGAATCTGGCCCATCAATCCAACTGTCTTCGAACTTGATTCTTTTTAATTCAGCAACATCAAATTCTCTCATGTCTTTTTACTTTTTCAACTCCCTTCTAGCAGCCCTTACCTCTTCTTTAATATCCATCAACCGATCCAATAGCAGACCCTCTCCATCATCTCCCTTTTGCACAACCTCCTTAAGTCTATCATCCCATTTCTCTCTTAACTGACTTAAAGGTAGGCCTTCCTTCACTGGTATATCAAAATTCACTATAATAGCAACAACAACTTCTAGCTCATCAAGCTGTTCATTGCTAGAATCTTGAACTTCATTCTTATGTTTGTACAAAAATTTAGATCTAAACCAGACTATGCTAGAGGTCTTTTCCATGAAATCTGTGTTGTCCTCTTCAAGGATTGATTGTTCTAGAAGAGTGGATTTTGGCAATTTATTAATCTCTTTCAGCTTTTGGATATACCCTCTATACTCCTCCTCTTGTTCTCCCAATGCTTTGGAATATTGATTCATCTCTTCTATTAACTCCACTGTCATCTTGTGAATCTCAAAACTACTGCCCAATACCTCACCTATCTCCTAGTTAAGCCTGTCGGTCCATCTATCCATCATCTCATCCTTACTCCTTATCTACACCAAATCATCCACCTCTCGCTTGCTAAGAAAAATTGGTGTCTCAATGGTGGCACTTTGCTGTGACCTTGGAGCAAAAAAATTCTTCAAGAAAGTGTGTATTTGATCCAATTGAGCCTTAAGCTCATTCTTTCTCTGTTTATCCTTCATCATTCTTGATTTGGTGGATGATGTTACCGCTTCAATCAAGTTCATTTGCTGATTCCTTGTGGGTCTTCCCAAATTGACCGTGCCCAACTAGTAATCAGTTAGCTGCATATCCCCCACATCCTTATCCACCACCGGTATTGCACATTCAACAACAATTTCTCCTCCTTCAGTGAGTCTAGTGGAATGCAAGATTTTAGCCTTCTTCTTGGGCCTTTCCTTTTCAATCTCCTTCATCATATCATCCCAATTGAGAGGCTGCGAGGGTGTTACTGATCTCTTTTGAAGATCAAATTTTAACCAAGTGGGAGCACTCAGAGTAGTGGTCATTACATTTGAAGAAGAAGTAGCAGTAGTAGAGGGTTGTAGCACATTAACCTTAGGTTGAGAATCAACCTCTTGTACATTCTGTTGTTCTTGCTCTAGATTTTCTTGTGCAAGATTTTGAGCTTCTTCTTTATCATTCTGCTCTTGCACCCTCTTGTCTTCTTGTTCCTTCTTCAATTTTTCCTCTTCTAATCTTTTCTCCTCAAGTAACTTGTTCCTCTATTCTTCCACCACTTTAAGTTTTTCCGAGGCTTGCTTTTCCTTTTGCAGTTGCTTGGCCAGCTCCTCAACCTCTTTCTCTTTTTGTGTGCGTTCTGCCTCCTCCTTCTTCTTATAGGCTTCTTCAATTAGATTCAATTTGGCCACAAGGGCTTCTCTTTCCCTTCGCTGCTTTTCCTTTTCCTCCTCTAGATCATGAATTTTCTGTACCAAATCTAGCTTATCATTCTCTTCCTTGGTCTTGAGCTCCTGCTCCTTTTTCCTTTGCTATTTTTGCACTTCATTAGCTCTTCGCTTGGCTTCCATTTGTTGTTGTTGAAGTAAGGCATCTGCTTGTGCCTTAGCATCTATTTCCTTCTGCTTCTCCATTGCTTCTGCATGTGCTTGAGCATCCAAAGCTTTCTTTGCTTCTTCAAACAGTGCCCATTGATATTCCTCTGTTAGCACATGCTCAGTTTCCTCTTCTAGAGGCATCTTTTCTTATGCATCCTTCTTTGATAAGGTCTCATTAGAGTCCGTTTCAACATCATGGATCTCCAACTCTACTCCTTTTCCCTTTAAGGTTTCAACTATGTCATGGAGAGTTCCTTTAGGCATCTCTCCACCTGGTTGCTCCATAAGAGGGACTTGAGCGGATGACTCATCTATTGTTGGTGTTGAAACCATAGGTCCTGTTTGGGCATCCTCCTCTTGTACTCCAGGTAAATCTTGAGTAGGGGCTTCAAGCTCGATTTCTTCAATATTAGGAGGGAAGAACTCCAAAGGCTCCTTGGGAGGCAATTTCCTCTTGATTCTCTTATATCCCTTACCTTTCTTAGGAGCTGGACCCCCAGGAGTTTTGGCTCTTAGAACAGCCCAGTGGATACTCCTATCTAAGACTGGTCTCCCTATTTTCTTGATGTCGATGGTCTCCTCACCATCCCAATCTATCGGGTCCAAACTTTTGGTACCAATGTTCAATGCTTCATATGATGGATCCAACACAACTCCATCATCTACTAATGTATCAGGAATATCATCTTTGACCCTGAATTCTACCATGAGTGAAAAAGGCAACCTCTCATAATTCCTCTTCCTAAGGTCATATTCATCTTGAAGATCACTCCAGAAGTCCTCTACTAGATTGAAATGTTTGTCAAAAACCGAAGCCAACAAAGCATTCATCTTCTTCTTTGGATCAAAGTGTTTTCGAGCAGTATACAAACCCAAATTTAAATGTATCAATTCATTGCAAACCACCTTAGCTCCCACAAGGTGTGGGCAACAGTATTGACCCAATTGCATGGGGAACTTGTGACAACCTGGTTTGTGTTTTAACCCAAATTGGGCATTGACCCCCAGAACTTGGTAAACAAACTCCATCAGAACCATCCTGTTGCTGCAACACTTTGGAAGTAAGTGGGGATGACCCTCAAACCTTGCCAACTTGAAATAAGTGAACTTGGGGTATTGGATATACCAACATCCCCATTTTGTGATAAAGGCCATGGCTTCCTGGCTTAATCTATATCCTGCATCTCCATTAAGCTGGTTAATGACTACATATAAGAATGCATCATTAAATCTTCTAAATTGTGTTTCAGAAACCTGTAGGGATAGTTGATCATAATGATCCCATACTCTCTTTTTTCCATCAGCTTCTCCCAATATTCCTACTCTATTCAAACCTAGAAAGATGCCTCCCCTAGCTGTTGCATAGACAACATAAGAAGTCATGAAAAAGCTCTTGGTTTCCCTTATTCTAGTTAGCTGATCATGAATGGTATCTGAGACAATCATAGGCCAATAAAACTATTGATTTCCATTAAAGATTGTTTGAATGAAAGGAAACATCCATTCCTTAAAATGAAATGCATCCCTCTTCCCAAAGATTCTAGACAACATCATTATCAGGTCCGATACCTCTTTGTAAAATTCTGCCCTCTTTGGTTGATTTAAGAGTTTTTCCAAGGACTTCTTCTTTGCTTTCAACCACTTCTTGTTCAAATGAGCCTTGTTGGCCTCCTTATGTTTGCTATATATCCCTAAAGCATATTCCTCATTCAATTGTACCAGGTTCTTTGGATCAGGGACATTGAACATGTTCTGAAACATTTGAGGAGTTAGGTCTATGATCACATTGTCCTATGAATCCATACATTGTCTAGTGGCCGGATTGTAAGCTCTTGCTGCTGTCATAATAAATTTTAGGCATTGGATGGATAGAGGAAATACAGTGATGTGAGCCAAGCCAGACTCAAATATTCTTCCAGTTCTCCCTATTACATCCTCAGTGAATGTTTCTAAGTATAACTCCTCAAAATTGAATGGGCCTAGATTGGTGTCAATTACATCAACCCAATCAGATTCCACTTTGCTGACAGTGACGCCAGGACCCCTATGGTTATACCTCAAGGTATAAGGCAATTGCTTCGGCTTAATCTTCTTAGGCTTAGTTGATGCCTTTGAAGTTTCTATAGGCTGACTCCTTTGGGAAGCTTCTCCTGATACTCATGACATTCTTTAGCTTCCTACAATATAACCTCAAATTAGATCCTTGAGAAAACATAACAACATATGCTTTAAAATCTTACCCTTCATATATATAACAGAGGTGGAACCAGGCAGAAACACTCTAAATAGTCTCTTTTTTTAAAACACTGCTGGGATTAGAGCCAAAACTATTATTGAGATTATAGTAATAACAAGCGGGATCGGAGTTGGAATTGGAATGGTAACCGGAATCGGAACAAAAATTGATTTGGTTCCATGAAGATTTTCTAATTTTATATTCAGTTCCGGTTCCGCCTTGGGTTACCATTATTTTGAAAGCTTGCTTCTTATTGTAAGCGAAGTCGGAGATGGGATGGAAATGGAATCAATACCTATTACAAAACATGGTTCAAAGTCTAAATCGGTTCCGATCCCGCTTCCGCCTAAAATAAGAATGGCGTCATAAGAGATTTTAACCGACTAATAAATGACATCATCATCTAAGGACTAGGTCATATAAAAAATGAAAGGGGCTTAGAAAATAACCTATACAAGGCCATCCCCATATGAACGAGAGGCAACCGAAATAATTAAGGCATCATATTTAAAACAAGAACATGCCAAAACCCTAAATTACAAACCCTTGATTTTAAATAATTAGGGCACAAATTTAATCCCCCATTCAAACTAATCAGATTCGATGCGTGCCAAGATTCCTAAGTAAAACCATCATTTACCAAACTCTACAAATGTAAAAACAGTAACTAATTTATGCATTTTAAAAACTAGGGCATCACGATACGGTCATGATTAAAATGTGAAAATGACCGTGTCAAAAACAAACAAACAAGAAACAAAATACCAGAAAAGCAAAAAAAATGAAAATAAGAAAACCCAACAAAAAGAGAAAGAAAACAAATCACATGAACTCACAATAGAACTGAGAATCACGAACTCGCACGAAATCAACGATCGAACAAACACGAAAAACTTGAAACAAAACAAAAGAGGAGAATAGAAAACCCTACCTCAAACACAAATAAATAGGTTAGTCTCTTGAAGCAATCCGTGCGTGGTTATCTCCCTTTTGATCGAATCACACGTCCAAACGCTCCACTACAACTTTGGTTCACTCTTTGATCTTTTTAGAAATGATGATAACTACCAGCTAATCCCTAATTTAAGGTAAAAACTCATAGTTTCATACGTGCGGAGCTCCTGTAATTAATGCCACAAATGTGGTAGAGTGGAGTTGGAACTGCAGAGGGAATTGGCACATTACTGCCATGCGACTTCAGTAAAGTCAACAACCCAAAAATGGCGGGAGCGGAATCAAAATTGAAAATGATTTAGAAACTTGGGTAATTTCCCAACTTGGTGCCCATTCTGTGTCTGGTTCCACCAACAAAGAAGAAAGCGAAACAAACAAAAATAAAAACATAAAAACCAAAATGAGAAAAATTTAACACAAAACCTAAGTCTAAACAAAAGTCCAAAAAGAAGAGGTGAAGGCAGAACTGGAATTGATTTTGAAACTTTGAATAAATCCAGACTTAACTTCCACTCCGACTCCGGCTCCAACAAATACAAAACAAAAAAAGACAAAAGAAGACTTTCGGGATGAGGATCGAAATCGATCTTCGAAACAAGTTTCAAAACCCGATTCGGTTCCGACTTTGGTTCCGACAAAATAAACCAAATAAAAACAAAGTGTTGGAAAAGAAAGACTCCAAACTTTGTTTGGAAAACAACCAAGGACAAAAACATAAAGGGGGACCCATTTTGACCAAGGCAAAATATGGGGTGGTTATGCAAGGCATAACACAACTATTAAGACCTTTGGCTTTGAAACCTGAGCAAGGACATACTCATAACTTCAGTGATTAGTTTTTCTACCAGATATCACAATAATTAGAATTTATGGATGACCATAGGCCCCACATATACTACCAAAGTTTTTCATCCTTCAATTAGCATTTTTAAAGTTCATGTGGCAGATTCTATGGATGGAAAAGGATGTCATGCATAAACAAAGGAAGGGTACATTTATACCCAATTTGACAACATGTGGGGAACTATCAGTGGGATATGATACACTTGAAGAGTTGCAGAATTATCTAAAAACAAGGTACTCTTTAGAGTCTGGAAATGAAAGAGCTTTTGACCCTGAGGGTCACATGAATTTTGTAAGACACACCATTATTACCAAGGCTATGGTTACTCACTAGATTTATTATGAAGAAGATGTAATAAAAAATTGTTTCACTCCTCAAGAGGTATATGAGAGGAGGAGAAAATGGGAAATTATGAAAAGGCTTGAGGAAGAAAGAAAGATGAAGCACAATGATTTCTTGGGGCATTTCATAGAGGAAGTAGATCCTCTCAAGAGGATTGAAATGATGATTGATAAGTTTCATGAATTATATAATTGTGTAGCGGAGATGGGGATGGGGAGACCTACCAAATTGTCTCCCAAAAGGCTGAGTGTTATTATAATTACAAAACCAACTCTGGATATTGTTTCAGTATGTCATCCTTCTCCAGGATCACCTCTTAAACAACCACCTTCTAAGAAAAAAGATACAAGATATAGAACCACTTTTTTCCTATGAAATAAGTGAGGAGGTTGGAGATACAAAAGAAGAAGTTAATGTGTTAGGACATTTCAAGGATGATGTTGAAGTGGACCAACCTATACCTGAAACTAAAGACTGCAGGCTTGAAGCTAGAGTAGATATTAAGGTACAAGGATAAAGAGAAATGCATGAAGATGAGAGGGTAATTGCATCTCTCAGGTTCTTGGAAGATGATGAATTTATCCAAATCCCTGAATTTAAAGACTTTCAAATTAAGATGAAAATGAGAGAGTTTGAAGCGAGGGTTGAAATAAATAAGATGGGAGTTGAGGAATACCAACATGAATAGATAGTAGCCCAAAATTTTAATGAACTAAGGATTGATAATATTGATGTCAACCCACAAGAGGCTAAAGAGATGATTTTGAAAAGTATTATACTTATTGTCCATGGTATGGAATTAAAGATTTTTTTTTACTTGATCAAGTTAGAACACAGGAAGACCCAATGCTGATTGTTGAGTTTGACTTAGATGAAGGGGTAAGTGGCACAAGGTATAATCCTAAGATTGAAACCTTGGCATTCTAGGCTAAAAAAGGAGTACACAAAAACCAAGGTTACTAGATGTAGTGCAAGAAGTGAAAGGGACAACTATGGTGAAAACCTTAAAGGATACATCTCCTCTAGAAGCTGCGACCATGACAATGCATTCAACTATGTTCACTCGAGCTGCAGTTAAGGAGATGGAAGCTAGATTGGGAGAGTACGAAAAGGAACAAAAATTTGTAAATGATGAAGTCAATAAATTGTTCATGGAAAATGTGAAGAAGGAATAATTGAAAGGAGTAGGCCCCTCATAGAACAAGGAAATAATGTTGTACTAGCCTTCTCCTACTCCACCATTTGATATAGAAAGTTCTTCTACTAATCAAGTGAGCATTCGTAGATAGGAGATTGAAGAGTTAAAGAAAGCCAACAATGAGGGTAAGGAAGGAGTGAAAAGAAAATATGCAATGTTTTAGAGAAGGTCCTTGAGCATAGGATAAGACTAATTGTGGATAAGTTGGAAAGTGTGTACGATTGCTACAACTTACTGACATAGGAAACTAATCAAATGAAAAAATATGTGCCCATATTGGATCCCTCCTATACACCACACACTGGTAACCTTGTGCATAATCTTATAGAGGATTAGTGAGGCTCTTGCAACATTAAAACCTACAAAGCATATGGCCAAAATAGTTATTGATGAATTCCAATATATACAAGGAGAGGACCAAGAACAAGAATAGATTCATTTCACACTCTGAAGAAGTGGTTTGTGCCAAAAATATTGAAAGATGATGACCACTTTAAGGACCTCAATGAATGGAAGAGTGAATTTGGCTAGATTATTCCACGGTGCATCACTCGCATACAAAAGGATGGTGTGTTGAGTCTTGATAGGTTTGACTTAATCATGGATGGAGTAATAATGTTGAATGTTGGATATTCTAAGTTTATCATGGATGGCAGGGCGTTACTAGACAACCGATGAGAGATTCACCTTGCAAATATATTGAAAATTCAAGAATGCAAATGGCCACATGATTATACAGTGTACAAGTGGGAGCATAAGTATGTGGGTCCTCTTGAATAGTAGGCCTTAGGGCTGTCACAATGGAAGAGCCAAAAATTTAGATACACTAATATGGAGAAAGGACCTTGAATAGATCTACAGTGATCACAGGTGCCTTACAAAGATTAATGGACTATGGTGTCACGAGTGCTGCAGACTTCATTAGTTATCTACTTTCTTTGTTTTATGTTTTAAGAAAAATTAATGTTTAGTTTAGTTTATATGAAGAGACATGAATTTTGAAAAGATGTCATATTTTGTAATGGTCTGAAGCTTGTTGCTTCTCTTATAAAAGAGAAACCAAGATCGAATTTTGATATCATCATCATAGACATTTATAGAAACATATATGAGGAGACTTATGTTATATTGTAATATCTATTTAAAGCAATCAATAGACAAGAAGATTTAATCTGGTGCTCGAATTCTAGTCTCAATTATTTGTTGATAATATTGTGTATGATTGTATTTTTTATATATTTTAGGTTGGAATATAGGGGTATATTATGAATTGGTATCAATTATTTGTTGATAATATTGTGTATGATATAATAAGTTATGGTATTGAATTACGGTATTGGATTTTTTATGTATTTTAGGTGGGAATATAGGGGTATATTATGAATGCATTATTTTAGATATCATTTTATTGAAAAGATTGAACAATTTTCTAATTTTGCAATCTCTTAGTTTTAGTTTTCAGTGTCAGTCAGACCTAAGAGATCATTTCTTTCTTTGTAATGAGGAGGCTTAGTTCACCTAATGTTAAGATATCTATATGTATTATTAAATCACAAATGTTCATTATTATTTCCTTCACAAAAACATATTCAATGCATGTGGAGGCTAGAAGTTGTATTACAAACTAAAGCTATCATCTAGGACATACAAGAAAAGTCTAGCATTTAGAAAACATATAGGACATACAAGAAATTATATTCTAAATAAACAAAATTAATTTCCACCAAAGTAAGGAAACTAAGAAGAATGAATTACATTCAATAATAAATTACACCATACACATAGCCAATGTCTAGGTGACAAGATAACCTCTTAAGGTGATAGGCTAGTTAAGGTGACAAAACATCATCATAATCATCTACATTGTTGATTACACTGCATTGCACATCTTTCAAACTCAAAGCATTACTTCTTATTGCATAACTAATAACTAGATTCTGATAGATGACAAAATTTCAATTACAATATAGTTTTTACAAAGTCAACTTAAGCAGTTATGCAATTAATTCAAATTGCATAACTAATAACTAGGAGTAGTTGCCAATTTCATTTTCTTGTCATGGCATTCCATGAGACCACATTTCTTTGAGGTATTTTTTCAAACAGTTCACTGCCTTGTCTATGCTACCACATTTTTCATACATATTATCTACCAAAGCATTTTATCAAATAGTTCACTGCGTTGTTTCTATGGCTAAAATCCTAAAACAAGTGCTTTCGAACAAGCTATGGATGCTTGGAAAAAATCTATCAAAGCATAATAGTAAGCAAGACCATAGACAAGGCAATGAACTGGTTGAAAAAATGCCTCAAAGAAATGTGGTCTCATGTTGATGGAATGCCATGAAAATCCATAACAATTCAATTTTCATGGCATTCATCATGGAATTCCATCACCATGAGACCACATTTCTTTGAGGGATTTTTTCTAAAGTTCAGTGCCTTGTCTATGCTACCATATTTTTCATACATGTCTACCAAAGCATTTTATCAAATAGTTCACCGCCTTGCTGCTATGGCTAAAATCCTAAAATAGGTGATTTCAAACAAGCTATGGATGCTTGGAAAAAATCTATCAAAGAATAATAGTAAGCAACAAGCTATGGTCTCATGGTTTTTTTTTGTGCAAAAATCAAAATGATTTTATTTGTATTTTTTTGTAAGTTTTTAATGCATTTTTTTGGCAATTTTGTTGTTTGAAATGGGGAAAAATATCCATGGTCAGTTTTGTGCATTTTTTAATTGTAGGATTCTCACAGTTAGTGAAAAAGGTAGTGTTCATGAAGGAATGGAAAAGATGCATAGAGCCTTTGAATTATACCCATACTATGAAATGAAATTGAATTATTTAGCAAACCATTTTCCTTCATAGGCAATATTTTCTTGTTGAATAGTTGACTAAGACAAATTTTCTCAATTAATCACCCTCTCATGAAATCTCATTCATATTATAATTTTGCACGATCTTATCATAGTAAAGGTGATTATGACACCATTGGCCGCTACTACATGGCATCAGTCAAGGAAAGCTAGAGGCCACGGGATTTTGTGGATAGGTTCAATTGAAGTTGGGATATCTTAAGAGTTCTCTCTCAAATTTTGAAAAGGTTCTAGAGGCCCACCCTAAGAAATGTGAGAGCTTAAAAGTTGTAGGCCATATATATGCTCAACAAGGGCAGGAAAAGAAGGCTTTGGAATTTTTGAAAGGAAATTCGCATAGATCCATGTGATGACCATGAATTTATTAAGATGGGTGAGTTATTAATGTCGATAGACCCAAGTGTAGCCTTAGAAGTACCCATTGAGTTCATAAATAAAATCCCTAGTTCCAATTTTGTAGTTTTTTTGTGCACTTTAAGGATATGGAATTCTTCCATTGGCTAGAAGAAGGTGGTGTTTCACTTTAGTTACAATGGGATAAAGTCACAACACTATTTAATCTTGCTAGGTTGTTTGAACAACTACATGAGTTTGAAAAATAAAATCTTTTATACAAGCTAATATTGTTCAATTTTCTTGATTATGTGGATGTATATCTACATATTCTAGCCATGGCTCAGGCTTGGAATGAGATCCAACTAAGCCAAGAATTGATTGGGGATGCACTTAAGGTGGATAAAAACTCATCAAATTCTTTATGTATGCTTGGAAACATGGAACTAAAAACAGATGACTGGCTTAAAGAAAAATAAATAATTAAAGTAGCACGCCAACTTGTCTTGGTTGATGAAGCAAAACAAAAAGTTGATGAAGAACGAAGGATTCAGATGGAAAGGAGAAAGAAAGATGAAGAACTTCAGTGGTTGATGCAACAAGATGATCAATTTGAATGTATGAAGGAATTATGGAAGAGTAAGCATAAGGTTAGGGATGATGATGATGATGAGGCTGGTCAGTTTGAGAAGAAACAAAAGAAAGAAAAGAAGAAAAAGAAGGATAAGGACCTCAAGGCTTATGATTCTTATATGGAGGAACCTGATGTTTCCATGGAAGATGAGGCAAATCATATGAGTGATAAGGCACAAGATGATGCAAAAAAATTCCCAAGATCTTCTTGCAGCTGCAGGTCTAGAAGACTCTAATGATGGCGAGACAAATTCTCCAGTTTCAAAAAAATCATGAAGGAGACATGCATACTCTAATTCTAAAGATGATGAACCATTGCAGAAACAGAGTCCAAGAGAAGATGATCCATATGATGATGATGTCTAGGCTTCCTGAGCTTTAACCAAACCTAGCTCCTATTTTCCAAGAGAAAAATTCCCAAGGCCCATGGGAAATGAATGATGAGAATTTGAGTTTCAACTTGGTTTCATTTCGAAAAGGGGACATTACATTGTACAAGATTTGTTTAACAACAAAATAATTTAATCCACCTATTTGGGACTGTAAAATAAAAATAGATGAATTAATCTATTTTCAATTATAGATTCTTTTAATCTAGAATCTAATAGATGGATAAAGAATAATACATTAAAGGACACAAAAAATGATAAAAAATAAAGACTAAAATAGGTTCCCATAAAAAACAAGAAAGAGGAAAAATGAAAAGATAACATACAAATGATTCATTTGAGGTTTTTGATAAGATCTCATTTAACTATGTCAAATGGATTTGGAAGGGACAAAGTATATTTGATTGACTAAAATTTTGAAGTAGCTTATCCATTGTCATTGTATGCATCATCTTCTCTTGGTACATTGTAGAAATACTTTCTAAGAGAAGATGCATACAATGATGATGATAAGCTACCTCAAAATTTTAGTCAATCAAATATGCTTTGTCCCTTCCAAATACATTTGACATAGTTAAATGAGATCTTATCAAAAACCTCAAATGAATCATTTGTATGTTATCTTTTCATTTTTCCTCTTTCTTGTTTTTATGGGCAACCTATTTTAGTCTTTATTTTAGAACATTTTTTGTGTCCTTCAATGTATTATTCTTTATCTTTCTATCATATTCTAGATTAAAAGAACCTATCATTAAAAATAGATTAATTCATCTATTTTTATTTTACAGTCCCAAATAGGTGGATTAAATTATTCTGTTGTTAAACAAATCTTGTACAATGTAATGTCCCCTTTTCGAAATGAAACCAAGTTAAAACTCAAATGTTCATCATTCATTTCCCATGGGCCTTGGAGATTTTTATATTTGGAAAATAGGAGTATAATAATAACTCAAGAGGATCTTAATGTCATAAAAGGGGCCACTTAAGTGTTGGCACAGAGACCAGGAAATGTTTATGCTACAAATGGGGAAGCCATTGTGCTAGATGAAAGGGGTGAATTTGATATTGCAAAGGAATTTTTTACACAGGTACAAGAAGATGTTGCAGGAAACATCTTTGTTCAGATGCCTGATGTGTGGGTAAATCTAGCCCATGTTTACTTTGCACAAGGACAGTTTGTGCTTGTATTGAAAATGTTTATGCTGCAAATGGGGCAACCATTGTAAAGTATTGGCACAAAGACTAGGAGATGTTTATGTTGCAAATGGGGCAGCCATTGTCCTAGTTGAAAGGGGTCGATTTGATATTGCAAAGGAAACTTTTACACATGTACAAGAAGTTGTTGTTGGAAACATCTTTGTTCATATGCCTAATGTGTGGGTAAATCTAGTACATGTTTACTTTACACAAGGATAGTTTGCGCTTGCAGTGAAAATGTATCAAAATTGTTTGAGGAAATATATTTTGGAACTAACACCCAAACTTTATCATATTTAGCTCGAACACATTTTGAAGCAGAACAATGGCAAAATTGTAAAAGAACATTATTAAGAGCAGTAGATTGTGTAGACATTGAAAAATGTCTTGAATGATATCATGCACTTGAATCGGGTATACTAACATTATTTCCTCTTGAAACCCATCCTCTTTTTTCTCAATTGATTAAATTAGCCTAGCTATTTAATTAATTATGTCATTCACATCTATTAACCTAATTCATCAAATCAGGTTAATTCACCCCCTTTCATGCTAACATTTCATCTCATTAAATTAAATAAATCAAAGTATTTAATTTAATTCCCTAAGTCTTCTTATTTAATTAAATAACTCTAAGTTATTTAATTAAAAGTCATTTCGCCTTTCCACCCATTCATTAAATCATTTAATTTAATGAATATCACTTAATTCTTTTAATCCCCTAATTGCATGATTAAAACCTTGTTTAATTAGCAATTATCTAATTAATCCAGTTCCTCCCACTTTCAAGGTAATATTCCATCCCCTTTAGAAAAGTATCCTTTTTTCTCACCCATGAATATTCTAAAGAATATTATCTCTCCTCCAATCATTTAAGAAAGGGAATATTCTCACAAAGCTTCATGTGCAAGATAGCTTGAAGCCTCTTGTGCAAGTTAACTTTTTACCTCTTGTACAAGTCAAAAGTGTTCTTGTTTGGAAGGAATGAGAACCCTTGATTAAATCTCATCTTGCATTCTCACCCGTTGATAAGAATCCATGATCCATGCCTTCATTTTCCTCCATCCTTGACTGTTGATTATCTTTTTCAATATCAACCCTCCATTTCTCATTTGCTTTCCTATAAATAGGTCACTATTTGGAGACAAATGGATCCATATTTCAATTTGCAAACTTATGCTGTTGAAACCACTCACACTCACACTCAGTTTAACTCACATTTAGAATATTTTGGTTCTTTTTTATTTGCATAATAGCTTAGCTTCCATTATTGGCTTCCATGCATCCATTTAGCTAAATAGATAATTAGGGTTTGAATCGTTTTAGTTTAATCTCATTTAGATTAGTTTAGAAATCGCATATCTACATCTTTTAGCATAAAATCATGGTAGATTAACTCTTGCATCATACTCATTTTAGCATAAATCATGTTTTCATCTACATATCACAACAGTTCCATTGATTCTCTTCAATAGAATTAATTGAAACAAGCTCACTGATCACAGGATTGGGAAAGGGTCATTGTTCCACATCAAAACGACATCAATTCCAAAACGAGATAAGTTTTAGATGGGTTAGAGTAACATTTAAACACTTTCGTAGTTTTTAATGTTTAGTTTCAATAAATGTTTAGTTTAAATTTCATTTGAATGATCTTGTTTAAGATTGAGTATTAGTGGCATGAATATGCTTCGATTCTTCATGGATCAAGCATAATTGGCCCATATTAATATCTGCAATCGACATTTTGGCACTAGAAGGAGGGCAAATGGACCAAATTTAATCAATTTCTAGCTCAAATTTTGTTCGTTTTGACTTTTGTAGGAAAGAGCGACGCACAACTCAATTTCAGTGACATCTTTGCAGGGCGTCGCCATATAGCGATGCTATCATCATTTCAAACAGTGACACCTATTAAATAGACCAACACTGATTAATCAAATAACGATACTAATATTATATAGAGGTATTGAAGATTTGCAAACGGTGATGCTCGACCAAATAGTGACACTATTGTGCTCTTTGGTTTGTCTGCAGAGTGACACCCAAATTCACCAGAGTGATTCCCTTGTTCACCAGAGTAACGCTATCGTGAATAGCGACACCCAACTTTGGTAAAAAGTTTAACAATCATTTTTCAGCATTTGTTTTGATTTTTTTGAGTCATCAGAGTACTAACATGCCTCTAACGTTGTTTTGGTTTTTAGACTAATGTGGTCTTGCAGGATTGGACAACACAAAGCTAAAGTGAAGAAGCATTCTCATCTTAAGATATTATGATTGTAACAAGCATTTGACGCTTTGGGGCAATTATAACCCAATTTCTTATGCTTTTTACTTTATGTTCTAGGACCTCACTAAATTTCATTTGGGTTTAAAACAAACGCTCAAATGAGACTAAAATTGAACCCTCATTTCTTCATTGTCTTTTGGGTTTAAAATTGAAAAAGACAACTTAACATTTCGTTTAGTGCATAAAATGAATTCATATTAGCTTTAGGGGTTAAAATTAACGAGTATTTGTTGTGTTTTGATTTATATCTTTGTTATTGAATGTGTATGCAATTCTCTCGTGCCACTTGGTGATCTTGAGAAATAAAAAACATTCCTTAACACTTTTGTAATCACCTAGATCTTTCAATTCGGATTAAAAATGAACCCCTTGCTAGTGTAGGGAAAAGGCGTGGTGTGTGTTCTCTCCCTGTTTCATGCAAACTGGGATGATCAAACTACAAATGCATTTCCTTGCTATTGTTTATCTTTAGAGGGCCTACCTCCCCGCTTTGAAAGGAGGGAATGACCCAAGCAATAGTGAACTAAATTCAAGCTCTTTCAAGTCGCTATATAAAAATGTGTTCGTGAAAAAATTCATAAACAATAGGTGCATATGCATCATATCGAAAAGTGTCACCCTTAGTATTCGTGTGATATGTCAAAATCTCTTCTTAGGAAGAGACTGGGAGACCTCTTGGTTGAAGCAACCTTGAGCTAATCTTTCCGTGTGTATGGCCACTGATGGAACCTTCAAAATTTTTAAATATTGAGTGACCATGATGAAAAAAGTTGATTTGCAAACTCAAAACTGCCCCTGAAAAATCTGCTCCAATGACCTACTTTGGACGGTCATAATTCAGAGCTAGTTGAATTTCATGGCAAATGGAGTCATTCTTTGCATTCCCCTTATATTCATGTGCTCCATGGTCTGATCTTAGAGCCTCAAGATTAGATTTGATATTTTTTTGAGATCAAAAGAAAATGCAGTTTGTTCACTTTTTACATCTAGATTTTCAGAATGCTTCAAGGTGGTCAACTTTGACCCTTAATATCTCGTGAAGAATGATGATTGAGGGAAAATCCTCTTGCACACGTGCTTAATGAACCTAAATGATTTAGTGTGTCTAGTGGAAATTTCCCAAGAGTTGATTAGATATTTTTTCAAGGAGGTGACTTGGTGTGCTCGAGTTGGTTTCTGATAGGTGCATTTGCAGAAAAGTCTGAGCGAGCCACTTTGGATGTTAATATCTTGCACCTCAGGGTGGATTTTTCCAACCCGTTTGTTGCAATGAATTCTTGTGTCAAATTTATACATGCTTGCTCACTTTCAGGATCCCAAGATGAGTTTTGATGGGTTAATTAATGTTGTGTTGACTACGATAGGGCCATAAATGGTGTTTTAAAAATTTTCAAAATTTGAAAATCTAAGGACAACCCATTTCTTGTTTTGGTTTAAAACCTCTACAACTCCGTTTTCATAAAAAAAAAGGTCATTTGATACATTATTTTAATGTGTTTTGAGTGCGGTAAACACGTCCTTAGGGCCAGTTTACAAAGGAGGTCCTAGAAATATTTCAGCGATGCAATTTTTGAGGAAATTAGTTTTCTCTAAATAATTGATTATGGACATAAACAAATTTTCAGGACTCCAGGTGTCTCGGTTTGCCCACAATAAATTTATCTATTTGGCCTCCAAGCGTAATTACAAGTCATAATTTTTCTAAAGTTTCAAATGTTAATATTTAAAATATTGTGCATTTGTAAAAGGGGTATTTAGGGAAATATGAAATGTATTTCAAATGTTCTGAAGGAAAAACAAGTTTAATTCTTGCTTTTGATTGGTCCAGAGGTGGCTTTCACGACTTTCATAGTTGCACGGAAAAACTCATCGCCCATTGCTAGTTTGAAGTGCAAATGAAGAAACAAATCAGAGATGCAATTCTTTCCAACGACGAGTCTTCATTTGGGCAAGTTAAATAAAGCTTTGTGGCAAAAGACAAATTTTAATAATTTTTCAAAGTTCTCTTGCATTTGAGTCTGGAAATGAGAAACAAATTAGCGATGAGCGATGACTGTTGTGTCCATCGCGTATCGCCGTTTGAGGTCTCATCTTTCTTGATGCATCCAAGATGGAGAGATGACTTCACTCATCGCTGCTCTTAGACCTCTTTCCCGTGATGAATTCACGATGTGTGATGGTTCTTTTATTTCACGTATCGCTGATTTCTTTTTCCTTTCTCTCTTTGTATCCATGAAGTGTGATGAGGACAACCAGGGAAAACTTCTGAGTGGGCCCGATGAAATTTTTGAAGCTAGAGAAGCTTTTAAATATAAAGTGATACTTTGATGGTGAATTGAAAATTGCTCGGTAAAAATATTTGAGGCCTTTTTAATTATTTAAAAGGAAAATTTCAAATACAACAAGTGAAATATAGAGGCACGAGTAATTTTATTTATTTGCCTGATTGAATGAATTTTAATTCATCGCGCATTGCTAATATGTTCTGCATTTCTCACATAAAATTAGAGATGTGCGATGGAGGCCCATGAATCTTGTGTAAGTTGTGGTGGGACCTAGGGAGTCTCATTAAATGTTTAATGAAATATTAAACGTGGGTGAATAATGTGCACGGGAATTAAAATTGAAATTTTAGATTGCTAGAGAATAAACTGAAGGTAAATACACAGGTAGCTTATTTTATCTCCAAGTGATATAAAATTCAAACCCCCATAAGTAAATGATTTTAAATTTTAATGTTGGCAAGTAAATGGTGATGTGCACCGGGTAATTATTTTATTACCCGATTAAAAAATTAAAGCCTTTACAAATAAAGTTAAAAACTTTATTTATTGAGTAGTGAAATAAAACATTTCACTAGGATTGTGCAAAATGTAAAGGGCTCTTCATTGCTGGGAAATATGAGGGTAAATTGCACAAGTGAGAGGGAGATTTTTACAGTGAAGGGTTTTTCACAACAAATAGAATATTCTTTAAGCTACAAGGAAGGGAAAATGATGCAGAATGATGAGTCTTCCCATGGGAATTTTTTTTTTGTTATAGGGCAAGTGCATGAAGTGGGAATCAAAGTGTAGATGGTATTTTTCTTCAAGTGGTGGATAGTTACTGATCTATGGACCTGAATGTGCCAGATGTCTTTGGGAGATCTCCACTTAGGGTTTTTGTTTTTCCTTAAGTGCAGATTTTCTATTTTAGAGAGTTGTTGTTCACTGCTTGGTCTCACATGAAGCATTTTGTAACATGGTCTCAAATGTATAGTGTTGGTTTTATTTTTTTGAAGTTTTCTAAGTCATGAAATTAAGAATTTGTTCACAACATTGTTATATTTGCATGTAAATGATCATATATTCTTAGTTGGTTATCTCCATTGTATACATTGCACAGATTATGAATATAAGAAATCAAGGGTTTCTATTATTTGTCCTATTGTCTTTCCTTGAGTGTCTGTTCTATGTTGTTACTTTCATTCAAAGAATGAATTAAATTGTATTAACATAGATAGAGGTTTATGCAATTGTATACTTGGATTAATAAAGTATGTCTGGTTTGGTTTCTAGTATCTGTTGGACTCAAGGGAGCACTGAGAGGAGGGGTGAATCAGTGTTCAACAATATTTAAACTTCATTCATTCAGAACATGAAACCATTTCATCATTGCATTAAAGAAAAGATGCATGCATTGAAAGTAAACATTCACAACATCATGACACATAGATTTTTGCGTGGAAGCCCTATTAGGGGAAAAACCATGGTGGAGATTTCCACAATTTGAGTACTCAAAATATAGTTATTTACAAAAGGAATGCACTTGCATTCAGGTGCATTGCCTAGAGCTCACTGCTCAAAAAGAGAAGGCTTACTGCCTAAAAAATTCAGGTTAAAACCATATGAAGGGTGAACTGAGATAATAGCATCTAACCATGCCAGGTAACAGTTCCGGTGAAGATCATGGATCTTATTCTGGATCTGCTCTCTGACTTTACACTTCACTCTGCCCTGTTCTTCACATCACTTGTGATCAAATTCGCATTACTGCTCTTCTGGATCTCGCAATTCACACTTCTTAATATTTTTACACATTACATCCATGCTTAAATGATAAAAACAATCTCTTATATATATCTCCAATCAAAGATTTATTCATCCAACAGTCAGCTTCATAAGGTATTAAGTTATTTTGACTTGTCGGCCAGATCCACCACAAAATATTTATGCACATCCTCTAAAGTCAGTTAAGACAAAGAGAGGAACCAGATAACACTTGATCCAACACGGAGACTTATTATTAATTCCATCTTTGCCGGGTCGGCCTTCTAGCATAGATAATTAACAAATTAGTGTACCGTACCTCCTAGATCGCTTACCAATGATTGCACATCAAAACGAAGATACTACGAGCCTCTACAGACCTTCCTCAGAGATTCATAACCCAAAATATCTATCCGGTGGGATGACTAGATCAACTTTTATGCCTTTAACCGGATCCCCTGTTCTTTACTTTGTTTTGCCGGTAGGAGCCAAAATAGTGCTGCTCAATCAGGTGCAAGACTTGAGTTGCATGACTTGGGTTGCCATCAATGACAACACCTACAAGCCAATCTCCTTAGCCATATGCCAACAATCTCCCCCTTTGTCATTGATGGCAACACTTAGTGAAAAATGACTATGTCAGAATCATTATAGGTATACTGCCAAACTGCTTGCTGCACTTTCTCCCCCTGAGATTCATAAGGCATTCTCTCCCCTTATAAGGCATTTTTCACTACATTCTCTCCCACTTTGACATCAATGACAAAGAATGGATGCCATATGCCATAAAAAGTGACAAAACACGCGTTCAAAATCATCAATTCTTCAAAAATTTAGCACATATACGCTTATAGTTCTTCTTAGGACAAAATTGCAAAAACTTAAAAATAATATGCTGCTATCTTTAGAAGATTATCTTATTGTTTTTCTTCACTTCCAAAAGAAAATTCTTGCAACCATCAATTGAAATTCCAATGCTGATAATCAAGCTATTATTTTTGGAAGTCTTGTTGATAATCTCAATGAGATATTCATAAATTGTGATTGCTTCTTCCAATTTTTCACCATTTTTTAGAATTTCCACCAACTGCTCCAACCTGCACTCAACTAAGTCTTTTCCCTTTCATAAGGTGTCCATGAGAACATTTTTGGACATTTGTATTTTTATTTGTGCTGCTTGTAACTCCCATATTCTTCTCCTGATAATGCCATCCGGATCCTGAGACATGTCAAAGTTTTTTCCAATGTCGTTTAGTTCTGTCTTAATCTGATCTAGCTTCTCCTTGTAATTGTTGATTGCATGGGGCCAACAGACACAATAGTTGTAGATTCCTGTGGCTAGTTAATGCTATGACTCAACTCATTCATTTTCTTCTTAAGCTTGGAAAGGGATAGTCTGAATTGTTCCTTTAGGTGAGAGATAATTTCACTTTCTTCTTTGCTTTTGTCTTCAAAGCCCATTGATTCTTTGCTACACTCAATCATTTCTTCGGGTAGAATGTTCTTCAGACTTTCCAATCTTATCTTACAATGCTCAATATGAGCATTTAGATCTTCCAGAATTAAGTCTTGATCGTATGATGGTCTGACTGACCACAACCTTGCAATTTTATGCATACCACCTACACTTTGGATAAGCTGCCATAGCTTTTCTTTTGACATATCTTCTTCTTCCTCACTACCTTTTTTAATACCAAAATAATCTTCCAGTGGATTCTCAGTTTCTTCGTCAGATTCCTCATTCAAAATGTCCATAATTTCTTTTTCTTTCCCTTTTCCTTCAATCTTGGGAACTTTGCTTTCCGGAGGGCTTTATTCAATAATCTCCTGTCCTTTTTTTTGTCCTCTACTAGTGCTACCGGAGGAGGAACCAAATTACATTATCCTTATCAAAGGGGAAATATTGACTGATCCACATTTTTCAAGCACATTCTTACATAAATTTTCAAATTATGAATCCCAGTTAGACAAACTCTTAGAATAAGAGTATATTTGGGTGCAACTGGTTTGTCTGATTTCCATGCTACATTGTCAATTTTTGGAAATAGGTTCAAAAAATACATAACCAGACATATAATTAGAGTGCCAAACTTAAATGGATACCCTGAATCCTTTGTCAGTTGGACATTCTCCAACATCTGATCTTTTAGCAATCCACATAGGTCAAAGTCATGACCTTCAATTATCACTTTATGAGCAATGAATACTGTGCCAATCAATGCAACCCCTTTTTGATTTTGGTAGAACATTTTATAGGTTATTCCATGTGCAATGTACTTTGTAACAAGATTCTTGATTGTTTCTTACAGTAGAGCTCTCTGATCTCTGATTATCCCAATTAGGGTTTCGACTTCTTTGTTCTAGATAGATTTCTTCCTAGGATCATCACCGACTTTGCAAAATCCAGTTAATTTCTCAATTACCTCCTTTGAGATGATTTAAGGTTTTTCCAAAGTTAAAACATCACAATGTAATCTGCTTAGCATAAATTTAACGAATTCCTCATTCTCAAGGTACAAAAACTCATTCCACATATCCAAATTTCCATGCTTGGCTTCACTCAATTGTTTTAATTCATCAAGAAGCAATTAATTTCTCATAGATCTAATATTTGCACTATTGTATTCATCCAATGTGATCGAACCTTTAATTTTCTCCATTTTCCTTTTTGCATTTTAGGGTTCACAACTACACACCAAATTATATGAAGAATTCAAGAATGATATGAAGTACCTGATAAATTTAATGATGAATTTTATTTTGCTGCTCTGAAATCCACCTATCGAGTGCTCTCCTTCTTCTCTTTGATAATGAAAAGTGAAAAATGATGGCTCAGACTTGACCTTTATAGCTCGCACATGCCCAATAAATGCATTTGCCCTAAGTTTTCCAGAGACTCTATTTTCACAGACGACAACAATTTTTTTTTCTACGGACCTTTATAGCCTGCACATGCGTAATTACTGCTCTACTGGATCTCACAATTCACACTTCTTAATATTTTTACACATCACGTCCATGCTTAAATGATAAAAAAAATCTCCTGTATATATCCGCAATCAAAGATTTATTCATCCAATAGTCAACTTCATTAAGGTATTAAGTTATTTTGACTTGTCAGCCAGATCCACCACAAAATATTTATGTGCATCCTCCAAAGTTGGTTAAGAAAAAGAGAGGACCCAAATAACACTTGATCCAACATGGAGACTTATAATTAATTCCATCTTATACATCCGCAAATTCCATCTTTGCTGGGTCGGCCTTCTAGCATAGATAATTAACAAATTAGTGTACCGTACCTCCTAGATCACTTACCAGTGATTGGGCATCAAAAAAAAGATACTACGAGCCTCTACAGACCTTCCTTAGAGAACCATAACGCAAAATATCTATCCAGTGGGATGACTAGATCAACTTTTATGCCTTTAACTGGATCCCTTGTTCTTTACTCTATTCTACCGGTAGGAGCCAAAATAGTGCTGCTCAATCAAATGCAAGACTTGAGTTGCATGACTTGGCTTGCCATCAATGAAAACACCTACAAGACAATCTCCTTAGCCATATGCCAATAGTATCAATGGTGTAATTCATCATCTGATAAGCATAGTTATGACATAGTGAATGTTGTGATAAGTTTGAAATTATTTGATTTAGGTGACTCCACCTTAGAATATGGCACTGGTCTCTTGATGTTGCAATTTCTTGAGATTATTCTGTGAGCGGCTACAATTTATAATCAAATTTACTTGTCAATCTTGTTATGGCTATGTGTGTAATTTAATGAATCATATCTCTCATATTTAATGTGTACACTTCCATGAGGGTTAGCCATACCTTCAGGGTATTATGTTTGTTCAACATAGAAAGGAGAATTATCTGGTTACTGCGTGTTTGATACTTTGACACACAAGTATCTAAAATAAAATTGTTGGGATTACCCTCCAAGTTTAATAGAGCCTAAAGTGTAGGGGAGAAAAGGTTGTATATCAAGCTCCCATTCCTTGGCCATTGACCTTGAAGATTCTTGAGCATAAGGGTTGGCTACCCTTTAGAGGATTTTAAGGTTCTACTAGAAAAAACACCAACAACCACCTTGAATGAAAGCCCTTACTAAGAACCATTATTTAGTTTCCAAAAATATTTAATACTTGTTGGTGCAAGAATGATCATTCTGAAGCCGCCCCACATTTGTACTATTCATTGTTGAAATAGAAAAATCCTTAAGATCTTCCAAATTTTGAGATTTGGTGGTCTTTAGAAGTGCGTGTCATGGAGGGGAGCTAGTGTCACCAAATATCTATCTATTCACAATGTCTTAGAGTTTGGAGACATTCGAGTAGGGTCTCAACAATTATGGCCATTTCAACCTAGGATTGTAAATGATTGTGAGTCAGTTTAATACCTTGCTTGGATCCAAAACATTGAAAACAAACATTCACGATCTTCCTCAAAATTTTAAACACTTTGGCCTAAATATGGATATATTTTGAAATAGCCTTGATATTATTGCTTGTCCTAAGAATTTATTCTTAGAGATTTCTACTTTTTTTATATCTCAATCCATATTTTACATAGGAAATTATGGCTTCAACCTCATGATTATCACAAAATAGAAATTGTGAAAGTTATGATGTTTTGGAAATAAACATTTTAGTTTGAAAATTTAATCAAGACAAGTGTTTGTGGTAAAATAAACTCACTTAAGCAAGATAACTTGACAATTTAAACCCCACATGATCATTTGGAGACTGATCGCTCCCATTCAACAACCTAACCTTACGAGTGCTATCATTCAACTAAAATTTGAATTCATTGAGGGAGAACAAACATATATCACTAGTAGTTTGAGACACTTCACTTTTGAAACCAAGGAAACATCCAATCAGTTGAGAATTTATGCAAGCATCTTAGATAAAGAAGAATGAAGAACTGATATTTTGGCCAGACGACCTATATTACCACCCCCCTGTGTGGAAATAAATATCCTCTTTTCTTCCTTTAATTTAGACTTCTCTAAATGATCTCACACAAAATAAAAATCCCCAAGATAAGGTCTACTGGTCGTCATTGCAAACTTAGGCATCTTAGTTCAAAAGAAATCAAAAATCGCATTTCAGCACTATACCAAAATAGAAATAATTTTTCGGTAAAATTTTATGAACGTGCACTAAGGAAATATCCAGACATGTACGCATTCTTTATGGGTCAAAATCCATGTCTTTTTCATTATAATCAATCTATCTAAAACATTGGGTCTTTAGGATTTGAAATCTTTAGAGGTCTAGCATCATTCTCACTACCTTGGTCTTGGAAAATAAAGTTTCATTCTAAGTCAACATTGGGTGAAACACTTCCCTCACCCCTCCATCTTATTTCATCCTTCACTTCACCAAACTTTTCAAAACTTTTGAATATACTAACACTTTTTGACTTGAACATCAAATCAAACCCAGCCTCTAACTTAGCTGCTTTGTACGTAAAATGAATCCTTTTCCATGCATTTGGTTGAGTTAGTTATCATCTTTGGAATATTTTATCTTGAAGGTCACAAGTCTACCCTAAAGATTTCCAAGTTCATAAAAATCCTTTATCCTAACATCAAAACATCAAATTCAAGTGAAAAGTGTTGTCCCAAAATATTTGCAAAGATTGTTTTTTTGTATCACCCATCTTTTCATCCCCCATTATCATCATTGCTCCAAAAAGACTTAGAGCATCCCTTTTACCTAGATTTGAGTGAGCTAGAGAGTTCAAACATTACAAATCTCAACACAACTCTCCCAAAAGTGACCCAAAATTTATGATAAAGATAAGATCACAATATAAGAGAATCATGGAGAAAACCAAAGTCACATTTACCTCAAGTGATCCAAATCCTCTAGAACTTGATCTGAGAAGTCAAGTCACCCCATCACAACAAACCTCATCTCCATCAAGACCATATGAGATAGGACATTATGAAAAATCCATTTGAACTTACTAGGGAGGAAATCATGGAACATCAAGCCTTTGAAAATGTAGCTCCTATTTCCCCATCATTTGTTGCACAAAATTTGACACAAGGCTTCATAACTCCAACACTAGGGAAAAAATCAAACATCCACTCCTAGTCTTGCAACTATTCTTGCCAAGGGCTTTGGTCTAACACTTCCATTTGAAAGTAGTACACTTGTGGGTGCCCTTGATACCAATCCACCAGCTCCTACCACCACTTGGACACCTACCTTTGGTGCTCCTCCCATTCCCAAAGATCCCAAAAAACCATATAAACCCCTTTACCTATTTAAATCCACCATGACCTCCACATATTGTGGACACCCCTCTTCATCGATACCCTTGAGTACCACAAGTGTGCCCAATATCTTGTAAGGAAGTGCGGACCAAGTGTCTCAAATTGACCCACAAGCGCATGCCAAAACCATAATGAAAAATCAACCCTTAATGCAAATAGGGACATCTTTATCCAATCCCCCAACTGGTTCATCTGTACCATTGGTTTTACAGAACATGTCCATCCCATCCATCATCAATCCAAATCAAAACACTCCCTTGGTAATGATCCCATCAACCCGGGTAATAATTTGTCCACATCTTTAGCACAAGGAAATCCTCAAAACCTAGGACAATAGAATCTTTTCAATCAATGGACTCAAGGTCCTAATGTGTCATTTCCATCACAAAATCTAATGGCACCATCCTCATCTTTTTCCACGGTCCTCTTTACTATGTAAAATCAAATGGGACCTCAAACTTACATTCCTCCGCCCCAATCCACCATCTTACAAGGAATGTTTAACCAAGGGAACTCCCAATCTCTCATCACTAGCTCACAACCCATCTAAAACATCAACACACACAATCCATTGCAAGTGTCCCAAAAAATTATTTTTCCTACATTGCAAGTGCATTCCTTAGCTTTACAACAAGCACAACAGGCTTATCAACAAGCCTTCCAACAACAAAAACAATAGAAAGTAGCCTTAGCAACACAACAAGAAAAACAACAACAATAGCAACAACAACAAGTAGCCTTAGCAGCACAACAAGTAGCACAACAACAACAACAATAAAAAGAAACCTTAGTGGAACATCAAGCAACACAACAACAAGAAACCTTAGTGACAAAACAAGAAACACAAGAACAACAACAAGTAGCCTTAGTGGCATAGCAAGCAACCTTAGCACAACAACAACAACAAGCCTATCAAGAATCCTTAGCATCACATCAACAAAAAAAATCCCAACAACAAGCCCTTGCAACACAACAATAACAAGCCCAACAACAAGCCGTTGTAGCACAACAATAACATCAAGCCTTACTAGCTCAGTAGTACAGCCAACAACAATAAATTTCCTACTATAATCCTCAACATAACATCATCAATACAAACATGTTAGGAAAATACACATCAACACCTTAATCACCCTCACATAACCTCACACCACCATACACCCCATATAAAACATCATCATATCAAAATCCTACATACAACTCATCTGTCATCCCACCATATGTTCCTCCAACAAACCCACAAGATGATCTAGCATCGTAATTCAAGGCACTATCCCAAAAAATGCAAGATCTCTAAATGGGCAAGACAAAGAATCCCCATACAGAAAACCTATTTCCTTATCCATTCGATTGAAACATTGCAATGGTACCATTACCTCTCGGTTTTGAAATCCCAAAATTTGATAAATACAAAGGGAGAGGAAGCCTTGTGGACCATGTCAAGGAATTTAATGTCATGTGTATGGAGGTGGCCTCCAATTATTCTTATTTAATGTACCTCTTCCCTCAAAGTTTAACAAGTCCTGCCATGGATTGGTTTTCTCATCTACCTCACAACATGAATTTTTTTCAAGAAATCACTGATAAATTCATTGATCTCCTTCAACCTTGACATGGATGCAAATTTAGAAGAATTGTACACTCTTAGACAAAACAAAGGATAAACTTTCGCTAATTTCTTGCAACATTGGAGACAAAGAGCTAGTAAAAGCAAGTGGCCTCTTTCTGATGAATAGAAAGTGGGAATCATCATAGTAAATTTAGACCCTGATCTATCTTTTCACTTGAAAATGTAGTGCATCACATCTTATGATGAGCTTGTCCCTAGAGCCCTTAACATCGAGAGAGATCAAATCTCACAGGGAAATACTCAAGCTTATAATTGCCCATCAACTAGTTCAAATGACAAGACTCATGTTTGGGCTAAGAATAAGAACATAACAAATGACAGTGTGGTAGATAATAAGGTGGGCCTAAGTTCTCCTAGACCAAACAACAATCATGTTGCTAAAATTCAACCAACTGTGTAACAAACAACACCTCCTTAGAACAATTAGATCAATAACACTGACATGCAACAAAGTCAAACTACCAATAAGAACAATTATCCTAAATGCCAGTACACACAATTATCTGAACCTATCAAAACCATAGTGAAGAAGTTGGTAGAGTCAAACCTAATAACACTTCCTAACTTTGAAAACTACCAAGAACCCAAAGAGAAACCATCCTAGTACAATGAGAACAATCTATGTGATTTTAACAAAATCAAAGGGCACAAAATGGAAAACTACATGAGACTCAAGAATATCATCCACGACCTCATAGAGAATGAATGACACCATATCTATTGAAATACCACGTGGGAATCAAGATCTTAAGATATACAAGAACCATATGCTAGATCATAACAAAGGGAATAACAACAAAAAATCTAAGGATTACACAAATGTGAAACATACATATTCCAATGTAGTGGCTTGCTGTGATAGCATCATTACTGTCTTCACCATCAAAGGATCTAGTATGGAGTGTGGAGTCACCGCATGATGTGGAAAAATTACTGTCCAAGGAGTCCTATCTTAATCTAGGGTACAACCTACTTTTCCAACATCAAATCCTAGCAAGTACAATCTCCTAGATCAGCTTAAGAAGACCCTTGCACATATATCAATCTTAGAGATATTAAGGCTATTCCTCGCACATAGTGAAATATTGGAGAAATATTTGTCTGAGTCATATGTTCCCAAGGATATTGATACTGATCAGTTTCAAGATATGGTAGGACATATTCTAATCACCTCCTCACTTTCTCGGAACAAGATCTACCATCACAACCATGATTTACACCTTGAGGTTATCATTCATAAAAACAAGGTCAAAAGAGTCTTAGTAGATGGAGGTGTTAGTCTGAACATTTGTACCCTACAATTAATCAAGAAACTAGGCTATTTAGAGGATACTATTGAGAAAGAAAAGAGTACCACCATCAAAACATATGGTGACCAAGAACGGGTATCACAAGAATCATTGCACTTCCCATCCAAGTAGGACCTCTCATTACATAAACTACATGCTAAGTGTTAGACCTTGATCTTCCCTATAAAATCTTACTTGGCCAACCATGGATCCATACCTTAAAATTTGTAGCCTTGACCTATCATCAATGTGTGAAGCTTCCTTTCAAGGGCAGAGAAATTACCATCCATGGAGATCTTAAGAATTTTTACTACTACAAGAATCTTGAGGCCAAGTTCTATAAGATACCCCAAATATCTAAGAATAAAAAAGGGACTACACCATCTACCTCATTTGTTGACCCATCATCCCTTGCATCTACCTCAACAATGAAAACACCCATTGTGCAAAATATTCCTGACATCATAGTAGTGATTCGAGATGATGGTTGTGGGAACTATAAGCTAATGAAGGATACCTTTGTCTTAGGAGAACTACCTCTTTCTCCTCAATCCCATGAGAAACCCATATCTAGCACCAAAGAGCCTGAAACTATCAAGATGGAAGCTGCTACCTTCACCAAGTGGGGGGATATAACTCAAGAAGATATCAATAAGGAGGATGTGTCTCAAATCATCTATCAGAATGAATGACCTATCCATGTTATTCCCATGGAAGATGACAATAAAGGCTTGTAGCTAATGAAGGGATGGGGTTATAACAAGAATGAGAAGCTAAGAAAGGATGACAATGGCTTGCTAGAACCTATTGTTCTTGAGAAATGATCAAAGAATCTTGGCCTAGGTTGTACTACTAGCAAGGTCACCCTTCTTGGAAAAGGTACTTTTGCTAAATTGGTTGAGGCTTCCTCTTGGTTACCTACATCCTGTGATACAACCTTAGATGAATTTCCTTTTGATTTTGTTGACCTCTTCGAAAACAACTCCCTCTACATGATATCTATTACATCCTTTTCTCTAAGCAATCAACCGAAAGAACTATGCCTAATATACCCACAACTCATTGACATGGACCAACAAGGACCACCAATTTTGGATTTATTCGAAAGCGATGAAGCAATCTCAAAATTCATGGCTCTGTGACAACTTACTATGGGTAGATCACAAAGAAGGTTTTGACATAGAGCTAGAAATAGGGGCGTACTATGGGGAGACGACTGAATCCTTCAGTCACAAAATTGATGAAATGCAACTAACATGCAGATCTTTGAGTGAAAACCACATTGTGACACTCTTTGATCCTAAAATAGTAAAAATAAAGGATGTATCCAAGGGTGAAAACCTCTTTGAGGCACCCAAGGATGAGGGATTCAATCTCCCCCTTAGTAAAATGCATCCAGAGAAGTCAACAGTGCTAGCAGAAAATGCCACTCCACTCAATGTGGGAATAGAAGAAGCACCCAAGATCACTTTCTATGTTGAATCCTTGTTGGATGAAGAACAAAAAAACCTAGCAACATTTTTGAAAGAGCAATGAGCTAACTTTTCATGGTCATACATAGATATGATAGGGCTCGATCAAAAAGTGGTTGTGCATGACTTAGCAGTCTATCTTGAAGCCAAGCCAGTCAAGCGGAAATTAAGGAAGATGCATCCTTAGATAACACTCTTGGTGAAACGAGAGTTACAAAAGCTTCTTGATGTTGGATTTATTTGATTGATAGATTATCCTGAGTGGGTTTCAAGCTTGGTACTAGTCTCAAAACCCATTGGGGTCATAAGAATCTACACTAATTTTAGAGACTTAAATAAGGCATGCTCGAAGGATGATTTCCCTCTTCCTAACATCGACCTCATTGTGAACTTAATAGCTAGGCATGAAATGCTATCACTCATGGATGGTTTTTCAAGCTATAATCAAATCATGATCACCAAGGAGGATCAACATAAAACTACATTCACTTGTCCATGGGGAACCTATTGCTGGAATGTGATGCCATTCGGGTTAAAGAATTCAGGAGCAACCTATCAAAGATCAATGACCCTCATATTTCATGACATGATCCAAAAAATAGTTGAAGATTATGTGGATGATATTTTGGAAAAATCAAAGAAAAGAAGTGAGCACATAGGAGTCTTATGACCCATCTTTTACATGCTTGAATAATATAAGGTATGACTTGTAAGAGAGGGGGACCAACCACATCAAGGCACTAGGTCATAGAGAGCTGAGAGCGAAAGGCTGGCCTAACTTACCTCACTCTAAAGGGATGTTTTGAAATAGGGGACAAGAATGATGAATATAAGGCCCTTCAATCACTCTTTAGACTCAAGATCTAAACTGGAGCTAGGTGAGCTATTTTTTAGGTTCAACACTATACCTCAGGTAGCTCTTTGTCCGAGGATGAAAGTATGGTTTTGGGATGACAATGCAACATGCTAGCGTCTCTCAGGTGTGCTGGCGTCTGTATGATGAGAGGACCAAAAATACAGTACGAACCATCAGAAAACAAGCTAACGGCCTAGCTAGTGACTTCTAAAGGAACAAAACAAAATTATATTGTAGGAAAGGTACAAATGGATATGGTAAAATAAGTATATGAAAGATAAAGTGACAAAGATAATCTCACTGAGGTGCCAGTTCGCTAGCTAGCTCCGAAAGCATTTCCACTTGTACACGAGAAAGAGGGGAAATTTGTTGGGGCTGTATAGGGGTCTACCTCAGTTAGACCCCCATTTTGGTGTTTCCACCTCCACGAGCAGCCAAATAGAAACAAGGGATAAATGTATGATAAATAAGTAAAAAAAGAAGGTACACAAATAACACTACAAAATAGTAAATAGATACTCAACCAAATCGTAAAGGAGAGGAGCGAAACGTTACCACCTCCACCAAGAGTTCACTAGCCAATGGAGGAGAAATAGGCTTGAACAATCACAATAGCCTCGACTACGATGAAGGGAGCTATTGCAAAACCTCAAGCCCATGTTGCAATGGCTTGCTTCACACTTGCTTTATGGAGTTGACAGAGTGTTGTTGCTGTGATGGAGTGTTGAAGTGCTACTTGAGAGTCAAGAGAATGATGGAGAGTGCTTGAAAATTTCCAAAGAGATTGAGAGGATAGGAAATGAATGAAGAAGGGATCAATTTGAAGGAGAAGAGGGAAGAATCTGCCATTTTCGGGGTCGGTTGGTCAAAGAGGGACATTACAAATAAACCCCAATCAAAAGTGTAATGCCTCTGCCAACTTCAGATGTAGGAATCTGTCAAGGATGTAAGCATGCCACGTGGATGTCTGTGCATCGCGTGTGCATCCCTGAAAAATATTCTTCTACCGACATAAAGGACAAATGCCAAGTGGAAGGAAGGTAGCTTGCTGATGTGGAATTTTGCCTTCAAATTTGGTTTTCTAAAGTGATGATGTGTAAAAGGGGAATTTGTGAGGGGTGAAAATTCACTCCTATACATGATCGAATCCAAAAAAGTGTCTTTGGGGTTACATCAGGGAAAATTCTTGGCTTTATCATCTCACAAAGATGGATAGAAATTGATCCAGAAAAGGTAAAAGTGTAAGATGGGGTTAGAGAATTCCTAGCCTAGATAAAGTGACAACCAACACTTCTAAGCTACAAACCACATCCAAACAAGAGAATAAAATCAATGCATGAGTAAAATGAAAGCATCAAACTAAAATACTCTGGTTGCTTGAAGTTGCTTCACTTCCCGTGTCTCTCCTATTTCTTCTTATGTCAATATTGCCCTCAGATTTGTTGATGAAGTTGTGCAAATACCTGCAAATAGTAAGCAAGAAAGTTGGAGATAATGGTTGTTAAATTGAAAATGGAGGAGAAAGATTACTTTTATAGACAACCTTTCAAATGGATGGCTGAGATTAATCCTCTAAAAGGATTCCAAGATCAATGGATGAGAATGAATGAGACAGAGGTTACAAAATGGATGGTTAAGATTGATCTTCTAGAAAGATGCCCAGATCAACAGTTGGAAAATGATGCAACCAAAATATGGCATGCATGGAAAAGATATGACGTCGATGACTATGACACTCAATGGCTATGACAACAATGAAGGAAATGACAAGGATTAATGATAGGGCATCTTTGACCAAAAGAGGTGCATAAACAATTTGTTTTGAATTATTTATTTGAAAATGGAGAGGGACAAGTGACATAAATAATTTATTTCAAATTATTTATTTGGAGGAAATGAAAAAGGAGATTTAATTAAATTCATAAATTTAATTAAAGGAGGAGATAGAAATTAGACATTGATAATTAAATAATTAAATAATTAATTCAAAAGGGAGGAATGACACATAATTAAATAATTTCATCAATTATTTAATTATAGAAGAATAAAGGGTCAAATAATTATTATCTGACTATGGATGTAAGACAAATAATTAATTAAATAATTTATTTAATTATTGGAGAAAGGGATATTTAGTGATGCAATTAAATAATTTTAATTGATCAAGATAGAAATGAGAAGGTGAATCAATTAAATTATTAAAAATTATTTAAGTAATAGAGGAATATGATCGAACATAATTGAATAATTAAAATTATTCAATTATCAAAAGATGACGACCAGGAAAAATGATACTCACAGACTTCAGACATTTTTTAGTGTCTACGTTTTTCCCCTCTTTGACATAATGCAATTCATTGCATTGTGTCAAAGAAATTTAATTCTTAAATATGCCCCAGTGTAAAGAGAAAGGGGAAGGATAGATAGGAGGGTTGTGGTATGCCCCCTCGAGAGGACAGGTAGGTTCAAAGAATATGAATGTGCTCTCGAAATGGAAGATAAGACTAGAGGATGAAGGATAGAAGAAATGTTAGCATGAAGGAGATGGATGTTAGCGTGGAAAAGACAAGGGAGATGGGATGTTAGCGCGAAAAAGGGGAAATAAGATAGATAAGAAATGATAAGGGAACCAACTTTCATGCTTACATTTTTATATTTATCATCATTAGGCATCAAAAATGTCACAAATGGACCACAAACACCATGGTATGACATAAAACAAGGTGTGCAAGGTGACTATTTGGGAGAGACAAACAGTCAAAAAGACAAGGAATGCCCCAACTCATACTAGGGACTCAAATTTCTAGGTTTTTTGATTGGTTGATTAGGTTGACCAAGATGAACGAGTTGATTGATAGGTTGATAAGGATTGATAAAGTGATTTGATTGAAAACACCTAGCCTCAGAAAGGAAACATCCTAATCAAGGAAAGATTGATTGAACAAGATTGATAAGATTGATTGGTGTGACAAAGTTGATTGACAAAGATGAAAAATTGATTTGATCGATAGATTGAAAAAGATTGATTAACAAATTGACAAAAGCTGACAAATTGATTTGATCAATAGGTTGAAAAATATTGATTGTTTGTTTGACGAAGATTGATGAATATGAAAAAGTGATGTGACGATACCCAGGCGTAGGAAGGAAACAACCTATTTGAGGCAGAGGACACATCTGATAAAGTTGACCAAATGATAAGTGTTGATGAGGCACCTATCCGCAAGAAAGACATATCCTGCATAAGGTGAATGACCAAATTAACAAAGTCTAATCTCAGGAATGACACATCCTAATAAGAGACAAGAGATAAGACCGAATGAGACAAATGACATAATGCCCCATTCCAGCTGAATGACCAAGTTGATGGATGATAAGATAATTGATTGATGAAAGATTTCATTCGTTTGTTGTTTCGTGATTTTAGTTTAAATGATGATTGCTTTTAGACCAAGGACATGACCCAACTCGACAAACCCTAAAGGAATTGACCTAGGGGGCCTCTAGGGCTCATTGACAGATGGCCTTGCCTACATAGCAGTGTGCAGAGACCTCGTAGTTCGACAGGACTTGAATTTGTCTTATTCGACAAAATACTGAGTCATGATTTTATTTGGACAACCTAAAGGGATTGACCTAATGCCTCGGGGGCTCATTTAAGATGAGCCTTTCCTAAGTAGAAAATGCATAGAGGCAACATAGTTCAACCACTCTAACAAAATTGACTCAGACTCTGTTTTTTGGATTTTTGAAGCTTTTCAGATTTTTAGGATTTTATGGTTTTTTTGGATTTTTTGAAATGTTTTGATATTTTTGGATTTTTGAAATGTTTTGATTTTTTGGATTTTTTAAAAATGTTTTGATTTTTTTGGGATTTTTGAAATGTTGTGATTTTTTTGGATTTTTTCAAGATATTTTATGATTTTTGTGGTTTTTGAAGGTTTTAAAGGGCTGATACCATGCATTATTTCCCATGAAGGTGTAAGTCAAGGAATTTCCCCAGTCAGGTATATGACCAATTTACTATGTGAGAGGGGAAAGCTGCGAATGCGATGGTCAATATGAAAGTGAAGGATGCTAAATGTTGGTGGTTCTTAGACCATGGGAAGGATAGCGAAGCTTTATTATGAATGAATGCGACTTTATTATGGATGATAGCTATAAGGATCATGACAAATGCATGTGAAAGATACCCACAATCAACCAAAAAGGCATGCATAAGGATCCAAGGACAAACATGATCTTGCCCCTAGTCAAGTTGAAAACCAATTGATAGGTGATGATGATGATGAAAATGTTTTTTGATATGGGAAGGAACCATCCCGAAACAACATGAGGATTGGGAAAGACATATCCTGTGGATGATAATGTAGCTAAAGGATCAAGGTTTGCAGCAAGGTTGGGAATAAAGCCAATGAATGTTTTGGATGATGCGCTAGAGTGCATAGCAAGATTGTATGGATTAGGCTTTTTGAATTTGAAATGACTAACCTTAGGACTAGATGGGATTATGGAGGGAACTTGGATAAGTAGATTAGAATCCTTAAACCAATGACAAGGGAAACCAAGTCCAACAATAGGTATGAAAGGATAATGGATTGATTTTGGAAAAGGATAGGAGATATGAGGATTATTGGATGGAAGAATTAGGATATGATCTCCAAGGACTATTTTGCATAGGAATAATTTGTTTTCTCTAAGATATGGGTTTGGATAAATTTTATGAAGGAAATGACATGATATTTCATGAATAGTGTATGACCAAAGGATAGACATGTCAAGAATTTTCCCAAAGCATGATTTATGTTTGTGCCTCATTTCTTATCAAGATCAATAAGTGGGAAAATGGATGGAAATGATATGGATTGGATAGATAGATGGAAATGTTATGAGAAAGGCATGGGAGATGAGACAACTTGCCCCCAAGTGTAATGGTCCACATAGATAATTGCTCTTACGCATGACGCTTGTTTTCCAAGTTTTCATCATGGTACTTATCCAAAGCGCCATAAAAATGGTTTTCACTATTGGATGAATTTTTTTTCTTTACCTTTTTTTATGATGTCACACAAGACGCTTGTTTGCTAGGTTTCATCAAGGTGACAATTTTTTTGATTTTTTATATCGACTTGATGTTTTGTATGATCGTTGACTATTTTGAATCCTTTGATGGTGTTGATGTAGATAATGGTGTCATGATATGCCAATAGTGAAATTTATGGTGTAGTCTTGTTCGGATCATAGTGCTTGCATATAAATAATCGATGCCATTGTGATCCTTGTTGATACCAGAGTTGGCCTTATCAGAATACGCACATCACAATAGAGTTCCATGGGAGTCCTTATGATAAAGAGTTGCTGCCAAGATGTGATGGATTCGTGAGGTATGATTTTTGGAATGATGGATGATGGTAGCCATGGAAGGATTATTTGGATGTTTGGATGTAGCAAATTTTTATTTTCCAAACTTGGGATAATGGGTGATGGAGTTTGGAATTTGGATTGGGATAGCATTTGGAACCAACACCTTTATATGCCCTGCTTGATGACCATTTAGAAGGAGGTGGAAATTTATTATATGTGGGAGTCCTCTTTTCTTGTGGCTCCATATTTTGATTGAATTTTTGATCTGGAATATTTTCTTTGCTTGATCCATTTTAACTTCATTTTTCCACTTGGCTTTTTGTTTGATTCAATGGATTTTGAAATTTGGATTTGCAATAATTTTCTTTTTGTTGGTTCCAAATAGAAGGTTTATTCATGTTGGAATGACGGTTTATGGTGTGGATGGAAGGAGTGTTGGCAGCAACCTTATGAAAAGGACTACTCATGGCCCCTATTTTGATGTTTGTATTGGATAAAGTTATCCCCAATATCGTTGAGGTATCACTAACATCATTTGATTTTATGATTGGGATATAACCAAGACCTTGATGTCTAGGATTTTCATGAAACTGTAGTAGTTCTAGAATGACTTGCTCATGTATGCCTAGTCCTCTTCCTTGATACTACATGCTCTGAAATATTCTATTTATGATGGGGTATTTTTTACTTTGAAAGAAAGATGCGAACCCATCATTATTTAGCTAGAAACCATTACTCAAAATTTTTTGATCTGCAAGAAAGCCCGCTTTGACAAAGGTAGATGCTCCTAGTTGATAGGATGTTTTGGTGTTAACATTCATCATGATTTTTTCTTCTTGATCATTTGGGATATCAATTTGACCTATGGTAGATTTTGTATCTTCTTCTTTGACTTGATCCATAGTATTCTCTTTGTGTTCTCCTTTGACTTGATCAATAGTAGTTGCTTTATGCTCTTCTTTGATGTTATCCATATCATTCATTTGATTACCTATGTGTCTAAAGGAGGCAAGAGTCTCATTTTGGGAAATGGAGGTGTTTTGTGTTTGGATGGGAACATCTTCAAATGTTTGGTCATGAATGGCATAAAGGTCGACGAGAGGATCATTTTGGACTTCATGTTCAAGGGTAGGATCTTGGTCAAAAATAGGTGTGTTTTGGATGACATGATTGAGAACAAAATCTTGATCAAGGATAGGTGTATTTTGGATGCCATGATTAGCTAGAAGGATTTCTTGGATGGACTTAAGGATGGGGTCATGAGATGGACTACTTCGATCTTGATATGAAGGTGAAGATATGATGTCATGCTTTGGACATTCTTTTTGACATGTATCCTCAAGTTTAGGCAATGAAATTTGATTTTGCACAAGGATATGATTTTCTTTGATAGACCTAGGATTTTGACATGGAAATAATGGAGCTTCAATAGCAAGATATTTTTTAGTATTGGTAGGAAATGGAGGACATGATGGTGGAAAATGGTTGGATGGTGTACGATCAACACCGTGATTGGATTTCTTAACTTTGTTTTCATTTAGGAGTTGAACAAGCTTCTTTGCTAGTTGTCCTTGGAGAGCATTAATTAATGTACTTTTATTGAATGGTATTGTAGTTTGGGATGGAGTGGATGGCAATGAGTTAGTGGATGATGGATTAGGATAAGATGTGGAGGATTGGAATGAACTAGTGGACGATGGATTATGATACGATGTGGAGGATTGGAATGGACTAGTGGAAGGTTGGTTTCCCTTGTCAAGGTTAGGATAAGGATGATTAATGGAATTTTTTTGGGGATTAATGGTATGGATTGTGTCAAGTGACTCTTGATAGTGAGGGTAGATGGATGAAGGAATGGAGCTTATGGACTGGTGGTAAGAAGGGTATGTGAGTGGTTGGTATTGGCAACAGAGGATTGATTGGTATTCAGCTTGACTAGAAAGAAGATCAAGGTAAAGTGAAGATATGGTCATGAACTTGGAGTAGGATGGATAAGGAAAACTTAGTGAGGACCTTACAAAACTTGTGACATTTGGATGACAATGCAAGGTGTCAATGCAAAATTGATATGAAACTATGCTATTTTTTTTGATTTTCAAGGATATAAAGATGCAAAGTGCCAATGTACCTAAGACCAAGATTAAGAAATGGTGGAATGATAATGACCCTATGACCAAAGGATATGATATGCAAGGATGATGATGACCAAAGGATATGTTTTTATTTTTTATTTTTGGGATAATATAGGGATGTGGAGTGATAAATCAAGGGTAATAATGACCTTATGATCAAAGGATATGGCATGCAAATGAAGCTAAATACTAAATGATGCAAGATGGTATGGAACTAAGCTATGTTTTTGTGATTTTTTTTGGATTATAAGGATATGAGGATACAAGGTGATCATGCAAGGATAATGATGACATTGAGACCAAAGGATGAAGCTAAATGAAACTAATGGATGCAAAGGATATCAAAGGTGGAATAATTAATGATGAAGGATAATGATAAGGAGACCAAATGATGCTAAATTAATGATCAAGGGTAGTGATGCAACTAAGGCTAAGGTGAAATGAAACTAAGTTTTTGTGTTTTTGAGATATAAGGATGCAAAGTGAAAGTGCAATTTAAGTCCAAGACTAAGGACTGATAGAATGATAATGAAGCTATGGTCAAAGGGTATGATATGAATGATAATACTAAGGATATGAATTATAAAATTTGAGACAAAGGATGACAACCAAGCTAATGTAGGTTCAAGATAACAAACCCAAATATCATTGACCTTTATGATAATCAAGAGGATAAATTTGACAAGGTGATTCTAAACTAGGACACAAGTTTGAGACCCAAAATTTTGACCAAGATGATAATGACAAGGATTGATAGATAAAAAGATAAATGTCAATGAAAAATTGAATAAGTAACCATGGATTGTCCAAAGGCTTGATAATCTTCTTATGTCTGAAATTTGAAAGGTATGTGCAACCTAAGGTTTAAGATAAATTATGCAAGGAAAAGGTGACCTAAGGTGCAATCTAAAATGTAATGCAATCCTAAATGAGGATGATGGAATGGATTGGTAAAGGTTTGCAAGTCTCTGGTTTGGAAATCAAGATCATAGTCACGATGAGTTGGATCAATTTTGGATAATGAGTTTTGAAACTTTGGTGATCAATCTGTTGTGGCTCTATTCTAGGTAGTTGTGGTTCATAGAATGTTGATTTTACAATTTTGATATTTTGACTTGATTTTTGAATGGATTTTGACTGATTTTGATGAATTTTGATTGATAAACACATAATACAGTCACAAGCACTTATTTTTGGTATGATTTTGGATGTGAAAAAGTTTGATTTCAAGATAGCAAGCATGAATCCTATGGTTGGAAAGGAAAATATTCGCTGAGTTCCCACTTGGATTAACCAGTCGCGCTTATTCTTAGTGGATGACTTAGAATCTTGACCACATTGGCTCTCCTCCATGACACTCACTTCTCTAGGTCAACCAAGCTTCGAGTTCTCATGAATCTCCCATGATGAACTCTTCATCTCTACTAAGAACCATGAGTATGTGGGATGGCTTCAGAGGTCCAACCTCTTGCACCAACAAATAGAAGGATTTTGGCTGCTACAAATAAGAGGTGTCTAGTAAGGGAATCCAGTTCAGGGGGTACTATGATAAACTCCCTTAGGAGGTATCCCTAACCTTAGAACAAGGGGTTACATATCATAAAGATACTAGGGGAGAGCTATCATGTACCACGTCCCATTGATTTCAAACTTTTCTTGCAATCACAAATTTCTATAGTGGTTCATAAGGACTTGGCTTTAGCCCATTATTGCTTAGGGTTGTCCCTTGGGGTGAATAATTTTTTCTACCAAGGCAAGCCCTTCTAAGAGATTAACATAGAAAAAGATGGATTTGGCTTTCTGATCACCAAGTTTGCACAAGGTGAGAGCATAATACCCACCATATTTCAACCATGGAAAACAATGATTTATTGACCCTTGGTTAAATCTATGTGAAAAAAAGACAGTTGTTCTTTTTAAGCACCAATTGAAGTGTTTTCTACACTAAAAGACATCCGGTTGATTTTAAACCTTTCTTATTATTTAAAAAACACTTTGTAAATTTTAAATCGATGACATGAAATGCAAGTTTATTTTAACACCCATGAGTGAAAAATGCAGATTGTTTTTCTTTTTAAACATTATAAATGTGGAAGATGCAATTTGTTGTTCATTTTAAACCCATGAATGGAAAATGCAATTTGTTGTTCACTTTAAGCCCACGAGTGAAATATGCAATTTGTTGTAAATTTTAAGACCAAATGAGTAACATATGCAAATTATGGTTCATTTTATCATCATGAGTGTAAATGCAATTTGTTGCAAATTTTAAAACTAATGAATGAAATGCAATTTTACTTTTAGCTCTTCAAAAAGTGTGTTGAAAAACACAAAAAATATTTCTTATCCAAAACAAGCCAAAAAATCCTGCAAAAACCACAAGTTAGATCTTCTTGATGAAAGCCACATGCTGAAAACAAAATAACAGTAAACCAAAAAAAAACTTGAATGAAAACAACAAACTAAAATAGTGATAACTTTCTCAAAACTTAATGAAATTTTAAACCATTTGAATCTATGGAAATTTGAAACTCAAACCTTAAAAACCTAGAAAGTATTTTGCCAAGATTCTACATGAAAAAATTGTTATAGGCAAAAGAAAACATGGGTTTTAACAACTAAATTTAAAAACCAACAAATACTAAAACGACCATAACTTTCTCAAATCTTAACAAAACTTTAAACTGTTTGAAGTTACGAAAAGCTAAGAGCGAGGCCTAAAAATATCAGATAATAATTTTTAAAGATTTTATGCACCCATTTTTATATGATTAAAAGAAGATGACAAGATTTTGTGCGAATTCTTGGTTGTAACCTGCAAAACAACAAAAATAAACAAGAAAACAAATAGATTTCTCTACAAAATTATAAGATTCATGCCGGGTTCATCGATGTAAGATGGGGTTAGAGAATTCCTAGCCTACAATAAGTGATAGCTAATACCTCTAGACCATTAACCACACCTAAACAAGAGAAAATAATGAAATCATGATAAAATAATAACATTAAATCATAGTACTCCCCATGCTTGAATCTTGAATCACTTCCCTTGCTCTCCTATTTCTCCTTTTAAAATATTTTCTCTCAGATTTGTTGTTTCACATGTACAAATACCTACAAAATAGTAAGTGGAAAGTTGGAGACTGTTACTGTTAAATCAAAAATAGAGGAGAAAGGTTGCTTTTATAGACAACCTTTCGAATGGATGACTAAGATTAATCCTCTAGAAGGATTCCAAGATCAGTGGATGAGAATGAATTAGACAGAGGTTAAGAAATGGATGGTTGAGATCAAGATTTTTAGAAAGATGCCAAGATCAACGGTTGAAAATTGATGCAACCAGAATATGCCATGCATGGAAAAGATATGATGTCGATGACTATGACACCTGATGACTATGACAGCAATGAAGGCACTGACAGGGATGACTATGACATAAATAAAGGCCATGAATAGGGAATCTTTGACCAAAAGAGGTGCATAAATAGTTATTTTAAATTATTTATTCGAAAATGAAGGAGATTGACAAATGAAAGATAAATAATTTATCTGGAGAAAATGAAAAATGAGCATTTAATTAAATTAATCAATTTAATTAAATGGGGAGATGAAAATGGAACATTAAATAATTAAGTGAGATTAATTATTTAATAGGGGAAAATGGCAAGGGATAGTTAAATAATTTTGATAATTATTTAACTATAGAAGAATTAAAAGACCATGAATAGATAAATAATTAGTGGTAATCATTTATCTATAAACAAAAGGTGATAGATAAATAATTAAATAAATAATAATTCATTTAATTATTGAAGAAGAGGGGGGATTAGTGACACAATTAATTTATTTAATTGATCGGGATAGAATAGAGATTAGAAGGAGAATTAATTAAATAATTAAAATTATTTAATTAATGGAGGAATATGATAAAAAATAATCAAATAATTAAAATTAGTTAATTATTCAAAGACGAAGACCAAGAAAAATGACCCTCGTAGACTTAGGACATTTTTTTAGTGTCTACAAAAAGCCATCCTCAACATGGAACCACTGCAAACACTAAAGTAGATGAGAGGATTACAAGGAAGATTATAGTCTATCAGAAGGTTCATAGTGCAACTATCATATAAAATCTACCCCTTTTCAAATCTTCTCCATAAAGGAATAACTTACAAATGGGATGAGAAATGTGATAATTCTTTCTAGCAGATCAAGGAATACTTATTGACACCTCTAGTGTTAATACCACTAATACCAAAAAAACCACTGATCTTATATATCTCAGCAACATCAGCAACATTAGGCACTCTTCTAGCACAACATGATGAAGACAAAAAGGAAATATTTATCTATTACATCAGTAGGACATTGGTGGGCTATGAAATGAATTATTCACCCATTGAGAAAGTATGCTTGGAAGTAGTTTTTTCTTCACAAAAATTCAAACACTACATGTTGTCACATCAAATCAAACTTATTGCAAAGATCAACCCACTGAAATACTTGTTATCCAAAGCAACTCTCATTGGGCGAATGGCCAAATGGGTAATGATCTTAACTGAATTTGACTTAGAGTATGTTGAGCACAAGGCAATCAAAGGAAGAGTAATCACAACCCAACTAGCAGATGCACCTATCTATGTCAAAAGCCCTTTGATAGTTGAGTTCCCTGACGAATCAGTGTTCCTTATCAATCTCACAGATTAGTGGAAGATATAATTTGATGGATCTTTCACCCAACATGGATTAGGAGTGGGTATTGTTTTCATCACCCCTCAAGGTGATTGCATTCCAAAGTCATATAGGCTATCATTCCCATGTACTAACAACATTGCTAAGTATGAAGCCCTAATCACGGGTCTAAGGATGGTAGTTTAGTGGCAGATACAAAAGATGAAAGTCTACGGGGACTCACAATTGGTTATCAACCAAGTCAATGACGACTATCAAACTAAGGATGGCAAGATTACTCCTTACAAGAAGATGGTAGAGAATATGAAGGACCTTTTCATAGACATAACTTTTGAGAAGGTTCCTCACATGAACAATTGAACAACAAACACTATGGCACAGTCAAATCATTGTTAGACATGTCAAACAACGTCCTTCAATGTGAATTCTTGGTAGAACAACTTCTCGTACCAACTTTCAAAATCCTTGAATCTAAATTCTCATTTTTCATTGTTGGTCCTGGATCCCCATGGTATTATGACATATTTATCTACCTTAATAGAGGAATCCTCCCATCTGATATCACCTCAAACCTTAAAAAGAGCTTTGTCAAAAAGGCATCATGATTCGTGATCCTAGGTGATACCCTTTACTGTCGAAGCATCGAAGGGACATTACTACGATGTCTTAACCAAGAGGAAGCCTTGAATATTTTAACAGAAGTACACGATAGCATATGTGGTTCCCATTCTAGTAATATGAATTTAGCTAAGAAACTGTTGATGATGGGGTACTACTGGCCAACTATGGAAATAGAAGTTCATCAGTATGTGCATAAATGTGTTAAGTGTCAACAACATGGAGATTTGATTCATGCTCTAGATCAAAAATTGCAACCAATGATTACACCCTAACCTTTTTCATAGTGGGGACTTGACCTCATAGGCAAAATCACTCCGACCTCATCTAATGACCGCAAATTTATCATAACAACCACTGAGTACTTTACCAAGTGGGTTGAAGCCATCCCTATGACCTACATAATGGGGAAGAAAATTGCCAAATTTATCCTTAATTACCTAATCTATCATTATGGTGTTCCATAAACTATTATCTCAAACAATGAAACACCCTTCAAAAACAAGGATGTGAAAGAGCTATGTCAAAAATTCAACATCCAACATCGATTCTCTACCCCGTATTATCCCCAGGGCAATAGTCAAGCTGAGGCTACATATAGGACCATCCTAAAGAAAATGGTCAATGAAGTTGGTTGTGATTGGCATTTGTAGTTAAATCCCACTGTTTGGGCATATGGAACCAGTATCTGCACATAATATGTGCAAATCCTTTCTCCTTGGTCTATGGATCAAAAAGCATTTTGCCTATTGAGGTTGAGCTCCCATCATTGCGAGTGTCACTACATAACCTGATCACCGATGAAGAATACAAAGTATCTCGTCTGAATGAGCTATAATTCCTAGATGAGTGTCATATTAACACCCTTAATCACTTGCAAGTATATTAAAATTGGCTGAAACAAAGATATAACAAGAAGATCAAATGTTAGTCTTTCCAGGGAGGGGATCTCGTCCTAAAATAGAATCAAAAGAATCTACCAGATCATGAAATTAAAGGAAAGTTTGAGCCTAACTGATTGGGTCCCTATGTTGTGACAAAGCTATAGATTAGGGGCATATCAATTGTCAACTCTTGAAGGTGAACCCTTGCAGGAGCCATTTACAACTTGCATCTCAAAAAGTTTTATGTCTAGTCTTAAAGGGTGTAAAATTTGAAAATACAAAAAAAATAAAAAAATGATCAAAATCCAAAAATATTTAAAGGATTGAAAATAGTAAAAAAAATCATCCTTTAGTGAAAACCACTTTGGTGGCACTTTGGGCAAGTACCTTGGTGAAAACCTAAAAAACAAGCACCTTGCGTAAATAAAGCACCTCCATCTGTTCTTTGTCTCTTTATTGTATCATTCTTTGCCTCACCCTCCATCCATGACCTCCTCATTTATTCCCTCACCCATCTATGTCCTTATCATAGCTTGATATTGTGAAGTATCATATCCCCTTTAGTACTACTTGGCATATTCTTAAGGTTAGCTTGTCCTACCTATATCGAGGTAGTCCATCATATCACACTCATGACAATTCATTATCAATCATATTAGGTTCTTGTATATCTTAAGATCATTAGAAATCTTATCAAAAATCCAAAAAAAATTCATAAAACATTTGCAAACTCCTGTATAGCTAAAATCCAAAAATATTCAAAAAATTGTAAAGGCAAAATCCAAAACATCCAAAACACATAAAAATCCCTAAAAAGGTTGAACATCAAAAATCCAAATATAGTACCTTGTTGAACTATGGGTATTTGAGCTTGAACATAGGCAAGACCATCATTGATGTGCCCCTGAGACACCCTAGGTCAGTCCTTTAGGAGTCAGTCATAAGAAACTGACATTCCATCAACTATTCATTTTCATCATCAATAAGTCAAGTCAGATGAACTACATGGTCTCTGCATGTATAACACAGGAAAGGATAATCTTTGATCAGCCCCAGAGACCCCTAGGATAGGTCTTTTAGGTTAGGTTCTTGGTTATAAATCTAGAAAAATCCCTAAACATTCAAATATTTAGAAAATCCCAAAACATTAGAAAACATTCAAAAGACCTAAACATTCAAAATACGAGAAAAACCCAAAACATTGGAAAAATAAAAAAACCTTAAAACAACCTCAAATAATTAAAAAACCAAAACAACCTCATAAACATTTTCAAAAATACCAAAAACATTGAAATATTCCACAAAACCCAAAGCCATCCATCCCATTTCACTTTAACATATAATAAACCTTCATCCATAATAAATAAATCGTCACCTTCAACCTTTGGCAAAACAAGTAGAAAACAAGTGTCGCAAGTCATAAAGTGAGAACCTAAGTGTCAAAATCTAAAGTCTAGATCATAGGTAAATGTGTCAGTGAAGTTTTTATTAACGACTTATCATAAAGCTCATCATCATTCTAACATCAAACAACCCTCTGATCAAAATTTCCTAGGATGTATCCTTCTTGCGATGAACATTAGCATTATAAATCATCTTAGCTAAATTTGAACCTGACAAGAGATATAGATAACATTGACTATTTTTCTTTGATATTTCATTCTGATTTATCTTAATGACACATTCTGAGGACCTCTTGAGGGTTTCTATCAAAACAATTTAGAGAGAAAGGAATGGGGCATTGATCATTATCTTTCGTTTACTATGTCTATGAATACTCTTGTAAAATAATCTTGGAACATACTTTCTTAGTTGTGTGTAGAAAAGTTTTTTGGAGTACATTGTTGACTATTGTGTATGTTTTGGTCCGATATATTCTAAGCTTCCAACTTACATTCCAACGAGGTTTCCATATGTCAAGATGTGACCAAGAACTATCCTATCTATTTGCAGAGTCAAAGTCCATTAGACTAGATACAATATCAACCTGGTTATCAATACCTTGATGCATCATGTCTATGTGTGTTATAAATAGTGGTTTATAATTTTTGGCCAAACTAGACACTTAAATTAATATTTTTAACTACATCTTCACATTCGGGCACCTATAGCGGCTAAACCATGAGGAATTTGAAGATGATGAAAACTAGAGTCTTGTCACATTTTGTCTGTAGATTCTAAAAATATTTTTTTCAAAATTTTTGGAATTAGATTGCACTTCTTTTTCCATCTCCCACAAAAATTGGTTTTTTTCATAAAACAACATTTTTAAGGAGTGACGCTCACCGTATACAACATAAATTTTTTTGTATGAAGGATAAAATTCTAATTTTTTTGAATTTAGATTTGTAACTGTGATATCTAGAACTTTCATTTGCTTTTATAGTGTTTTATTGAATATTTTTTCCTTAATCAAGTTTTGAAGTCAAACCAATTACAACTCACACGTAGGTGGACCGTATACAACATAACTTTTTTTGTATGTATCGAAATTCAATTTTTTATTTTTTTAATGGATCAAGGACATCAATACCCAACTCGAACATATTTTTAAAAAATTTATTTTGATAATTTTCTATTTTTCCACATGTGCATAACAAAGAGTTTGATTTTCGGTGAAAAACCTATGTTTAATAAAACTAAAAAAACAAATACATAATAAAACCAAAAGATATTAAAATTATATTCATTGGATAGCTCATTCTGAGGAATACCATCTTCCATTTGGGTCTGTGAAGTCTCCTCCATTTTCATCCTCAACCTGAGCTTTGAAGGGCAAAAATCTGGAGTCTTTTTGTGTCAGAGGGTGGGAAGGTGGGAAAAGGGGGGTTCGCTCGAACCAGGGTTTGAGCGAATCTCCTTTCCATAATGGGAAATGTGGGTTCCACATGCAAAGGGGTTCGCTTGAACCTTGGTTTGAGCGAACCCCTCAAAACAATTTTTTTTTGCATGGGTGAGGTTTTTGGAAGTTTTCCTTCCTCACTCGAATTGTAAACCAATTTTGTGGGTTCACCCATCAAATAATAAGGAACGATGGAAAATCCCAATCCCAAGATTTGAGAAAATCATCATCATCATGCATCTCTAATAAAGTCTTGATGGATCATAGAATTGTTGGATCTTTTGAAGCAATCATCAAATCAATGGTCAAATCATTCATTTTGTTTCTTCTATTTTCTCTCCATGGTAACCTGGTATCATGAGAGTCAACAAAAATATCATCCATGCATCCATCTTGCATCCAAAAATCACCAGCATGCATACATCTCATAATCATAGCATATCATACATCCTGCATCACCATTATCATTTAAGTTGCGATGAATAATATAAATTTGTTATTCTAAGCATCTTAAATCATTGCATATATATCATAAACATACATCAAATTATCATATCATAAGCATAAACTGTTAGAGTAATATTTTTATTACGCTTAATTAATTACATCATACTGGTTAATTAATTAAGTCACTTATTCCTCTAGTTGCTTAAGCTAAACTTAGGCACATTAATAATTGATTAATTATTAAGTGTGCACACTAGGGTTTCATTTAGGGTTTCCCTTTTAGGGTTTCTTGATCTCCTTCATAAGGATTGATCTCTTTGTAATAACCGAGATTCTATAATGCATTTTACACTTTGAGGTTTGCAGAACATCTTCTTGGTTTTGCATGTCTTTTGCATGTGATAGGTATCCATTTGCATGCAGGTGATCTTGGATTCTAACATGGTATCAGAGCTCCAGACCTGCCGCTGCCTGTTCGTGATCTGAAGATATGGCTTCTCAGTGAGTTTCAAGTGCAAGGGTTTCCACAGGCATCGTTTTTTGCAAGATCTGGGGGTAGCCGAATTTTCGGGACACTATGGGCTCAAACGGACATCGCCATCGCGTTCGTAGCGCCCCAAAACCCTAGAAATGCCTGTCAAATCATCCATTTTCGAGCAGTTGGTTTCTGAGGCAAAATTTTTTTGCTAGGGAAGCCGTACGGCCTCCCCAGCACGCTTCACGAGGCACGCAAATCGAAAAAAAAATCAAAAAACGCCGATCTCGGGTTCTGTGCCGGCGCCTCCAGTTTAAACCGCTCCCGCCACCGGCCGGCCACCGGCCCACCACCGCCGCCGGTGGCTCCCCCATCCGGCCGCCGACCATGCTCAGCCCCTGAGGGCTCCCTATCCACTGCGCTCGGTCGCATGGAGAACCAGGGGCTCCGCCCAACCCCCATTTCTGCGCCCACGGTCACATGGGTGACCAGGGGCCAAAATTTTTTTTGCAGGAGGGCCGATTTTTTGCGACGACGGTCTGCAGGCCGTCAAATTTATGCCCGTGAACCGCTGACGTCAGCATGATGTCAGCGTCTGTACGGCCCCTCCTTGCCCCTCCTAACCCTAGTTTTCTCTAAAGAAGCAGTTTTTTTCTTTTTTGCATAACTTGGGCATACGGTATCGAAATTGGGCAAACGAGATATCGCCGGAAAGCTGGTTCCAAGCACTTTCATTTGGTGCAGTTTATTTTTCAGTATTTTCCTGTTTTACTGCATTTATTGCTGGTTGAAGTCAGATGTACTTTTTATGCTTCCGAGCTCATAACTTTTTGCCACGATCTCCGATTTTCGCTATCTTTGCGGCGTTGGAATGGTATTGAGGAGCTCTATGTTGCTGTCCATGCACTTTTTTCTGTATCTGTCCCAGGTTTTTCATTATTCCAGATTTGGCCCGATGGGTGTTTTGGAGATTACTTGGATATTTTGACAGTTGGGAGAGTGCTTCTTGCATCTTTGCACTTCATTTTCAGTGATACATCATTTAATAATCGACTGCTGCTTCATAGATTCCAAAGTTGTTCCCGTTTGGAGTTTTCGAGTGTTCCGTGGCATCGGGTCTGCTGTTGCATCATTATGATTCCGATATGGTTTCTTGTAGACAGAAGTATCTTTCCTTGCTTGCCAGATTGCGGTTCCAGTGTTACTCTACAGTGTTCTTCCAGTGCTTCTTTGCAGCATGTCATATCATTGTAGGGGGGTTTTGTCCCACTGGGTTTTCCTCCTCTACCTCTTTCTTGCATTTGTAAATGGGTACCTGATCAGGCCTAGTTGCCGGGACCCATCTTTTCTTGCATGCATCTTATTCTAGTGTTTTAGCTTCTTCCTAAGTTCATCTTAAGGGGGGGTGTTAGAGTAATATTTTTATTACGCTTAATTAATTACATCATACTGGTTAATTAATTAAGTCACTTATTCCTCTAGTTGCTTAAGCTAAACTTAGGCACATTAATAATTGATTAATTATTAAGTGTGCACACTAGGGTTTCATTTAGGGTTTCCCTTTTAGGGTTTCTTGATCTCCTTCATAAGGATTGATCTCTTTGTAATAACTGAGATTCTCATAATGCATTTTACACTTTGAGGTTTGCAGAATATCTTCTTGGTTTTGCATGTCTTTTGCATGTGACAGGTATCCATTTGCATGCAGGTGATCTTGGATTCTAACATAAACATCTTCATTATCCATCCATATGCATACATCTCATAATCATAAAATTGTATAGCAAATACAAAAAAAGAAATGCATCCATAACATTTGCATACATAATCATAACATAACATTTGCATATCATACCATCCATCCCATAACATGCCATGAAAAGACACTAAAAAGTAATATAATATTGCATCCATTCCATTTCATACCATCGCATATCATCTCATCTCATATCGCATAGGCATAAATAAAGTGCATCCATACAATCATAAGCATGAAATAAGATGAACACATCATATTGAATCCGTATCTGTATCATATATATATCAAAACATGAATTTGATGGTACAATATCTAAATCAGTGTATGTATATCGATAAAAAATACAATATCCATGAGGCTATCAAAAAATGAGCCCTTGAATGTATATCTATATAAAAGAATAAGACAACAAATCAAAAAGTGTCTATACACTCGAGCTAGACCTGATGGTTGCTCCCCTATCTAGCTTGTCTCTTAGGCTGATCCTCTGCTCTGCCATGTGCCTCTATCCTCTAGGAATAATTAGGCTGTCTGAGTGCTACAAGGATATCTTTGTGTTAGTGCATCCTGTAGTAGGCTGCCTCAGTCACAACCTCTCTATATAATCTCACAGAGACTATCCGCCCCTGAGATGCAACTATCATCGTCTCGAGCTGTTGATGTTGCCCAACCTCCTGTCCTAACTGCACCTCAACATTCTGTCTGAGCTGCCGCTTATGGTACCAATTTTCCATGACATCCTGTACCTACTGTGGTGTTTGATCTCTCTTAGTAGTAATAGCCAAAATTTGTTGTCGGGCCTGATCCTGCTCACCTGTAATGATTTGAACCTATTGTTGTAGTTGCTAAATTTGCAAATCTTGAGGATCCAGTGGTGGTGGCTGCACTAGTTGCTATTGAATAGGAGGTTGTTGTAGAGGCTATTGATCCACTGGTGGAAAAATCAGCTCATCCTGGTCATCCTGTCCCCTACCTCTGCCTACTCCCCTCCCTCTATGTCTCCATCATGGAGGAGCACCCATTGGACCTTTCAACATGTGAGGGGGTATAAACCATACATCATATGCAGGTGTCATCTAAGCATCCACTTGTACTTGATCATAAGCCCAAGGCTGAGCAACCAACTGTGAAAGCCCTCAACCACCTCAGGAACTGGGATCATAGGTTCCCATGTGGGTACCTCTCGAGCTGATCTGGAAAAAATGGCCCTGTATGCATCGTCTGGCCTATCCTGCTGCTCACCAAAATTTCATGCATTATCTAGCATATACCTCTCTATAATCATGTTCTCTTGACCTTGCATATACTAGGTATATCTGGCAAAGAACAACTGTTGCACATCATCATATCATGCAAGCATTTGAAGCCAGGGTCGCCATCTAAATACTGTCATATCATCGAGCACCCTATGCTAGTATGGAATCCCAAGCTACCTAATATGCTATAAAGTAATGGAACCTCTATATCACCAAACCATGGGATCATCTGGCTCTACATATACCATTTGAATGATTGGCCAAAGCACCACAATGTGCTCCCAAGCCCAAATGTGTAGTAGAGTAACTCTTGTCTCAATCACTCTACCATCACAATAGACAAAGTCGTGCATATCATGATACAATGAGGCCAAAATCACTGACCCCCATGCAAATAGTGTCCTCTTATAGAGCATCTAATGCCATGCCAAGCCCCATCTTGGGCTGAATCCTCTACTTCGTTGGTCTAGAGTGACTAAACTAGAAATGATGGCTACAACTATCAATCTAAAATTGGGCACTCGACCTCTATACATCTCAAGGTCGATCTGTGAAGTGACTAGAACGATGTCCTCAATATCCATCACCTCATGGCATGCATTGTAATCGGCATTGACATCATATATCACGCGCTTGCCATGTATTGGCAAACAAAAAATCCACCATACATCCTCTAATGTCACTGTCGCCTCATGTGTAGGAAGGTGGAACGACGAAGTCTCACTATGCCATCACTCACACAACGCATCCATCATAGCTAGATGTGTCCAGATGATGAGCATGTATGTAATGTACCATAGGCCAATCTCCCCCAAGTGCTCCTATCGCAACTCAGATAAATCACCAAGTCTCTCCAAAACTGTGGGCCGGTGCTTGCGAGACATCAAGGGTGGAATGACCTCCTACACCCACGAAGCGTACGACATCAAAATTGGAAAAAAATTGACTCAATTTAGAATTTTCAGCTCTAAAATGATAATCACGCCACTATTAATCACGCCACTATTTATGATAGTGTCAATATATTTCAAATTCCAAATTGTGGCACCCAAAGGTATTTAAATTGCAAATTTCAAATCACATCACCAAAAACATATGCATTGTGATTTAAACTTTGGAAACCCTAACCCTAATTTGCAAATCGAGAAGTGCATCGCTACACACAAATGCATCATAATTTAAAATTGGAAACCCTAATTCTAAATTGTGAACTATGTTGCAATATACATATGCATCACTAAAATTCAATTTAGCATCACTGGTTATCAAATGGGCATCGCTATATAGCGATGCCGCCAAAGTTTAAATTTAAAAACGCAATAAATGCATCAAACATTCAAATTTCAAAATCAAGTTTTAGATTACACACTAGTGGTCCTGCACTTGGAAGCCTCTGGTACTCTCGAATTCGATAAAAAATGTGTTGTGGGAGCACACATCATGCCATCTCGTCAGAGGGTCAAAGCTCAAAAAATCAAGAATCTCTAAGGTGTGAATGCACAAATGAATTGAAAGTGACCCTTCTTAGCTTATTTATGCATCAAAATTAGGTTTTTTTCCCTAGTTTAACCATCAAGCTAGATTTTATCATTTTCACCAATTTTACCAATTTGAATCTTATTTTGCATCATTTTTTATGTTTTTGGGATGATTCTTGCATCCTGGAGCCTTTCTAGACACTTGGGGTAGCTTTTCATCTTTATCGAGAAATCAACCCAAAATTCAAGATTTTTGCCCAATTTCTTGAGGGGCCAGCTTAATACTTCTACTGGGGCATCTAAAAAAATCAAATTTTTTTTATTTTTTTATTTGGGCAACAATTTTTAATCTGAAGAGCATCAGACTTTGAACCGAAGCAGTAGGTAACTCGCTTCAAAGAGGGGCAAAATGTAGACATTAAAAAATGTCTTGAATGATATTATGCACTCAAATAAGGTATATTAACATCATTTCCTCTTGAAACCCATCCTCTTTTCGCTTAATTGATTAAATTAGCCTATCTATTTGATTAATTATGTAATTCGCATCTATTAACCTAATTCATCAAATCAGGTTAATTCACCCCTTTCATGCTAACATTTCGTCTCATTAAATTAAATAAATAAAAGTATTTAATTTAATTCCCTAAGTCTTCTTATTTAATTAAATAACCCTAAGCTATTTAATTAAATGTTATTTCGCCTTTCCCCCCATTCATTAAATCATTTAATTTAATGAATATTCCCTCCCCTTTTGCACAATTAAACATTGTTTTAATTAGGAAAGTATCCTTTTTTCTCACCCATGAATATTCCAAAGTGTAGATAGGGGAAAAATTTGAAATCTGAGATCTTATTAGATTAAGATTAAGATTTCACCATCCTCAATGTAGTTACCTGTAAAACATACTCATGCAAGATAAATAATCTAATCTAAACAAACATGCATGTCACCAGGGATTCACTCCATTGTTCTTCTCAGGTTCGCATAAGAATGCAAGCTTCGAAGGATTTGACTATTGAAGGAATGTTGATTGCTCAATGTTGCAGTATGATGATATGATGAGGATGACAAAAGAAGAATGTATGATGATGAAAATATTGCAGAATGAATTTGACAGAGTAATGGTACTGGAAGAAGTCGATCCAAAATGGCTTGTGAGAGGCCGTATTTATAGAGTTTCGACATGGATGAAGAAGAAGATTTGATTTGATTTGATTTTTGACAAAAGAGGAAATACAACCTCAGATGAGATAAGATTCTAATAAAATAGAAAGATATTGATTTTTCGTTTTAAAGGAAATAAATCCTAAAAAAGATGAGAAGGATAAGTGATGAATTATCTAATTAAATTAATTAATTAGATACACATGAGTTTTGATTTTAGAAAGAAAGCGAGAAGATATTTTAAGATTTTATTAATTAAATAAATATTTAATTTATTTAATTAATGTTGGATTTATGATTTAGTTAATTAAATAATATAAATTATTTGATTAACATTAGAAGAATGGAGGGATTATTAATGAAATTAGTCAAATAAATAAGATTTATTTAACTAATTAGATGATGACAAGGGTACCTAGGGCAAAACATGCTACAAGATGTCTAAATGACCTAATGTCGTGACAAAGTAAATTTAAATAAAAGCATTTATTTAAATTGGCAACTTCCCTCTTTCCAAGTAAATAATTTTAGATTATTATTATTTACTGTCACATGAATCCACCATTTTGGAATTAATTTAAAATATTAATTCCAAAATAGCATTTCTCTCCACAAAGTAAGTTATTTCTAAAATAACTTGATTTTCTAAATATCTTCTTCTTGTTCAATCTTTATCTTCTTGGTTTTTACTAATTTCATCTCAATGTCACATTTATTCTCTACCATTGATTTAATCTCTTAAATTAAATCTTGTCCACATATTTTGGGTTTGTTGCCCTAACCCTAATTGAGAGTTGCCTTATTGAATATTGACCTTTGATTCTAGGGCATTCCTCAATCTCTCATCTTGTTCATCCGTTCAAGATTGCATTTTCTATAAAATGACAATCTTGATCTCATTTTCGGGATCGATCATTTGTTTAATCTATTTTTATTATTGGCATTCTCATCTTAAGATTTTTTATTTAATAATTTGCATAATAGAATTAACTTTCTAGTTTGCATAGATTTATTTATAAATCCTTCAAAGGCATTTGCTTAAGGGCTAGGCATTATAGAGTTTGCTCACAAATCTGAGGGCATCCACTATCACAACAACAAGCTTGAGGAGGTACAATGGAACTAGTCATGGAGGAGAGAAATGGGTGAGACTGTTCTAGTTTCATTCCTTTTCTTTCATATTCTCCTTTGCATTCCATTGATTGATTGATTAATATTATTGCATGCATGTTCTAACCAAGATCTATTTTGCAGGAAATATATTTAGATCATTACATTGGTGAACTTGACAATCTAACACACATCTTGCAGGTTTTCGTACGACTTCACATTTTTTTTTTTGTAGGTACAGGTGCATGAAACGCCGCAACCACAGGCTCCCGCGACGCAACTGCTCTGTCGAGCCGCATTTGAGCTCGCAAATGACACATTCGCCAGGATGCAACACATTTTCTAGAACCTAAACCACGAACGACATCCTGAGCCACATCCGCCAAGCCACATCTGCCGAGCCGCATTTGACTAGTAAATTTCATTTTTTTGAATTGTAAACTAGATCCGATGCGACCGTGGCCAGTCTTTCTTTTTGAAGGGATTAAAATGAACCAACCCTAGGGTAGGAATTTCATTTAAAATTTATCAATCCTAGGATAGGAAATTTATCAATCCTAGGATAGTCACCACATCTTCTATTTTGTTTGGTTAAAATGAGCCCCATGACTGTTGTGAAACAATATCTTCACTTAGAGTAAAAAAAATTTCATTTGGGTTTAAAACTGAGCAAATTTGTCTACTGTGCTTGCTTGGGTAATAGGTATATGCTCTCCCCTTTACTGGGTGATCAAAAAACCATAATTACCCATTTTTCTTTATGCATTTTACTGATTTATTAAATCCTTTAGAAGGCTTGTCGTAGTGGGAAAAAGTACTCACCCTACGGGAACGACCTAAGTGGGAACAACCAAAGCCAAGTTTTCCAACCCAATATAATCAAAAGTGAATTTTGGGGAAACCCATATTCAACGGCAGTGTGCAAGATAACCATCCCCAAAACCTTTGTTCTAAAGGTTGGGAGGTCTCCTGAGGGAGTTTATCATTTGCCACACCGAACAGAAACCTTGACTAAGAACCATAGTGTAGAAGCCAGCCATGTCAGTAACCAGATATTGTTTCAATCACGGTGCAAGGGGAGGGAAGAATCTCCCCCCAAGAAACTCACCATATAATCACCATAGACTGTTTGCTCAGGGGATTCAGTATCCACTTTTGTCACCTTGAGTACGCACCTGGAAAAGACAAAAACACGGGCGCCCTCTAGGGGTGACATGGCTATGTGAGTCGACGTGATTTTAAGATGTGGGCTGTGATTGTTATGATGACCCTTTGAATTTTAAGAGTGATTATATTTGAAGTAATTTAGTTTCTATGTGTTTGCCAACTGTTTTCAAACAACCTTCAAACAAACTAAACATCAACAAATCTGGATCAAAAAAATTGTCAAATCGGCCAAACTATTTTCTGTTTTCTAGAATTTACTTCATGTGACACAAAAGCTCTATTAAACTACAATCGCCATCTTTTGAGCCACAATCGCTCTGATGAGTCGCATTTGAAACAAACTGAGCCGCATTCGCTCTGCTGAGCCGCAACTAAAACACACTGAGTCACATTTTCCAGTCTCAAACTGCATTTTCCATATTGAGTCGCATTTGCTCATCCTAAACCGTAGTCGATTGTCATTCAAAGCATTTTCTTGATAAAACACCGCATTTGAAATTGCGAATCACAATTGCTTAATACTGAGCCGCATTTGCTCTCACAAACCGCAATAGACTTGTCGAACCGCATTTGCAATCCCAAATGCCGCATTTTCCATTCTGCCAAACACGTATCAAAATTTTGCAACGCATTTTTTGCTTATAATGAGGCATTTGATACTGCACCACATCTGAAACCCAAAACAATGCATTTGCCTATCATTTGGAAAAACAAATTTCCTATCAAAAACCAAAGGCCAAACTTTTGCAACCCAATTTTACTGGCATCTTTTCCCAGTAGTCTCTATCAGAAACCGGCAAAGCACTTGTCCAAGTCATCCATTTTTGCACTCTAGTTTTCTTCTAGCTTGCAATTCGTCATCCTCATCTTCATAAGTAAGGTCTTAAGTCCTCAAAATTACACCTTTGGGATAGGAAAAATTTCCTTCCTTTGTCAAGCCATTGTCTCAAAAATACATTGTCATTGGACGAAGTCAAAACAAATCAATCCTAAGTCATTGTCCTTTGGTGAGCTATTTCCAACTCATAAGTCTAGTGTGGAAATCTCACCTTGTCATTTTATCATCTTGTCCTTCAAATCAGTCCTTTGACAATCCAAATCAAGATATTTGGCCAGACTTTGAGTGGTTAGAAAACCTTTCCTAAAAATCATTCAACATAAGGCATCCCCTTTTTTCACTTTGCATTATCACTTTGCATAAATCTTAGTCTCATTCCATCCACCATCATGTCTTCAAGTTACTATGCTAGTTGAATTGAATTCCAATTAATTAGTAATGGACAAGCACAACTTGCTAGGGACTTCAAAACGCTATACCTCCAATGCAAGTCCAAATACACCTCAACCTCTAATCCTCCATCCATCTATCCCTCCTACCAACAATCCACAAGTCCTAGTCCTCTATCCATCTACTATCAAGGGTCCCCTAACACCATCCGCAACACTAAGTCACAACAAGCTTTCATTACCCACCCTCACCTTGACAAGGGAAACCAACCATCCATCAATCCTAGTCCATCATACACTCATCCCTTCCAAGTCTCCTCGTCATATCCTAGTCTTCCATTCATGTCATATCCTAGTCCTTCATCATATCCTAATCCTCCATTCACATTATATACTAGTCCTCCACCCACGTCATATCCTAGTCCTCCATCCACATCATATCCTTGTTAGGCGGTCATGTCCTATTCTAGCCCATCATCCCTTAATCAAGTCCAAAACTCCATGTCCTACCCTAGTCCAACATACACCAATCCATTTCAGGACACTCCATTTGGTCATGAAAACATATCTAGTCATGGTATCCAAAGTCCCATCCCATCTCATAAACTTAAGGATACATATCAAGAGGCCAGTCCAAAGCACAACATTATAACATCACCGTCATGTCAAGATCAAAGTAGTCCATTCCATGACTCCATCTTTATGTCCATTCAAGAATGTTAGGAATAAGGTGTCTCAACCTTGGATAATTCCTATTCTTATTATTTGTTTTGTAAAATGTATTTCTTGCAAATAATGTAATTAAGTGTGAGTGTACATGTCTAGTTGGCATGTTGATGTGTCACTCCACTTGATGTGTCGACATCTTGAATTGTGTGTAAGGAGATCATGGCTGAAACGGTTATGACGGATTCCTATGACACGTAAGAGCTATGTCTGGAAGATTCAATGACAGGTGAAGACATGTGGAAACTGATAAAGTTGAGTACTATACACTCTTCCATGATAGTGGGGTTCGAGGCATCGCCCCAAAATTTTTTTTCGGGTTCCTATTTTCTCGGAGAATGGTAAAACCCTAATACAGTTATCTTCGAAAGTTGCCCTAAAAAGGGAAGCGCATGATATAAGCGTTTTTTAGGGTTGCGAAGATGTGTGATGTGAGTGTATTGTTGGAACGTTTTGATGCTGCCGCATTTTGTCTTCAAGTGTTGGAAATCTCTTGAAAGAACTTGCATTGCAAGTGTGTTGTAACCGTTGTGTTGAAGATAGTACATTGTGCAGGTTTTGGAGTGCTGGGGTTTTTTACCGAAAGGTTTTCCCCAGGGTAAATCATTGTGTCATTCTTTATTTTTTGTATGTATGGTATATTGCTGCAATATCATTGTTAAGTAGATTAACGAATCTGAAATTGTAAGGGTTTAAAACGAATTTGCACCATACTTTCCTTATGAGATTAGTGTAGGAAGCTGTTTCCGCACCTGAGTTTCCTTACAAAGAAGTCCTCCTAGACAATCATGGAATACCAAATACACCTATCTTGGGTCAAGAGTCCATTCATAACCATGTCATTCAAGATGACCCTATTCTTGGTCAAGATCTTATTTCCAATCATAACATTCAAAATGCACCCATCTTTGATCAAGACACTATCTTTGACCAAGAAGTCCAAAATGATCCACTCCTTGACCTCTATGCCATTCACGATCAAACACTTGAAGATGACCCTATCCAAGCTTTGGATATTGACACTTCCAAAAGTGAGACACTTGCCTCCATGGGACACATAGATGATCTACCACTAGAACAAGAGTATTCTAACATGGACATATTTGAAAATGATCAAGCTATAGCTGAATTCAACGGGCTCTATGACAATGAACTTGAAGATGGTTTTGACATAGACTTTGAAGCACCAGTAGAAGCACAGGATTCTGACATGTCACCAAATTAGATTGAAGATATTAATCACAAATCTGTCCAACATGTGAGTGAAACTACAACATCCTATCAATTAGGATCATCAATATTTTTCAGAGCAGGCTTCCTTTCAGAGGAGAAGATTTCAAGCTTTAATTTCCCTGATAATGATGGGTTAGCATCTTGCTTCCAAAGGAGCAAGTATCCCATTGCCAACAAAATCTGTCAGAACATGCATTATCAGGGAAAAGGATTGGGCCTACACGAGCAAGGAATTCTGGAACCCGTACAAGTTCAAGCACATTATAAACATCAAGGTCTTGGCTATTCATTAGTTGGAAAATCAAAATATGTTAGTGGTCCCTCCTCGATATTGGGGGAAACTTTATCTAATACAAATGTCAAAATGGGTGTCATGAGTAGTCCTTGTCATAAGATTGTTGCCAATACCCCTTCCCTCCACACCCCAAACCATCATTCAATCATGAATAAAACTTCCATTTGGAACCAACAAAAGTCTTACAAATCTAAAATCCAAAATTACATGTCAAAGGCCATGGAATCAATCAAAAATACAAGTGGATAAATGAAGTTAAAATGGATCCCAAAACAAAATGGGTCAAGTCAAGAAAATAATGAATTAGGCAAAAGAAATATGCCCAATCCAAAAGTCAATCAAAATGTGGAGCCATAGCACAAGAGGAATCCCACCTATAATACATGTCCACCTCTGTCAAAATGGCCATCAAGCAAGACATATAAAAGTGTTGGTTCAAAACGCTATCAAAAATCCAAAATTCATCATCCATTACCCCAAGTTTGGAGAATAAAAACGGCTACATCCAAACATCCAACCAACCCATCCACGTCCACCATCATCTGTCATAATCCTACATCCTCCTTAAAGTCCAAACATCCCATGTCAAAAATCCATCGCATCTTGGCAAAAACTCTGTATCATAAGGACTCTCATGGCATTCTATCGTGATGTGCGTATTCTGATAACACCAACTCTAATATCAACAAGGATCACAATGACATCAGTCATTTTTATGCAAGCACTACCATCCTGACAAGGCAATTGCTTTAGAAAGGTCACTATTGGCATGTCATGGCACCAGTCTCTACATTGACATTGTCAAAGGCTTCAGCACAGTTAGTGGTCATCTAAAGCATCAAGGCTATTTGACAAAAAATGCAAAAATACAGAAAAATGGAAAAATAGAAAAGAATCGTCCCTTGATGAAATCCTGGCAAACAGGCGTCATGGTGACATAAAAAAAAAAAAAAATGTCAAAAATAGTAAAAAGAAATGCATTTGTCCAAAAGTGAAAACCTGGCAAACAGGTGCTTTGGATAAGTACCATGATGAAAACCTGGCAAACAGGAATCATGTGTAGAATAAATCATCTATGTGGACCATTGCACTTGGGGGCAAGTCATCTCATCTCCCATTCCCTTCACATGACAATTTCATCCATCCATCTTATCCCTATCATGTCCATCCATTTTCCTACTTATTTTGATCTTGACAAAGACTAAGGCACAAACACAAATCAGGCTTTGGAAAACTTTTGACATGTCCATCCTTTGCTCATACACTAGTCACAAATTATCATATCAGTACCTTCATAGCCTCCATTTCACTATGCAACATCATCCTTGGAGACCATATGATAATTCTCCTAGTCCAAGCCATCCATGTCTCCTATCTTTTACCAAAGCCATCCATAGTCCTTTTAGTATCTATCACCCATCTTGGTTTCCTTTGTCAATGGTCCTACATTCCTCCGTCATCCCATTTTAGTCCTCACCAAGCCATTTCAAATGCAACAATATGGTACCCTAGCACATTATCCAAAACATTCCTTGGCTTTGTCCCTGGCCCTGCTGCAAACTTTTATCCTCTTGTCATGTCATTGCCATCTTCACGTTGTTTCGGGATGTGTCCTTCCCATGTCAAACAACGTTGTCATCATCATCGTCACCTGTTCATTGGTATTCAACTTGACTAGCAGCAAAATCATGGTTGTCCTTGGATTCATGTGCGTCGGCATCATTCACATGCATTTGTCGCAATTTTCGTAAAGCATCATAAAATCCTAAAAATTACAAAAAGTCCTGAAAAAAGTCATAAAAATTAGAAAAAGTTCTGAAAAAAAGACCTAAAAAGTCAAAAAGTGTCCTGAGAAAATACAAAAACATCCAAATCAATGTCAAAATCCCAAAATCAAAGTTGAAGTCAATCTCTGTCTGGTCAGTCCAATCAGTCCCATTAGTCAATATTTTGTCCAAGTATGAACTACGTTGTCTCTACACATTTGCTACGTAGGAAAGATTCATCTTTGAATCCCCGAGACATTAGGTCAGTCCCTTTAGGTTTGTCCAAATAAAATCATGAGTCAAACATGGTTGCGTCAGTCAAATAAAGCAGACATAGTCGCACTTGACGCAAGATAGTCATTTGAAACGTCAACATCATACAGTCACTATCAGTCAGCTTGCCAAAGCATTGGTCAAAATGTCAATCTCGTCACTTTTTGGTCCTCTTCAAGATGTGTCCTTCTTGGATTTGGACCTCGTCAAAGTGTCATCTGCCTTTTCAGGATGTGTCCTTCCTGACCTTAGGCATCGTCAAACTGTCAACCTATCAAACAATTAATCTTTGGCAAACAAACATTGGCAATACAATTAAGTGGCTATTAATTTTTGGTTATTTCATCTTATCTTTTTATTGACTTGCCTTTTTGTCATGTTACTAGCTACCTCGAGGATGTCCCATGAAGGATTTAGAGGTGCGATGACATCTCATGACCTATTTTTTTTTCTTTGACTGTTGTCTGTGGATTGTATTGATAGAAAGATTGGGGCAAATTGGTCTCTAGTATGCGTTAGGACATCCCTTATCTGCGATCATCTGTTTTGCAAGTGAATGACCTTGGACACCTTGGTCTATGTCATACCCTAGTGTTTGTTGTCCATTTGTGTCATTTTTACTGCCCAATGATGATTCGAGCAACACCTATTAAGTACCTTGGCAAATATTGAAGGATTCTAACATGCATTTCGTCTTTCGCATTAACTTGCATCTCCTTCCCCATATCGGCATCCATGTCTTCTATCTTAACATTTGTTTTTTTTCTCTCTAACATTTCTTCTATTCAGCATCATTATCATCCTTATCCATCTTTCCTATATACTTTTGTCTTTTATCTTCTTTTCTTCTCATCCATTTTGAGAGCACACTCGTGTCCTCTGAATTCAATTGTCCTCTCGAGGGGGCATACCGCTACCTCCTCGTCATTCTTCCTCATCCTATTTTGCACTGGGGCATATTTTTGACTTGTTTTCTTTGCCACAATGTGACAAGCTACATTATGACAAAGAGGGGCAAATGTAGACACATAAAAATGGCCTAAACCCGCAAACCACATTCTTCTATATCATGCTTCATCTCAACATAATTAAAATATTTAATTATGTCCTATAGTCCAATGTGAACTATTAATTAAATAATTCTTAATTGTTTAATTAATTCACATCTTTATTCCTCCTAGCTATTTAAATAAATCAATTACATTTATTATTTAAATACGTTGCTAATTGCTTATGTCACTCTATAATTAAATAAATTCTTAAATTTATTTAATTATTACTTCCTCATGATTATTAAATAAATAGATCTTATTTATTTAATACGTCATTAATTATTTATGTCTTCTCATAATTAAATAAATTCTTATTATTTATTTAATTATTATCCTCTCCAATTTTCTTTCTAATTTTAAATAAAATCATTTATTTAAAATTACCCACTTTCTAATTTTCCTGCACAATTGAATAATCTTAATTATTAAATTGTCTTATTGATTTCTTTCTAAATTTAAATAAAAGCATTTATTTAAATTGGCAACTTCCCTCTTTCCAAGTAAATAATTTTCGATTATTATTATTTACTTCACATGAATTCACCATTTTGGAAAGAGGGAAGTTGCCAAAATGGTGAATTCATGTGACAGTAAATAATAATAATCTAAAATTATTTACTTGGAAAGAGGGAAGTTGCCAATTTAAATAAATGCTTTTATTTAAATTTAGAAAGAAATCAATAAGACAATTTAATAATTAAGATTATTCAATTGTGGAGGAAAATTAGAAAGTGGGTAATTTTAAATACATGATTTTATTTAAAATTAGAAAGAAAGTTGGAGAGGATAATAATTAAATAAATAATAAGAATTTATTTAATTATGAGAAGACATAAATAATTAATGACGTATTAAATAAATAAGATCTATTTATTTAATAATCATGAGGAAGTAATAATTAAATAAATTTAGGAATTTATTTAATTATAGAGTGATATAAGCAATTAGCGACGTATTTAAATAATAAATATAATTTATTTATTTAAATAGCTAGGAGGAATAAAGATGTGAATTAATTAAATAATTAAGAATTATTTAATTAATAGTTGACATTGGACTATAGGACATAATTAAATATTTTAATTATGTTGAGATGAAGCATGATATAGAAGAATGTGGTTTGCGGGTCTAGGCCATTTTTATGTGTCTACACAAAGATTATTCTTTCTCCTCCAATCATTTAAGAAAGGAAATATTCTCATAAAGCTTCATGTGCAAGATAGCTTGAAACCTCTTGTGCAAGTTAACTTTTAACCTCTTGTACAAGTCAAAAGTGTGCTTTTTTGGAAGGAATGCGAACCCTTGATTAAATCTCATCTTGCATTCTCACCCGTTGATAAGAATCCATGATCCATGCATCCATTTTCCTCCATCCTTGACCATTGATTAGCTTTTTCAATCTCAACCCTCTATTTCTCATTTTCTTTCTTATAAATAGGTCACTATTTGGAGACAAATGGATCTATCTTTCAATTTGAAAACTTATGTTGTTGAAACCACTCACACTCACACTCATTTTAACTCACATTTAGCATATTTTAGTTCTTTTTTAGTTGCATATTAGCTTAGCTTCCATTAATGGCTTCCATGCATCCATTTAGCTAAATAAATAATTAGGGTTTGAATTTTTTTAGTTTAATATCATTTAGATTAGTTTAGCAATTGCATATCTACATCTTTTAGCATAAAATAATGGCAGATTAACTCTTGCATCATACTCATTTTAGCATAAATAATGTTTTCATCTACATATCACAACAGTTTCATCAATTCTCTTCAATAGAATTGATTGAAAAAAGATCATTGATCATAGGATTAGGAAAGGGTTGTTCCACATCAACACAACACCAATTCAAAAATGGGATAATTTTTAGATGGGTTAGAGTAGACATTTAAACACTTTCGTAGTTTATAATGTTTAGTTTCAATAAATTTTTAGTTTAACTTTCATTTGAATGATCTTGTTTAAGATTGAGTATTAGTGGCATGAATATGCTTTGATTCTTCATGGATCAAGCATAATTAGCCCATTCTAATATCCTCAGTCGATAGATTGTAACTATTGTAATTTTCCAATCAAAAAGCTATAGATTTTGTGTTTAATGTAATGAGAGTTTTGAATTATCTATGAATTCATTGCAGAGGGCATCCCCACATATGAATTATTTGTAGACTTAAAATACTTTGTAGGAAACACCGAAGTCCTTGCCTACCTTTTCATAATTCTCTAGGTCCTCTCCAAACAATCTCTATCACCCATGCAAGTGTTGTAACTCAAAACACCTAGTCTAGTTCACACGCCTAGCTACTGTAACTCAAAACGACGTGCCTTAGTTCTAGGCTAACCAATTGCAACAAATAAATGAAGTGAGGTTGCAATGAACGTGAATAAATGTGAATTCATGAATCACGACAATACATCATGCCAATAATTGGCCGAAATGTTTTTATCTAATTTTTATTTGGTGACTAACTATTTAGTCAACGACCAAATTAGTCATTTATTTACTCATTTATATCTGAGTCACAAAAAATTAGTAGACTTTAGTGATTTTTAGTTGTTGTGACTAAAAGTTTTAGTCACCTAGTCATTTATTTGCCAAATTCTACTAATGACAAGTGTTTTCCAATCTAGAATAGCTTGTATCTTAGTAGGATCCACTAAAATACCATCTCCTGAAATAATGTGCCCTAAGTACTAGATTTATGTCTGGAAGAATTTACACTTGGAGAGGTTGGCACACAATTGGTTTTCTCTCAAACACTATAACACTTTCCTCAAATGCACCACATGTTCCTCAACTGTGCAGGAAAAAAATAGAATGTCATCTAAAAAGATGAATACAAATTGTTCTAGAAAAGTACGAAAGACACCATTCATCAGGCTCACGAAAACTGCTGAAGTGTTGGTCAAACCAAAAGGAACTATGGTGAACTCAGTGTACGAAAACCTATTTTATGAATGTTTGCTCCCATAATCCTTAACTGATGATACCTTGATTTAAGATCTATCTTTTAGAAAATCTTTGCTACCAGAATTTGGTGAAAAAGATCATCTATTCTAGGCAAAGGATATTGATTCTTAATTGTGAGCTTATTTAACTACTTGTAATCAATACACAATTAGAGAGTACAATCCTTCTTTACAAAAATTATTGGTGCACCCCATGGAAAAACACTAGGAAAAATATGACCTTTATCCAATAGCTCCTCTAACCACAACTTAAGATCTCGAAGTTCCTGTGTGGTCATTATGTAAGGGGCCTTAGAAATAGGTTGAGCTCCTGGAACCAAATCAATATGAAAATCAATCTAACTTTTAAGTGGCATTCCTAAAGGCTAAGATGGAAAAACATCATCAAAATCATGAAGTATAGGGTGGTCATCCAAAGTAGTTTCTACCTTGTCCTTTGACCTATCACTAATAAAGATGGAAAAGAACTGACTATCTTTTCTCATACAACGTTTAAGTTGCATAGCAATAATCATCCTTAGCGACACTAGTCTCTTAATACCTAAGACTACCACCTTTTTTCCCACATCATCAATGCACTCAAAAGACTTATTACTTCAATCAAGCTTGGCCTCATGAGTATTCATCCAGTCCATACCCAAAATTACATCATATGATCCTAAAGGTATCACCCTGAAATCCACTGTAGTAGGAAAAGAACTAAAATCTAATTAACAATTCCTAACCAAAGAACTGATATTCATTATAGCACCTGAACCTAGCTCCACATCCCAATTAACATCTTGCTTAACCACCACCAATCCGCACTTATCCAAAATGGATGGAGAAATAAAAGGTCTGTGGCTCTAGAGTCAAAAAGTACAAAAACAGTAATCTTACCAATTTTACCAGGAACCTCAATGACTAATGCTTGATGACCTGCCCACCGATTGTCAACTAGTGCAAAAAATCGATGAGACCAACCAACATCACCAACAGTTGGTTCATAAAATTTCATCTACTGACCCCAAATAGTACCCTTGTTCTGAAAACACTCTCGAGCAACATGTCCCATACCACCACAATTATAACAAGGACCCTTAGGCGGTGTTAAAGTATGGAACCCTATTTTACTGGAGCTGACCTAACTTCCCTTGGAACTTTGCTGCGAGCAAGCTAGCCCAACCCATGGAGGTTGAGTCCTCTAACCTCTATTTTGTAAAGGAATTTTCCATGGTCTTGTCAAACCCCCCTGGAATGATTTAGCTTTCTGACCCTGCTACTATTGTGGTGGTGCTGACCTAACGAAGAAAGAATTTGTCCCACACCCACTCTTAGGTGTTGCAAAAGAGTAGAAACGATTATGGTTTTGAGGAGGTGGATTTCGATGATGATTTGGTTGAATTTCCTTAGAAATAAGAGCTTTCTCCACTGCTCACCTTAAGGTAGAAGGCTCTGATAGTTGAACCGGTCTTGCAATCCCATGATTAAGCCCTTTGATGAAGTGGTTTACCATCTTTTTTTCATCTTGAATATAGTCAACATATTGCATCAGCTCAAAACAATTATTTTCATATTGAGCTACTATAAGTCCCCTCTGTTGAAGGTCATGAAATTCATCAATTTTTTCATTGTCAGAAATTATCAGTAATATATATTTTCTTAGATAGATCCAGAAAGACTTCCCAAGTGATATTATCCGGAGTCAAATTTCTCTTTTTCTCCTCCCACCACCACCAAGTGTCAACATTTTCCTTAAGAAAATGAATGGTCAGTCTATCTTTGAGATTTCTACTATAGGTTTTGAGTGCAAAAAATTTCTCAATGCTATTCAACCAAGTCTCTACCTCCGAACCCTCAATAGAACCAAAAAAATGTTGTGATTGAAGATGAAGGAAATCTCATATCAACTTATCTATATCAATACGAGCATCTTTCCTTGCTCGAGTATTCCTAGGAGGAGTCCCATAATTTCTAAATTCCTCCCCCTCTTCATGAAACTAGCTCTTCCCCTACTAGGACTTCTACTATTCTCTCGGGATAAAGAATGATTTTCATCTGAATGTCGTTGTTCCTGGTGATGGGGTACATGAAGCCTGACCTGAATAACATCCACTAACTGCTACAAGGTTTGCAGTATTTGGGGCCTATGGTCAATATGCTCTTCAGAATGTATCGTTGCTAATGGCATGGAGTGAAGTCTCATCCATGGAGGAATTCTACACAGGAACACAAGATTGCATAATTACTACCATAATTTTTCCCCAAAGCTCCCTAATTTTTGCAACTTGGGGCTCCATAATTACACCCACTAGAAAAATTTCTAAGGGAAATATTAGCTATTTTAGGTGAAAGATAAACAACTTACGTATTTTATCAAAAATTTACTGTAATTTTACAAATGTGATAAGAGGGAGAACTTTTCCACTTTGACTAAAAATAAAAGTTATTTATACTATTATAATTTATCACATTACTTATAATTCAGGAGAGGGAATTATAGTACGCAAAGAAAGTAAATTTTCCTTCTTTTTCTTTATTTAACAATGCACATATACACATAATGATTATCATCTAGCCAAACTTTGCAAAGCAACATGAGATCAATAACTAAGTTCAAAATTCGCAATCCATTATTTAATGTAGATCAAGTAAAATATATATCTAATCACTTGCTAATAAAATTTTGACACACATATGTAAATACTTACAAGTAACACTATCAACTTATATCATATTGATTGAAGACAAAATTTTAGCTACAAAATCGTTACAATAAAATAATAGCAAGATATGACCTACTACGACACTTTTGCTACCCAACAGAGGAAGCAATGATAGGACATGACTATCAAAAGAGTAAATTCTTCTAATGAGGAGATAATGACATCAAATAAGGTTTAAGGAATTCTAAATATCATTATATCTTAACCGCATCTCTAATGAGTTGATTCCCAATGCCATTAAAATAACCTGATAATTGCAACATATCATGAGACTATATGCTAAGAAGCCTGATCATAGCTAGATGTGTTTAATCATAAAGCACTTAGGCACCTTATACAATTTTGTTCTTAAAGCTAATGTTATAGCCAAGGTAAAGTATCATCAATGCATTGCATAATTATTGTAGTTTAAATTTAGATGATTACAACTTTGATATATTTCTAAATAGCAGGAATGAAGGTTAGGCACAGTTCAAAATAAAAGATAACACATATACCAATTTAACATTTAGTAGGTATTTGAGCCATTTCAAAACTTAGAGTAGCTAGAAAATGCACGCTAGTAGAAAACACAAATTTCATCATTCTTGTTCCAACAATGGTGTAATTATATCAATAGGCGCACATATCCAAATAAAACAGTCTTAGAGGATTTTCTAAAAAAAATATGATACCTCTTAAGTTACAAACTTAAAGTTTTCTTTTGCTAATTATTTTGGACCTGATCTTAATCTATGAAGGTGAGAAGCAAATTGGTAGGAAGCTAAGGGGGTGATAGAAGAAAACTAGAGATAAGAAAGGAATAAAGCCACAACCACTATAAAACGATACCAAAGGAGGGAATAAAGCTTTCATGCATGGAGTAATCGGCATGGAAAGGAATTTTTGTGGTCACCAAGGAATAAAAGCATTAATGTCATATGGAAATGATGAAGCATCCAACGAAAGGAATGAGTCTACGATGGGTTGCGCTTGGAAAGAAACAGGTGTTACAAAATCTTCCTATGCCTTCCCTGCAAATGCGTCGAAGACATCGACCCAGGGACTATAAAGGGAAATAAATGGTATTTTTTCATACAACATATTCAGTCTACAAAATAAATAAAACGGGAAACACCATTGGCACAAAGAAGAATAGACCAATACCATGATTAATATATAGTGAAGCAAATTAAAAAAAGACATCATAGCCAAGTGTCACACATATTTCATTGATTAATTATTCCAATCCATTTATAGGGAATCATTTAAAAGAGTGTAAGAATACCTGATTCAGATAGTAGACACAAGATTTACACTGGAAGATCCTTCATTTACTAACATTCTTATTCTCACAACAATAATTACGCGATGCACAATATTGTGTACTATTATTACATAAACTTGTAGAGGGGTCATTTTATATGAACTATAATCCATACTCGATTCCCTCTCTCTTTTTTTATCAGAAAAAATATTCTCCTTTCATATTTACAACATTGAATAAATTTAAATAACATGTCCAATAAACAATATACACATTATTTTCTTCCACATCCCAGATTCTTCAATGGTTCCAAATTTTAGCCTGAACTTGTAACACAAATTGGGAGCAGCCCAAACCTTCTCTCCTCCCATCCATAGGACAAGATTTTCCACTCCTGAGCTGGAGAAAATCCCATATGAATCAACCAAAAAATAAAACCAAAACAATTTGATATAAGAACAATAACAAAGAACCCATGTCTAGATTCTTCAAAGGGGGAGAAGGGGGATTCCCTTCCCTCTTGGGGAAACAAATTTTATACTTTATCTCCAACCGCAACATCAAATCTCCTGATTCCACACTTCCTTCTAACCAAGCCTTCCCGTACATCCTCCTTCACCCAACCTCTAATTCACCACACAACCACAACTATCTTCCACCCTTCCAATCCACACATACTTCCATTTTGTTACACATCCCAAAGAGAGGCTCCGTGCATTTCTCAACCCCACACGAAGGAGGCTTTCATCCCATAGGTGAGATCCGCTCCTTATTCACACCCTCAAACCCCATAACACAAACAAAAAAACATGTACACCAAAGAAAATACAACAACAAAAATATGACATTCATTCAATCTTTCTATTTCATCCAATTCAAGAAGAAGGCAACAATCCGTTCACACCAAATTTTCCTAAAAATCCAGCAAAACTTAAAAAAGAAAAAGGACAAGTGCAAAGAGAGAGAGAGAGAAACTCACCCAAACCCCTTACTCGAATAGTCTCCCCCACAACTTTTCAATTTCCATTCAAAATGAAAGATCATATAAATTAAAACATATTCCTCACCACCAAAAGTAAAATGAAATCAAACAACTTCCAACATCAAACCCCCTTCCCCTCTTGCAAAATTTAATTAAAAATAAATAAAAAATGTATTCCTAAACATATGGAATTTGCCTCCAAATATTAAGGATTTGGGCCTGCACATATCAATAAAAGCATTAATACCTTTTTTGAAATTATAATCAAAATACAATATATAAACATATAATTTTTTCTAGCATTATATAATCCACCATATAATTTAAAGCCATATACTCTTACATAATTTAAACATTAATCTAAACACTTGTAGGATCAATACCATATTAACTAAATGAACATAACACAATATCAAAAAGGCATGTTATTAAATGAACATATCACATCATCCACAACCAATAAATGTCTAAACATGCAGATTTAGTGTATAAGTCCACAAATCAAAATAGCAATATCCATGTCCAAAACATCACACTACATGATCATAAAACTAAACCAACATCTCAAAAGTAGTTCTAGTGATACCCTACATGTTTACTAAAATTAATTGGCTGATTAGAATGTTGAATTCATTCAAGTGATTGGACATGATGCCTCATTCCTTTATTTTCAAATTATTCAAAGTTTTCATAAGGTAAATTTAATTCGAAGTTGAGGCCATCTCATACATATCGATGAGTTTATTCCACAATTCCTTTGAAGTATTTTCCATTGTAACATTGAAGATGACGTTGCTAGATAGTGATAGTATAATTGTTTCTCTCGCTTTCTTGTCTCATTTCTCCCACTCCTCATTAGCCATCATAGCTAGCTTCTTAGCCTTTCCTTCCAATTCGAGTGAGATATCTCCCCTAATAAATAACAACTCCATCTGCACCTTCCATAATATGACATTTTTCCCAGAGAATTTCTCAATTTTCCATTTATCTGCTTCCTCCATTTTCTTCAAAAATTATCACAATTTCCTGATCAACTTCTTTACCGAGATCTGATACCAATTGTTGAATTATTTATAGTAGATTAAATGAAACAAGAATGTAAAAATTAAAACTCAGAAAAGAGAAATGATACACAAACATGAAGACAAAAAATTTATAGTAGTTCACCAATTTGGCTACATGCACTTTGAAGCAGGGAAATTCTAATTTATTAATCTCCATTTTTACATACATACAACAACAACTACATCATTAGAAATACTCAATATGAATTACATTATTCATTATGTTTAGATAAACCTTTGAAAGAGAATGTGAAAGGACAATACAATTGGAGGGAAAAATAGAGTGTCCTTTGGACTTAATATCCAACAAAATTATGATGCTTGTTATAACACATTATAAAAAATTTTTGAATGGAGATAATTGATCTAAAACTTAGGTCCTAAGGTGGTGAGTGGATTATGATGAGCTTATGACATGTGTAAGGAATATGGTATTTTTAGCTTGGGGGCTCATCTTGGAATTTGGTATTGAATTTTGACTAGGGATTTGGGCACCAGATTTTGTGTGGTTTTAGCTCATGATTTCTTAATAACTATTTGATGGTTTTATGCATTACTTCTCTTATTTATTGGGTTCTTGATATGGAGGTTATATAGAGAGTTTTGTAGGTTTTGCTACAATGCCATAATTTCTCTAGATCTCTTATTATTGATACCACCATAAAGGCTTAGACTTTGCATGTGTATTATAACCATTTGATTATTGAATAATACATTGAGTTGCTTTGGAGTGGGGTTTTTTTTGCCCAAAATGTTTTTCTCTACATAAATCACTATGTTATTATATATTGGATTTTGTGTTTATTTCCTTTTACATATATGATTAATATATTTTTTGCACATATCTCCTCTCATAGATTGGTGTTGAAAGTGTATTCACTATCTCTAATTCCTTTCATATGTTATCTCAAAGCCCCTTAACAAACCTTGTTAATTTTATTTAACTTGAAAAGTGTAATCCCCTTAGTAATTAGATCAAACAATTATCTTTGAATTTTAATTTGTAGGAAAAATTGAGGGTTCATTAATATAAGACTTGGTTATTTCATGGTTCTTGTAAAAAAATAAAGTGTAATTTTCAGATTTAAATCTTCTTTTGTGGAGTAACAAATAAGGAAGGGATAGCTAAATAAAATACTAGAAAATTAGGTGTGTGCAAGTTAATAATCAATTTGAACCATCCCAAAATCTATTTTTCAAGTGGTATCCTTAAATTTCCATAGGAAAGAAGACAAAGTTGGAGGCTTGTAGTAACATTGGGAATAAACTAATTGGGATTGATATGCATTGTTTAACAAAGCTAAAAAGAACTTAAGGGATAAATTCATAAACAATGTGAATGAATAGTTGTGGTTGATGTGTAATGTGTAATGAAATGAATGAAAATATGATTTAAAACTAAACAAATATAACATTGAAACCAACCCATGATTTTATTAATATATGATGTTTTAAAAAAGAGATAAAATGAATCCTTCATTAGGAACGACCTATGTATGATTGATGTGTGAAGTTTAATGAAAAGTATTCCTTGAGGAAAGTACTTACTTGGAGATATGTTAATGTCTCATGCTCCCTACTTGTATTTTGGAATACAAAGTAGGATGTAACTCCTACACCTTCTCTTATTCCTTGTGTTAATTGGATTGATTGTCTTTAATTATGCATTAAGAAACCATCTTTCTTATTGTGTGTTTGAGGCCAATATTAAGTGTCATTTTTGTGCTTGGTAACCCATGGAGTCTATATCCTAGTCTAGAGGTGTGGGACTTAGATTCCCACATGGTTTGGTGGTGTTGATCACCATTGGGTTGCACATTAGGATTATGACATTGTAGACATCTAAAAATGGTTGGACGTATCACACATTCACTTTTTTCATTTTCAGCATGTTTTCCTCATTCTCATCATTTTAAACCATTTTTCATCATTTCATCACTTTTCCATCATTTTCCCTCTAATTTATCATTTTCCTTTACTAATTAATTATTTGATTAATTCATCATTTTTACTAATTTTCCTCTATCCCACCTAATTAAATAGTTTTCTTAATTATTTAATTAGAAAAATCTAATTGTCTTCTATCTCACATAATTAAATAATTTATAATTATTTAATTAACTAATTTTACCTACCACTTGCACATGGAATATTCTTTTTTCAAAAAGGAATATTCTCTTCCTCTCATAATTAAATAATTTTCTTAATTATTTAATTCCCTAATTTTCCTCTCAAAGGAATATTATATTTTTGAAAAATGGAATTTATCTTTTCAAACTAATTTCCTAATAATAAGGAGATATTTTCAGTTAACTAAAGCTCTCAAGAAATCCTCACCTTTAATATTTTTGATTTAATCTCCATTGTTGATCTTAACTTTCAATCCCCATTGTTGATCAAAAAATTGAAAATATATAAAACAAGCCATTCCTCAATTCAAAATCACCTAGAAGAATTCATGAGCATTCATCAATATTGAGCATTCATCTTTGCAGTAATTTTGAGCATCTTATCAGTCACATAATCAATTCTAGCTTTTGCACAATTGGTTTCTAAGGTTTGAGCAATCCAACATCAAATCTACCAAAGTTTTCACAATGGAATGTTAAGTTTTCTTTGCTTTTGATCTTGTTTTTTTTTTCTTGATTTTCTTGATCTTTTCTAAAAGTAAGTGCATTAAATTTCATTAGTTAGAGGGTTTAATCAATCTTTTCTTTGTGGGTATTTGATATTTCTAACCCTAATTGAGTTAGTTTGCTTTCTAACCAATTTTCCACTAAACCCATTACAAAATTTCTAGCATACCTGGTGGCCTCATGTCCTTGATTTGATATTTCTTGAAGTTTTTGATGACTTGTACAAGTTACAAAGACACTTCTGAGTTAGATCAACGCTTTTGTTTTTGCACAATGATGCTTTTGACATGCTTTGATGCTTATGAAAAATTGCAATAATGCTTTTGATTGGACGATTTTGTGTTTCTATCTCCATATATTACAACGATGCTTCTTTTGAGTTACAAAAACACACGTGCTACAACTTGACACTTCTATTGTGAGTCGACACTTTTACAAAATTATAATGATGCATATGTGGTAAACCAATGTTTTTTCTAAATTATAATGACACTTTTGTTTCTTTCTGAAATTCATTTGATCCTGTCCTTTCAAAATTTCCTAACCCTAACATGTGCCTAGTTCTTTGATCTTTGTAGACTAACACATTTGTGTAACTTGTGGAAAACATATGGAGAAGACCTAAATTGCAAAATTACTAATGTATTCCTTGTAGGGTTTTATCGGATTTAATTTTAAAAATTAATCACACATTTCAATTTGGATATTAAAAAGAACTTGTATGTTGTGTTTGGTAGACTAGTGGTGTGTATTATCTCTCCTTGCACTATGTGCAATCTTGAAGATCAAAAACATCATTAGTTTGCAATTAGTTTATTTTTTTTCAAAGGAGTTGTCTATGCATGCTCTCCTCTTATGCCTAGTGCAAACTTGGGGAATAGAAATAGCAACATTGTTCCTTCCCCCCTTTTTTTTAGTAGGAGGTCTACTTTGGGATTTCATCACACTAATGTTGATCTCAACCACATGAACCTTGGTCCTCAACCAAGTGAACTTGCAAACCTCACTCAAGTAGAAGAAATGTTGATTGTGCGTGTCAATCCAATTTTGCAAGTCACACATGCAACGAGTGGCCAATTTAAATATAAAGGCCACACAACAAGCTTTGCTCAAAATATATTAAATGTGGCAAAAAAATTACCACACCCTATTAAAGATCTTCCACTTATTATAGTTCAAAGAAAGGATCAATGTGGAATGAACTATAATTTCACAGTTAAAAAAGAATGCGTATATAAAGAAATACAATACAAAATTGAACATGACAAGTATTATTCTAATGTTGTAATTGATGCAAATTCTCTCAAAAATATATCAACTGATTCAGATCAATTTTTTTTTGAAAAAATCAGAATAGTGCACATGGAATTTTATTTAGATGTCAACAAAATTATTTTTGTTGGTCAATTATTGGAAATGGATGAGGGTAATATAATTGATCACACTACATCAATGGCATAAAAACCACAAAATGCATAAAAATAAATGGAGTTAATCCATGCATGGGTGAACAATCCAATTGTAGATCCGACATCACTCATTAATTGGCCTACCATTGGAGGATCTCCAATAAATGAATATGTGATAAAATGTTTGTTTGATATGGCATTTATAACATTATTCTATGATGGAAAATGTGATTGGATAGAACCACAACTAAGGAGAGTACATATTTATGAATTTTTCAAGCACCTACTTTGCTATAGAGATAATCGCTTTGGTAAGCATCCAAGATTTTGGTATTACATGATGAATATGATTATGAGGCATCATGCACAAATTTCATCGTCAATTTTTGTTAAAAGAAGTCTACAGGACATGCCTATAACAATAAGTGATCTACATGAACACATGGAAAATATGCCACACTCTAATTTGACAGACAATTTGATGCGATTTGGAACCAATTTGAGAGGTACAAGATCACATTGGACAAAATGTTGAGCATAATTGACAAACATGCTTCATTAGATTAACACACCAACAATATTTTTTACCTTGAGTGTAGCTGATTTGTATTGGATAGATTTATGTGCATTGATTCCTAGAACACCACCTTCTAATCTATGAGAGGCACAAACATGGTGAAGACAAAATGTCATCAACTACCCTCACATTGTTGCACAATACATACATTTATGTAACACATACTTCAGAAAATAGATACTACAAAAAAGGTATGAATGTCAAAGATTTTTGGTGTAGATATGAGTGGCAACATAGAGGTTCAAGACATTTTCATGGATTTATATAGATGCAAGGAGCACCCAATATTGACAATATTGATTGGACTAATCAAGAACAATGATGAAGTGTTGAAACTTATTTCCACTTTATTGTTCACACATGGAATCCTAGACAAGATATGAAACAATAAAACATATAGGTATTATCACAATAGTTTTAAAAATTATGTTATCATTTATATCTATTTAAAAAAAAATTAATTATGAATTCATACATTATATTATACATTGCAAGAATTCCATAATTTCTCTCAACATCCATGTCTTAAAGATACTAGACAACTCATGCAATTTTTTTTTGACATTGACTATGAAGAGATACTAAACACTATTGAGAGAAACACGATGTGTAGGGAGGGTGCATGTCTAAGAAAAAATGCAGGGAAACTTGTCTATAGGTAATTAGAGAATTAAATCTTTATTCTTTGAAAGTTAATGTACACAATTTATGGTTGTAGTTAATGTAAGGTACGGGTACCAACCGCACCAAGGCTTTAGATCACGAAGAGCTGAGAGTGGAGGGCTTCCCTAACTTACTACAAGCTAAGCAGGTGTTTTAGGTCAAGGATAGAGAATGAAAAGTACTCTCAAGTGCTTATGTCACCCCACTGATTCAAATGCTTGGATGTGACTAAACAAGCTGGTTTTTGGAATGAACCATACCTTAGATAGCTCTCTACTCGAGGACAATAGCGTGACACACTGGTGTCTCTCTGGGGCGTTGGCATCTGTACAAATAGAAAGTGCAAAAGTACAATACAAAGTTCAAGAAAACCTACTAATGGTTTAGTCAATGAGTTTTAACATGCTAAATAGAATGATAAATAACAGAATGTAAGAAATAACTACGAAGATGATAAAGAAGACAACTAAAGAAAAGGTGACTAAGTCCAACTCACTAAGAGTCAAGTTCATTAGCAAGCTCCATGCACACCTACATACACCTACACACAACCAATAGAGAAAAAATGTTGGGTCTGTATAGGGGTTTGACTCAATTAGACCCCCTCTTTGGTGTTTCCACCTCCATGAACAACTAGGAAAGCCACAAGATAGAAAATGCGATAAAGAGAACAATAGAAAGGATAACGTATCAAACATAGTAATACTATGCTATGTAAATCAAATGAAAATGCTATGGAAATGGAGAAATGAAACAATATCACCTTCTGAATCAAGGTGCTCTCAAGCACATAAAGGATGTTGCAAGCTTGGTGAGGTCTATGCTACGACAACAATGAAGAAGCAATCCCTCGAGACACCAAGTTACAACTCCAATGGTGGAAAAAGTGCAGCAAGATGTGTAGAAGATGGATTGATTTTCTCAAGAGATGCTAAAGAAATCAAGCTAGTGTGTAGAGGATCAAGAATTGCTAAAGAGATGAAGTGAATGAGTAAGATAAGCATTTGAAGATAAAAATGGGAGGGAAAGAGCTATTTTCGGGTTGGCTAGTTGACACAGAGGCATTACATTTCATCCCCAATGAGGAGTGTAACGTCCTTGTAGACTCAAGAGGTAGGAATCTGTTAGGGACAACAAAATTCCATGTAAACTTCTACATGCCATGCTCGCGTCCTTGACAAAAATTCCCCCATCGACATAAAAGACAAGAACCAATTGGATGCATTGTGGATGGATGATGCAGAATTTCTTAGTCAGGTTTGATTTTCTAATGTGGAGGGATGCAAAAGGGTAATTTTCAAGAGGGGTGCAAATTCGCTCCTATACATTTTTCCCCCACTTTAGCGAGCATGAGTGTTAATGAATGTTCTGTAAAGTAGATCAAAGAGTTTAGAAATGTATACCTAGATTGTTAAGGAAGTAGACCACAATCTGGTGAGATCAAAAGTTTAGGGAAAAAAAATAACTCCACATGTACTCTCTCTTGAGGAGGTTTGAACAAAGGACTCTATAGATCCTTGGAACTACAAAGTTGAACAATGTACACCAAAGGACCACAAAGAAACGATGGAAAAATCCTGTAGGATGCTAGCTCTTCATAGACCCTCAAACTTGCAAAAAAGGTTCCCCCCAGGTACTCTCTCTTGAAGGAAGCCCAATGTAACGGGACTCTGTAGAGCCAGACTAAAAAGCAACTTCACAGGTGCACCTGCAAAGCAACATGTTAATCCGCCGACAAAACATGTTAGAAAATAATGAGAAGACACACAAGAAAACAAGCAAATAGTCACACAAATAGTCAAAAAATTGAAGGAAGAGCTTTCAAAGGTGTCCCTCAAGAACCCTTCAATAGAAAAGGGGTCCACTCAAGGGACGCACTGTTTGAAAGTGTAAGCGCATTTTTCGTAAATCAATTCAATATCAAGGAATCCTTTCGAAAGATGCTCATTTCATCAAGGAATTCAAAAGGAAGAAAATGCCCCATCGCGAGGGGAAGTTCAAGGCTTCTCCCATAGAAAAATTTTCTCCCTCCTTGGAGGAAGGTTTTTCAAGTTCTTTCTTTATGAACCCATGATGAAGTAAACACGTTCTGCTAGTGGTCCTTGTTGAGAATGTAATTTTTGAAAAATGTTTTGAAAATATTTTCGAGAAAATATTCGTTGGCCATTGAATGAATTTTCTAAAAATTGAAGTGATGTGATAGCCCCCCCCTTAGGATGGTGCATGTTGGATGCAGAGGCATGTGGCATCCTAAGGAGAGAAAATGAAAAATGAAAAAGTGATGTTGTGGTCCATGGAACATGATGAGATGTAACTATGGTAATGTTGTTGTGCACATGAGGGAGAACACATAAGCACCACAACATCACAAAGCAAGCATGAAAGATAAGAGGACAACAATGTAAAGAAAAAAAGTAACATCACAAACAAGGGACACATGGGTGATCTGATATTTGAGGGTTAGAGCTACTCATAAATATATATAAGTATATTAATAGTACATAAATGAACTATCATCAACTCCCTACTATACCATATGAAGAATGTACGAGAAGAAAAAAAATAAAAAAATGGTTCAACATGGAAGGGAAGCCTAGATTCCCCCAACACTTTGCATCATCCCCAATTGTCAAAAATCAATACACATAACAAAGGAAGAATGATGTAACAGATAGAGGAAGTTTTACGACACATAAACACTATTGTATCCAAGCACCTACAAGGGTGACATGGGTCATCCAAGAACACATAATGCAAGCATGGGGGAACACAAAAACACACACAAATTAAAATACAAATAAGGAAGAGGTGCCCGCCTAACACTCATCAACCGAGAGGTCATCGAGCTCCTAATCTAGATCATTATACGGGGAAGGCAGACAAGCCTGCAATGGTGGAATATCAAGGGGGGAACCCTCTGACCCCCCCACAACAAGATCTAAGGAAGAGGGCCTCACGAGGTATTCTTCACTCAATTCCTATGGGGTAAAGGTCAACGACTTCACGAAGATCACTGAAAGGGCTAATACCTCATCTAGAGAGTTAAACATGCACTTCATAGGAGTTCCATGTGTTGCCTCAATGAATGAGGGATGCGGTGCCTGAGATTCATTGCTAGGATCATCAAGTGATGAACTCTGGGGATGCCAAAAATTCTTCTGTCACTAGGATGGCACAAGCTAATGCATAACCACCCTCTAAAGAAGGCAGACTCCTCATTCGAATCCCATTGCTAGTAGGGCCATCCTCAATCTTTTTCTTTATTGGAGGATGTGAGATCCCCACAGATGAGGTAGAAGACACAGAGGAGGAGGAGAAGGCCATGATGAACACCATCGAGGTGTTAAGCATGTCCATGGATTTAAAAAATGGAAAGATGTCTGGGAGGGACATTAGGAGAGACAACTCAACTGAAGGAGAAATAAACACCTGCACCTTTTTTGGGTGAGGGTCATTTACGCTCGCAACAGGAACTGGAAGCAACACGAAGGCTAATTGAACTGAAGCAGAGATGATAGGAGAGGAGGACACAATAGTGGGCCTTGAAACAGGGGCGATCGAATCCCCTTCCTTCCTTTGAAAAGTGGACTACTCAATAGCTAGATCCTTTCGGTGATGCTTGCACTCACATGCAAGGTAGTTCCTACGACTCCATAAGCTAGAGATCAGAAGGTAGGATGGAACAAAGGACTCTTGCTCGACCACTGGAGTGTCTATCACAACCATTTTCGATGAAGGGAGTGACTCTTAGATGGGAGTAGGAGGGAGAACTTGAGAAGAGATCAGAGTAACAATGAGGGGAGTCAACTCTAATGCGTCAACGATGAGCCTCTTCCCATTCATGTAGTTTTGGTAAATCAGGTCAATTCTAGGAGGGAGTAGATCAATTGGGGTGGGCCAAAAATGATCCAAGGAATAACCCCCACGTGATACCAATGGTTGATATCCGGTGTCATGCACAACATGAACGAAACCTTCATGAGAGAAATTTATACATTTATGAATAATGAAAGCAATTCCATTCATGGAAGCTAGCCATGGGATGCCCAAATTCACCCTGAACAGATAAGATTCTGGAATGACATCAAACATTGTATCCATAGCCCTAGGTCCAACTAGGATGAAAAGAGTTATAGAGCCATATGGCTTAAGAGATAGAACATCATGCATACGTATGATAGCTTTTGTTTTCTCATATTCCTCCCTGTGTAGTGAATTTAGCCATAACGTCTCCTCTGTAATGAAATTTACTTGGCTCGTGGGGTCAATTAGGACTCCTATCATAATGTTTCCATTGAGGCAAGCAGGAATGTATAGGGGAGAGGGCTTGTTATTTAGAGGCAAGTCTTGCGAGGTGAAAGTCACATCTAGAAAACAAGTCATAGACTATGGGGGAGGAGTAATCAAAACTATATTAACATATGCTAAGGGTTGAGGAGAAGCATCAAAGGGGTCAATAATCAAGTTCGTAGAATGGGATGGAAATGGGTCCGTGCAAATATGTAACTCGCTATTGGACTTTGCTACTAACTTATTTGCATTTTATTTCTTCCCATTGAGCCTAATGGTACCATCATTGATGCGATCCTGTATCTCATGATGCAGGAACATGCAATGCTCGGTATCATTCCCATTGACACGATGGTATTGACAAAAAGTATTCCCATCATACCAATCAGGATAAGGTTCCTTCAAGGGTCAGGGATTTTCCAAAGTTATGATCTTATACTTCAATAACTTTTGTATAATAGAAGAATAAGATTTAGCTAACTTTGTAAACTTCCTATTACGTCTAAGGTTGTGATCGTTAGTCATGAAAACTACATTCATAATAGATTTTCCTTTTCTTGAAATAGACACGATAGATTTCCCTTCGAAATGGGAGTGTAAGGAAGATCCCCCGAACTGAACCACCATTTGCTGATATTATCGTAGTGCAACACATAGATGTACGAAGGAAGGGCATTTAATTAGGGTGAAGTTCTCCTATCAGGCTCATTGCAGGTTACCTATGAATACCTTCTACACATCCTAGTCGGGCATCAAGTATGAAATTTGTGAAAAGAGCACTTCGTATCGCACTATAAAGTCAATTATCTTCTCATTTTCTCCCTGCTTACATCAGATGAGATTTGAGAAGGTCATCTTTTGACCAATTTTATCTCTTCGAATTGATGAAGAAAATAATGTATAAGCTGATCAAATGAGAATATAGAATTATTAGGCAAGGAACAATACCACTCAAGTGTTGTGTCCTTGAGAGATCGAGGAAAGAGTTTTTCCATTAGAGCATCACGATGAAAGAAATCCATACGCATGGTGTTGAAAGATGACACATGTGTTTGTAGGTCCCCTTTACCACCATAATTTTCAAATTTAGGAATCTACATTCCCTATGGGAAAGGAGTACTCAAAATCGCCATCGACAATGGACTTGTCGAAAGAAAGTTTGGAAAATAGGTTGGGTGGAGGATTGAGAAAGGCTTGCCAACTGGTTTTGCATTCAACCCATGTTCTAAAGAAGAGCATTCAAAATAGGGTCAAAGGATGAAAAAGGCCCAATGGAACCTCCTCTAGAACCACTACCACTAGAACCACCTCTAGAGCCACCATTATGACCATCACCGAAGCCACCAGTGCGATAGGTATGAACTCCATCAGAGCCACCTCCACTACTGAAGCCACCACCACTACTGAAGCCACCACCATGGTCTCTACCAAATCCACCTCTGTTAGCACCACCTTTGCTATCAAAGCCACCACCACTCATTCCACCGGAGCCCCCACCACTAGGGGTAGTAGGAGGGGTGAAGCTGAAACCAAGGGGTATTCTACTCACCTTGACAATAGGGGGCTTGTCAATAGTAGAGGAAACATTGATCGAGGGGCCTGTTTTGACCATGCATATAGACATAGTAGGAATTAGGACACCTATTTGTTTCTCATAGGCATCGAGTACCTCCCCTCTGGTAGTACCTGATCTAGTGATATACAAAGGGATGTATGCTTCAGTTAGATTGGTGAGGCCTCACAAGAACTCTATAAATGTTCGATCCTTCCCTAACATGTATCTCACTTGCTAGAAATCCTAGCAACTCTCACCATATTCGGTGCCTTCTCCAAATGATTCACGAGGTCCAATGAAATCTTCTATAATTCCAAAATATTTTCTAAGGAATATGAACAACATCATCCTCATCCATAAAGCTGTGGGGGATGCTGGAGGAGTGGGTACATGAGTGGTCTCATCAATGAAACCCATATCGTCTGCAAGACCTATGGAAAATCCAATAGTATAACCAAAAGTGACCTTTGTCTTTTCTATTGGTAATTATCATAGACTTCTCCTAACAATGTACTTAGAAGTCATAGATTGAGTTGTGATGCTCATAAACCCTCACAATACCCAAGTCCATCTTAACTATCGAGTGTGCAAGAAAGAGTTTCGACACAAAGAAATATATAGACATTGTTCACATCAAGTTCACTAAAATGTAATGTAGAGGGACCAACCACACCAAGGATATGGGTCACAAAGAGCTGAGAGCAGAGGGCTGCCTTAACTTACCTCAAGATAAGTGGGTGTTTAGGTCGAGGATAGAGAATGGAGAGAACTCTCAAGTGCTTCTGTCACCCTACTGATCCGAATGGTTGGATGGGACTAAATGATCTGGTTTATGGAACTTGAACCATACCTTAGATAGCTCTATGCCCAAGGAAAACAATGCAGGTTAGGGATGACAACGCGGTGCATTGGTGTTTCTCTAGGGTGCTAGCATCTGTATGACCAAAAAGTGCAAAAATATAGTATGGAGTTCAGGAAAACCTTCTAACAATTTAGTCAATGAGTTTTAACATGCAAAATAGAATGATAAATAGTAGAAAGTAAGAAATAACTATGAAGATGATTAAAAGACAACTAAAGAAAAGGTGACGAAGTCCAACTCACAGAGAGTCTAGTTTTCTAGCAAGCTCCATGCATACCTACACCTACACACAATGAAGAGAGAAAAAATGTTGGGGTTGTATAGGGGTCTGCCTCAGTCAAACCCCCACTTTGGTGTTTCCACCTCCACAGATAGCTAGGAAATCCACAAGATATAAAATGCAATAAAGAGAACAATAGAAAGGATACCGAATAATCATAGTAATACTATGCTACATAAATCAAATGAAAATGCTATGGAAATGGAGAAATCAAATAATATCACCTTCTCAATCAAGGTGCTCCCAAGTAGTTAAAGGAGGTTGCAAGCTTGGTGAGGTCTACGCTACTATAACAATGAAGAAGCAGTCCCTTGGGACACCAAGGTACAACTCCAATGGTGGAAAAAATGCAGCAAGATGTGTAGAAGATAGATTGATTTGCTCAAAAGATGCTAAATAAATTGAGCTAGTGTGTAGAGGATCAAGAATTGCTAAAGAGATGAAGTGAATGAATAAGATAGGCATTTGAAGATCAAAATGGGAGGGAAAGAGCCATTTTTGAGCCAATTGGTCAACATAGAGGCGTTACATTTCATCCCTAATGAGGAGTGCAACATCCCTATGGACTCCAAAGGCAAGAATCTATTAGGGATGACAACGCACCACTCAGATATCCACATGCTACACTCGCGTCCTTGAAAACAATTCTCCCACTGACACAAAAGACAAGCACCAAGTGGATGCATTACAGATGAATGATGTGGAATTTCTTAGTCGGGTTTGATTTTCTAAGGTAGAGGGATGCAAAAGGGGAATTTGCAAGAGGGGTGCAAATTCACTCCTATACAATAAAATATTAAATTTATAAAAAAAGTATGTTAATTGAATTGAAGGTATAATGCTCCATGGGCATTAAATTTAGATGGATCAAAAGTATATGAATATATATAAAATGGTGAAAAAATATTTGCACCATTAAGAAACGATGATAGGTTGAACACACACAGTAGGTACGTACATACTCCAATTATGGAGAGAAAATATTGATTGGAAACCTATTCTATTAAAACATACAGTAATTAAATATATTGCAAAGTGTGAAGAAAAAGTAGAAAAGAGCTCATGAACATACCACCATATGTTAATGCATTTAGCAAACATAGAGAACCCTAATGATTTAGCTGCAAGAGCTTATATGAGGCTTCTCATAGAAAAAATAATAGAAAGGGATATTGGAGCTCAAGAAACAAGCCACATGATCTTAGAACTTTTGTTAGTAGAAAGAAGTAGAAGTTTTGTCAACTAAAATGTATCAAATGAGGTCTTCAAACATGTGATTTTAAATGATGAAGATGATAATAAAGAACATACAATATCATTTATTGATGCATACAAAACAAGGCCTTATAGTATGGAAGTTGTATCACCTATCGACATGGAAAAATCATGGATATATAATCGAAAAAGAAAAGGAGAAAGCAAATGTAATACAATAAAAATTGCAATAGTTGTAAGAGTGTTTCCTAGATTTTATTTGATTCCTACATGTGACTCTAATAAATGGATATATTTTTACTTTTCTGAGTTGATACTTTACAAATTTTTTTGAGACATTCGAAGGGATATTGGCCATTATAAAGAATCTATATTGGCAAAGTGGGACAAATTCAATTATAATCAATGGAATTTACAACAAATAGTACCATCAAAAAATAATGAAAATATTAGTGACTGAATCTGAAGGAGATGACATTTCTCAAGGAACCACTACAAAGAATGAATGGGAAATTATATCTCGACTTCATCATGGCTAAATATTTCAAAGTTTTAGAGATAGATATGTTGGGCATAAGAGATATAAATAAACAAACAAATTGGTGTCAAGGATTTGAAGGTGAGGATTACACACATCAAGAGATAAATTTCATTAACAACATGGAAGTTAATTGTTTCTTCATTTATGATGATATTTCATTATGTTTTGACTATGGAAATCTTAGTGAACAACATAAAGTAGTCAACATTATCGCATCACATTACCAATCACATGAAAATACATTACCACTCTACATGATAATTCAAGGAACTTTAGGAATAGGTAAGTCTTATGTGATTGGTGCCATTACTCAAGCATTGAAAAATTTATCTTTTCCCAATCAATCTCCTCTACTTCTACTTGTGCCGACTGGAGTTGCAACATTCAATGTTGGTGCTTCAACAATTCATTCAAAATTAAGAATTCCAATAAGAGATTTCAAGGAACTGGAAGGGACAAGACTTACAACTTTCCAAGAAGATATATCACATGTCCAATACATATTGATATATGAAATGAGTTTCCTTGGATAGAGGTTACTTGAAAACATAGATTCCAAGCTTTGACAAGAATTTCCAAAAAATGCTAATCAAAGTTTTGGAGGTAAGTTTTGAATTTAACTTACTAGCATTCTTTACTTCACATTAGATATCATTTTATTCAAATTTTTAATAGTTCCTTTTATACAAAACATAATTATCAATATGTTCATTTTTTATTTAGGCATATCTATGATTTTAGTTGGATACTTGGTGCAATTACCTCCAGTAAATGACAAAGCTCCATATGAAAGCAAAAGATGGGAAAAGCTACTATGGGAAGAATTCAAAATAGTTGTTACATTGGATCATTTTTTAGACAAGATGGATAGAACAAAGAACAACAAATATTTCGTGAAGTTTTAACAAATATCAAAGATGTAAACCCTATAAATAATGATTGGATGTTACTTATGACAAGATCAAATGCAAAGATGAATGCATTTGAGAATGAAGAATTTGAAAGTAGTGCTCATTTATTTTTAACAAATGATAATGTTAACAGTCATAATAGAAAATAATTATATACATTATCAAATCTAGTTGCATAAAGTTTTGCTACCAAGACCTTGGAAGCCTTAGTGCCATTAAAGGAGGTGCAACCATTGAACTAGATATGGAATCACTACTCAGTATTAATGCAAGAGTGATGTTAACATCCAACTTATGGAAAGAAGCAAGAATTGTAAATGAAGCACTTAGATATGTATGAAAATTTGTATATACACCTAGAACCAAACCTCCCCAACCACCAATGTATGTACTTGTCGAGTTTGATAGTTACTCTAGAATACCTTTTGATGATTGACACCCACATACAGTACCAATTGCAACAATCCAAAGGGGTAGCACACAAAATATACCATTACAATTAGCTTGGGCTCTAACAATACACAAGTCACAAGGATTAAGTCTACAAAAAGCCATAGTTGATATAAGACATATTGAAAGAATTGGATTGACATTTGTAGCAATTTCACGTGTAAAGTATTTGGAAGGACTATGAATTATGTCACCATTCACAAAAATAGATATGAAAAAATGAGGAAAGGAAAGTAACTTGCAAAGAGAAAAGAAAAACAAATGAGGCTTCAAGCCTTGGAAATTAAATAACTTAACATATATTGTTAAATTATTCATGTAATCACATTTTTGTAAATAAACATACTATGTTCAATTTAGATTTCTATTTTGTAATGCCTTTAATATATAATTGTCTTCATAATATATTATTTAATTATTATTATATATTATTAACTTTAAATTAGATGGACATTTTTATGTGCTAATATCTTGTTTACATTATATGTTTTTATATATAACTTTTTCAAATATAAATTAAACATTAATAATATTATTGTATCAAATAATTATTTAGAATTAATAATAAAATATAAATATTAATATAAATAATATAATACTATATAATTATATTAATATTACAATGATAATATTAATAATTAAAATTATTATAATAATATAATATAATAAATTTAATATTCATAATAATATTATCAATATTAAAATAATTTATTAATTCATTATATTTAATGATAATATTATATTATAAAAAATATTATTGATAATTTTAATATTATTACATTATTAAAATAATATTAGTAATGTAATATTAGTATAATATTAATATCAATATATATTATCATTAAAATAATACTAATTTTATTAATAATTTTTTATAATTATAATAATATAATATTATTTAATATATATTATTGTACACTATATTTAAAATGATAATATTATATTAAAGAATAATAATATTAATAATTTAAAATATTTAATAATCACTATAATTTAATAATATTATTTTATTAACATAAATATTAAATAGGCCGTCTTTTCCCTTGGGGCTTACAAAGCCCTGGGGCTGGATGGGTTTCCTCCAATATTTTTTCAGACTTACTCAAATATTGTTAATACTAACCTATTAAATGTGGCTAGAGATTTACTTAGATATGGAAGGCTTCTTACTCAAATGAATGCTACCTTCACAACCCTTATCCCTAAGGAGGAAGATGCCTCATCCATAAAGGACTTTAGACCCTTTATTCTCCATAACACATTGTATAAAATCTTCTCAAAGATAATTGTGTTCAAACTAAAAGCCGTGTTAGGTAAACTGATAGCCCCAAACCAAAAATGATTTGTGCAAGGAAGAAACATCTTAGATCTTATTACTGTTACCTATTTTTCGCCACCAACTCAAATAGGTAGAGCTAAATTGCAAATTTTGGCTAAAAGGTACATAAGATGTTTTAAAAATTTCTACTGAAATACTCATATTATGCATTGCTTCATAACGATGTATATTTCAAGGATATTATGCAAAAAACACTTCAAAATTACATCACAAGTTTGCATAATGTTTGCTGTTTTATTCATAATGTGCAAACCAGAATCCCACACAAGCCGTGGGAGTAGCAGATTTTGATTAACATAATCAAATGATAGGTACAAAAGCAATTTGTATACTATACAATTGTTGACAAAATAAACATAGAAGGGAAAGTGGTTCATCATTGCCTGTAATGATGGAACCCGTGATGCTTGATGTCTTTCATTGGTGTTGTTGAAGCTTTCTAGGTTTCGCGTTTTCGCTCTCTTTGAGTTGTCTTGCAGCATGAACGGAAACGATGTTAGAGATAAACTCTATGCAATGATGAATCAAAACCAGTTCTATGCTTACATTGCCAATAGGAATATAACCTACATCTATTCAGGCATCTATTAGATGATTATAAAAATTCAAACAATATAAAGCAAGAGGAAGCTTTCAGCTTCTTTTATTTTGATAACATATTTGTTCACTGTGCAAGAATAGGTGCATTGTGTACGAGATCATCTTATCGGATATGTGGAGTAAAACGGGCTCCCACAAGGGTTGAGCCTGGCATATCAAAAGGATACACTCTCAAGTGACATACGAGAGTTCATAAATATGTAGTAGTCATTAAGAGTTGTTGAAACCAAGAATATAATATAAGCAACCTTATTTCAAAGAGATTCAGGAAAAGCATTTTGAGCATACAACATATTTTTGTTACTTTTCGGTTCATGAAGGATCAAACAGTGTGAAGAACTCATCATTTTCTTTGATATTCTATTCAGCTCTATTTTACATTTTCACATTATATCTAAGTAAAGTATTGAGCCTCTTTACATTGAAGAGAAACAGAGTACTCTTGCATTGGAGTGTTTTCACAGCTTCAAAAAGCATATGACAACTTACAAAAAGGAATAGTCATTAATCAAAAGGTAAAAGCATGTCTTCAACTTTTGAACATCATAATCATCATAATATTTCAGGGAGGAAGCTTGCATAACAGTATGATGAATGAGTACAGCCAAAAAATCAAAAACTTCAAAGAGAGACACTACAGAAATACATAGTTGAAATCACCCAACAAAACAACGTTTGGTGACAACATGATAAGCAGGAAAAGGCAATTTACTGTCAAAAAATGAACAACAAACTATTCTAAAAGGGTGCAGCAAGTACTGTCATCAAACAAGCAGCATAATGAGGTCAAGTGCAACAATAGTGAGAATTCATAATGAGTAGAAAATCATTCTTAAACGGTGCATCAACATGACTTTAAAAAAGTACGGTAGTATTAGGTAATTGGACAAATTAGTCAGTAAGAGTATGCAAAAAAATATACAGTTGGAAATATTCAAAAAGCCATGGTAACAGTCATAATGAAAGCAACTTGATCATAAGTGTAGAGACAACCATGTAGAGGTAAATCAACATTTTTGTTTGAAACAAGGGATAGCGAATTTCAGTAATCATTTAAATGCAGTCCAAGCAAAGTGTTTCGTCATCAAAAGGAGGTAGTCAATATGATTGTAAAAGGAAACATTCAAAAGTAGAGCTGCATAAGCATCAAGATGGTAACATTACTTGAGCAAATCAGAAGCAGTCATGTGTAATAGAAGGCAATCATGAAAATTCCAAGAGGGCAGTGGTCCCACAGCTGTTGGACAATCACTTTGAGCATTGACGATGTTCTGTGCAACAATATATCCAGAGAAAACAAAGTACCCTATTATTGTCACAAGACACACAAAAGGCAACTGTTCAAGAAATAAATGACATAACAATGATCATACTGGAGCAAACTCGGATTTTTGAGGGGAGTAAATCTTCTTTCAATCATATCTCAAAAACTGTAAATTGGGTTCTCATAATTTTTGGATAGAAATTAGGAAACTGTCAGATGAAAAAACCCATTAAATTTTGTAAGAACCCAGTTTGTTGATTTTGAGAACTTTTCACCAGTCTGAGGCAATGCTAATGCAAGAAAATATCAAGTGGCGGTAGCTTATGGTCGGCTAAGCCAATGAATACAGGCCAAGCGAGGTTTCTACAGGAAGTCATCAATAGAGTTCTTAATGTTGCAAAGTCAAAAAGAAAGTTACAAAAAGAACCATGGCGATCAAAATGGGGAATCTTCAAATGCACAATTAAAAAGGGAAGGATATCATAGGCTGCGGCCTCAGTCACCATGAGACTTATGAAGAAAGATTGATAGATGCTTTGTTTTGTATACAGGGGTGTTTTTTTTTATCCTCCGGAGAGATACAGTATAGATATGAGTTTTCTTCACCATTTTTTCACAACAAATAAGCTTCAAAGAGAACAAATTATCATGGTGAAAATTCAATACTGTTAAACATAAACATATAAGGAGGGGCGCACAGGAGGAATGAGAAATTCATCATATTAAATCTATCACAGCTGCAGCTTCAAGGTTAATTACATTTCCAAAAAATAAGAAGTAATGGACTGTCATGGCAAAGGCTTACCTTGTAATTCTTAAAGTTTCTATTCAAGGGTGCTCACCGAAACAATAGTATGGCATCAAAATCGACTAGAGCAAGCAGAGAATGGTGGAGTCTCAAGCTGAGCTGAGTAAACTCAAACCCTAGGCATGGCGGCTGTAGCTTCTTCTTAAAACTTCTTCAAAGCAAGTGAAGTAAACAATGCCGAATCCTTTTAGGGTTTGATATCTTTTACCAGGTTCTTATTCCCAAGTGGTGATTTTAATTTTTTGACTTTTGAATTAATCATCTCATCCTATCTTTGCCAAAGTAATGACTTACAAGATCAAGTGCCCAATAATGCTAAATGGCCGAACATTATGTTAAAGTATAAAAATGCCATTAGATCAAGATATAGTTGGTATAGTGCATGAAGCGCGGGAGGTGTGTAGTATGGTGAAAATGATGATATATCATACATTTTGTGATAGACATAGGCTAAGATTGTATTGATTAAATTCAATTAATTTAATGTTATTTTTGCTCATGCATGTAAAATGGTATTAATTAAATGATAAAATTATAAATCATTTAATTAATACAACTATTTTAGGCAAAATAACATTGAGTTAAAAAATCCAATAATGCAAGCATAGAATAAGGCAAAGATGGAGTTTCATTTTGCATGGGCGGATTGATACAAACGAGGCAATCTTTTGCATGCTTTGGCCCACTTTTCAAGGATTTGCAGTTCAGTTGGAATAGCGCATGTATCAGTTATGACTTGGGAGTGAGTTTGAGCTTGAGTGGACTTGTTTTTGCATGGATTTGGGCCTCCTTTTCAGAGATATTTTCTTCTACTCGGAATTGGCTTTGGAGTTATCACCCTTTCTTGGAGTTGAACTTTCAGTTCTTTTGACATGCCTTTTGGGAAGACTTTTTGTATATATTGAAAAACTTATCTATTTTTCAGTTAGTTCTTGTTTTTCTCCTTTGCTCTCTGCAAAGAGAATTATTTGTAACTTAGCATCATTTCAGATTAATGCAGTAGCAGGTTTACAGGTTCATTTTGGTGTCATCTTGCAGTATTTTCCTGCTATTTTATTTCATGATTCATTAAATTTTCCTTTTTAGAATTATACAATCTGTCCTTATGAATGATTCGATGAAATTATTGTGTTTTAGCTTTTGAAAACCTTTATTTTTGTCTTATTCATAATTGCACACCATGTCACAGGTCTAAAGTTGTGCTATAACAAAATTGTTCTTCAAGTTGTGAAGATTGATTTTCCTTCTGAAAAGACAAACTGTCTAGCCTCCTTTGGAAACATTTTTGTGATCATTTCTGAACTGTCTGAGCATTTCCCTTGGAAGTAGTTGTGAATCACTCTGTAGGTGTTATCATATTTCCATTTAGGTGCATCACCATAGTTAAGTTTCATAGTTCAGTTTTTAGTTTTAGTCTTTTTATCCTTTTTCCCAACATTTACCCAAGTATTATCATAAAACGATATAGGAACCAGCCTAGAATCTGGAGGTCTAATTCCTTATAGGGTACCCACAACCTGGAATTAGTTCCCATGTTTCAACAGATTGCTAAATTTAGTTATTCAAGCATACGGGTGCAATCTGAATTGACAACAATTACCACCCATGAGATCCTTCACTCAATGGACCTAAGTAAAAACTCGGGGATGGCCTTGAAAATTGACATATCAAAGGCTTATGACAGAGTCTCCTGGCCGTTTCTCTTTGTTGTTCTTAAGAAATTTGGGTTTGATGGTAGATTCCTCAAGTTTCTCACTGCATGTGTTACCACCCCTATGTGCTCAATTCTTGTGAATGGAGTCCCCCAGGGTTTCTTCTCATGTGCCCGAGGTCAAAGACAAGGAGACCCTCTCTCCCCCTATCTGTTTATAATTGTTGTTGAGGTCCTTGGAAGGAATATTCAAAAGCTCATTGATTCTAAAGTCTTGAGAGAAGTCAAAGCTACTTTGTCACTCCTACCTAAATCTCATCAACAACTTGTTGATGATACTATATTTTTTGGAGAAGCCTCAATTGGTGAAGCCAGTCAATGGAAATCTATTTTAAGTGACTATACTTTTGCCTCAGGTCAGTATATCAATTATAATAAGAGTAAGTTATACTTCTTCCATGCTGATTAAATTTTGAAAGAAAGAGTGGTGTGGATCTTGGGCTTCCAAGAAGTTGTTTTGCCTGCTTCTTACCTTGGGCTCCCTTTGATCTCAAGAAAACTGGAAAAAATTATTGGAATCACTTAATTGAAAGAGTCCAAAAAAAATTGGTTGGTTGGAAAGGTAAACTTCTAAGCCTAGATGGGAAGATACAATTGCTAAAATATTCTCTCCAAAACATCCCAGTCTACTATTTGTCTCTCTTTAAAATCTTGACCTTTATTGTGGAAAAAATTGAACAAATCCAAAGAAGATTCATGTGGTCTGGAACGGAAGAGAAAAATAGATTGACTTTGGTTGGTTGGGAGAAAGTGTGTACCCCTAAAAATGTTGGTGGATTGGGGATAAGGAGAATTAAACTCTTTATCAAAGCTCTCACTGCCAAGATGGGGTGGAGTCTTTTGGAAAGGACTAAGGATTAGGTTAAGATCTTCCAAGAAAAATATCTTAAGAATACAGATCATGGTTGTTTCCTTACTTCCTCTGATATGCCTTATGGATCCATTTTTGGAACCACCTTATCAAAACCAAAAGTGTGCTGAAATTGGGTGCGAGAAAGTGCATTGGAAATGAGAAGGATACTAATTTCTGGAAGGACCCTTGGGTTGTTGAGCCCCCTCTCTCTTCCTTAGGTGGTTTCAACCCTCGAAATAGAGTCTAACCAAAATTTGTGGCAAAAAGGTGGCAGATTACTTTAATTGGGAGACTGATGAAGCAAAATGGATGGATTTCAACATATTGCTTAGGAGTGCCAACTTTAGAGGTCAAAGATAGCTTAATTGGGAGCCTATGGTGCAAAGGATACATAGCCTCATTGGGGAGGTGACTTGGTTCTTTAAAGATAGGAAAGATGAATGGATGCGGATTAAGAATCCCTCAAGATGCTTCTCAGTCAAATATGCTTATAAGGAACTGGAGAAAGCTCTTACTAATTTCCGAGCTCTTCATTGGGACAAGGTGTGGATAAAAAACCTTACTCTGGTTAACTATTTCTAGTGGGTAGCCTCACATGGCAGAATCTTAACAATGGATAATATTTTAAGGAGGGGGTTTCAGTTAGTTAATAGATGAGTCCTATGTAAGTAGGAAGAAGATTCTATTATGCATTTATTCTTCCACTATCTATACTCTAGAGAAGTGTGGTCCTTTTTCCTCCCTTTGTTGCTCATGGATATGGTGTTCCCCCTACCATGAAGTCATTTGTTGAAAGTTGGTCTAATTGTCCTTACTCCCATAATATTATAATGGACCTATGGAATCAAGCCCCTCCTTTCATAACATGGGGAATTTGGAAGGAAAGGAATAACAAGATTTTTAGGGAAACTAAGAGAAACAACTATGAGCTATGTATTTCTATAAAGGCCCAGATATAGGAAAATGTGGAAGTTGAAGGATGCAGTTATTAAAAATTCTGGCCAACTTATAAAAAAATGAGAATTAAGCAGATATGGGGAATAAAGAGGGACCTTATCAATCTCAATTGGTCTACAATTTCTGCTAGGAAGTCAACTATGTGGAATCCTCCTGAGAGGGAATGGATCAAATGCAACTTTGACGGGTGCTCAAAAGTTAATCCTGGCATTGATGGGATGGGGAGTTTGCTGAGAAATCACCTTGGGGATTGTATAGTGGGTTATGGGAAAAAATTGGGTATCTACAACAACAACAAAGCCTATGCAATGGGAATGTGGGGAGGAATAAAGGTGCTAAGAGACTTTGGTTTTCAGAAGGTCATATTGGAAGTAGAATCCAAATTAATAGTTGACATCTTGAAAGGTGGTACTGCGACTCCTTGGGAACTAAAGGATATTATTGATAATTGTAAGGATCTAATAAAATTCTTTACACACTACCATATCCAACATGTGTTTAGGGAAGGTAATCTTTTTGCTGATTGTGCAACCAATGAGGCACTTAAGTGTAATATGTGGACTCGATGGGAGTTCAACCAATTGCCTTCATTAATGAAAGATACAATGCTTAAAGACAAATATGTTAATGTTTATAACTTATAAAGTTGGTATAAGGGATCAATATAGGGGGACTAAGAGATCTCAAGATAAAAAGGGCCCATATATTAATGATGGAAATCTTGGTACGACAAGGAGTAAGAAGATATCCCCAGGTGCAAAATTTAATTTTTATATCATTCCCAAGAATACCCAAAATCACATGGTTTATTTCATTGCTAAGGCTTGTGTCAAATCATAGTGTCTCCACATACCTAATGTCAAATTCCATCTCTTAATTGAGGATCAACTTGCTATGAAAAGCATGGACTCATTTATTGGTAGTAAAGGAAACAATGATATTTCAACCTTGGGAAATGTGTTAAAGGTCTCTTCTTTAAGTCATGTCTCAAAATTTATTTCTAAAAGAGATCATCATCAAAATATTTTTTGTTGTGTTCTTTGCAAGGTTAGTTGGGTGTTTGGGTGGTGCAGTGGTATGAGGAAAGGGTTACAAAAGAATAAATTTAAAAGCTTATAGAGTTCAAATATGATAGGGCCAAGAAAATGAACCAAGCCTCCAGATTGCTCGGCTCTTAAGCAAAATACCAATATCTGGAGGTTGTTCAATAGGACAAGAATGGTCTCATTGTTTGAGGCAATGAAAGGGTATAATGAGAGTCTCACGGCTAAATTCACTAACTCTTGGAGGAAGGCGCATGTGGCTATTGGGGTGGTGAAATTTGAGGTCACCGCTCAGATCATGCAAAGGCGATGGATCTGGAGAACCAAGGAAGAAAGGTTGTTAAGAAGAGTGAAGCAAACTATCAAGCATTTGTGGAAAATTTCCTCCATGATGGTGAGAAACTCATGCGGTTTCAGAATGGGTATGTTCAACTCAAACTTCCACCACCTTTTTCTCTGGTTAGTATGTTCATTATGAGATATTTTACTTTAGAGGGAAGATACATGACTGCCCATGCTTATCACTTTCCCTTTCTTAACCACATTCATCATAATGAATGCATTAACTTGCCTTTTTACTTGCTTTCCTCATTGCAACACAATATTGAAAATGGTGTGAACCCCCCATTGCACCAAGGCCTCATGCTTGCCCTCTACAAGTATGCCCTAGCTAACAACCCCCACAGAAACCCTCTGGCTACTAGGTCGAACTTCTCAAATGAAAATGCTGTGGTGGATGAAGAACCCCTAGCTACTATTAATATTGATTTGGAGCCTAACCCTAGGCCTCCACCCCAAACTATTGCCCATAAGGCGAATTCCCCTGTTAATGTCTTCGCCTCTGCTGCTAAAAGTTTCTTACGACCCCTGTGGGTAAGATGGCTCTTGTGAAAAATTACTTTGAGCTCGAATTGGTTAAGGCCACCTCAGAGAAGTGGAAATACTCACCGCTGCTCCTTGAACCTTTAAGGGCCAAGAATCCAAAAACTAAACTAAAAAAACAGAGTGGTCATTACCATAAATGAAGACAAAGAGGGGAATCAAAGGGATATTTTGGAGGAATGGTAGTCAGGTTTGTTTATTGGAGGCCGAAGATCGATGCATCTTGCTAAGGTTGCCTCTCTAGAAAAAAAGGGCAAACAGAAGGCCATCGTCCAAGAAGAGGAGGAACAATTGATGGTTGAAGAGTTTGAGCCACAAGTGGATGATAGCAAGGACATGGATTTAAAAGAAAGTTCATATGATATGGGAGAGGAAGAGATAGAGGAGGATAAAGAAGATAAGGAGGAGGAAGATACTGGAAGGAAAGAGGAGCATAGGGTTGATATGTTGAAAGCCACTGAAACAAAGAACAATGCAATTGCCACTAATTCTCTTAAGGATTCTAACAATTATTTTCTTAAAAGAAGGATTACTTATATACAAGTCCAGATCGATGATATGGAGAAATCAATCATCACATTGATGAAGGTTACCAAAGGTATCATGCGCAGGGCCATGGTGGGTGTTGTTTCAGGTCAAACTAAGATAAGGAAGATGCTCAAGAAGATGGGGAAGAGTGAAGACAAGAATGACCAAGCAAAAGAAGAGGGACCTGATTGGAGGGAGTTTGTCTCCCAAATTGGTGAATACTGGGACCTAATAGCCAATTCCAAGTAATGTCATTATTTCTCTTTATTGTTTATGGCTGCTCTGAATTTTTTGGCTCTTTGCCTTATAATCCCAAACTGCTATTATGTTATAGCTTTGTTATGGTTAAGCTCAACCTAGACTTTGGTTGACCTTATTAATGGTCTAAGTATTATTAGTTCGATTAGTAGGGGTATTATTTTTTTTAAGCATATTATGGTTATGTGGTTACAATTTTGGACTGTGGGCATGCATGTCATCTTGGTTTTTGGTTTTAGGCTGCTACTATTTTTTAGTGGTGGCTAGTGTTGTTCTTCCCAACCTACTTTTTTGTTTTGTTTTGTTTTGGTTGTGTAACCATGGGATCAAGGCCCTTCCCTACTTAATTAATCAAAAACATAGTTATTAATTAAATATTAGTATAATATTAATATAATTAATCTATTATTATTCATATAATATTAATATTAATTATATTTAATGTATATTATTAATACATTATACTTAATGGTAATATTATATTAAATGATAGTATTATTAAAATAATTATAATTTCAATAATATAACATTATTACAATATTAATAATGTAATAATTAAATATTATTAATATTATTGATAATTGTGTTGTGGCTGTAAACTAGCTTATCTATCTTAATATCAAGCTATATAGTATGTGTCAAGAGATATCATTTTCAAGGCATATTTTTTTTGTTTATTCAAATTTTACTATTATTAAAAGAAATACACCTCAAAAATGATATCTCCTGGCGTATACTATATAGATTAATATTAAGATAGATAAGCTATATAGTAAAATCAACAAAAGTGAAGAATTCTAAATTAGCATCCATGTTAGGAAATTGGTTGGGTTTCAACAATACAGCTACTTTCTTATCAATTTATCCTCCTTTTTTGCACTTATACACTAGCAATGAAACTTTTTACACTAGCTTGCCAATCCATGAGAAATAATAACATTGAAGGGAAATATCACCCAAGGTGCATAGTGGATCTAAAAGAACTAATGTTAATTCCTTGTATGGAGTTTTAACTTGCAAATTTATAAATATTAACTTGGGTGCAATAATAGTGATGATACACATATACACAATACTAAAGCTTCTTCTTGATATTACAATAATAGTTGAAACCCTTTCTTTGACTCTTTTTCTCTCCTAAACCCATTATAGATTATACATTGATTTCTCACAGATCTCTTTTATAATTATCTACATGCATAGTGGTTCATGTGTAAGCAAGTGTGTGGACATTTTTTTACTAAAAATAAGACATTACTTTACATGCAACCTTTTTCATAACCTCTTGCACATGCATCTCATAAATATAGGATAAAATTAAATAACTATTTTCTTTAATTAATAATTATTATTTTAAAGTCTTAATGATAAACATTTTGTTCAATTGACCTATTTCAAGCTCCAACTCACATATCTAGCATCATGATCATCATGCATATCACTAACATCATGTTCATGTATATTCTCATAATCTTAAAGTGAATTTAAATATTTTAAAAATTGATCATGATAAGGAAATGGATCAATATAAACACCTAAAACCAAACCTCCACTTGTCCAGTTTGACAGTTGCTCTAGAATACCTTTCGATGATCGACATCCACGTACAGTACCAATTGAAAAAATATAAAGGGGTAGCACACGACAGACACCATTACGATTAGCTTGGTCTCTAACAATACACAAGTCACAAGGATTAACTCTACAAAAAGCCACAATTGATATAGGATATGCTGAAAGAACTAGATTGATATTTGTAGCAATTTCATGTGTAAAGTCTTTGGAAGGACTATGAATTATGTCACCATTCACGTATGATAGATACAAAAAATGAAGAAAGAAAAACAACTTGCATAGAGAAAGGCAGAATAAATGAGGCTTCAAGCCTTGGAAATTAAATAATTTAACATATATTATTAAATTATTCATGTAATCACATTTTCGTAAATAAATATACTGTGTTCAATTTGGATTTCTATTTTGTAATGCCTTCAATATATAATTGTCTTCATAATATATTATTTAACTATTATTATGTATTATTAACTTCAAATTAAATGGGAATCTTTATGTGCTAATATTTTATTTACATTATATGTTTATATATATAACCTTTTCAAATATAACTTAAACATTATTAATATTATTGTATCAAATAATTATTTAGAATTAGTAATAACATATTGATATTAATATAAATAATATAATACTATAGAATTATATTAATATTACAATAATAATATTAATAATTAATATTATTATAATAATATTAATAATTAATATTATTATAATAATATAATATAATAAATTTAATATTCATAATAATAAGCTTTGTTGAAAATTGATAAGGGTTAGAGTGCTTTGGTCAGGGTGGTGGCAATTTTGATCAAGGTGGTGGCAATATTTTGGTATCAACAATGTCGATGGGTGCTATATTTTCTATAATCCAGTAATGTAAGCTATATTGGTACTCACTTATGGTTGTGGCTTAAATCACGTTGTTATCTAAAATGCCAATTTTTTGCAAGATTGGTCACAGTTACAAGCAGTGAAGCCATTCTCGAAATGTTCTATTCAAAAACTATTTGTGGTATAAGTTATAAACCTAGTATTGGGCTCCCAATAGTTTATCATTCAAGGCCAGGCTCTGTTAGTGTTTTTTGTAACCTAGCATGGTATGAATTGCTAGTTTTTCTCATCCTATACACACTGAACATCTTATTGATTAGTGTTTGATCAGGTTTTGATCTACAATCTTGTGTAACTCTTTTATTATATTAATGTAATTTTATAGGCTATAGCCTTTTACCCTTAAAAAAATATTATCAATATTTAAAATAATTTATTAATTCTTTATATTTAATTATATTATATTATAAAAAATATTATTGATAATTTTAATATTATTATATTATTGAAATAATATTAGTATAATATTAATATAATTAATCTATTATTATTCATATAATATTATATTTAATGTATATTTTTAATACATTATACTTAATGGTAATATTATATTAAATGATAATATTATTAAAATAATTATAATTTTAATAATATAATATTATTATAATATTAATAATATAATAAAATGTTATTAATATTATTGATAATTGTGTTGTGGCTGTAAACTAGCTTATGTATCTTAATATTAATCTATATAGTATACACCATGAGATATCATTTTCAAGACTTTTTTAAAATTTTCAAATTACTATTATTATTAAAAGAAATACACCTTGAAAATGATATCTGTCAACATATACTATATAGATTAATATTAAGATAGATTTAAGCTAGTTAGTAAAATCAACAAAAATGAAGAATTCTAAATTAGCATCCATGTTAGGAAATTGGTTGGGTTTCAACAATACAGCTACTTTCTTATCAATTTATCCTCCTTTTTTGCACTTATACACTAGCAATGAAACTTTTTACACTAGCTTGCCAATCCATGAGAAATAACAACATTGAAGGGAAATATCACCCAAGGTGCATAGTTGATCTAAAAGACCTAATGTCGATTCCTTGTATAGAGTTTGAACTAGCAAATTTATAAATATTAACTTGTGTGCAATAATAGTGATGATACACATATACACAATACTAAAACTTCTTCTTGATATTACAATAATAGTTGAAACCCTTTCTTTGACTCTTTTTCTCTCCTAGACCCATTATAGAATATACGTTGATTTCTCACAACTCTAAATCTCTTTTATAATTATCTACGTGCACATTGGTTTATGTGCAAGCAAGCATGTGCACATGTTTTTACTAAAAATAAGACATTACTTTACATGTAACCTTTTTCATGACCTCTTGAATATGCATCTCATAAATATAGGATAAAATTAAATAATTATTTTCTTTAATTAATATTATTATTTTAAAGTCTTAATGATAAACATTTTGTTCAATCAAACTATTTCAAGCTCCAACTCACATATCTAGCATCATAATCATCATGCATATCACTAACATCATGTTCATGTATATTCTCATCATCCTAAAGTGAATCCACATATTTTAAAAATTGATCATGATAAGGAAATGGATTAATATAAATCTTCAATATTTTTACTTGGAAGATCCAATTAGAAATGACTAGCTCCATAATTAACACCCTCCAAAAGTGTAAATTATATAATTATTAGTTAAGTATTATATTATGTTCTTCAAAGACATATAATATTGTGTATACAATGCCCATTAATGCTATTATAAGTATAAATACATTTTCATCATGTCCCTTTGGCATATCCCTAGAGGTATCCAATTTTTGAACAGGGGGAAGTATAATAATAATTTCATCAAGTAAAAGTTTATGCACATTATCCAAAGTCTTATGCAATCATGTAAATCTTATTAAAATTTGAGGCTTGAAGGCAAGAATATTTGAAGGATTGGAAACATGATGAATGCTCAACCTTTTCTCTTGTTTTACAATTCCCTTTTGAAAACAATTTTGATTTTGAAACCTAGTAGGGTAGGAGGAAGTGTCAAAAGAGTATGAGAAGAACCACAATCAACTACATTTACTACTAATAACTTAAAATATTAGCATGTTTTTTTAACATTCAAACACAAATCTATAAATGGAACACAATTATTAAGAGGCACACTTTATTAGATATGAGACAACATTCCCTGATAAACAAACATCATAAGATAGTTAATAATGCTACACCTTAGCACATAAGAAATGGAATATTATGACATCCCATATGATATGAGTTCGCCTTTCCCATTTTACACATTTCAAACTAAGATTCAACAAATCCACACATAGATAAGTAATATATTTAGCCTTGTTAATTCCATGATTAGGTAAGGCATCAAATTTATTCTCCTTTGTCTAGATGAGAATGGAAGTGGAAACATGAGACATTATGGGTGGAGTATGAACAATATAATGGAAGATGACGTGATAAAAACAGCACGAAAAGTGAGGAATAAAATTACTATGACAAACTAAGTAGAAGGATGACGAACAATAAAGTCATTGGATAGACAAAAAGTAGAAATTGGTGAACGTGGGAAGAAGAAAAAGGGTGTGGGAAATTATAACCAGTAGGAAAAGGATGAGAAGTGGAGATAAGAAGTGGGTAAACCAGACCCACAAACACTGCTACTCGAATAATAAATTGATCAGACGCTAAACATTTTGTTCAACCAGATCCACACAAACTGCTAATTGGGTTAGGGAAGAGAAAGAGAAGAGGTTTCCATTTCAATGGAGAAGGAAGGCTTATCAGAGTTAAGTGTGAAGATTGTTGAGCGTTGTCTGGTGCCACCATGCCTGCCTTCCCCCCAACACACTCTCTATCTTTCCAACATTGATAACCAGCCATTTCTGAGAATTTTCTTTAATGCATTGCTTGTGTACGAGGCTTCTGAAAAGAGTTTAGCAGATCCTGCCAAAACCATTCGAGAGGCTTTACCAAAGGTGTTGGAGTATTATTATCCTCTGGCTGGGAGACTGAGAAAGAAAGAAGATGTGAAGCTTCAGGTGGAATGCAGTGGAGAGGGTGTTCTCTTTGTGGAAGCCATGTTAGACAACAGCCTCTCAGTCCTCCGAGATTTGGACCACCACAACCCATCATTTAGCTAGCTGTTTTATAAATTCCCTATCAATACAAATGTTGAGGAGCTTCCTCCAGTGGTTCTTCAGGTAAGATTACATTTAAGAAACAATAATTCATATTGCATTGTAGGGACAGTACACCTCAAATAATTGTTTTGAAGCTTCCATACCGCATAATTAGAAAATATTATAGCTTGTCATGGCAAGTTGGGCAAGTTTACTTATTTAGATACTAATATAACATTCTCTTTCTTTGATTGATTTTATAATAGGTAAATCATTTCATGTGTGGAGGTTTTGTTGTAGGAGCAAGTTTCTATCATAGTATATGTGATGGACGAGGGGCAGTACAATTTCTCAAAGGCCTTGCAGAAATGGCAAGGGGGCATGTTAAGCCCTCTATTGAACCAATATGGGATAGAGAGCTTCTTAAGCCAAGGAACCTATTGATTCATGACTTAGACTTGGTTGAAGAAAAAGTGAGTACATCCCAATCATGCTCACCTCGAAAATGTGAAGAATCAGTTCAAATGGCGCTTATTTTAGACTCTGAAACAATAAAATATATGAAACAAGGAATTAAGCAAGAATGTGACGAAAAGTGCTCTACATTTGAAATTATTGTGGCCTTAATTTGGCAAGTGAGGACCAAGGCACTTGAAATTCCACATACTCAAACTGTGAATCTTATCTTTGCAGTAAATGTGAGGGGATCATTTAATCTCCCACTACCAAATGGATACTATGGAAATTGTACTTTGTCTGCATGTGCACAGGCTATTGTTGGTGAAGTCGTGAACCAATCACTTTCATATATAGTGGATATTATAAAGAAAGCAAAGATGTCACTCACTGACAAGTATATTAGACCGATCATTAATGATCAATATCCATTAGATTTTTATAGTAACCAAGACAATACAATTTTGAGTGATTTGAGGTGGTTGGTATTTAATGATGACTTTGGGTTAGGAAGTCCAGTGAATGTATGTCCTATGCAACAGAATGAGAATGTAGTCATCAAAAAATATTTTTTCTTCCTCCATCCTTCTAAGAGAAAGGGTAATGGATTTAAGATGATCATGTGGATGAACCCACAAGAATTTAGGTTATTTGAAATAGAAGTAGATGCCATCATCAAAAAATATGTTACAAATAGTTTCAAATGTATCAATTAAATCTTTTCATCTTTAAATAATTTTTTTTAGATAGACTTATGGCCAAATTTATCAATTTGATATTATTGTGGAAACCAAAGTAGGAACTAAGATAAAATCTAAGGGAAAGCAAATGAATTTTAGTCAAGGATAGAAGGAAAATAAGCAACTAATGATTACCATAAGTTCATGAAGGAAGAATGGGAGATGCTAGAGACTCTAATTGACTTTAGAATCCCCTAATTGGTTTCTTTTCTATTGTATTATTGCATCTTTGTTGCGTTTAGGTTACTATAGATAGTTTGCAATCTTTGTAGTATTTTGGACATGATGGCCTAGTTCTATGATTATTTAAATTTATTGTTATTTATCTTGTTTTATTTTTTTCTTCGTGATGTTGTACAAGGTCATGAGGCCCTTCAAAACCCTCTTCTTACCTCTAATGCAAAAAAATCAATGTAAGCTTAGTTTTTATATCTTAATCATTAATTATATTAGACTGATTGTTGATAATTATCTTCTACCATGTTTTCATGTGACAAAGCTATTATGTTTTGATATGTTAAAATGGATGGATTTAATATAAGATTGTAGAGTTTTATAGGTAGACATAGTAGTAACATGCTTTTAAATATAATTAGGAAATTATTTTATTTCAAACATTTTCAATCTCCTTTGAGAACCTTCTAAAAATAATTACAAGATATTAAAATTTGTATTGACTTTAATATTATTTAAATGCAAGATGTTAGTGGTTTTTGTTTAGTTTGAGGATAGTTGGACACTATTTAAATTTTTTCATTAAATGTGATCAATATTGTTATTTTTTATTTTTTATTAATAATATCATTTTTTGTTATTATTTTAATGCAAATATCATAGTTTATGTTACTATAATTATTATTAAAATTATCTTTTATATTACTAAATTGTTGTTTTTATTCTTAATACCATTCATTTTATTATTAGTAAAATCATTAAAAATGAATTTTAAATTAGCATCCATGGTAGAAATTTGGTTGGGCTTCAATAATAAACTACTTGCTAATCAATTTCTCCTTATTTTGTGCACTTCTACTATTAATTAGCAATGATTTATTTTACACTAGCTTTCCAATCCATGAGAAATAACAACCACATTGAAGGGCAATCTCACCCAAGGTGCATAGTGGATCTAAAAGACCTAAAATTGATTCCTTGTATGTAGTCATAACTTGTAAATCTATAAATAATAGTTTATGTGCAAAAAATGCTGAGAATACAAAAGATATACGTAATACTAAAGCTTCTTATTAACATCACAATAAGTTTTTATTGCTTAGATGACAGGGGATTAGTTGAAACTCTTTTCTTGCCTCTTTTTCTCACTTAATCATATTACTGAATATAGATTGATTTCATGTAGCTCTAAATCTCTGCTCTTACATACATAAGGGGCATGCTTATCTAGATTCAAGTCTCTCTTAATTTTACAATAACATCTTTTTAATTTTATCTACATACGTATTACTTAACGTGCAAGAAATCATGTACAAATGTTTTTACTTAACATAGAATATTGCTTTACATGTAACCTTCTCTGTGACCTCTTGCATATGCATCATATAAATGTAAGATAAAATAATTTATTTAATTAAAAATTATTATAATAAAGTCCTAATGATAAATTCTTCTTTCAATTAACCTATTTCAAGCTCCAGCTCTTATCTCTAGTATCATACACATAATGTATCACTTAAATCATGTTCATGTGTATTCTCATCATCCTCAAATAAATTCACATATTTTAAAACTTGATCATAAGAATGAAATGGATTAACTTATAAATCTTCAAATTTTGACTCAAAATATCCAATTAGAAATGGCTATCTCTATCACTAACACTCTTCAAACTGTATCATATTATTATCATTCATGTATTATCTTGTGTTCTTCAAAGCCGTACAATTTTGCATATACCATGCACATTAACTCTATCATAATTACAAATAAAATTTCATCATGTCCCTTTGACATACCCCTAGATGTATCTAATGCTCAAATAGGGGTAAGATAATAATATTTGTATCAAGTAAAAATATAGGAATATTAGGCAAAGGCTTATGAAATCTTGTAAATCCCATAAAAAATTGAGGCTTGAGGGTAAGAAATTTTGAAGGATTAACAACATGATGAGTTTTCAAACTTTTTTCTTTTTTTATAATTCCCTTTTGAAAACCATTTTTCTTTTGAAACTTAGAAGGTTAGGAAGAAGTGCCGAACGAGTATGAGAAGAACCACACTTAAGAAGGTTTAATATTAATAAAATTAATTTGAACACATTTTTTATATTTAGACACAAATCCACAAATGAAACAAAATTGTTGATACACACACTTTTTTAGATATGAGACAACATCCCCTTAACAAAAATCATTAGATAGTTAATCATGCTACACCTTAGTACACAAATAATGAAATCTTATGACATAAACATGATAACTCATTCATTATATCCTTGTTCACAATAAAATAACTCTAAAAATCTATTTTATAACATAATATTTTTATGAAAGTGATGCACAAATTCCTTTTAGTAATTCAAAAAATGTATTAAAAAACATATATGGAAGAAAATAGAACCACTCAATAGAATAGTCTTTCAATGTTCTTGGAAATTTCTTGGCTAATAAATTATCCTCATATTTAGTTACAAAATCCAAACATGTAGTAGTAATTTAGACATGTAGTTTGATGTGGGATCACCTGTACTATTATAAATGTTTCAAACTAAGGTACAAAAATGCATGCATAGATGAATTACAATCTAAAATACAAGTAGATTACATTGTACTTCAATATATTTATTCTTGTTATTTATATGAATAAGGGTAAGTGCACAAAGATGAGGGGCTAAAAAGGGATCTTAAGTGGCCACTTTTGTTTTTTGAAATCAAGAACTACTAACCTTGGATGAGAAATTGAGGGTAGTTACACTCAAAAGTATAATATGCAACAAAAACAAGGAACGTAGAGCTATAAATGTACTTTATAAATTACTATTTTTAAATAAATGGTAGAGATTAAGGGGTTCAACAAATTTACCCACACAAATTGGTCCTTTTTTTAAAAAAAAAAATCACAACATAGCGTCTATTGTGGGTACATCAAAAGGTTAATTTTTTTTTTAAATTTTTAAAATCGTTTCGATGATAAATTAACTAACAACATGTATTGTAGTCCAATTTTTTTTTGATAATTTTTTGATGAATATATAATTTTTTAATGAATTTTCAAAGTGGACACATACTAAAAAACAAAAATTTGACCGTGCAAACCCTATAATTTTTGAAAACTAATTGAAAATACTTTTTTGAATATGTGTAGAATAAAGTCTAGTTTATAAAAATTTAATTTATTTGAAATTCTAATAAATGGTTAAAAATAACTCCTCTCTACTTATCTCTATCTCTCCTCTCTCTCTACCTATCCTTCCCTCTATACTTATCTTTATATCCCCTCTCCATCTCTTTACCTATCTCTCCCTCCATGAATCTCTCTATCTCACCTATGTCTCTCTCCCTACCTCTTTCCCTTTGTACTCTCTATCTCTCCTCTCCCTCCCTCTCTCTCTCACTCTCTCTCCTTCTCTTCCCCCTCTTTCTCTCTCACTCTCTCCTCTCTATCTCACCATTCTCTCTCCCTCCCTCTCATTCTCTCCTCTCTATCTCATCACTCTCTCATACACCTCTATCTCCCTCACTAACTCTCCCTCCCTCCTTCCCTCTCTACTCTCTATCTCTCCTCTCCCTCCCTCCCCTTTATGTCTCTTCTCTCAGTCTCTCTCCCCCTTTGTCCCTCTATCCCTCCCTATCTCTCTCACTCCTCTCTATCTCACCATTCTCCCTCTCTCTCTCTCATACACACACACACACCTCTATCTCTCTCCCTACCTCTCCCTCCATCCCCCCTCCCTCCCCTCTCTACTCATATCTCTCTCTCCTCTCTCTCCTTACCTCTCTAATTATCTTTATCTCCCCTATCCCTCACTATACCTACCTCTCCCTCCATCACTCTCTCTCTATCCCTCTCTATCTCACCTATCCCTTTCTACCTCTCCCTCCCTCCCACCTCCCCCTCTCTCTCTCTCTATTTCTCATTCTCTCCTTCCATCTCTACTTCTCTCTATCTCACCACTCTCTCTCCCCATATCACTCTCCCTCTCTCCCTCCTATCCCTCCCTCTCTCCTTCCCTCTCTACTTCTCTATATCTTACCTCTCCCTATCTCTACCTACCTCCCCCTCCATAACTCCTACCACTCTCTCCCTCCCCATCTTTCTATCTTACTCTCTCCTTCCCTCTCTCCTCTCTATTTCTCCTCTCCCTCCCTCTATCTCGCTCGCTCTCTTTCTCTCCCTTCCTCTCTCCTCCCTCTTTCTTTATCACTCTATCCTTTTCTCTATCTCACCTCTCTCTCTCTCACACACAAATAAACTCACCTCTATCTCCTCCCTACCTATCCTTCCCTCCCTCCCCTCTCTACTCTCTATCTCTCCTCTCTCTCTACCTCTCCCTCCATCACTCTCTCTATCTCACCTATGTCCCCTCCCCACCTCTTTCCCTCTCTACTCTCATCACTAATCTCCTCCCTTTACCTACATATCTCTCTCACTCTCTCCCCCTCTATTCCCCATTTCTCTCTCTCACTCCATCCTCTCTCTCTCTCTCTCTCCCTCTATTCCCAATTTCTCTCTCTCACTCTCCACCTCTTTCACTCTCTCCTCTCTATCCCTCCCACCTTTCCCCTCATTATCTCTCACTCTCTCCTTCCATCTCTACTCTCTATCTCTCATCTACCTCTCTCTCCCTCCCTCCCTCCCCCCATCTTTCTCTCCCCCCCTACGATGGTTGAGGGTATAGTGTTTAGGGTTTAAGGTATAGGGTTGAGGGATAGTGTTCAATGTTGAGGGTATAAGGATAAGTGTGTAGGGTATAGGGATTAGGGTTTAGGAAATATTAGGTATAAGGTTGAGGGTATAGGGTATAGGGATGAGGGTGTAGGGTGTAGGGTGTAGGGTTTAAGGTATAGGGTTGAGGGTTTGGGGATAGTTTTTAGGGTTGAGGGTATAGGGTATAGGGATTAGGGTTTAGTATATTGGGTATAGGGTTGAGGGTATTTGGTTTAGGGTTAAGGGTTTAACTATAGGGTTGAGGGTTGAGGAATAAATTTTAGGGTTTAGGGTATAAGGTTGAGGGTATAGGGATGAGGGTTGATGGTGTAGGGTTTAGGTTTTAAGGTATAGGGTTGAGGGCTGAGGGATATTTTTTAGGGTTTATGGTATAGGGTTAACTTTATAAGGTATAGAGATTAGGGTTTATGATATTGGGTATAGGGTTGAGGGTTTAGGGTTTATGATATAAGGTTGAATTTAGGGTTTAGGGTTTAAGTATAGGGTTGAGGGTTGAGGGATAATGTTTAAGGTTGAGGGTATAAGGTTAGGTATATAGGGGATAGAGATTATGGTTTAATATATTGGGTATAGGGTTTAGGGTGTAAGGTTTATGGTATAAGGTATAAGGTTAAGGGTTGAGAGTGTAGGGTTTAGGGTTTAAGTATAGGGTTGAGGGATAATGTTCATGGTTTAGGGTATAAGGTTGAGGGTGTAGGGTTTAGGTTTTAAGGTATAGGGTTAAGGGTATAGGGATTATGGTTTAGGATATTGGGTATAGGGTTGAGTGTATTAGGTTTAGGGTTTGGGGTACAAGGTTGAATGTAGGGTTTAGGGTTTAATTATAGGGTTGAGGGTTGAATTTTGAGGGATAATGTTCAAGGTTTAGGATATAAGGTTGAGGGTACAAGGAACATGGATGAGGATTGAGGGTGTATGGTGTAGGTTGTAGGGTTTAGGGTTTAATGTATATAGTTGAGGGTTGAGGGTATAAAGTTAAGTGTATAGGGTATATAGATTAGATTTTAGGATATTTGGTATAGAGTTGAGGGTATTGGGTTGAGGGTTGAGGGTTTAGTTTTAGGTTACAAGGTTGGATGTAGGGTTTAGGTTTTAAGTATATGGTTGAGGGTTAAGGGTTGAGACTATATGGTTAGGTTTATAGGGTATAGGGATTAGGGTTTAGGATTTGGGTATAGGGTTTAGGGTATAAGGTATAGGGTATAGGATATTTGGTTGAGAATGTAGGGTTTAGGGTTTAAGTATAGGGTTGGGGGATAATGTTCAGGGTTTAGGGTATAAGGTTGAGGATATAGGGTATAGGGATGAGGTTTGAGGTTGTAGGGTTTAGGTTTTAAGGTATAGGATTGAGGGTTGAGGGATAGTGTTCAGGGTTGAGGGTATAGGGTATACTTGGATTAGAGTTTAGGATATTCAATATATGGTCGAGGGTATTGGGTTTAGGGTTTAGGGTTGAGAGTATAAGGTTAAGCTTATAGGGTATAAGGATTAGGGTTTAGGATATTGGGTACAAGGCTTAGCGTATAGGGTTGAGGGATAATGTTTAGGGTTTAGGGTATAAGGTTGAGGGTATAAGGTATAGGGATGAGGGTTGAGGGTGTAGGGTTTAGGTTTTAAGGTATTGGGATGAGGGTTGAGTGTTGATGGATAGTGTTCAGGGTTGAGGGTATATGGTTAAGTGCAAGGTTGGGATATTGAGAGAGAGAGAGGGAGGGAAGAAGGGATATGTAGAGATGGAGAGATAGATAGAGAGAGAAACAAATAGGGAAGGAGGAAGGTTGGGATATTGAGAGAGAGAGAGGGAGGGAGGGAGGGAGGGAGAGGTAGATATGGAGAGAGATTGAGATAGAGAGAACTATAAAAGGAGAGATAGAAGGTAGGAGGTAGGGAGAATTAGAGAGAGAGGGAAGGAGGAAGGTTAGGAGATTGAGAGAGAGGGAGAGAGGGAGAGAGGGAGGGAGAAAGGGAGAGAGGGAAGGAGGGAGGGAGAGGGAGAGGTGAGATAGAGAGAATTATAGAGGGAAGGAGAGAGATAATGGCGAGATAAAGAGAAGTAGAGAGAAGGAGAGAGCGTGAAATAGAGGTCTGGAGCATAAGGGATAAAAAATGAGTGAGATAGAGAGAAATATGGTAAACATTCTTTATTACTAGAATTTGACCTCTTTATTATTGAAATTTGACATTTTGATTACTAAAATTTGAATGTTTGAAAAATTATAAAATCTTCCAAAAACTAAAATTCGCATTATAACTCCTAGAGATCCGAAACCACTCTCAAACATCCTATAACTATATACATGAAAAATAATTTAAAGTATAAGAAAGTAAACATCCATATGTAAATGTAAACTTATACATAAGAACAAGAAAGAGAAAAAAATAGATTTTTTTTCAATATAGACCATAATGTAAGTGCATTATAACACACTTTGTTTTGTCAATGCATTCAAATAATATGAGTGCAATATAAAGTACTCACATTTTTTGAAATTAAAACCATAATTCAAGTGCATTATAATGCACCCACGTTTTGTCTTGGTAATGACCAATCCTAGATTGGTCACTACCAACCCATAAGACACTCACATTTTCACTATTTTGGGACCAAAAAGTGAAGTGGTCACTTTTCGGCCCCCCATCTTTGTGAACTTACACTTAAGTAATACAAAAAATATATTATATTTTCTATGCATTACAAGGGAAGAGATTTTCTCAATTATGGGAATAAGCATAGAAGTGGATGTGGAATTCGTTATCATTGATGTCAACACTTGGTAAATTTTTTGTATGTTTGGCATTGGTTGTCATTGATGAGTTTGTTGGCATTTATTTTCAACACTTGGTGATATTGTTGCATATGTTTGGGAGATTGTTTCTCTTATATCATTGATGTATAATGATATTGCTGATGTTCATGGTTGGATTGTATGCCTTTGTTGATGTCATGTAAATTTGTATTGAGTATGGTTGCTTCAGAAGAGATAATAACATGATGATATATTAAGATGAGTATTAGAAGTAATTTTGATGATGGAGAGATGTTTTTGATGGTCTATAGCATGTTTTATGCTCTGTCCTATGGTTCCTGAAGAAGTATGTGTTGTTGCACGGTAGTTCCAGGGCCTCTACATGTTGGTGGAAAGTTTATGATTTAGGAAGTTATTGTGAAGACTATTTGGGAGAATGTTTTGCATTCCTCCACTATTGAAGATTTAGTATTGTGGTTTAGGATTCAATATTTGTGCTCTATGGATATTGAAATCCTATCTTTTCAGGTCACCTGTGTTGCCGAGGAAGATTTTGGTTGTTGCAAAAGGTTGGAATTTTTTTTGGTTGTCTAGACTGGTCTGAAAAATGCTCTACATTTCCCTATATTGGTGTCTCTGCTCTTATGGATTGGTGAGTGTGATCTCAATGTCTATCTAGTGTCTTAGTTAAGTTTTCATGTGTTGAAGTGGTTTGTAAGATGTTCTGTTAATGTTATATCTCATGATTGTGCTTTTTGTGTTTTTGAGATGAAGTATTTTGTTCATGTTTGTTTTGCAGTGGCTATTGGTGGCATGATAGAGTGAAATAAGTTTCTAAAAGTTTTGTTGGATGCTCAAGAAAAATCTCTTTGTGATCCACACATCTATATGGTTGATCTCTTTTGTGTCACATAGTGATTTGAGTTGGTTTTTGGGTAATTTTTGGATGTCTAGCTAATAGATCTTGTTGTCTTGCTTGTTCTATGTGCTTGGGCATTTGTGCCAACATATGAAGTTGTGTTAAGGTGGATTTGGGTCCTAACCTATCCTATTGAGGACCGCATTGTGTAAATTCAATTGGAAGTATGTTTTTGGGCTGATTGATTATGTGCTACATTTTTCATCTACACATTTCCCTACTATGAACTTATGTTTATGTGTGTCAACATGTGTGGCATTTGGATCACATTGGAAGATGCAATAAGATTTTTATAGTCCTCTCTATCTCTTGGATAAGACCACATTATGTTTTTGTGGCTAACTTTTTGGATTCATTGTTTGTATTTTGTTTTGGCTGACCTAATTGATGTCTTGTGATGTTGTGGAGAATATAAATGGAAGACCAAATTATTGCAAGAAGTATGCGAGTGGAATGTATTTAAGATCAAGTAGAATAAGTGAAAAAGTGTGTGGAAGATAGATCAGACGATCTTTAATACCTCAGTTAGCAGTGTATTGTTGACATATGTTTAATTCCTAAATCTTTATGTATCCTTCTTTGAGATAGTGAATCTCATTAGGTCCTTGTAATTTGTATCTTGTCTTGGAGTTGTGTGCTTAAGTATTGCAAGTCTCTTGTATCTTTCCCTAAGGTTGTGTGCCTCAGTTTGCAAGTCTTTTGGTGGTGAGCCTTGTTGTAACTTTTGTAAGCGGTGAGCTTCATATATTGTGAGTTAACTCTCACTGTGGTTTTCCCTCATTGGGTTTTCCATGTAAATTTGGTTTTATCTTGTGTGTGTGTGTTCTTTTCTTCATATTTAATTGCTATTGATTTGGTTAAGGTTTGAATTATTGAGGGTTCATGGCCTTGTTAAGGATTTAAATTGCTATATATTTCTTTGTTGCTAATCTATTTGAGGGTTTCTGATTTGGTTAAGAAGTTTGAGTTTACATTGGGCTAAAGGGTTTATGTTTTGAAAAGATCAATTCACCCCCCTCTCAGTCTTTAGGTGTGTTTAACAATTGGTATTAGAGCCAAGTTACTCTAAAGAAGCTTAAACACTTGAGGAAAAGATCTTGGATGACACATGATGGAGCTTACAAAGGTCCTAGGTTTGATGGCATAAATTACATCTTTTGGAAATTGAGAATGGAAGGCCATCTAAAATCTCTTGGGTTTGGTATGTGGAAATCTATCAAGGATGGTTATACTACTCCTGCTACTCCTCCTATAGATCCAACTGAGATTAGGTTATATGAGAACAATGCCAAGGCTAATAATTTCATATTGTGTGGGTTAACTAATTCTAAACTTTTGAAGCCGATGAATTGCAGTTTTGCTGAAGATGTCTGGGGAAAACTTAGAAGCATATATGAAGGAGACAATAAAGTGAAGCAAGAAAAGATGCAGATTTTCAAGAGTAGGTTTGAGACCTTGAGGATGAAAGAGGATGAATACATTTCAAGTTATATGCTCCAGGTGCATGTAGTTATTGGCAGCACAAGTCTTGGTGGAGAAGTAAAAGAATATGAGATTGTGAAGAAGGTTTTGAGATCTCTCCCTAAAGCTTATAGTCATAAGGTGTATTCCATTGAAGAGTCTAAGAACTTGGATCAATACTCTATTGATGAATTCTTTTATGCTCTCACAGGATTTGAAATGAGAGAATTTGACAAAGATGTTCCAAAGAAGGAAACAACATTCGAATCCAATAAAAATATAGAAGATGAAGTAGCTAATTATAATGATAACTTTGATGAGGTGGAAGAAAACTTTGTGAGTAGATTGAAGAAAGGCACCAAAAAATACAAAGGTAAGTTACCTTTCAAGTGTTTCAATTGTGGAAGGATTGGTCATTTTTCATCTACATTTCCTTATAAAGAATTAGATGATAGTAACAAAAGAGATAAAGTTAAAAGAGTTTTTTATTCCAAGAAGATTAGTTGTTCCTCAAAGGATGAGGATAATGATTCAAATGATGAAACCCTATTGATGGATTTGAAAGATAAAAAGGATGATATAGGAAAATGTAAGAGGTTCAGTACCTTGCAAGATCACAAAACTAATGAAAAATCTATGGTTGTGTGGATTGCCTTTCATGCAAAGGAAGAAGAAAATGCTTGGGTGATTGAAAGTGGTTGTTCTAACCACATGACTTGTGATAAGAGAAGGTTCATCATTCTTAAGAAATTTAATGGTGTTGTTAAATTTGGTGATGATGAGTCAACACAAATATGTGGAAAAGGTGCTATAATAATTTATGGAAAGAATATAATTGAAGATTTCCTTTATGTCAAAGGTCTGAAGCATAATATTCTTAGTGTCAGTTAGATATGTAGTAAAGGATATAATATTTATTTTCATGCTAATGGTTGTCAGATCAAGAAGGAAGGGTTTGGAAGACTAGTTGTTGAAGGAACAAGGATAAATGATAATGTCTATTATCTAAAGGAGGAAAATGGAAGAATTTGCTTGTTGGATTAGTCTAGTGAGTGTTGGATATGGCACAAAGGGATGGGACACATCAACTTTGAAAATATGGTAAAGATTAGTTCCACTCATGCAGTGAGAGATATTCCTAAGATAACCAAGCCTGCAAACACTTTATGCAAGGAATATCAAATGGGAAACAAAACAAGGACAAGTTTTAAGAGTAAGGAGTGCTTTGATAAAATGACATTGGAGTTTATTCATTCTGAAATATACAAAACTACAAGAACAAGGAGTGAACAAAATGAAAGGTATTTCATGTTGCTTATAGATGACTACACTAGAATAACTTGGGTTACATTTTTAAGAGATAAATCAGAAGCTTTTGATAAGTTAAAAATATTCAAAGAAAGAGTTGAGAATGAAATGGATGTTAAGATTAAATGATTAAGGTTAGATAGAGGAGGTGAATTTACTTCAAATGAATTTGAAAAGTTTTGTGAAGATCATGGCATTAGGAGACATTTGTTTGCTCCCAGGACCCTTCAACAGAATGGGGTAGTGGAAAGGAAGAATAGGACTATCCAAGAGATGCTAGGGATATGATGAAGGATGTTGATTTGCCTAATATGTGTTAGAAATAAGTATTTCACATTGTTGTCTATTTTCTTAATAGGGTGTAGTTGAGGGTCAATAGCACTAAGACCCCTTATGAGTTGTGGTATGAAAGGCCTCCCACTGTTAGATATTTTAGATTTTTTGGCAACAAATGTTACATCATAAGAGATAAAGAAGACCTTGGAAAGTTTGATTCAAGGTGTGATGAAATATTTATTGATTACTCAACTAGGAACAAGACCTACAGATGTTACAATAAGAGATTGGAAAAGATGATTGAAAGTGTAGACATTGAAAAATGTCCTGAGCTTGCAAACAACATTTTTACACTAACTTGCATCTTTTCCAAATGATTAAATAATTATTAATTATTTAATTATTCTCTCATTCCATATTCTTCTATTAATTAAATAATTTGATATTATTTAATTAAATCAATTTATCTTTATTTATTTAGCCTACTTTGCACATGCAATAATAATTAGTTATTTTAACTAATTATTAATCCTCTCGTGCAAAGCCTAACTCACCTCTCATCTAACACTTTCTTCCACTTCTTCTCCCATCTAATCAGTTAACTCCATATTTAGACTAGTTAACTCATCATGCATTAAGTTAACTAATCCACCTCTTCATCTCAACAATCCTCAACCATTGATCATATCATGACACCTCTTAATCTCCACCATTGATTTGATTTGAATTTCTATAAAATCAAGCTATCAACTTCATTTCCACCCAACCACATTCTTTGAGATTTTGCTTTCTATCATTCATCTTGAGCTTATTGTAGATTATGCACACTTAATATCTAAGAATAAACAAGAAAAATTGAAAAGAGCAATGAAGGAGAATCAACTTTGGATTTGGATCTGAGGTAACTATTGCTTTATTATTTTGATTTTCATTGTCATCTTGTGATTCATTGTTAGATTAGGATCTCTATGGCTTCAATTAGATAGCCTAACTCACATTTTTGACCTAAGAGAGATCCCCTTCATAATTGGGCACATCAAATTTTACTTTCAAATGCATATACGAAGTCCCAAATCAACCTATAACCTTAATTTTTCATCACTAATGCATTCACACACATCAAATTGACCTGTCAGTAAACTTGCCAAATTTTTGGAATTTTTTCAATTTTTTTATCAAATTTCCCGAGGGGGCATCACACTATCCCACCTTTACTAGGGCATACTAGGGCACATCCTGAACTAATTTTTTTCTAATTTTTCTTTGATACAACGCTTAAAATTGAATTGTATCAAAGAGGGGAAAATATAGGCACTAAAAATGTCCTAAGCGTATGAACAACATTTTTACACTAACTTGCACCTTTTCCACATAATTAAATAATTATCGATTATTTAATTATTCTCTCATTCCATGTTCTTCTATTAATTAAATAATTAAATATTATTAATTAATTCACTTTATCTTTATTTTTCTTTGATTAATTAAATAAATTTTATTTATTTAATTATGTCACTAATTACTTTATTCTTCTAATTCAATTAAATAAGTCATTATTTATTTAATTATACATCCCTTTTTCTTCTATAGATAAATAATTATTTTTAATGATTTAATTATTCATGCACCACCCTCTAAATTAAGTAATTATTGCAATTATTTAATTTATCTAAATTTATCTCTTCTCTAAATAAATGAAATTATTCATTTTATTTATTTAGCCTACTTTGCACATGCAATAATTAATTATTTTAATTAATTAATAATCCTCTCATGAAAAACCTAACTCGCCTTTCATCTAATACTTTCTTCCACTTCTTCTCCCATGTAATAAATTAACTCCATATTTAGATTGGTTAATTTCATATTTAGATCATTTATCTCATCATACATTTAGTTAACTAATCTACCTCTTCATCTCAACAATCCTCAACTGTTGATCATATCATCACACCTCTTAATCTCCACCATTTATTTGATATAAATTTTTATAAAAGAAAGCTATCAAATTCATTTCAACCCAACCACATTCTTTGATATTTTGCTTTCTATCATTCATCTTGAGCTTATTGTAGATTATGCATGTTGGTGTTTTATTTTTCCAGCTAGACTTTGAAACTCTCTAAGAGGTAGCCAACCTCTATATTCAAGAACTACAAAGGCTAGTGGCCAACTAACAGGAAATGGAATTGACACACATTTCCCCTGCACTTCAAGTTCTGTACGACCTAGGGGGGTAACCCTTTAACAACATCTAAAAATATGGACACACAAGTAATAGGATATTGCTTAACAAATAATGCTTTCACAGAATTATGCTGAGAAATCTAAAATATCACTCAACATTGGCAAGATATTGAATAAATTTCATCAACCAACATGGAGAACATCACAAACACAACTCAACAAAACAGATTTGAAATGGTTTTTTGATTTAAAGAGTTGGGACCAAATTGAAAACAACAGAAACATGATAATGGACCAGTGCCATAAAATGGGCTATGGAGTCATATAACTAGCATTCATCTTTCAGTGTTGAATGTGCTCTGAAGGTCTTGCAAATGTTGTCACATTATGACAACTAGACCATTGAAACTTTCTTTGATAAATCTTCTTATAAATCCACCTGAAACATAACACTCCTGCCACATTTGTCAAAGCAATTACACTATCCCTGAACAATAGGCAATAATAAATGCAGCTTGTGCTTTATTAAAACATTTACATCATTCATAGAACAAAAGGCAAAACTAGATGTAACTCAAATGCAACAAATGTGCATGAACATAATCAGACAATTTTATTATTGAATGCAAAATAGCATTACAGTTCAGTCATGGAGACAATTATCAGCTAAAATAAATATAACAGAATAATTCAGAACACACACTTTCAGATTAAATGACTAACAGTCATATTTTCCCCCTAGCTTTACAATCTACCCATAGCTTCTGCCTGACTTGTAGAGCTTTCAAAAATTGGAACCCTTTTACAATGAGAAGAGAAAAAAAGATATAGAAGAAGAGAAGCAAACAAGAGCAACCCTAAATTTGATCTGCCAATGCCATCTGGAAGCTCCATTCTCGTTGATCAACCAAATGAAAAGAATCTCACCACTCTTCCCTTGCAGCAACAAACTTACTCTCTCAAAACTGCCTTTGCTCATCATTGCCTTGCAACTGAAAATCTGCCCATGTGGAGAATCTCATCATTCACTCAGCTACTAGAAAATACCTCTTCCGTGAAAATTCTGTTTCAGCTCTCTTTACTTGTTGCACATTATACTTTGCTTCCCAACAAACATATTTGCTTATGAAGTGAATAAATTCACTTTATACAATACCCACATGCCCTCAAATATAAAATGAATATAAAATCCACTTTATTTGCTGCAACCACTCTTTGCATTTTTATCTCCAGCACATGATACTTGTTTATAAAGTGAATAAATTCACTTTATAAAACACCCACAGTGAATATTTAATTCACTCTCCATTTAAAAATATTTCACGCCCGTGGATAAAAATACTCCACCTTCTTCATGCATTTACCATTCAAATGACAACATTTAAATATGCACGAAGCATATTTCCTACCTTTACTTATTTAATAAATTGCTCCTCAGAAAATAAAAATTCACACCCCCAACAAATTTATTAGCACCCACCACTTTAGAAATTCATTGTGATAGCAATATTTTAACACCAATTTTAAAATGCCAATGGGCCCACCAGCTTAACTTACCCCGCACTCCCGCAAGCCTTCAAGCTTGCATTATCGATAGCAGGGAATGGTGGGGATTTACCCATGTCTCTCTTTTTCCACCTCCCGTGCAAGCACTTTAATTTCACATTTGAAAAAGTTTTTTTTGTTAAGAATTTATCGAGAAACATTTAATCTTATAAATGTTTTTCCTTCAAATTTATTGGGCCCACCAAACCACATGGGGCTTTCTCGCCAACCCTGCTAGCTTCCTGTGCTCGAGAATTTATTGCCGCAAAAAAAAAAAAAAGTTTAACTTTATAAAGTTATAAAAGTTAAACTTTATCTGCATTTTGCTTTTGGATAATATTTAAAATATGTGAAATATTTGAAATATTATGTTTTGCAACTTTAACAAATGTAGCAATTTTAATTTCGGTTGCCATCTAATAAGAGAAAATTCTTTGTGAGCAAGCCATGACACCCGAAGCTGCGATTTTTTGTGTGTAGCCATAATCAATTATTTAGAGAAAACCCATTTCCTCCAATTTTTTCCAGCCCAAATTATTCAGGTACCTCCTTTGTAAATTGGTCCGAGACATGTTCACCACACCCAAAATACATTAAAATAATGTATCATATGACCTCCGATTTTTATGAAAATTGAGTTGTAGAGTGTTTATACCAAACCAAGAAATGGGTTGTAATTAGAATATACTTTTAGACATTTTTACAAAATGGTGAAAATTGGCCAAGTTGGCTCTGGAATGAGCCTGTGAAACTAGGCAAACAACCTTGTGAAGCCATCAAAACTTGTAGACATGTAGTCATTGGACTTGAGAATGCAGTGCAATAAATGACTCGGAGAAATAGATCATGAGGTGAAAGTTATTAACTGTCAAAGTTGCTTAGTTGAACTTTCTGCAACAACCATTGTTTTGAACCAATTAAAACTCACCCAATTGCCATTTTGAAAAAATAACAAATCAACTCCCGACGAGTTTCCACTGGACATAATAGATCATTTAGGTACCCTAAGCACATGTGCAAAAGGAATTTTCTTGAACCATCACTGATCAAAAGATATTGACGCTCAAAGTTGGCCTTTCAGAAAGGTTTCAAAAACTATAAATGCAAAACTGAAGAAATTGCATTTGGTTTCAATTTGTTAAAAATAACAAATTAGCTTATGAGACTCTGAAAACTGACATAGGAACTCATTTAGGTGGGGAGAATGCAGAATGACATTTTTTTTGACATGACAGCCAACTGGTTGCAAAATACAAGCTCAAACAAAAGGCAACTTTGCAAAAATGAAAGTTTGCAAACAGTGGAAAAGTGTCAAAGCCCTCCAACTACTTTTTGAAACCCTGACAAAACTCATCATGGGAAGCTAAAAGTTGACACGCATGTTCACATATGTCAATTGAATATGTTTGCAAATGGGTTTTGCACAAAAATCAACAGGCTCCAAATTATGACCCACCAAAGTGGGTCACTCAGGCAGATTTCTCAAGTGCACTTTTGAAAGTGCAGAGGAAAATTTCCAAATGGGCATCTCAAATTTGCAAAATTTGAGAGTGTCATCAGTGGCTCCGAGTGGGGATGTATGCTCCCTGTGGGCATAGCAAGATTCGAGATCTCTGGAGAGTAGACCAAAAGTTGAGTCGATCAGGTGCTCAAACTGCTTCTTTATTCGTTTGGTGACCCTGGGCCACCAAATGAAAAAAGGAGAGTCAACATTTATCTTTGTCAAACATAATTCTGCAAAAAAAGTTGATCTCCCTCAACTGATGCTTTCCTCTGCCACACCATAACAATATGAGTGACAACAGTTTTGCAAACAATAATACCAAACTGCCCCCGTGCAAGTGAAAACTTGTTCCCTGTTCAACTCTGTCATCAAGTGGCAACCAAATCAGATAGGACATATCTGTCCATCATTTCATTTTTTGATTTCATATCAAGCAGCAACACTTGAAATCGGTGATCAAGATCACATGAAAATAGGGTCTTATCACATTCACTAACCCCTTCGTAATGATCATGTTCAGAGGAGATGTCATCGCTGAAAAATAACATGAAATCATCTTGTGTGTTGAGCAAAAATTGCTCATACATCTGTATCTCCTCCAACTGAAATGCATCACAGCTTGGCTTGTCACCATCCAAGCACGACAACCCAAACACATTATCATATGCTTCAAGAATCTGAAAATCAGATTTGTCAACACCTAAAATATTTTCATCTTCATTCACATCATGGCATTCAGCAAAAACATCAACCTCCAATGCATGAGTAGTGTTCTCCATCTCAGGCTCACACATGATGTCAGTTTCATCCTTCAAACCACTATGCAAGTTGACATGGAAAGATTTAAACACAGATTTAGATAACTCAGAATTTAACTTGGAGCTAAGAGTCTCACATTGATCTTTCATAACATATTCACTGTCTGAATCATTTTGGATGCTATCATTTTCAAGTCCAACATGATCAGCAAGAAGAATTTCATGTGCATTATCAGCTGATAGGCACATTGATCCATGTATAAGAGACTCATTGTTATTTGAAAATTGTTCATTAGTAATGAAATTAATACCTTCATTCTCTTTCTCACCGATGCATTCCTTATTCAAAGGAAACATATCTATTTGCAAACTATAAAGATGAGAGAGATCATCAAAGAAAGGTCCACATTCAATCCCATACTGACTGACATCACACCCACTATTATTTGGATCATATGGCTTCTCTACACATTGATCAAAAGGCATTGCAATTTCAACACAATCCGAAAGTCCACCAAATTGTTTCACATTATCTATGGATGATAATGTTGATTCTAGATCCATGTGATTGTCACTATGCACAACTTGATCATTCAAAACTGAATTCCTTCCTTCATCACTGTGCACATTATCATTCTTTTCATGTGCAACTGACATTTTTATTTTTGTTTCATATAAACAATCATGGACAACAAAGATATAAACAGGTTCATCAACATCTTCATCACTTCTAGCAGTACTATGCTCATGATTAGCAAATTGAACACATATATGTTCATCCTCAGATTCTTCATCATTGACAAAATCAACAGGCTCCATTGATGTCAAACTTGAACTACATTCCAAGTTTGCATCAAATTTAATTTGATCATTCACTTGTGAATAAGTGACTTCATCAGTATCCATATCACTATATCCTTTGTGTGAAAAACATACCTCTAAGTCATTCTCATAAGAGCTTTCATAATCATCAGAAGAGCAATCAGTTTGGTTTTCACGATCATCCTCATCACAAAAATACTTATCACCACATAGAGCATGTTCAAAATCTTCAGAGTGAGCGCTTGAAATTTCATCTTCAATGTCTTGTTCACTAACTTGAGAAGGAATGTCATCAACAATTGTATCATCTTCACTGAATGAAACATGACATGGAATGATGTCTTTCATCTCTTCTATTTCTTCATCATTCAAGGTATTACAAAAAATAATTTCATACATATTTATTTGTTCATGATACATGGTATCTTCTTCTTCATCACTGCTGCAAGGATCTACACATGTGTTGATTGTAAGATGATTACAATTAATGTCCTCATTCATACAACGAGTATCTTCATTTTCTGATACACTCTTTTCATTCTTGTATATCATGTTCTAATTTTCTTGAATAAGACAGCTAGTACCTTCATTTTGAGACACTACATTTTGATGATGTTTAACATGAAGTTCATTAGGATTTGCAGATCGTGATGATGGAGAAATTGGAGCAGCAACATCACTACCCTTTTGACAAGCACTTTTATTATCTGATCCATGAGTTCTATTTTCCTGAGGTGTTTTAGGATGACCAACACTCACAACCCTATTTCCTTTCATCATTGAGTATCTCAAATTATTCTCAATGTCTATAGCCATCTGATATGCTTGGTGCAGAGTTGTAGGCTCTTTATTCCTCAACAGATAACTTATCTTTTTTTCAAATGCTCCTAAGTACACGACCAAAACATTTAGCATCATTTGGTCTTATGTTCTCTGGGATTCCTCTAATGATCTTTGAAAACTTGAGATTAAAAGATGGGACTAACTCATATTTCCCTTTCTCCATGTTCATGAACTTTTTCCTTATCAAAATAGGGTTAATCCTTTCTCCAAACTGCTCCATGAACACTGCCTTGAAATCTTCCCATGAATGAATGGAAGAGGCTGGTAAATAAGAGAACCACTCTCTTGCATCTCCTCTCAAGGATTGAAAAAATAACCTCATGATCACATCCTCGTGATCAATCTCATAATCATCCATCACATTACTGAACTCTTGCAAATGTTTATTTGCTAATTCAGCCCTATCTCCAATGAACCTTGGTAACTTATTTTTGACTTTAGCTAGAATGTCATTTGGGTAACCACTAAGGCTACTGAAATTAATAGCTTTGTACCTTCCAGTGTTGAAACCTCTATGACAATCTGGCTGGGATTGATTACAAACCATAGTTCCATCTGGAACCATACTAGGGTGCATGTTTTGAGGCATCTTGATATGCCTTTTTCAAATTTCACATATCAATTCTACAATTAATCACTCATTGCCCTATTTCTATCTTTCATCACGATCTTAGAATAACATAATTCATAATTCAAATGCATTTACACATAAGATCTTATTTAGTGGGAAAATTTAGATCAAACATACTTCTCCAACATAACACATAGGCTGCAAATTACTATTCAGAAGTATGCAAATGAAATATTACTGTCCTTTCCCTCTCTTAATGCTAATCACTCAATAGGGAACCAAAGTTTTGTCTAAGATGTTCAAGTATGGTTTTCATATACAATTTTCTTGAAAACCAAAAGTGAAGAATACTTGGAAACTTTTCAGCTGCTGCAAATTGTCTTCCTGACTTGAAATATTTGTAGATATGAAACTTTCTTCAAATTTTTAACAGGTTCTATTAACAAAGTCACCACCTCCTTTCAAAGAGGACTGAACTTCAAACATTATGAAACTCTTTCACATTTAAACTTCTTTCTGAGTTCCTTCCACCAGCAGAGCACCACAGATCATGTAATCTTTTCAGGTTCACTACAATAAATATTCCTCTAGGTTTGAAATCCTTTAATATTTGAACTTAATTTAGAATGGTAAATCATTTGACTCTATGCAATGACTCTTAAGGCTAGATTCTGCAATTATAATTTTCACAAATTGTCCCCAACTGAGTCGCCATTCTATTGGTGTTTTATTTTTCCAGCTAGGCTTTGAAACTCTCTAAGACGTAGCCAACCTCTATATTCAAGAACCACAAAGGCTAGTGGCCAACTGCCAAGACATGAAATTGACACACATTTCCCCTGCACTTCAGGCTCTGTAAGACCTAGGGGGGTAGCCCTTTAGCAACATCTAAAAATATGGACACACAAGTAACATGATATTGCTTAACAGATAATGCTCTCACAAAATTATGCTGAGAAACCTAAAATATCACTCAACATTGGCAAGATATTGAATAAATTTCATTAAATAGCATGGAGAACATCACAAACACAACTCAACAAAATAGATTTGAAATGGTTTTTTGATTCAAAGAGTTGGGACGAAACTGAAAACAACAAAAACGTGATAATGGACCAGTGCCATAAAAATGGGCTATGGAGTCATATAACTAGCATTCATCTTTCAGTGTTGAATGTGCTCTAAAGGTCTTGCAAATGTTGTCACATTATGACAACCAGACCACTGAAGCTTTCTCTGATAAATATTCTTATAAATCCACCTAAAACATAACACTCCTGCCACATTTGTCAAAGCAATTACACTATCCCTAAACAATAGGCAATAATAAATGCAGCTTGTGCTTTATTAAAGCAATTACATCATTCATAGAACAGAAGGAAACAACAAATGTAACCCAAATGCAGCAAATGTGCATGAACAAACTCAAACAATTTTATTATTGAATCCAAAATAGCATTACAGTTCAGTCATGGAGACAATTATTAGCTAAAATAAACATAACAGAATAATTCAGAACACACACTTTCAGATTAAATGACTAACAGTCATATTTTTCCCCCAGCTTTACAATCTACCCATAGCTTCTACCCGACTTGCAGAGCTTTTAGAAATTGGAACCCTTTTACAATGAGAAGATATAGAAGAAGAGAAGCAAATAGGAGCAACCCTAAATTTGATCTGCCAATGCCATCTGGAAGCTCCATTCCCATTGATCAACCAACTGAAAAGAATCTCACCACTCTTCCCTTGCAACAACAAACTTACTCTCTCAAAACTGCCTTTGCTCATCATTTCCTTGCAACTGAAAATCTGCCCATGTGGAGAATCTCATCATTCTCCCAGCTACTGGAAAACACCTCTTCCGTGAAAATTCTGTTTCAGCTCTCTTTACTTGTTGCACATTATACTTTGCTTCCCAACAAACATATTTGCTTATAAAGTGAATAAATTCACTTTATACAATACCCACATGCCCTCAAATATAGAATGAATATAAAATCCACTTTATTTGCTGCAGACACACTTTGCATTTTTATCTCCAGAACATGATACTTGTTTATAAAGTGAATAAATTCACTTTATAAAACACCCATAGTGAATATTTAACTCACTCTCCATTTAAAAATATTTCACGCCCGTGGATAAAAATACTCCACCTCCTTCATGCATTTACCATTCAAATGACAACATTTAAATATGCACGAGGCATATTTCCTACCTTTACTCATTTAATAAATTGCTCCTCAGAAAATAAAAATTCACACCCCAAGCATAAAATGTTCTCTGATTTTTACCAATGAACAAATATTTTGTTCAACTACTTTATCAGGCCCCACTTTACTTTACTTTGCTCAATTCAATTTTACCCATTGAGTAAAATATTTACTCACCCCATATTTAAAATGTTAGCCCTTGAAAATGAAAATATTAAACAAAGGATTTTACTGTTCACTTCAATATTTGTCTGGGCTATATTAAAATACTTTTCTCTCACCTTATATTTGCATCTCACAATTGAAATATTTGTCCTGTGCTATTTTACTTTTCACTCCTAGCAAAGAGGAAATTTCACCAAGTGCCTTTATTTCACGAACCGCTAGCTTTTGCGGTTATGTGTCCTTTGTGGCTTCACCTTGTCCTTTATCGCTCTTAACTTTTTGACGCTTGCCACGTGGCCTCCAAACGGAGATTCCTGCCGCTCCGTATTGGTTTACTTTTGCCGAGTTCTGTGTGCATGATGTGTGGCTTTCTTTGGCCATTTTCCAAGCTGGGCCCACTTTGCAGTTATCTTCGCTCGACATCACCCACGTGACTTCCTCTCGGAGCTCTTCGTTGGGGCATCCCTCATTCTTTTTCCAGGCTCCATTTGCTTGACACGTGGCATATTCTTGTGCGTCGATTTTTCTCGCTTGCCACCACGTTTTCTTCTTCGGTGCCGCATGTTCATTTTTGCTGCTGCATGGCCTTCTATTCTCTAAGACAACTTTGTTGGTGCACTGTTGTGCGATCTTTCTATCTGGTGGTGGCTCGAGAAGATCTGGGGCGTCGATGTTTGATCAAGGCGTCTTTCTATGTGGTTTTCAAGCGGTGGGTTGGCCTATATAAACAACCCTGCTTCTCTTTTATTAGGTTGTTGTTGTTAGATAGATAAAAACTCCCGAGCACTGGGAAATGACTTTTGTAATATTTTATTGAATTTGAAATCTGCAGACTCTGCCAATCAATTCAGCCTTTCCTGTTTTCATGATTTTGATAAGATGGTTAGACTATGCATTTATTTTCCTATGATATATGAATGCATGTTCTTTAGCTTTTGTAATCTTCTATAGCTTAATGAATATAGATCATGTTTTTGACTCCTCTGTGTTGGCCGAAGTTATAGTAGATTACACTATGCAGTTAAAAGGTGTTTTTATGTTTTAAAGTGCTTTTGAAATTTTTTTTAATAAACAACAGTTAGTGGTTTGAGCCTTTGCATCCAACATTGTGCTCAGGTAAGTTCGTTTATGATTTGGTGCATCAGCTTTAGTCTAGATTTAACTTTTTTAGTTATCTTCCTAACCCTTTACCTCCCCCACTAAAATGAAGAGCCGACTTTGATAAATCCTAGAGGTCACTTAGCTAGCACACTATTTCCCCCAATAGCTAAGTTTCCCATGAGACTGCTGCCACCTACAAAATCTTGCGTCAACAATTATTTTTTTGGCATGTCTAGTGGGATGTGAACTAGCACGTTTGCTTAATATATAAGTGTGTATGAGCCATAGGCCTGTAACTAGGTCACAAACTACAAGATTCCTTGGCCTACTCATACCACCATTAGTTTTTGTTCACCCGAGAGGTCGACAAGGTAGTCCTTCACCTCCCCCTTCACCTCCTTCTCTTACACCTATGGCCGCTAGAAATTATGTAGTCTGGGACGCTGGTAGTCCTTTGGTAGCGCCGATACCTCCCGCAACATGGGCCCCCATTCCATCCTCTACTTTAAAAGTTATTCCTAGGTTTTTTGGAGATGAATCAAAGACTCTGACGAAGCACTTACAAAATGTAGTAGACGTATGTCTGGTGCATGGGGTTTCTAATGAAAATGTGGCTCTAAGATTACTCATCGCCTCGTTCCGAGGAAAGGCTTTGAACTGGTATAGAACTATTTCAGCTAACACAATTGCTACTTGGGACGATTTTGGAACCCCGTTTTATGAGCATTTTTCAAATGCTGGCGATAGGTCTTCACTATATCATCAGTTTGCCAGCATAAAGCGAGCTCCTCATGAAGCTTTGCTTGACTTCAACGTGTGGTTTCATTCGACTTAGCAAAGAGTCCTTGTTGGTAGTCGGTCGCCTCCAGATTTGGTGTTCATGTTCTACTTGAAGTCCATTAATGCTGACATTTCCATGCTGTTACAAGCTCTTGGTGGAGATACTTTACCCGATGCTTATGGCCTTGCTGTTACTATGGAAAATAACCTTATAGCTACTGGAAAGTCGGCACCAAGACCCATCATGCCATTGTTCTCGGAATTCAATGCCGTGAAGGCTAAGGTAGCTTCGACCAACGCTCCTGTAACTCCTCCCTAGTCTATGTACGTGTACTTGGGAACGACTCTGAGTGTAGCTCCTGTGCCTAACCCCCTGATGACTGAGATGAATGAGATGAGAGAACAAATGCAGACTATGGAAAATGAATTGACAACTTTGAAGCGGCAGCAATATAGCTATCAGAAGTCGGCTGAACAAAATTATCAGGGTGGAAAAGCTCCTTACTAGTCAAATCAGTGGCAAGATAGATCACGCGACAATACTTAAACTCAGTCGAATAACCAAGTTTTTCTAGTGACCCTGCCGATGCAGACCATCCATCCTAGTTCAAGTAAAAGGCTAGTTGTGGGACATAATAACTTAGCCGAAGACACTAATTCATGGTGTTTTCCTTGTAATGATGCACACATGCCTTGAAATTGTCTATGGGGAAATTTGCAATAGAAGATAGTGGAGCAACGTAGCCAAAGCAGCGCACCTGATCATGGAAACCAATCATATGCCTCTCAGCAGATGGATAATGTAGTCCTCGTTGCTGAAATGAAAGGAATTTCCATAGAGTAGGAGTCAGACATAGTTCCAAACCAATCACTCTTTTCATAGATGGAAGGAGAAGAATCAACGTTTCCAAATGACATTCCTGTAACTCAAGTTCCACGAGTGCAATCTGACTACAACACGCGTTCAAAACGTAGATTCACCAAAGAATTCACATCTCTGCCAACCAATGCTCCATCTCAGTTGATGCCCAGTCCATCAGCAGGCCCATCGTCAGTCCCAAAGCAGTCTAAGGTGGTTACTCCCAGCTCTCTGAATCCACTTCCTCTGAAGGAAAAAGCTCCTACAATCACCCTGATTGTTGCCAAACAGTTGGATATACCAGCCATGAGGCCTACATCAGCTGTGAGACCTAAGGAGCAAGCAATCATGACTCATCAATTGCGAATACAGTTCAATGTGGTAGAACAACTGTAGAAGTCCTCTACCAATGTTTCTTTGTGGGATATCTTGGCTATTCCAAAGAAAAAGGTGTTGTTACAGAAAGCATTGTCAGGAGAGGAAGATGAGAAGATGGCTAGTCAGCCTAGTGAAGAAAAGATATCCAAGCCAGACTTGGATAAAGTGTTAATGAATCAACCAAAAGAAAAGCTCGAAGCAAGAAAAGAGAGTAAGCCTAAACCTAGGCCTTTCTTTCTAATGCTTATTATTGTCGACAAGTTATTGCATAATTGTATGATTGACTTTGGTGCTAGCACCACTGTCATGCCTAAGAAAGTAGTTGATGATTTAGGGTTAAAGTATGAGCCTCTTAACAAGGGAGTCATGCAGCTAGACGAAAATAGGGTTGATACCATCGGGGTAATCAAGGGATTACCTATGACATTGTTTGCATGCCCCAGTATCACTGTGAATCAGGATACCGTACTAATTGATGTCCCTCCTCTGTTCGGGATATGTTTGTCCTAAGAGTTCATGGAAAATGTTGGAGGATATCTAGCATTAGATTGGTCACATCTGATTTTGAGAACCAAGCATGGAGCTAAGGTGAAACTATTGTTAGAAACTTTGCATTCCTAACATGTTGCTGACGAGGCCCTGCTCAACTTTGAAGCGGCGCATACTTCAATTACCTAGGAAGAAAGGTTCAATGTTGAATTTCTGGAGGAAGAAGAGGCAACTAGCTCCTGGGCAGAAAATGAAGAAGCTCTGTTGAATGAGTTTATAGACACATAACCTTTTGGAAATTATCACGCAACTGGACTCGAAACCTATGTCATACACGAGGAAGGACATATTATGCCCAGAGTTACTAAGGAATCCGGAGGTGAAACATCCTCAGAGTTGTGGACTTTGCACTTTGATGGAGCAAGATGCAGAGTAGGAGCTGGGGTAGGAATATGTTTGACATCTCCATCCGAAGAAAAGACCTTGAGGTCTTATCGCTTCTAGTTGGCATGCTCAAAAAATGAAGTAGAATATGAAGGTCTTGTCCATGGTTTGAGCCTTGTAGAACATATGGGCGCAAAGCAAATAAGAGTGTTCAGAGATTCAGAATTGGTGGTCAACCAAATCCGAGGGATTTTTGCTGCAAAGAATGTCCAGATGCGATCATACTGGCATAGGGTCTGGGATCTTCTTGAAAGCTTTTAGGCTTTTAATATTCAAGCTATACCAAGGGAGAAGAACTCCGAAGCTGACCGGATGGCAATTGTCGAGGCTCAGTTTGAGCCAGCCTCCCAATTGTTTAAAAATAAACATGCAGTAAGAGTGATTGTAGGACCTGTTGTTCCGGACAATGATCAAGATTGGAAAGTGTTTGATAGTGATACTCATATTGCGTCATTTCTCCAGTCATTTGGGGAATTTTCTGACCAAATGCAACCAAAGATCGCCGAAGCCTATAGAGATCAAGTAATCCAGTTGAAATCCAATAAGCTTCCTAGGGGCCTAGTTACTCTGGAGAGTTTTTGATTCCGATGATGCAAGGAGGGATAAAAGGAAGCTGGTAGCTGACAAAGGTGATTATACCGATTTGCATATTGGGGAGGACAAATAGCTCAAGGTCGGTAAGGAAGAATCTCAGAAGAATAAAGACAGGCTAAAACACTTCTGCAAGGAAGATCTGAGCGTAGTAGCCTGGTCATATGATGATCTTAAGGGATATGATCCCGAGATTATCCAACATACAATTGAGCTATCAGAAGGAGTGAAGCTGGTTCGTCAGAGACAGAGGCCCATGAACCAAAATATTGAGTCACTCATGTCATAATAATTGAATAAATTGATTGCATCCCGAATAGTGTTCCCAATCAAGCATAGCACTTGGGTGTCTAACCTGGTGCCAGTTCGAAAAAAGAATGGTGATATACGACTATGTGTAGACTTTCGAGACTTAAACAGGGCGTCCCTGAAGGATCATTACCCCCAACCTTCTATGGAGGTAATTCTACAAACCGTAGTTGGTTTTGAAATGTTTTCAATGTTGGATGGCTTTTCGGGCTACAATCAGATTCGTGTAAAGGAAGAAGACCAACACAAGACAACGTTCACCACAAAGTGGGGAACATATGCATATGCTAAGATGCCCTTTGGACTCTTAAATGTCAGAGCCACCTTTCAAAGAGTTATGGATATTGCCTTTAAGGATTTAATACATAAGATTATACTTATCTATCTGGATGACTTGATAGTATTTTCCAAATCCGTCGATGATCACTTTGATCATTTAGAGCTTGTCTTCTAGAAGTGCCAAGAATTCAGGATTTCTCTAAACTTGAAGAAATGTGTGTTCGGAGTTCTCTAGGGGAATTTGTTGGGATATTTTGTCTCAAAGGAGGGAATTGCCATAGATCCGGAAAGAGTTGATGCAATTCGAGATCTACCTCTACCTGTAAACAAGAAAAGAGTGCAATATTTTTTGGGTAAGGTCAATTTCATCAGCCGATTCATTGCAGAATTTGTAGGGATCGTTTGACCGATTACCCTGATGCTTAAAAAGCATCAGACTTTCAAATGGACAGTGGAAGCTAGAAAATATTTTGAGCTTATAAAACAGGTTGTTTCATCAGCCCCTGTATTGATCAACCCAGACTTGTCAAAAGACTTTATCATGTATGTTTTTGGTGGTGGCCATAGTATTGCCACTATGCTTATGCAGAAGAATGGTGAGGATAAAAAAGAATCTCTTGTTGCTTTCTACTCGTGCACCTTAAAGCAGTACGAGGTAAGATACAATTTTGTAGAAAAATAGGCCTTTGCCATTGTGAAAGGGCTTAAGAAGTTTCAACACCTGATATCATACAATAAGGTGATTGTTTGTGTACCACATCCTAGTGTATGAGAATATATTATGGAAGGAGAAATCATTGAGAAAAGAGCTAACTGGATTACCAAGATTCTAGAGTATGATATTGAGATCAGGCCTATCAAGACTATCAAGGGAAAAGGATTGTGCGAGTACCTCGCCAAAAATAATGAATTAGTGGTAGAGCTTGAAGTCTCGAAACCTGTGTTACTGAATGAAGAAATCTCTGAGGGCGATTGGCTAGAAGATAGGATAAACTTCATGCAAACAGGAAGGTATCTGACCAATCTCCCTTCTTTTAAGAGATGGTTCTATCATTTGCAAAATAGCAGTTATGTTCTCTTAGAAGGAGTACTTTTCAAAAGAAATTTTAATGTTGTCCTGCTAAGGTGTGTGAATGAGGAACAAGCCAAAAAAATATTAGATCAATACCAAAATGACCCAGTTGGAGGGAACTTGTCTGCAAGAATTACTGCAATTATAATTATATGTGTTGGTTATTTTTGGCCAACACTATTCAATAATTTATTTTCATTAGTGAATTCTTGTAGTGAATGCCAATTTTATGTTGGAAAGAGAAAGAATGTTGCTATGCCACTAAGACCCATAGTAGTAGAGGAACCTTTTTCTCAATGGGGTCTAGACTTCATTGGTATGATTAACCCTTTTTCATCAGCTGGACATAGGTGGATATTGACAACAACTGACTACTTCACTAGGTGGGCAGAGGCTGTGCCACTAAAAAATGCAACAAAAATAAAAATTGTTAATTTTCTTGAGGAGCTGGTTGCCAGATTTGGCCTACCTAAAACAATTATCTCCGATAATGCTAAGAATTTTCTTGGCTCTAAGATGAGCCAATTTGCATTGAAATATGGGGTTTTCTTGAAAACCTCTTCTAATTATTACCCTCAAGGGAATGGCCTCGCGGAATCTACAAATAAAAACCTCATCAGGTTAATCAAGAGGATAGGCTCAGAACACCAGAGAGAATGGCATAAGAACCTCCAAACAATGTTGTGGGCATACCATATAATGCCCAAGAAAATATTAAAGACATCTCCTCACGAGATGGTGTACAGAAAGGAGGCTTTGCTGCCTATTTCCATGGAGATCCCAGCTCTCTAGTTGCTCAAATCTCTGGAAATTAAATAGAACGAAGCAATGGAGGTATGGTTTTCTGAGTTACTTGAGGTACAGGAAAAAAGAGAGCATGCTCTTGAGGCCATGATCAGTCGCCAATAGGTGGTGAAGAAGTGGTTTGAAAAAAAGACGTCCGACCAGGAGCTAAAATGCGAGCACTTGTTGCTCAAGTTCAACGAGCACGGGGCAAAGCCCGACCAACACGAAAAGTTTGATAGTCTCTCGGAAGGGTCTTTTAAAATTATTCAGTGCAAACAATTTAACTCTTTCGAATTAGAAGACATGGAAGGTAATGCTTTGGGTATTCTAGTTAATGGAATACATCTTAAGAAGTTTAATTAGTTCTACTCATGCAGTGGGTTTTTAAATTGTAAATATGTAATTATTTTTCTTGCTTTAAGTTTTGGGTTTTCTCAGTGCTTTTTGAAAAACAACTACAGTATTGCAAAAAATTAAGATATATTGTAAATGAGGCAAGATATGAAAAAACATAAGTATTATATTATTGCCAAAAAATTTACATTATATACGATAGAGGCCAGTGGCCTTGTATCAAAAAATATATATACATCCGCTAAAGGGTGGGAGGCTAGCAAAAAGGAAAAAGGAAAAAGGAAAAATTGGGATTATTCTTCTTCTCAGTTATCAAGCAGAAGAGGGACCAACAACAACATTTGGTGGCGCAGGGTAAAGGAACACCATCCTCTCGAAGTCCTCGTACCACTGCATGTTCCGGAAGGGTTCAATGTGATGAATCTGCATGAGGAAGTAGCAACTGACATGAACCTTGGAGCGATGTTTTTCATGCGTTTTGAGCTCAAAGCCGAACATAAAGGGCCTGGTTGGCATGGGTCCTCCATGCAACAACAACTGATGCAAGTTGGGAACAGAAGGGACCCCACAATCAAATACGATGACCCGCACTACTTGCTCCAAACCTCCAAGGTAACACCGAGGGAACACCCACTTGGTCAGTTTTAGAATTTTGTGTTTAGAAACATTGATGTCCAAGAGCGAAGCGACAAAGTGGGAGAAGATGCTAGTGTTTACCCTATATTGGTCCTCGTATTCCACGTAGTCTTTGCCGAGGAACCATTTGATTGCCTTTACATATAACAGGTTGTTTATACCTGTCATGCACTTAAGGAACCTACACCTAATCTTCCCTAAAAATGTGGCCTGGGTCTTTTTGCAGACTAATGTAATTGGTGTCTCCATTATTGCTTGCTACTTTAACTTGAAGAATGAAAATGCTAAGATTAACTAGGGCCTATTAATAGAAATGCTAAAGGTAATTGTGATTAGCAAGGTTGCTAAGGGCCCTATTTATAGATTGGTCGGGGTGCGCCCGACGATGCAAGCTATGATTGCGTCATAAGAAAATGGTGCTATCTTGCCTTGATAATTAGCACCACGGTGTGTGAAGTGATGGGAATGATGAGGTATAGTTGCAACTTGCTTCTTTCAAGTTGCCAAATTAAAAGAAAATAGTCCAAGTGTCTACATAAGAAGCTTTCGTCCTGAAAGAATCAAGGCAAATATTTTGATGAAGCCATTGGGTGATGTGCCCAAGTACAATCAAGAAATTAGTAAATGCAAAGGAGCTTGCAAAAGATATGGCAAGGCTGTCTTGGTCCGTTGTCCAAGAAAAATCATGTGCCACCTCATACGAAGTCATGCCTCTTAAATATGGAGAGTAATTTGGCAGGTTGGTGATCTCTTCGCACGCACGAAAAGCTGGTGATGCATGTAGCAACTAAGTGTGAAAGGCTAGCACGTACACTTGCTAAGCCGTTTTTCACGAAAATCAAAAAGCAGGTTGGGAATGCAAAAAGAATTTATTATAAGAATTTATCAAAAGATAAAAATGGCTAAGTCATTTGCAAAGAGAGAAAGAGTCTTTTAGAAGCTAAGTCATTTGCAAAGTTTGCGAAGCATATTGCGAATACAAAGAAAAGGCTGAAATTGAAGGAAGTTCAACTTAGGCGATGGTCCTTGAGAGCATTAATGAGCAAAGATTGATGACACCCTATGTAGATATCTATGGCCAAGAGTCTTATGCTACTCTAGGCATCCCAACAAAGCCATCCTGGCCCTTTACCAGTCAAGCGAACCAGAAGACACTTGGCACGGTTTCTCCTAGAAACCAAGCTCTAGTATCGGAGGATTGGGATAATGTTTCGGATCTTGAGTTATCTCAGAATCCCAAGAGCCTGAGGGAAGCTGCATGTGAGAAGATGAAGAAATTATGGACCCTTTCTACAAACGTCTATGGGACTGTGGGCTTCCTCAGTACATGGTTCCTGTGGTGCATTATTGCCCATAAATTATGGCAACATGCGCAAAAAACTTTGACCCTCAGCCTGGAGTAATAAGTGGCCCTAATTTGAGGGTAGTCATCAGCCCCCAAGCCCTGTAGGATATGTTATGCGTCCTGTTCCCCTTGCCCAAGAATGTTAAAGATTTTGACATTAAAAAGATGTAGGACCATTGGAGAACTTTTTGGATGGCACAACAGTTTAACCACACTGAGACTGCTCAACCGACAGATGTCTCACCACCTCCCATATTCCCAATTGCTCTGGGTGCTTTAAAATTGGGGTCTTCTTCTGTCTGTTCTATGTTGGTGTTGGTTTGTGGGCTAGATACAGACAAGGGGGTTTTTGAATTCCAAATGAGTCTCAGCTTTATGCTGAGGAAGAACAATGTACCTCCTCTTATGGACTTCGCAAAGGTTATTGTTGATGGGATGATACAATAGCTACAAGACTTCGAGGTTGGTTCTAGATTCAGGTATTCTTCTTTCCTGGTCTACTTCATATTGCATCAAAATTTGGATTATTTTCAACAATTTATGGCCCTGGCCATTTTCAACGAGAGTGGCACAAATAAGCCAGTTTCGACATGGATTCTTGTCCTGTCGAAAACTTTCGATTATTATGCATTTTCGGATTCGTTCTTAGCTCCGACTTTGCGAGCTTTGGATGGATCTGGGATCAACATGTCCGTGCGATTAACGCCAAGACATAAATCATGGTTGAGAGGCCTCTTGTCACCTTGCGATTGGTTCTTTGGCATAGACTTCACTATGCTCCGCATGTGAGGTTTTATCCGGGAACCCTTTTGACTCCCACGCTTTCTTTCCAACAGAGTGCTGGCCCTGGAGGTGTTACGACAACTATGCAATTTTGAGAATGACTATTGGGGAGGAAGGCAGTTAACTTTCTATTTGACGTTGCCAGTCATGTTCGGCTTGTATCGCTGGTTAAGAAAAGGACTTTGAAGGTTAACGCCTCGAAGATCTTGTACTCAAAGTTGGGTCATCTTGGGCTAGTGGTTATCAATGAAACCTGACAATACAACCCCGAAAATAATCTATCAGAGATTGACATAAAAATTCTACACCAGCCTCGACTCTTCTAGGAACCTCAGAGAAATGTCGAAGAGGGGCGACCGTCATGGTTAAAATTTTACCACATTGTTGGGAAGCCCAACCCAAATTAGAAGATGAGCTCATACCTGTGCAACCAATTGAATAAGCTCGGATGGAACCTCGAAAGGATTCAAGACTTTTGGATATACAAGAAGGAGATAAAGATAACAAATGGGCTTTATCAAGAGGTGGACTTGGATGACAAATTTTATGACATCTGGGTTCATGAACACCCAGACACCGAGAACTATCTGAACCCTTCACTTTCAGAGCAATACTATGAGAAGGGAAGAGCTGCCACAGAGCCCAGAGAGGAGGTAACCCAGAACGCCCCTGTTGCACGAAAATATCCAACACATGAGGAAGATGTCAGTGGATAGCTTGCACAACAGGAGGATTCGCCAGACACAAACATCAGAGCCTTCCAGCTCCTCTAAATTGGGTAGGAAGAGGCCAAGGAGTTTCGGTCGTAAAAAGAAGGTTATTGTGAACCTTGAATATTTTCCAGAGGAGAAGCGACCGCGAACGAGAGAGTCCACTGAAGAGGAGGAGTCACAACAAGAAGAAGCAGTTGTATCATTTACAGCTCTTCAGGAGCCTCAGGTATTATTTCCTCCCTCTTCTCTCTCTACTATGTCTCTAGTCTCCTCTTCGTCTGCCCCAACTTTTTCATCTGCACCAGCTTTTTTTGTCGTTGAATATCCCGGGTAGTCCAATCTTTTCCCTCCTGGTTTTCCATTTCCATCCTCTGCTTTTCATTCCTTACTCACAACGCAATTAAGTGGCAGTCGTGAGCTTATGAGCCAACAATTTTCATCCCCTAGGCCTGGCCTATCAGTTGGTGCTTCCCCGGCCTTTTCCCCTGCCATGTTTTCATCATCTCCGAGTGGCTAGTATATCCCACCTTTTTCCCCGACCATTATTACAAGGCCTAGCAAATCCACCGATGCGCTGAGCACACTATCTTTCCCACTAGCAATCCCTCAGGAGTTTCCTTTTGCTGGTGGGCAGGATATCTCTTCCCAGGAATATTTTTCGTAGGTGGAGGCAAATAAGAGCGCCCGAGCAAGCCAAATTCAAAAGAGGAGACAAAAGGATGTGGGCAAGCAGGCAGAACCTCTCTTACAAACTATTTTCAACGAGAGTCAAAATTCGTTAATGGTTGCAAATATCACCCCCAACGTGATTAAACCGGTAGGAGAAATGTTTCCAAGTGACTACTCTGTCAATGCCATTGGGCTGGACTTGCAGCAAGCTTGTCCACGGGATAAGGTCGAGTTGATGGAGGAGACTCAAAAGATAATGACCACCGATTACCTCAAGCTTAATCGCCAAGCAAGGAAAATAGAGGAGCAATTATCGGAGCTAAAGGGAAAGGTTGATATCTGGGTAAACAAGTATAAAGCCTAGGAAAATGAGATAAATCAAAAAGGAGAGGAGTGCTTTTGAAAGAAAAATCAAGGAGCTTCAGGTTATGGGCGCGAAGATTGTTCCGGTCCTACAAAATGAGGTTGAATAGAGCCGAGCGAATGAATAAAAACTCTGTGCTGACTTAATACAGATGAATGAAGCTATGAAGTAGCTCCGACATAGCACAAATGATGAAGTAAATGAGATGAATGCCGCTTTAGAGTCGGAAATTGAGAAAAGAAAGCAGGACGAATTAGCCTCGGAAGAGAAGGAGAAATAAATTTTCACTCTAAGAATCTAGGTGTCTATATTGGACAAAAGCTTATCGGAGCTAAGGGCAGACCTGAGTAGTAGAATAACGAAGTTGGATCTTTTGAGAGCCCAACCTCCTTCACCACAGATGAGCTCGTTGGAAATTACCAAGGAGTTATACACATCATACTGGGATAAGGTCAAGGCATTATGCCTTACTTTGCAGCCCACCCTGAAGTTTATGGCACAGACAACTAGCCTATGCGGAACAGTCAGTGAAACAATCTAGCAGGTGTAGGAGATGACTTCCGATAAAGTTTCGGAGGCCAGGCTTTTTTTGGGAAAATTGTATACGACTTCCGATGAGGCTCTGAGCAACGTAGGAATAGCTGACTAGACAACGATGGCCATGGGTGTAAACATCCTCATTTCCATGCACGAGGCCATCCAACATGTAGCAGAGTGCAAATCTAGATTGAGTCAAATTACCAGTGACATGCAGGCCAAATTTTCTCGCTTAACTTAGAGAGGTCTCCCTTCGCCCTTCATCATAGATCAGGTGGTAGCAGGTGTCGAGCACATTGTTGCAATGACCGAGGAGAAGAAGAAGGACCTCTTTGCTTTCCAATCTTTTGATTAGTCTATGACCGCCAAAAATATTGAAGGTATCGTGCATCAGCTGGTGCAACTCTTTTTCCAACTTGAATTGGAGGCAAAGATATCTGGCGGATTTCCTTTTAAGGAAATCATCGATCTCAAATTGGCACATGAAAATCTGTGAGCTCTCTCCACACCATCAAATGAAGTCTGGACTGGTCTGCAAGCTTCCCTCTCTAAGCTGTGAGTGATAATGAGATGCTGAACCAAGGTTTCTGGAGTTCGTCATTCCGCAGGCGAAATGTCCTTGTGAGTCGCCAAACTATGAACTTTATTTCACAAACCACTAGCTTTTGCGGTTATATTTCCTTCGCGGCTTCGCCTTGTCCTTTATCGCTCTTAAATTTTTGGCGCTTGCCACGTGGCCTCCAAACAAAGATTCTTTCCGCTCTGTATCGCTTTACTTTTGTCGAGTTTCGTGTGCATGATGCGTGGCTTTCTCTGGCCATTTTCCGAGCTGGACCCACTTTGCAGTTATCTTCGCTCAGCGTCACTGACGTGGCTTCCTCTCGAAGATTTTTGCTAGGGTGTCCCTCATTATTTTTCCAGGCTCTGTTTGCTTGATGCGTGGTGTATTCTTGTGCGCCGATTTTTTGGGAGTTGCTTCCTGTGCTGATTTTTCTCGCTTGCCGCCGCGTTTTCTTCTTTGGTGTCACGTGTTCATTTTTGCTACTACATGGCCTTCTATTCTCTAAGATGGATTTGCTGGCACACTACTAAGCCATCTTTCTATCCAGTGGCGGCTCGAGAAGATCTGGGGCGTCAATGTTTGATCAAGGCATCTTTCTCTGTGGTTTTCAAGTAGTGGGCTGGCCTATATAAACAACCCTGCTTCTCTTTTATTAGGTTGTTGTTGTTAGATAGATAAAAACTCCCGAGCATTGGGAAATGGCCTTTGTAATATTTTATTGAACTTGAAATCTACAGATTGTGCCAATCAATTTGGCCTTTCCTATTTTCATGATTTTGATAAGATGGTTAGATTGTGCGTTTATTTTCCTATGATATATGAATGCTTGTTGTTCATCTTTATTAATCTTCTATAGCTTAATGAATACATATCATGTTTTCGACTCCTCTGTGTTGGCCGAAGTTATAGTAGATTATGCTATGCAGTTAGAAGGTGTTCTTATGTTTTAAAGTGCTTTTGAGAAAATTTATTTAATAAACAACATTTAGTGGTTTGAGCCTTTGCATCTATTAGTGTGCTCAGGTAATTTCGTTTATGATTTGGCACATTGCCTTTAGTCTAGATTTAACATTTTCAATTATCTTCCTAACCCTTTACCTCCCCCACTAAAATGAAAAACCGACTTCGATAAATCTCGGAGGTCACTTAGCTAGTGCACTATGTCCCCCAATAGCTAAGTTTCCCATGAGATTGCTGTCACCTGCGAAATCTTACGTCAACAATTTCCCAGCAACATTTAAAAGCCTTGAGTAAAATATTTTTCTAGGCAAATAAAATATTTACCCACAACACTTTACATTCACATGCCCAATATTTAAAATATTTCCCCCATCACATATAAAACAGTTTTAAAAATACCATGGGAAAAATTTATTAGCACCCACCACTATAGAAATTCATTGTGATAGCAATATTTTAACACCAATTTTAAAATGCCAATGGGCCCACCAGCTTTACTTACCCCACACTCCCGCAAGTCTTCAAGCTTGCATTATCAAATTCTCATGAGATAGCGGGGAATGGTGGGGATTTACCCACGTCTCTCTTTTTCCACCTCCCGTGCAAGCACTTTAATTTCACATTTGGAAAAGTTTTTTTTTGTTAAGAATTTACTGGGAAACATTTAATCTTACAAATGTTTTTCCTTCAAATTTCATTGGGTCCACCAAACCACATGGGGCTTTCTTGCCAACCCCGCTAGCTTCATGTGCTCGAGAATTTACTACCGCGAGCAAGCAGGGAAAGCAAAAAAGAAATAAAGTTTAACTTTATAAAGTTATAAAAAATTAAACTTTATTTGCATTTTGCTTTTGGATAATATTTAAAATATGTGAAATATTTGAAATACTATGTTGTGCAACTTTAGAAAATGTAGCAATTTTAATTTCGGTTGCCATCTAATCAGAGGAAATTCATTGTGAGTAAGCCGTGACACCTAGAGCTGTGATTTTTTGCGTGTAGCCATAATCAATTATTTAGAGAAAACCCATTTCCTCCAATTTTTTCCAGCCCAAATTATTCAGGTACCTCCTTTGTAAATTGGTCCGGGACATGTTGACTGCACCAAAAATACATTAAAATAATGTATCATATGACCTGTGATTTTTATGAAAATTGATCTGTAGAAGTTTTATACCAAACCAGGAAATGGGTTGTAATTAGAATCTTCTTTTAAACATTTTTGTAAAATGGTGAAAACTGGTCAAATTGGCTCTAGAATCGGCCTGTGAAATTGGGCAAACAACCTTGTGAAGCCATAAATTTTTTTAGACATATAGTCATTTGACCCAAGAATGTAGTACAATAAATAGATCAAAGAAAAATATCATGAGGTGAAAGTTATTAACTTTCAAAGTTGTTCATTTGAACTTTTTGCAACAACAGTTGTTCTGAACCAATTAAAACTCACCCAATTGTCATTTTGAAAAAATAACAAATCAACTCTTGGCGAGTTACCACTGGACATAATAGATCATTTAGGTACCTTCATAATGTGTGCAAAAGGAATTTTCTTGAACCATCATTGATAAAAAGATATTGACGCTCAAAGTTGGTCTTTCAAAAAGGTTTCAAAAACTACAAATGCAAAACTGAAGAAATTGCATTTGGTTTCAAGTTGTTAAAAATAACAAATCAGCTTATGAGACTTTGAAAATTGACATACAAACTCATTTAGGTGGGGAGAATTCAGAAAAATATTTGTTTTGACATGATAGTCAATTGGTTGCAAAATACAAGCTCAAACAGAAGACAACTTTGCAAAAATGAAAGTTTGCAAACAGCAGAAAAGTGTCAAAACCCTCCAGCTTCACTTTTTGAAACCTTGACAAAACTCATCGTGGGAAGCTGAAAATTGACACACATGTTCACATATGTCAATTGAATACGTCTGCAAATGGGTTTTGCACGAAAATCAACAGGCTCCAGATTATGACCCTCCAAAGTGGGTCACTCAGGGAGATTTCTCAAGTGCACTTTTGAAAGTGCAGAGGCAAAATTTCCAAATGGGCATCTCAAATTTGCAAAATTTGAGAGTGCCATCAATGCACACTTAATACTTGAGAGAAAACAAGCAAAATTGAGACGAGCAAAATCAAATTTGACTTTGGATCTGAGGTATATTATTGCTTTGTTATTTTTATTTTTATTATCGTATTGTGCTTCATTGTTAGATTTGGGTCTCTATGGCTTGAATTAGATAGTTTTTTGGTTTCTATCGATAATTTCATGCCTTCCTCTAGATTTTCCTTGTCGATAAATTGGTGAACCCAACGTGAACTTACTGTTTTTCATGAAATTTTTGATAAATTTTAAGCTATAGGAAGTCCATCGCATCTGTTCTAAGAAACACCACAACTGTTCTAGAGTACAAAGCATCTAAGATATTCTACATTGCATCTATGCGTTGGTGCACTGTATCTATTGTGCAATGCATGTGAGATTTTCTACACCACATTCATCATCTTTTGTACTGCATCTGATTGTGGTTTTGGATTTTTTAGATTTTCTAATAGTTAATTTTTTTATCATTACACAAAGCTAACAATCATTTTTCTAAGATCCTAAAACTGAATTCATCTTATCTAGGTTCTTATTTTTTATGTTTTGGTTGATTTTTATTTTTGCGGGTCCTAAACTAGTGCTCCATAATTGTTCTGAACTGCACCAAAATCATAAAGTTGTGTGTTACATCTGTGCACTACATCTGTTGTGTTAGCACCACATCTATGCTACACCGCATCTAACTGTGAATCAAGGAGGGTAAAAATTTCTTATTTTTGTAAGTTGATTACATTAGATTAGGGGTTTTTGGTTATTGACTTCTAATTTTTAGCTATGTGGAAATCATTTGGGAGAAGGCTTTAATCAAAACTACTGATCTGATTTCCTATAGGGTGTGTGTTTGTGATTTTTAACTTAAGAATATTTGGGGTGGTTCTTAAAAATAATAACTATTTACTATGTTTTGTGCACTTGCACACATGTGAATCAATCTTGTCACCAAAAGTGTTTTGTCTATGTATCCTCTCCCCTTGCACTACGTGTTATTCCTGGGTGATGAGAAATATAAACACTTAAGCTTTCCCTTTTTATTTTTAGTAGGAGCTCCACCTGGGAGTTCACCCTAGGGTTTTACCTCAAGTACACTTTTTTTGGTGGGCTATATAAAGGAGGAAGAAATGAAAGTTGAGCTCTATCCACTTGTACCATATTAGGCAATCCTTCGTGGTCTCGAGTGATTCTAGATACAAGGTTTGAGATTTTGATCTCTCGTTTGTGTATGTCGTGGTGTTCATGGACTCCCCCACTATGAACTAATTGTTTCAGAAGCCTAAATAATTTATTGGATGTTGGTTTATATCGGTGCAACACCACAAGATCAAGGTGTGAAGTTACTCGCCATGTACCAACCCTTGTTGAGGCGACATTAACCCCTTGCAATGAGCTTCTCTTTCCAAGGTAAGGGTGTTAAGGTGGTACATGACCTTAGCATACTCAGTTTCCCATTCAAGGGCTTGGTATTTTATTATGTGGGCCTAATATCTATTGGTAATTCTACTTGAATAATTAGGTTGTGCTTGTCTTCATAGTATTTATTTATGTGATACTTGTGAAACCATCAGGGCTTTGGCCCTAAGACTTTTACCCAAGTTTCAAAGAGTCAATAGCCAAATCTATATTCTAAGTGTTTCATATGTTTTTTATACTAAAACTAAAACTGTCCAAAATAAAAATTCACTTAAAAACATCAGATTTTAGGGAAAAAACTAGTAAACTATATTTTTTGATTTTGAACCGCATTTTTCCAAAAGAGAATTGCATCTATCAAACTATATACCACAATTGTCAGCAAGACCTAGGAAAAACCAAAAAATTGCAATCATCTAAAATTGAGCCGCATTTGTTTGTGTGTTGCATTTGTCTATTTCTGAATCGTATATGTGGAAAACCAAAACATTATTTCTATGTTTTTTAACATTGCATCTATCAAAATTATCCAACGCATCTGTCTGAACTATAAATTTTGAGTCAATTCTTGAGTATTTAGACTATAATCATAGTCTAGATAGTGATCCTACATATAGACCTAAGACTTATCTAATTAGTCCCTTACTTTCAACACTTTTCCCATTTTCCTAGCTTAGGTTGCATCGTTCAACTTAGTGTTTGTCATCTAACATCATAGATAGTCACCTTTGTCTTTTGAATCTAGGAAACTTACTAGACCTTGATCAGAACAAATTCATCTATTGGAGTGTCTTGACCTTGTAATATTTTGTCTATCTTGTCCACAAGTTGGGTCTCAAACTCATAATTCTAGTTTGGGGTTCATCTTTTATCTATCTTGTCCACAAGTCGGGCCTTTAAATCATAATTCTAGTTTAGGTTCACTTTTTATCCAATCATCATCCTAGTTTTGTCCTTCCAAAGGTATTGATATTGTAATCTATTACCTTGGCCCATCATTGTTTGTCTAGTATCCTTTTCAAAATCCAAAGTCTAAAACTTAGAAAATCCTAAAAACATAGTTTAAATCTCATTGTCATTTTGCATCCTTATATCCAAAAAATCCAAAAAACGTAGTGTAACCTCATTGTCATAGTGTAATTTCCCTTCAATCCTAGTTTTCATACATCCATAAATCAACAAAAATCCATAAAAATCTAAAATCAAAAAAACTCAAAAACTAAGTCTCAAGTCTTACATGGTCCTCACTAGGTCACATAGGAATTTAGGAAAATTATGGATCACTTAGTTGGCTCTAACTCCAATCCCACTAGCACCATGCACTTTGGGCCATCCTTAAATGAACCACCAAGGTAAAAACCTCAGATTACAACACCTTTTGACAATTATACATTACATGAGGTAGAACAAGGTCTCACCCAAGAATAAATTGACAATGCCTCACAAGATCCTAAGATATTGTGAATCATAGATGAGATAGTAGTTGTAGACCCTAGTAAATACTTTTTCTCACTTTTTACAAAAAGGGACAAAACTTTCCTCTAGTTTTGATGTGACTACACTATTTGAACATCCACCACAAGTTACACAACCAAAACAAAAGTGTCTTTAATGCAACAACCCCACCTCAAAATGCTAGCTCATCAAAACTACACACAAGTATGACCTTTGGAGGAACCTCACATAATGCAACCTTTGTCAATACACCTCCTACACCAAATTTTGGTAGGAAAATCATGAATCCACTTTTTAACACATCACCAACATATCAAACCCCTAATCCATAATTCACAAATCACTTTTCATAGACATAGCAAACTATGGGTCCACAATCAACCAATCTATTTGGTAGCACATCCCAGATTGTAGCACCATAGACCAATACCACCTTCACAAGTCAAAATACACCTTCTAATACATGAAGGACATTTGGTTTGTTTGAGATGACAAACAATGACAACCAATGCTATACCAAACATGAACACACCTCTAACTCAGTTAGGAACATTTTTCGGATCAGGTCAAAACATGAACACACTCTGACTTAGACGAGAACCTTTTTTAAATTAGTTCAAAACATGAACACACCTCTGCCTCGGTCATGAAACTATTTCAGATTAGGTCACAACATGAACATACCTCCAACCTAGTTGAGGACCTTTTTCAGCTAAAATCAAAACACGAACTTTCAACAGTCACCTCAACAAAAAACCAATTCAAACCCCACATTCGTATCAAAATTTCAATAACTACCAGAAAACTAAACCAATTCAAATTATGCATTCATATCAAACTTTCAGCAATCAATTCAACCTCCATTACACCATCACTTCAATGCATTCAACACCCACACACATGCTTCCACGTTGACTCTGAATTATCAAAACACTAATTCATTTATGAATACTACACAAACTCCAATGAACATGTCTCTTGCATCACCATCACCTATGGAGACCTTAGCACAATAAATTTAGACATTACAATAACAAATATCTAACATCTAGGTAATAGGAAAAAATAATAGCTACTCCATTGAGGACATGTGTTATCCTTTTGATCAAAGTATATACATGCCTCACTTTCCCCAACACTTTATTGTACCTAACTTCAACAAATATAAGGGAAAGGGAGACCTTGTCGAGCATGTATGATACTTTCACACCTCTTTCATGGATATTGGATTCAAACACACATACTTGATGAGAATTTTCCCATGAAGTCTTGCAGGACAAGTTAATTAGTTTGCACATCTACATTCTGGTATAAATACATGGAGCAAGTTGGTTGACAAGTTTTTCACACACTCCTACAATATTGAAAGTGATATAACCTAGCCGAATTGTACCAAATGAAATAAAAATAAGTAGAATATTTTGCCTCTTTCTTTTTGGAGGTTGCTTAGGCCTTGCATGCACCTTTCTATAATTTTCATTTGGCCTAATGTTTTTGATTCATCTCTTCTTCCTATGGAACCAGTTTAAGCTAATGTTGTGGTTTATGGAGCATTAATAGTTGTAGAAGTTCTAGTCTGCCAGACCTTCTTAGAATTTTCTCTTGAATATTTTCCTCAAGATTTGAGGGAATATTTTATGGAGCCTTGGTAGAGGTTTGAGGTTCCTTCTTGGTTAACTACAAGATCCCTAATTTTTGAAAAATCTTTTCTATTGTCTTCTCATGAGATTCATCCACCTTTCTATGGATTATTTTGTCCATGATTTCCTTCTATGTTCCAAATCTTTTTGTAGATGGATATTTTGGCTTTTTAAACAAGTTTTCAACATAAGCCTTGATTTTTTTAGATGAAAAGTTGTAAGAAAACTTTGAAATCCAAGAATTTCTTAGCTCCACAACCTCTATATAATAATATTCCTTGTCAACAAGAAAAGAGATTTCATCCTTATACTTCCTCACCATGTCAAAGGGAATTCTCTCCCTATCTTGAATTTTTGCTTGTAGATTCTTAAATAATCCCCAATATGTAGAGTTGCAAGCTTGTTTATCTACAAATCCTCTAATGTGGTTTCTAATTTTTTCAGAAATAGGAATATGTGTTGTTTCTAGAAATTTCCCTTAAAACTAGGTAATTCATTCAAAAAATAGAATGCCAGACAAACGATTAAGGACCCAAACCTAAGGTAATATCTAGTCTCCTTGGTTATTTTGAGATTCCAAATAAATTGTTCCCTCAAAAACTCACACAAGACAAAATCTTTTTATTCTTTAACCATTTGATACACAGTATGGATTGTAGTACCAATTGTTGAACCTTCTTTGTTTGTGTAGTATACTTTGTATGCAATTACCATGGAGGCATACTTAACCCTTGGATAAGTTATTTCATTGATATTTAGGGTTCTTTTATCAAAATTTTCCCAAGTTAATTTTGTAACCCTCTTATTCTTGATTTCTTTCATCATTGAAACCGGTTCGACAAAAAATAACCCAACAACATCATCCCTAATTGCATCTTTTATTTTGTGGTAGGGTTTATCCAAGTAAATGAATTCATCATGGATCCAACTCAAGATAATTCTTACCAATTCATGATTGTCACAAAATTTAGGGAAGTCCTTTCACACATATAACCCTTTTTCCACCACATTTGCATATTTTGGTTTGTATTTGGTATCATCCAGTAGGGTTTGCATCAATTCTTCATACTTTATATGATCAATTTCATTGATGGTGGCATGAATGTAAATTCTTACATCTTCTATGTATACCACATCTACAAGTACGTTGGATAAAGCACCATCCCTGTCTATCTCTATTGCTTTGAATGGATATTTCTTGTACTTTATCTTATGTTTCTCAGTAACATCAACCAATTGAGGAGTCTCCATAGGAATTACTTCCAAAATCAAGGTTTTATGAGTAGTTTTGAAAAATACCTTTGTTTAGATGTCAGGGTTTCACTTTTAGCGTGATTCCCCTTAAATTCACAAGATATTTGAATGCCTTCTTCTCTTCTTAGGTCTGAATGCAAGTGCTTTGATCTCAAATAAACTTAGATTGTGCAAATGAATCAGAAGTAGCTTGCATTTTCCCCAACTTTTAACAATTAATGCACCTTGTCCTTGTTAGGTGAACAACTGCCAGAGTGCTCTATGACTTCACAGAGGTCCAAATTCATTCCACAATCCTCCACATATCATGTCTTTACTTTAAAAATTTGAGAAAAATATTCTAACTGACTCAACAATCATATACCTCAAATGAGCTATACAAATCAATTTGCATGTTGTAATATTGAACATTTTATCCTTTCTATGGGGCTAAAATACTTTGTAGATGAAATCTCCCCCTAATTCAATGCTCTTTCTCAATCAATCATGAGATATTGTACACAATACCCAAGAATAGTATTGATAGGCCAACACTAGGTGCAAATAATAAGAAATATTTAACGCTTTATAATGATTTTCAGTTTGGTCTATACTTGTCAATCCAAGGGAGTAAACTTGCGAGAGGTGTTGTGGCTATATTCCAATTGAAGGGGTGAAATTCATGAGCTGAGTGGGGATGAAATGTAGCTAGAACACGTGTAAATTTCCTAGTGAAACTCTGGTTCAACTTTCCTATTTTGCCTTTCTGTCAAAAGTGATAGGAACTGTTATAAAAATAGCAGTGACAGGAACTCACTGACTACAAAATAACAGCAACAAAATCTCTCATAAATCCATAATATAATTCATGTTGCATTCTTCAAATACACACACCAACATTGGTAGAATATTAATACCTGAAATGATTTTCTAATGAAAAACAATTTTAAACTAGATTGTAAATAAAATGCTGCAAAAGATTAAATCACATAGAAAGAAATAATTGCAGAAAATTAAATCACACATTACTAAAACAATAAGTTATAGAAATCACTGGCATTCTGAGTAGTGAGCCCTACCTCCTGAATCCGCCAAATGATGAAATAAAAATAGTGATGCTCTTACACAGTTTTTTTCATGCAAAAGAATTTATTTATTTATAAAAATGGTACATCATACTTTTCGTTGTTGCCTTGCACTACTTATATATGCGCAACTTATAACAACCTGAAAAGATCTATTTGTTTTGGCCTGTAGCCAACAAGCTAAAAGAAACAAATATATGGATCACTAACCTATAGATTAAAAATGTGTTGCTATAACAACAAATGAAAATAAAAGACATGATTTTGTTTTACTCCTCCATATAGCTGGCAAGCACAACTATTATAATAGATTCTTCTCTTTATATGGAAAATTGCAACGACCTGAAGGTTTGCAGATTTTTCTCCAGCTATCTATCAACAAATCTCTTAGCACAGGTTTCCTCCCCTATTCCACAAGAATAGCACATGTGGAGCCTTGACTGAGTGCATCTGCTCCATCTTTTGTGGACCACAAATTGTCTTGTTACAATAAATAGTGAAGGTTTTCAATTTCCTCTTCATAGCTGGTAGTTGCATCTCCATTTGGAAGTAACCACACTTTCTTGTGCTTATTCGAATTTGGCACTAAAGGGGTAACCAACGCCACCTTGGAGACTGACATCACCTTTGAAAAGATAACAAAAATTAATTGCTGGTCACAAAGTAATACATAGAAGTTCCTGACCAAAAAGTGACAGGAAGATATTTTGCATAAAAGGTGATAGGAAGTTCTTCTAATCTGCATGCTACAAGATTTATTTCCCAAATCTTAAAATCACAATGCTTATTAGTAAAGAAAACTAATCATTAATTTCCATATTTTATCCAAAACTCTATTAAATACCACTTATACATATTTAATCATATGCAACATAAAATGGGGACATAGTACATATGATATGGAACGAAAATGGAATGTGGAAGTGGGTATGAAGGTATATGAAATAAGCTAAAATATGGCATAAAATGGGACATAAATGGCTCTCATCAAGTGGCATTCTTTATCACATTATCTTGCCCTTGTTTCTTTCTCCAAACTTTTGTAGCTCCCTTCTTTTCCTCTATCTTATTATGTTGAACATGTGGTTTCATAGAACCACTCTTACAAGATATTGCTTTATGCCCAAAGTTATTTTACTTATAGAAAACCACATTATATTCAAGGGCTAAACCATTTCTCCTTACTTTAGTTTTACAATCAACAACCCTATGACCAAAATTATTCCATGCATAGAAGTAACCATAAAAGGAATGAGAGATCATAGCATTATGTATTGGATGCATAAATGATCTTACTCATGCAATCACTTCTTCTTGCCTTAGTTCTAAAAACACTAGCCTTACGACCAAACTTATTGCAAGAATAATAGTAGCCATGAAATGATTGAGAGAGATTGGAAGTGGTAGCATGTCTTAGAGAAGATCTCTTGAAGCCCTTATTTTTATTTCTAACCTTTATGAAGTCATCATCCAATTCCTTCTTCTCATATTTAGTTTTCTTAGAGTCTTGAGCATGGTCCTTTTCATTTTCATTTTAGGGATATCATTCTTTGAGTTCAGACCTTTTTCAAATCCAAGACCACACTTTTTTTTGTAGATCTTTGACAATTGATTATCTCATCAAGGATGTTGGTGCTTTTCTTGAGTTTTAGGCCTTTGTCAATCTGTTCCTTTTCTTTCTCCAATTATTTCCTCAAGGACACAATTTCTTCTTCAAGCTTGGAGTATTCTACTGATTTTTCATTCAACTTAGCGTTCAGACAATCTACAACCCTTTTATCTTCTTTAACTTGAACTTTTAAATTGATGATTGTTTTTTTGACTCTTTGAGTTTGATCTTAAATTCTCTATTTTCTTTCCTTTTTACATTCATATCTTCTAGTGTTGAGATAATTTCTCCTTCAAAATCAATCTCACAATATTCTTCATTAAAGATTGTCATGTCTTTATCATTTTTTAGAAAATTCTTATCATTTGTCAATGCTTCACTTCCCAGGTATTCCACTTCCAATATCTACCTCAATTGTTTAGCTGTATCAAGGAACTTGGCTCTAATACCAATTTTTGAACATGCATAGATACTGAGAGGGGGGTGAATCAGTATTAAATCAATTATTTTCATCCAACAATAGTTAATCAAATGAGAATCATAGCAAGCAGAAGAACACACAAGAATGCACCATAACACTAGATTTACATGGAAAACCCTACAAGGGAAAAACCACAGTGAGAAGCTACTTGGATCTATTTTCCAAATCCCACCTCACAAATGAAAACAAAATTTATAAGTTTTATGGCTTTAGCCAAATGAAGTTTATAAATTCTTGCAAAATACAACACTTACAAAAGAGGTTACAACCTCCACATAGTATTGCAATATTTCAACACTTATGTTTCCTCCAACTCACTACTTTTGGTACACTCACACATATATCTTCTCAAAAAACTATGCTACCTATGACTCACTACCTTCAACACACATTCTCACACTTATGCACACACATGCTTCTTTACAGTTTCACATGCACTCACTATTGAGCTCTCTGAACTGATCTTTACCATATTTCTTTATCAAAAGATATTCTATAGATTCCTATTCACATATTATTTTATCAAAATATTTTCCATACATCCATAAATATTTTCAATAGATATGATTTTCTATTTGTATCCTTTGCAAGATTCCAAAAGTTTCTCCTTGTTGACTAAAACATAAAACATGAGACATGCATTGGTCACAACAATTCAGCTCCAGAAACATACACAGTAAGAGAGAATCACATGTGGTTCAAACTAAGGGATAGTCAAGACCTATTTTCCATAGAACCGATCTTCAAAATTGGTGCACACTACCAAAGAAATGGTATAAGAAATATAATATGTCAAGTTGGCCCGACAAGAATATAAATTTTCATGCATCAACTCCAAACTAAAGGTAGTACTAGATAGACAAAAAAACATTATGTGGACCACTTCATAATAATGATATGGCTTGTAAAACACTTCTCTACACTCCTTTTATTATTTTAGATCATTTCACTTTGGCACAAACACTCAATACCTAAAATATCAATTCCAAGCTCATTGTTGTATATGAGAAGATCAAATACCAACTTGTGGTTCTCAGAGAGAACACTGCGAGTCTTAACTATGCTTCTCATAACCTCTTTTCTCAAATTTGGGTAATTACATGCTGACACAAGTCATTAGATTACCAACATACCAACCTTCCAATTCATTGGAACAAAGACAACACACTATTACTTACAAAATCATCAGTGGTGCACCGAACCATATGAAACTTGAACTAAGCAGCCACACTATTTATATGAATATAAATCCAAAACCACAAGGAAAAATAAGATGATGCAGAGACATGTAGAGACCTTCTATCCTTCCTTAGGAAACCACTCATAGGAACTTAACTTTTTCATACTTTGTTAACACTGGAAAGCTTTGTGGTAATACTTATTCTTTGAGACTTAGAACATACATACCCCATAATTATTTTGAACTATCCTCTGAACCACAAGGCCGTATCATCATTTGTAGAGAAATACAGAGTATTTGACTGAGAAACTATGGTGCAAATCTTTGTGTCTTAGAAATTTTGGAAACTTATACATTTCTCTTCATACCCCATGCTAAGTCTTTCATCAAGAAGGAATAGTACATCAATTAAATCATATTTACAAGTGTATTGACAAGTGATATCCAATGATGAAATTCAAAAGATAAGGTACAATTGTGTGCCAATGACAAAATTACAACCCTTCAACACAACTCTTCATTAAGGACAATATAATAGTGCATAGAATATAAACATAAGTTGAAATAAATGACAACACACTAGTAACACATGCAAAAGTAGGATAATCAAATATGTTTTGTAACAAAAAATGCATCACTGTAACTTCAGATGTGCAATTCTAAGATTGTACCTAAAATTTTACTATGGTTTGATTGATTTGACTGATTTCAACTTATTTTGACTAGAAAGAGATAAAAATAACATATAATAGCAGTAAAGTAACTCCAAGGTATGGTATTATTAGTATTCATAAGTATTTACAATAAAAAAATACCAAGAAGTACAACCTAACTAGTATTAAAGGTGTGTGGCACTAGTGTGGGCCCAATCTAGAATATTGTAGATTCATGTTGATGCACTCCTCACTCTCAAGAGAGAAAAGTTAGGTCTCTAGTGGCTCAAGTGCTCACCTTCCTCCTTCCCTTGTAAGTTTTTACACCTCCTTGAATAAATTTTCTCTTCTCAAGACAATACATATTGAGTGACTTCAAGCATGATAATGTACCTTGCACCACACTAGATTAATGGCCACTAGTCTTAGGTCTCTAATAAAAATGGTTTGTATTTATTTTGAGAATGAGCCCATTTGAGGATGCCTGAGATGAGGGGGGCTCCCCTCTTCTCCTCACCAAATAAGTCTCAATGGATTAAATGTCTTGCAGCTTGTCTTTGACGACATTGACCATACCTAGAGGTACAACTTTTATTCTCCCCCCTTTATGTACCTTGTTGATAAAAATAGTTGAGGTCATCCTTTGGGTGATGAAATCCCCAAGCATTCCTCCTACTAATTTAAAATAATATACTAGGGTTTCTAATTTTCAAGGTCGCATGAAGCACAAGAAAAGAGCATAATTTTCTAGTACTTCTTGGGTATGCATAACATATGCAAGATAACAATGCTTTTGATCTCCAAGATCACATGAAGTGTAAGGAGAGAGAATACACACTAGAATCCTACCAAAAACTATAAAGAATCCTTTAATTAGATCCCTAATGAAGTGTGAACTAATCTAGAAATCAAAGAAATTCAATTTTTTTCCCTGTATCAGATTTACCAATAGTCTATTTTTATTAGCCTTCTCCCAGTGTTTTCCAAAGCTACAAACATGGGCTAGTTCCAAAAACTTGAGAAAAAAATAGGGTTACAACAAAATTCAAGAAATTGAATCAGATGCATCGTAAAAATTGAAGGTGTCACTATAAATTTCAAAGTGTCACTATAGCTTCAATTGCATTGATGTGAATATAAAATGCATTGTTGTATTTCCTAGAAGTATCATTGTAAAATTAGAAACATCACTTTTCATCAAATACATCACTATGGGTTTCAATCACATCATTGTAAACCTAAAAACCTATAAAATAGAATGATCAAATGCATTGATCTAACTTCAATAGTGTTGTTGTGGGTTGTAAAAAATTCATTGTACAATAAGAAGAATTTATCTACATTTCAAAGCCATTGATTTGGGTTCAATTGTGTCGTTGTAACTAGTAACCTAAAAACCTGAGAAAACTCAGTTGTGTTGGTAGTTGTTGTCATTGATGTCAACACTTGAGGAGATTGTTGGCAGCTGATGCCAAAAATGGTTGTTGGTTGTCTTTTATGTCAACACTTGATGAGTATTGCTATATGTTATTATTATTGTCAACATTGATTATTAGAAGATTTCTAGTCCTTGGCACTAGTTGTCATTGTTATATTCAATTTGGGCTAACATTGGTAATGAAGTTCATAGTTGGATGTCATACCTTATCTAAAGAATTATTATTGAAGCACATGGTTGGACATCATGCCTTATATAATAATATTTGATGAAGTTCATGGTTGGATTCCATTCCTTATCTTAAAAGAGTTGTTGAATTTTATGGTTGGATGTCATGTCCTATTCCATGGCAAGAAAATTTGTATTGTGCACTATTGTTGCCAGTAGAGTTGATTTTATGATAATATATTCAAATGACAATTAGTAGTATTAAGATGAGGATTAGAATCATGAATAATAGTGGAGAGATGTTTTTGAAGTTATATAGTATGTCTTATTCTCTCTCCTATCATTCCTGGTGAAGTATGTGTTGCTAAAAGAAATATTTGGCCTCCGTAAGTTGCTTATGTGGTTCCAGTTCAAGAAGTTGTTCTGAAGTTTGTATAGGAGAATGCTCCATATTCCTCCATTGTTGAAAATATGGTCTTCTAGTTTGGGATTAAAAGTTAGTGTTCTATGGATGTTTCACTCCTATATTTTTAATTCACCTGTGTTGTTGAGGAGAGTTCTGTGAATTGAAGAAGGTTGGCAATGTTGTTGGTTGTCTAGACTAGTCTGGGAAACGCTCCACATTTCTCTATATTGATGTCTATGCTCCTATGGCTTGGTGAATGTGATCTCAATGTCTATGTTATGTCTCAATTTCAATTTAATTTATTGAAGTGGTCCACAAGATGATATATTATTGTTATATCTCATGATTAAGCATTTTGTGTTTTTGGAAGATAATTTTTTGTTCTTGTTTGATTTGTGGTGATTGTTGATGGAATGATGGTATGAAATAAGTGTATTGAAGTGTTGTTGGATGTTCAAGGAACATCCCCATGTGATCTGCATGACGTCAATTGGCCACTTTTGTGCCACATTATGTCTTGAGTTGTCTTTTTGGGTTATTTGTGAATATCTATCTGACATGAATTGTTCCTTTGCTTGCACTATATTCTTTGGGGTCTACGCTAGTAATGAAAGATGTGTTATGATAGATTTGGGTCCTGACCTATCTTGTTAGGCACTACATCAAGTTAATTTAATTGAAAATTTATTTATGGATCGAATGGTTGTGTGCTTCATGTTTCATCCACACGTTACCTTGATTGCTGACTTAGGTTGATGTGCGCTTGCATGTAAATTATTTTGGATCACATTGGAAGAAGTGATAAGATTTCTTTTGTTCCTCTCTATATTTTGGATAGGACCGTATTATGTCTTGGTGGATGAATAGTTAAATTCATTCTTTATCTTCTTCTTGGCCGACTTAATTGAAGTTTTAAAGTGTTGCGGTGGATATAAATGCAAGATCATTTTGGATGAAACACGAAAGAGAAGTGTACAAGTGTGAAGAAGAGTGTGTGTGAATTGTATTAAAGATCTAGTAGAGATAGGGCTAAAGTGTGTAAAAGAAAAGATCATTTGTGCCTTAATGCCTCAGTCAACAGAGTGAATTGTTGATAAATATTGTAATCTCTTGCAAAATTTTCGTATCCTGCTCTAAGATAGTGAATCTCATCACGTCCTTTATATCTTTCTCTTGAAGTTGTGTTGGATTTAGTTTTGCAATTCCTCTTTGTATCTTGCTCTAAGTTAGTGAGCCTTCTTACAAGTATTTTGGGCAATGAGCCTTATATTGTGAGTTAACTCTCGCCATGGTTTTTCCCTCATTAGGCTTTCCATGTAAATTAGGTGCAACCCTTGTGCATGTGTGTGTTCTCTATTTCATTTTCACAACTGCTGATCTGATTAGGAGTAGATTTGTTATATCTTTCATTGTTGAGGATTGTTGATCATACTATGGGTTTAAACTGATAATTTATTTAAGGGTTTTAGTTGAGATAAGAATTTTAAGTTGTGTTAAAGGGTTTCTAAGTTTTGGAAAGGTTAAAGTTTCTGATAAGATTGATTCACAATCTCTCAATATTTAGAAGTGTTCAACAATTGGTATCAAAACCAAGTTCCTCTGAAGAAGCTTAACATCTTGAGGCAAACATCTGAGATGGAACATGATGGTTCATACAAGGGTCCTAGGTTTGATGGGAATAATCATGCTTTCTAGAAATTGAAAATGGAAGTATACCTAAACTCTTTTGGGTTTGGTATATGGAAATTAGTTAAAGATGGATATGTTGCTCTTGCCACTCCAACAAATCTTGTTGAGATCAGATTATATGAATGCAACACCAAAGCTAAGAATGCTCTCTTTTGTGGATTTTTCAGATTCAAAGCTTTTGAAGGTGATGAATTGTAGTTCTACTAAGAATTTATGGGGAAAGCTTAACAACATCTATGAAGGTGATACAAATGTAAAGCAAGCCAAAATGCATATCTTTAAAAGTAGATTTGAAACCCTGAAGATGTCAAAAGATGAAGACATTGCAATTTATATGCTTTGAGTACAAGAAGTTATCTTTGGAATCTCTGGTCATGGTGGAGAAGTAAAATAAAGTGAGATTTTAAAGGTTCTAAGATCTCTTCCCAAATCCTACAGTCATAAAGTATCTTCTATTGAGGAATCCAACGATTTGGACAAATACTTTTTTGATGAAATGTTTGGTGCTCTTACTGCCTTTAAGATGAGAATTTGATAAACATGTTCCAAAAAGAGAAGTTTCTTTCAAGGCCAATAAAAATATTGAAGATGAGGCTCCTAATCTAAATAAATACTTTTATGAAGTTGAAGCTAACTTTGTGAGAATATTGAAGAAAGGAACTAGTAAATATAAAGGTAAGTTACCTTTCAAATGTTTCAATTGTGGAAGGATTAATCATTTTTCATCTAAATTACATTATAAAGAATCATATGATAGTAATAAAAGATACAAGGTTAAAAGGGTCTTTCTTCCAAGGAAAGCAGTGGTTCCTCAGAGGATGAGGAGAATGAATCAAATGATGAAACCCTCTATATGGCCTTTAATACTACTGATAGAAAGTACAGTGTTGAAAAATTTAAGGATTCCAACTCCTTGAGTGATGAAGATATGTTTTTCTTTGATTCGGATCTAGAATATACAGAACTTGAAGGTTGGGATTTCAATTCAAATGATTGGGAAATAGATTTTGAAGGAAAAATCCAATCTACTCTAGAAGACCTAAATGAAGCACGGGGACTAAATCATAAACATGAAAGATTTCTTGCAAAGTTAAAGGAAGAAACTGACAAACTAAAAATTCAACTAGAAGAATGCAAAGACTGTGAAATAAAACTAATAAGGGCAGAAGGTATGATATCTGATTTAAAAGTAAAGGTTGACGAAAGCAAGAAGATTAAACATTGCTTGAATATCAAGCTCAAGGAAAAAATGGTTGAATGTTCAAAACTTGAGGAATAAATTGTCACTCTGAGGAATTCCCTAAAAAGATAAAAAGAATAAATTGAAAAAGGAGAAAATTTTGGTCCTAAGGATAACTCCAAATCATTTGAAAGGATTGAAACAAAGGAGGAAAAAACTTTCATTGAAGACTCTAAGAAGAATGGCTCCAAATATGTAAAGACTATTCAGAATAGCAAGAAAGAAATTGGATCCAATCTTGATTGGAAGAAAAAAGGATTTAGAAGTACCCCATCTACAAAATAGCCTACTTCTTCCAGCTTCAATCAATCCTTTCAAGGTTACCATTTTTCTTGCAATATTTATAGGCATAAAGTTGTTGATTGTAGAGTTAGAAGAAGAAATGATAACATGGATAGAAGATGCTTTATGCCTCAAAGAAACAACACTATTTTATTTCATGGATATTACTATGCTTGCAACAACTATGGTCACAAGGCTAGTGAGTGCGGATCTAAGGCAAAGAGAAAGAAATTTGTCCCAGAGCATAACATTGTGCACTAAAAATACAATAATATGGGATAAGGCAAACTATTACAGAAGTGAATTTGTTAAGCCATTAGTTTAGAAAAAGGATGAACCCCATAATCAACAAAAGAAGGGAGATGAAAAGGTATGGAAGGAAGACTATGAGAAGAAGGATGATTCTACACTTGTACACTCTAAACAATATTCTAAGACAAACTAAGATAGATCACTATCTTAGGGGGAGATTTCATTTTCAAAACTATTTTCCCCCTGAAGAATACATGATGTTGAAGGTTTCAGCATGAAGGGTTAGACTTAGTGGTGTATAAAGTGGTTGTACAAATATGAATCTTTTTATGAAGGTTCCATTAGAAGTAGAAGATGAGTGGAGGTTGGTACACTTTTTTTGAGTGATGTACCTCATATAAAGGTAAGTTTCAGTAGTTTTCCAAGGCATTAACCATGCATACTCTTTGGAAAAGTCAAGGTATTTTGGTCTACACATCTCCGCAAAAAAGGGTTTTTCCTTGTGGTATAGAAGATAAGTTGGTCAAGATGTGAAGGTTTTATATCCAAGTTTTCAATTCTTTACACCTTTTGATGTAAGAGAAATAAGTAACTGAAGTTTTGTATATGCTCTATCCAAGTAAAATGATGAAGGCTTGTTGGAATACTCTGCAGGAAAAAATGTCTTGTTCATACAATCTTATGAACATGTTTAGCTATGTTAAATACATACTACTTTGTTATATCATATGTTTTAGGGGTATGCAAGTATAATTTCAAATGACAAGTATGTTGTAGGTAGTTCCGATTACCTATCTATTCTTCAAAACATATGTTTGGGTACTTGTGTGGATTGGGGTATGTAAAAATCAATTTCTAAGATCATGTGGACATTCTACATGTCCCAATATATCTCAAGAATGGTGTATCATGCATGTGTTATGTTTGGTTGCAAGATTTCAAGCCAATCCTAAGCAATCCCATGAAAAATCTATGAAAAGGATTTTCAGGTACTTGAAGAGTACTCTAGATCATGGCCTATGGTATAAAAAGGATAAAAAAATTCTTTGAGTGTCTATACTGATGTTGATTAGGTAGGTTGTGTTGATGAATGGATAAGTACAAGTGGAGGTGCATTACTTTTGGGAGACAAATTGGTCTCTTGGTTAAAAAAAAACTAGGATTCAGTGTCTTTGTCCATACTAGAAGAAAAATATATTGCTGCAACATCTTGCTATACTCAGGTGCTTTGGATGAAGAAAAATTTGAAGGATGTGAAGGTGGTTTATGATGAATTGTAGTGTAGTAAAATGCATACCCTTGCATTTTAACACTTGTTTGGGCTCGCCTTGTTTTATTTATCCTTCTTTATGGCTTAATTGGCCCTATTCTATGTCCACAAGCCCTATGAATGGTATATTTATTTTGTTAATCCAAACATTATCCAATGCCTAAGTGATCTCCTAATAATTATGATTGGTGTGTCCCTAATTTCTAATCAAGACTAAAATTCCACTAAGGGTGTCTTTGTCCTCTTGAGGTTTTGGGACCCTAATTTTGAGGTATCTTATTTGGGCCCCTTTTTGGTGTCTGTGCCCCAAGTTTCATCACTTGGGACTAAGACGCCACTAGGGCGTCTTAGTTCTCCTTGAGTCATTTTTTAGGATTTAAATTCAAATTCTAGTGGGGTTTAACCTCCTTCATTTCATGAATTCATATGTCAGCTTGCTGTGATATAATTTTTGGATATTAAGCATAGATAAGTATAAATACAAGGTTCATTCATTAATTTCAACCTGTCTTTTTTCAGAGCATTGATCATAACATAATTGAGTTCACAAGATAATTCAAGAGCAATTTATCAAGCATTTGGAGCCATCATCAAGATTCAAGCATCATTTCAAAGGCTATTCTTTCATCATGTGTGTTGTTGTGCTGACATTTGTGATGTAGGGTTTTGATTCAAGCAAGCAACCAATTCAAGATCTATCAAGCATTTCAAGATCCATATCCATTGCAACCATTTCACACAAGTTTGCAGCCATTACAAGGGTTTGGTGAGTTGTAGCATTTCATGTTGTTCATTCACCATTTCCTTCATTATTATATTTCATTTCAAGGTTTAATTACTAACAAGGGGTTTGACCAAGGCAAACCCCCATTCACTAACAATCAACAAGTTTTTCCATCTTGCATATTTGTGTTTACAGATCTAGGTTGAAGACTTGAAGATCACTTGGAGTGAAAAGTTGCATTGCAAAGTTGTCATCTTCATGGAAACTCACCTACAGGTCAGATCCAATTGTTTTAGAACCTGAGATTTGGAAGGAAGAAAGTGCAGATTTGGGAGCTTAGAACCACATTCAATTTTTTTAGAAATTTAGAGCGAGACTAATATGCCATCTTGGGCGTCTTAGTCCTCCTAAGCATATCTTTTGGAGATTCCTTCAGACCCGGTTCTGACATCCAAATATTTTGTGTTTGCCTCAAAAAAAAACATGACTAATACGCCATCTTGGGCGTCTTAGTCCTCCAAGGATATTTTGGTAGCTTGTTTGCATTTCCAAAATCCTTATTGCATATCCAAGCTTCCCAGGTACACATACCCTAACTTGGTGTTGCTTATTTTCTGTATTTGCATCTTTCATTTAGCTCATTTTTGGTTGTTTTCATATCAAATTGTGTTTTCCAACATTGTCATTTCCAAGCATTTGCTTGGTGGTGAACCCTTTAGAGTTGAAAAGACCCCCCTCCTAAGTCCTCCTAGTTGTGAATTGACTCACCTTGAGAGGTTGATAGTCAATCCAATTAGGGTTCTTAGGACATAATTGAATGACCTAGATAAAATAGGAAAGAAGGATATTCCCCTCTATTCCCCATTTTATTTATGTTTCATTTTGGTGAACTTGACTTCTTTGAGCATTCTTCCTTTTCTGATTTTGAGTCCTTTAGAGTCCTAGATCTAGATTGCATTCTTTGCATTTTGCATCTAGGGTTTCTTAGTGAAATTGCATTTAGGGTTTCCTATTTTTGCATTAGTGAAAGTGCATATAGGTTGCATTTTTACTTTCTTGCATCATTACATTTCATTGAAAATTTGAAAGGTACATTGTTCATTCTCTTAATTGCATTTAGAAACATTCTTATCGCATTGAAAATTGAAAAATTGCATTCAAATCTTGCATTCAATTTCTTGTTAGTCATTTATTTTCTTTTCATCCATTTGCACAATTTATTGTTTCCAAACATCAGGTCCTTGGGTAGGCAACCTAAGAAAGTTGTTATTAAGCCATAATTTGTTGTTTTTCTCAAAAAACTCTCTACTAGGACTAAAAAACCCTTCCTAGCATCTTAGTCCCTCTTAGGTTTTTTCTGCTCAGAATCCTCTCTTTGTTGTTTGTTGTCTGTTTCACTCCATGGAACTTCAAAATCTGACTAGGAGGACTAAAACACCCTTGTTGGAGTTTTAGTCCCTATTGACTTTGACTCTCCAGTTTTCAGGGTCTAAAATTGCTTTTTTGTGGGTTGCTTTCAGTTTTCAGTTTCAGTTTCCAAATTTTTTGTTATCATAGTTTCTCTCATTGTCAAGTGCATTTTCTTAATTTTGCATCATGGATATGTGCTTCAGAAAGTTGTGGATGTCCCTAAAACCCTTAGTAGATGTCTCAAATTATACCTTTGGTAATGATCCTAATGACATTGAACTCACTCATGCTCACTCAACTCCTAATGCATGTCCTCCTTGTGATGTTGACATCATTGGAGAATATGATGACAACATGAATAAGTTCCTAAATTATTTTCTTGATAACCTTGAAGCTAATGCATCCTTCTACCCATCCATGAAACAACCAAAGCCCCCTACAATACTACCTCTTGAGATGTTTGGTTACTTACATCCTAAAACTAAAGAAAACATTGACCCTAAGTTCCCTACAATAGGTGAACCTAGTTCTTCTAAATAAGAAAACACTCAACCATTTTATGATAACAAAGTAGCAAAAACTCCAATAAATCTCAAAGAAATATATGGAAAAGGATTCATAGTCGTGAGTAAACAAGGATGCGATACAACAAGCGAACATGGAATTCATCAACTTCTAGAACAAGTTCCAACTACTAAAAACACAAAAGGGTTATGCTATAAATATCCCCCTCAAAATGAAAAAATACCTAGAGAATATCTAAAGCTTCGTACTGATGGTACGGTGATTTTAGATAAAAATGTCTTGAATCCTAAAAATGACAAGGATGTTGGTGAATCTAGCAAACACAAAAGGCCTTACAAATTACAAAAATTACAACCTCCTCGCCCATCGCCTGAAATTGAACAGAAATTGCAATTGCTTCTAAACAAAGGATTTATAACATTACCACCTATGAATAGATTGGTGCTTTATCCTAAATATTCAAAGGTCCCACATACACGTACCATCAAATTTTTGGACATAGCACTAATGAGTTTTGTGCATTCAAGTTAATATTGCAAAATTTTCACTTCAATGGAAATGATTTCCATCCAGTGATTGAATAGGCCTTGCACCCCTTGTCATCTAATCATTGTAGAATCTTGACATTCTCACTATTACATGACCCTTCTCATCACCTATCTCAGCCCATTCTTGTCTTGCACTTAGTGGGGACAAGAAGTTGATGGGATTGTCCTAGTCAGGAATTTGTTGTTGTCCCTTTGGTTTGTTATGTACCTTCTGCTTAAGCAGGCTGAGACTAGGAGGAAGATAACCTACTTTAGGTTGACTTTACCGTGCCTTACTAGTCTTTTTCACTTTATTTTTTCTTTCTCTTGCATGTGCATATTGTGATCTCCCATGATGTTTTATTTGATGTTTCTATCTCTTTGTTCATTCCTCTATTCGTACCTTCATTCTTCTCTATGTCGTAAGCTTTTCATTTATATTCCTTTTCACTTTTGTCTTGTGTTTTACTTTTAAGGATGACATAAGACTCTGACACACCCTATGTCTCTTCCATGTTGACCCAAAAGGATTTTTCTTTTTTTTCACTCTCTTTGTTTCATTTTTCTAGTTCTGTGTGTATTTGGGGAATGATGACAACTCTGAGCTCTTTAATATCATTGCAGCAAAGACAGATACTGACCCCGAATCCATAGATACCTTATGTGTTTCTAGGGGCAACCCTCTCTTCCTTTTTCTTTTGGATACTTTAAAGTAATTGCTCATAGTATGGTGTTAGCAATTTCTTTAAAGTGGGGCCATACATTGGCATTATTTTGGAATGATTTCATTTGCATTTGTTTTTAAATGTTCCTTGATGTGATTTTCTAACTTCATATAATGCATTTTCCTCTTTGTGGTGACATTGGGAGTAATGTCCTTCAAGAGGGTGACCTATCTTAGAATATTATATTCCCCTTAGTGGTGGTGTGGCGCACTACATCCCCTAAGTGGTGAATATTTTATCCTTTGACTGGTCCTCTCTTGGAGATGTTAGGAATGATGTCCCCTAAGAGTAAGACCTCGCATGAACTAAGCAAAATCCCTTCAAACATCTCTCTTTCTTGTTGCATTTTCCTTTTGTCCTTATTAAAGTCATTGAGGTATGGCTTTGATATGGACCCCCTGGGGCTCACCTAGTGAACAACTAGCTTCACTAGCCCATGTGAGCGTGCATTTTTCTCCTTTTATCTTTATTAAAGTCATGGAAGTATGGCTTTGATATGGACCCCCTGGGGCTCACCTAGTGAACAACTAGCTTCACTAGCCCATGTGAGCATGCATTTTTGTACCTTATTAAATTCATGGAGGTGTGGCTTTGATATGGTACCTCTTGGGGCTCACCTAGTGGACAAATAGCTCCCACTAGCCCTCTTGAGCGTGCATTTTGTTTGCATAGTGGAAAACACATTCCACTTGTAAACCCTCTTCAAGCCTAGACCTGGTCCACTACATTGGATGAGCAGTCAAAGCTTGATCCATTGAAGTTCTCTTCCTTTTTCCTTTATCTTGTCTTTGATGGTGTATGTTTGCGATTTGATTTTGGCTTCATATATCATCCACAAGCATTCTCCTTTGTGCCTATGTTGGTTCACCATAGGATCTTGATCTTGGGGGCTTGGCCACTCTCTTGATTATTGTCATCCTATCTTGCTAACGTTTGTACATTTGAACCCCTCTTGATTGTGTGGTTGGCTACTTTAGTGTGAGTTTGAAGCAAGTTAATCCTCTCACTAAAGTGGGGGCTAAATGTAGTGTAGTAAAATGCATACCCTTGTATTTTCACACTTGTTTGGGAATGCCTTGCTTTATTTATCCTTCTTTATGGCTTAATTGGCCCTATTTTATGTCCACAAGCCCTATGAATGGTATATTTTTCTGGTTAATCCCAACATTCTCCAATTTCTAATTAATCTCCTAATGATTCTAATTGGTGTGTCCCTAATTTTTTGTCTGGACTAAAATGCCACTAAGGGTGTATTTGTCCCCCCGAGGTTCCAGAACCCTAATTTTGAGGTATCTTATTTGGGCCCCTTTTTGGTGTTTGTGCCCCAAGTTTCATCACTTGGGACTAAGACGCCATCTAGGGAATCTTAGTCCTCCTTGAGTCATTTTCAAGATTTAAATTCAAATTCTAGTAGGATTTAACCTCCTTAATTTAATGAATTCATATGTTGGCTTGGTGTGATATACTTTCCAAATATTAAGCATAGATAAGTATAAATACAAGGTTCATTCATTCATTTCAGCCTAAGTCTTTTGTGAGAGCATTAATCATAGCATAATTGAGTCCATGAGAGCATTCAAGAGCAATTCATCAAGCATTTGGAGCCATCATCAAGATTCAAGCATCATGTCAAAGGCTATTCTTGCATCATGTGTGTTGTTGTGCTAACATTTGTGATGTAGGGTTTTAATTCAAGCAAGCAACCAATTCAAGATCTATCAAGCATTTCAAGATCCATATCCATTGTAGCCATTTCAAACAAGTTTGCAGCCATTACAAGGGTTTGGTGAGTTGTAGAATTGCATGTTGTTCATTCATCATTCCCTTCATTATTTTATTTCATTTCAAGGTTTAATTACCAATAAGGGGTTTGACCAAGGTAAACTCCCATTCACTAACAATCAACAAGTTTTTCCATCTTGCATATTTATGTTTACAGATCTAGGTTGAAGACTTGAAGATCACTTGGAGTGCAAAGTTGTCATCTTCATGGAAACTCACCTATAGGTTAGATCTGACTATTTCAGAACCTGAGATCATGAAGGAAGCAAATGCAGATCTGGGAGCTTAGAACCACATTCAAACTTTTTAGAAATTCAGAGTTGGAATAATATGCCATCTTGGATGTCTTAGTCCTCCCGAGAATATCTTTTGGAGATTCCTTCAAATCTAGTTTTGACATTTGAAGATTTTGTGTTTGCCCCGAAAAATAATTGCAGGACTAATACGCCATCTTTGGAATCTTAGTCCTCCAAGGCATATTTTAGTAGCTTGTATGCATTTCCAAAATCCTTATTGCATCTCCAAGATTCCCAAGTACACATAACCTAACTTGGTGTTGCTTATGTTTTGTATTTACATCTTTCATTTAGCTCACTTTAGGTTGTTTGCATATCACATTGTGTTTTCCAACATTGTCATTTCCAAGCATTTTCTTGGTGGTGAACCCCTTAAAGCTGAAAAGACCCCCCTCCTAAGTTCTCCTAGTTATGAATTGACTCACCTTGAGAGGTTGATAGTCAATAAAATTAAGGTTCTTAGGACACAATTGAATGACCTAGATACAATAGGAAAGAAGGATATTCCCCTCTCTTTCCCATTTTATTTACGTTTCATGAACCTATTCCTATATTATGTGACAATACAAGTTCTATTAAAATTTCCAAGAATTTGATAATGCATTCAAGAAAAACACACATTTCAATTCGGTATCACTTTTTGAGAGAAAGTTGCAAAAAATGAAGTCAGAATAGAGTATGTGCCCACCAAGGACTAGATTGCAGACATTTTACTAAGGCAATTTCAAGGGATACTTTTGAGTATCTCCGACAGAAGTTAGGGGTGATTTCCCCTAATTTTTCTAACTAGATGTATAAATGACTTGCATCTTTCCAGGGGGAGAAATTCATGTTATATCCATTTCTCTTAGATTGATGAGTGCTACCTCTCAAGGGGAGTTGGTACAAAGGGTGAGTCCTAAATAAGTTGTGTAGTTGTTCTGCATATATAATTATTTGAAGAAGATGTGATGTTGGTCAAAGGGGGAGTATGAGATGTTGTTTCAATAGAAGATCCTTTTTCCCTTTGTCCCTGAAGTTAGAATACATTTTGTTTCTTTATACAGACATATATGGCCCTTTGTCCTTGATGTCAAAGGGGGAGAGTGAGTAGTGTGTGTTTCCATCAATGCCCAAGGGGGAAATTGTTAGCAGTTGTTATCATTGATGTAAAAACTTGAGGATATTGTTGGAAATTGATGTCAACACTTGATGAATATTGTTATATGTGGTTTTGATTAGTGTCAACATTGATCATTGGAAGGTTGCTAGTCCTTGTAACTGGTTTTCATTGTTATATTCAGTTTGGGCTAACATTGGTAATGAAGTTCATGGTTGGATGTCATGCCTTATCTAGAAAGAAGAATTGTTGAAGCTCACGGTTGGATTTCATGCCTTATCTAAGAAGATTTGATGATGTTCATGGTTGGATGCCATGCCTTATCTAATAAGTGTTTCTAAAGTTTATGGTTGGATGTCATGTCCTATTCCATGTCAAGAAAATATTATGTACTATTGTTGTTAGCAGAGTTGATTCTATAATGATATATTTACATGAGGATTAGTAACATTAAGATGAGGATTAGAATCATTAATAATAGTAGAGAGATGTTTTTGAAGATATATAGTATGCCTTATACTCTCTCTTGTCATTCTTGGTGAAGTATGTGTTGCTAAAATAAAAACTTGGCCTCCATAAGTTGCTTATGTGGTTCTAGTTTTGGTTCAAGAAGCTATTTTGAAGTCTGTCTAGGAGAATCCTCCACATTAATCCATTATTGAATATATGGTCTTGCAGTTTGGGATTCAAAGCTAGTATTCTATGGATGTTGCACTCCTATCTTTTCAGGTCACCTATATTGTTGAGAGTTCCGTGAATTATAGAAGGTTGGCAGTGTTCCTAGTTGTCTGGTCTGGTCTGTGAAATGCTCCACATTTCTATGCATTGATTTCTCTCCTCCTATGGCTTGGTGAATGTGCTCTCAATTTTTGTGCAATATCTCAGTTCCAATTTCATGTGTTGAAGTGGTCCACAAGTTGAACTGTTAATGTTATATCTCATGATTAAGCATTCTATATTTCTAGAAGATAGTTTAATGTTCTTGTTTGATTTGTGGTGACTGTTGATGGAATGAAAGTATAAAAGAAGTGTATTGAAGTGTTTTTGGATGTTTAAGGAACATCACCATGTGATCTTCATGATGTCGATTGGCCACTTTTGTGCCGTATTGTGTCTTGAGTTGGCTTTCTGGGTTATTTATGGATATTTGTCTAACAAGGATTGTTCCTTTGCTTGCATAGTATGCTTGGGGGTATGCACCGGTAATGAAAGATGTGCTATGATAGATTTGGGTCCTGGCCTATCTTGTTAGGGAGCCATCAAGCTAATTCAATTGAAACTTTATTTATGGATCAAATGGTTGTGTGCTTCATGTTTCATCCACATGTTTCCTTGATTGTCGACTTAGGTTGATGTGCGCCTATGTGTAAATTGTTTTGGATCATATTGGAAGAAGTGATAAGATTTATTTTTGTCCCCTCTATCTTTTGGATAGGACTATATTATGTCTTGGTGGTTGACTAATTGATTCATTTTTTATCCTCTTCTTGGCCAACCTAATTGAAGTTTTGAAGTTTTGTGGTGGATATAAATGCAAGATCATTTCATATGAAACAAAAAGAAGTGTAAAAGTGTGAATAAGTGTGTGTGAATTGTATTGAAGATCTAGTAGAGATAGTTCTAAAGTGTGTAAAAGTAAAGATCATTTGTGCCTTAATGCCTTAGTCAACAGAGTGAATTGTTGAAAATATTATAATCTCTAACAAAAAATTTGTATCCTTCTCTGAGATAGTGAATCTCATCAAGTCCTTTGTATATTTATCTTGAAGTTGTGATGTCTTTAGTTTTTCAACTCCTCTTTGTATCTTGCTCTAAGGTAGTGAGCCTTCTTGCAAGTCTTTATAGTAGCGAGCCTTATATTGTGAGTTAACTCTCATCCTGGTTTTTCCCTCATTGGGTTTTCCATGTAAATCTGGTGTTCTCCTTGTGCATGTGTGTGTTCTCTATTTAATTCTCACTGATGTTGATCTGATTAAGAGTAGATTTGTTATATCTTTCATTGTTGAGGATTGTTGATCATATTGAGGGTTTAAACTAATAATCTAGTTAAGGGTTTTAGTTGAGACAAGAAATTTTCATTGTGTTAAAGAGTTTCAATGTTCTGAAAAGATTAAATCTTATGATTAGATTGATTCACCCCCACCCCCTCTTAGTCTCTGGAAGTGTTCAACAAGTTGAACAAATAATTAGGGATGTGGGTCTCATCGGATGTGCCAAATGTGAATGAGGATAATCATCAAATCAATCAAAAAGGTTCAACAAAAAAAGGTTAGATCAAATCAATATTCCAAGACCCAATGATTGAATTAGACCCATTACCAATGAAGTCTTAGCATGATCAAATGAATGTAATCAATAAATAAGAGCATAAATCAAACTAATCCTACTTTTACCTCACCTAAAGATGTGAATCCTTACTCCATTGTAAAAAGTATGAGATTATGCCTTATGATATGTCGATTTCTCATACTTAGCATAACCTAGTTGTGCAAAAGTAATATTGATGATGTGTTATGGGTGCTTGAATGTAATTTTTTGAAGAGGAGATGAATGATCAAAGAATTTTTAGTTTATAGATTTTTAGGGTGTAAGATCAACAATGGGAGATGAAAGATCAGATCAACAGACGAGAATGGATGAGAGATAAAGAGGCCATGCATGGAGAGAAGTGGGGTGAACTAATTTCCATTCCTTATTTTTAGGAAAAATAATTCTAAATTTATATTTTAGAAGAATAAAGAAATAATATTCTATTTTTAAGAAATAAATAAACTATTTATTTTTGGAGGAATGTGCAACTAAAAAAAAAAATAATTTATTTAATATTGGAAGAATAACTAGCTAATTAACATGGGAGATAAGAAAAAATATATGATCTTTAATTAAATAATTACAAAGTATTTAATTATGTGCATGAGAAATATTTTAAAATTATTTAATTAAAGTGGATGAAGAAAAATGATTTGATTGATTAAAGGTGATAGATGGAAAAATGTTGAATTAATCAAATAATTAAAAAATATTTAAGTAATGGAGGGAAATAGGTTAGTTTAATCAAATAATTGGAAATTATTTAATTAAAAGTGATGAAAGGGGTGATGAGTGATAATGTCTACTCTAGGATTTGAAACACATAAGAAAAGATTATATGATTTGAGTATCATGCAAATGAATTTATGTGATCAATTTATTTTTATTGTTAACACAATAATTTAATATAAAATCAATACTATAAGTATATTTACATCAAAGGTGTTCTCTTTATGAAGTGAACAAATTGATTTTAAAAATCAACGGTTGAAAATTGTAGAGAAGGATGCAAGACCATTGAAATGATCTCAACCGTCATATTTTCTAAATATTAACAAATATCATATATAATTAAAGACAAAACAACTTCATATCCAATCTTAGCTTTAAATTAAGAAAAGATAGGATAAAATATTTTTTCTTTTAAAATTTTTAAACTTAGGTTCTTAGATAAATACTAATAATTTTTTAATAAATACAAATATGTTTCAAATAATAAATCAATAAATTATGAATTCACTTTTTATCTTTTGAATAAGTTGCATTTTATTTTTCACTTTTTAAGTTTGGTGTTACTTGTAATTTTTAATATAAAAGATAAAATTTTATCTTTAACAATTTTAATATAGTTTATTTTTATTTTTAATATTTTATTTGAAATACAATTTTAGTTTTAAAAATTTAATTTATCTATTGATATTTTATAGTATTTTTTATTTTTTAATACTAATTTTATGTTAATATATATTTTTGGATTAGTAAGAGGCGAGTTTTATATTATTGCGAGAATTTAGCCTAGCCCGAATTAGGGGAGAACATAGCTGAGGGATCTCTTCCTCATAAATTTAAGATTACATTTGATTTATTCAGCCATGGTCATGCAAGACCATTTAAATTTCATACTAGAAGTTCTTGATGCCACTATCAGACACCATACCTACACTGGAATAACCACTGCTATGAAATGCAAATTGCAAAACTAGCCTATCAATGCATGGGAACTTAAGAAATTTTGGACATTTGTCCACATCATACTATGTTATATAACAAAATCTTGGCATTTTTTTTAACATCTAAGAACCTTCAACTTTGATTTCAAATTCACCGACTGAGCGACTATAATTTATTCTTAATTTCCTCCATTTTTTCCTTATTGAGGATGGTATTTTCCTTTTTTTGCATTGCATTCCTCACATTCCCCCCCTCATTGTTTTGTTTGTCTAAACCTAATTTGGTGTGAGATCGCAACAACATTCTATTTTTGAGATCCACACTTTTGTTGGTATTCCTTTTCTTTTTTGAATCATTTTCCAATCATTTTCTCCATCACCAACATTTAAATCCTTACGAACTTGAGATGGAGCATGGAAAAGGGAGCTTGCATCCATGGAGGTGTGAGGTCCCACATCAGATATAGTAGAGCCTATAGGTTGTTTAACTAAAGGAGAATCTGTATCCAAAGGAGAGGAGTAGATTGCTTCATTGCCTACAATTTGATCTAAACAAAAAGAGCCACTTAAATGAGACAAAATATGTTCATTCTTTGATTCTGAAGGAAATTCGTCCATCTCCTCTCCATTCATCTTGTTGGTATCATTCTTTGGAGAGGAATCTTGCTTCTTAGGATCCAACTTTGAAGGAGAGACATTCTGCTTGGGAGAGTTCACCACTGAATAATGTTTGCGGGAAGGATCCTTCCACCATGAAGCCTCCCAATTTGAATAGGATTTGACTATTGGGCATTCTGCAACAATGTGCCCAATTTGATAACATATCCTGCATTTGAAAATTAGACCTTCGTAATCTAATGGCTTCTTTCAAAACTTTCCATTAGCCCTCAAGATTATTTTTGTTGGAAGATCCTTGGAGATGTTTAATTCCACCAAAATCTTGGCATAACTTGTGTGGATGAAATTTCTAGAGTTGTCGTCTGTGAACACAAAATTTCCCAAAGAGTTTTTAATTTCTACAAAACATGATTCAAACCAATCGTGAAGAGAGAGATTTGGGAGGTGAACCTAAATTTAAAAAAATGAATAAGATTCAGTAGACTGATCAAAATTTGGATGCCAATATTTCAACTGCAAAAAACTTTGGTCCCATAACCAAACATAATTGAGAATGGAATTTTTATCTCTCTTCCAGTCGAAAACCACAGTGAAGAAACCCCTTGTGCTAGGGTAAATTTTTAGATTTCCTTCCATAAGAGGAAGCCAATATTTTGAGATCCAGTCATGGAGATCAAGAAGGTTGGGCAACAAATTGTTGAACCTTCCAATTAAACCTTGTTTTGCAAAGAATTCTACATTTTCACGAAGCTCCTTCATCAAAGAATCTTTCAAACTAAGAGATAGGAGTTTACCAAAGCACTTGAAAATTCCTCTATTGCCTATGAAAATCGTATTTTTTTGCATTGAACACAATGGGGAGTGAAATCTATACTTTGTCACCTCCAAAAATAAAGTTTTATTCTCTGCCTTCCTTTGTCCAAGAGGTGAATCCCAAGAAGCTTGCCCTTATCTTATTTGTTCCTTTGCAAACATGTAGCCTGACCTAGCACTAGTAGTATTACCATCATGCTCAGGAAGAGGTGAAGTGATAGGGAGAGGAGAATTCGATGCCATGTCTCCTAGGCTGCCAAGAGAGATAGTGGTTTCAGACATCGAGGTCGAATAGGTGGCCATCACACCAGGTGGCTCATTTTTAACCCTACTCATGCCCATTGACATTGTCCCCTTACTATTTGTGATCTTCCTAAGTCCAACAAGATTTCCATCATGATTGGGCAAAGGAGGGGTTTCCTTGAGAGTCTACATCGAAACATCCCGATCACCGTGAGAGACCTCAGACTCATGCAGAGAGGCCATATGCATGGTAAAAACACCAGACTTGCCTTCTACGAAGCCTTGTGAAACCAATCAAAGAAAACATCCTAGCCGAAGAAGCTCCCGAGATTTCACCAAAAGCAGCGCCATGCGAAGGAGTCCTAGGTCTTGGTATTTTGATAATTTTGTCATTTTCGACAGCGAACGACAATTTTATCTATTGAAATATTTAACTAAAAATAACTATTCCTATAAATTGAGGGTAAGCAATCTCAATTGTTGACATGGTAGAGAGTGAACCAATGAGGTTTGAACCTTGGTTGTTGGCACTAGAGGCGATAACTCCCACCATTTCACCGCAGGGTCTCCCTTGAGTTTATGTTAATATTGTTTGTAATATATTAATTATATTTTTTAGGTACATAGTTTATTAATATTTCAATTCTAATAAATTAAAAAAATAGTTTTACTTTTTTTAATTATTTATTAACTTAATAATTTTTTATTTTTATTTTTAAGAATTATTATGTTTATTTATATTTGGATTTTGATATATTTTGACTTTCCATTTAGTTTATTTTATTTTAGTTTTTAATTTAGATTTATGTTTGAGATTTATTTTTATTGTTTATGTCTTTTTATGAAATTACAAATAATAATTAAAAATTATTAGAATTAAGTTAATTTATAATTATTTATCTTATTAAAACTTTAATTATTGTAGAATAATTCTATTTTGGATTTTTTTAATAATTTATATAATAAAATGAATTTCAAACTTAAAATATAAATTAAAATTTATAGAGTGAGGGGGAAAGTAACTTTTGATTAGTTGTTTCAGGCCAAAAATACAAGGATAACATTGTTGGAAACACAAAGGAAAACAACTAAGAGGGGGGTGAATCAATTGTCACGGAAATTTAACTTTATTAAACTTATTCTTAGATCTGATAATTAAACATGAAAGCAAAAACCATCACCACATTAGAAACACACATAACACCAAGATTTTTGCATGGAAAACCCTGTTAGGGGAAAAACCATGGTGGAGGTTTATCCACAAGTTTATACTCTGTTAAAAGTATACGAAGAATAAATGGGGAATTCACATGCATTTAGGAACACTACCTAGAGCTCACTACTCAAATACAAAGGAAGACTCACTATCTTATAGAAACATTAAGATTGCAACCATCTAGATTTTGACTTGAGAAAGTAGCATCTGTTAATGCCTAATTATTGTTTTGACTAAGCACATGAACACTTCTTCACACCCTGCTCTGCCTTTGAAAGATTTATAACATTATTCATACACACACACTTGATCGCTCACATTCAAATGAAGAAACAATCGCTTATATTTATCTGCAACAAAGAATTACATCGCTTCATGTCGGCTTCAAAATAATAATAAGATGAATACAAAATGTCAGCCCAAAACAATAAAGATTATTAATGAGAATCAACCAAAGTCATCCATAATATAGTAGGGACCTAAAACAATATGCTCAAACACAAAAAACCTTGAAAAATTATTCCTTGAAGATCCACAACATGCTACAATCACCCTGTCGGCCATGAACATGAAAAACATGAACACGCAAGAGAAAATCACTGATCGCAAGCACAACGATCAATGCAGACGTGCAAAATAGATAGAGAAAGATTTAGAAACATCCACGAACACCATAGGAGCATTCACAACAACTCAGATTACCATAATCACATTATCTTCTTTTAGGAACACCAGCTTAAGCAACTGAAAAATTGTCGAAACATAGAAACTGATAACTCTATCAAATCTTTATGCGAACCTCTGAAACTTTTGGTGGATAAACTAGATACACCTGAAAAAACCCTTTAATCTGAAACTTCTCACCAACAACATACTAAACTTTCCATCATACTGATCTTCACTGCTTCTTAGACAACCTGCAACATATTTTATTACAATTTTCTCAATATCCTCAACATATACAGTCTTAAAGATATTAATGCTAATAGTCTTGTCATCAATGACAACCACATATCAGAAACACAAACACAACATCCAACAATCTCCCCCTTTGGAATTGATGATGACACATGATGTGAAAAACACCATCAACACAACTAACTCCAACACTTACTCCCCCTTAGGTTCTGACTCTTTTCTCATGACTTCTTCTCCTCAGGTAATTCCCAAATTTTCACATTGCTCTTCTTCCCCTTTGACATCAATGACAAAAGTGCACACAAGCTCTGAACCACATATATGAATCATCTGACTACTCCCCTTGAGTAGCAACCACCACAACATCAATCCAGATCAAGATATGACTATGAAATGCACAGACTAATGCAATACAATGCATCTTAGTTCTTATTAGGAGGGGTAATCATCCCTAACTTCCCTTTGAGATACTCAAAAGTATCCTTAAGAAAGGGCTTGGTGAAGATATCTGCAATCTGTTCCTTAGTAGGCACATACTCTACTCTAACTTCCTTATCACTCACCTTGTCTCTCAAGAAGTGAAACTTGATAGATATATGCTTGGTTTTTGAATGCAACACCGAATTCTTATAAATGTAATTGCACTTGAATTATCATAGAATATAGCAATAGGCTCATCATACATAAATCTGATATCTTTCAACATTTGTTTCATCCATAATACTTGAGTACAATTGTTAGCAGTAGCAATGCATTATGCCTTTGCAATAGACAAAGAAATGGCATTCTTCTTTTTACTTAACCATGAAATCAACTTCTTTCCCAAGAAAAATGTGTCACCACTAGTAATTTTCCTGCCATTCACATCTCTTTCCCAATCAACATTAGTAAAGGCACTCAAAGTAATATCATCATCTTTAGGATACCACAGGCCAAAATCAACTATTCACTTCAAGTATCTAAAAATTCTCTTCACAATAGTCACATGAGATTCCTTAGGATCCGCTTAAAATCTTGCAACAATGCATATAAAATTCATGATATCAAGTCTAGTTTGATTCAAATAAAGAAATCCACCAATCATGGATCTGTATCTAGTTTGTTTTTCCTTAGGAGAATCATCATTTGTTGTCAACTTACATCCGATCACCATAGGTGTACCAACTAGCTTTGAATCTTCCATACAAAATTTCTTTAGCAATTCTTTCACATACTTGGACTGAGATATAAAATTCCTTTATCTAACTGAGTAATTTGCAATCTCAGAAAGAATTTAATTTCTCCAATCATAGAAATTTCAAACTCACTCTACATCTCATCAACAAAATTTATGCACAAACTATCATCTCCTCCAAAAATGGTATCATCAACAAAGACTTCCACAATCAAATATTTATCATCATCAATATTGAAATACATATTACTATTAGCAGTACCTTTGTTAAATCTAAGCTTCAACAAATACTTGTTCAATTTGGCATACCGAGTTCTAGGGGCTTGCTTGAGTCCATACAATGTTTTCTTCAACCGAAAAACCATATCTCCCTGATGAGTCAATTGAAATCCATCAGGTTGCTCAATATACACTTCTTCATTCAGTTCACCATTTAGAAATGTTGACTTGACATCCATCTGATAAACCTTGAAGTTTTTGTAAGAAGCATTGGCAATAAATAGTCTCACAACTTCAATTCTATCAATAAGATCAAAATTTTCTTCAAATTCAATTCCTTCCATCCGAGAATATCCTTTACATACCAGTCTTGCTTTTTTTTTGATAATTTCACCTTGATCATTCAATTTGTTTCTAAAGACCCATTTAGTTCCAGTTACATTTTTGTCCTTAGGTCTAGGAACAAGAATCCATGTATTATTCTTCTTAATTTTCTGTAGTTCTTCTTTCATTGCTTCCATCCAATGTTCATCTTTGCATGCTTCATTTACATTACTTGGCTCAGTCTTTGATATCAAACAATACTCTTCTACAATTCTTCTCCTAGTTTGAACACCTTTGTTCTTATCACCTATAATCTGATCTTCTGAATGATTTAATCTCACATGCCTTGGAGTCTTAGGATGTTCTTGAACTTCATGCTCTTGTGATCTCTCTTCTACACTTTTACTAGTTTCTCCTTCCTCTTGATCTTCTTGATTCACCAGAATGATCTGAACTTGATTTGAAGTTTTACCTTTGTTTGTACTGTCATTCTGATCATTAGAATCATATCCATAGGTTTTGGATGGTCTAGCAATGTCTTCATCAACCTTAACATTTTCACTTTCAACCATTTTCCTCTATCTCTTTTTGTAGCACTGGTAGGCCTTACTCTTAGTAGAATAATCAAGAAAGATTCCTTCATCATTCCTAGCATCAAACTTTTCTATTTCTTCATCTCTTCTAATATAGCATATACTCCCAAAGATTTTGAAATATCTAACAGTAGGCTTATGAACAGACCATAGCTCAAAAGGGGTCTTACTGGTATCACCTTTGATTTATACCCGGTTGAGTATATAAAAAATAGTACTCACAACTTCTCTCCAATAGATATGAGGAACATTTCCTTCCAGCATCATAGTCCTAGCAGAATCTTAAACTGTCCTGTTCTTCTTTTCCACAACTCCATTTTGCTGAGGGGTCTATGGTGTAGATAATTGTCTCTTTATCCCATGCACTTCACAAATAGAATTAAACTCATGGGAAGTGAATTCACCACCTCTATATGATCTCATACACTTAATCTTCAGACCTGTCTCTATCTCAACCTTAGCCTTAAAGATCTTGAACTTCTCTAGAGCTTCAGATTTATCCCTTAAGAAAGTAACCCACATCATCCTAGAATAATCATCAATAAGAAACATGAAATGCCTATAACCTCGTAAAATTTTGACTCTAGAAGGAACACACAAGTCAGTATGCACAAGCTCCAACAATTCATTTGAACAATGTTGTCTGCTTGAAATGAAATTCTAGTTTTCTTTCGTAAACTGACATTCCTTGCATATGGCATTAGAAGGTTTTACCAACTTAGGAATATCTCTCACTACCTGAGTAGAACTTATCTTGATAATATTTTCAAAGTTTACATGACACATTCTCCTATGCCAAAACCAACTTTCATCAATTTGAGCAATCAGACAACTTTTACTAGCAACATTTAGGTGAAAGATGTTACCTTTTATTTTTGTACTTGAAGCAATCACATTTCTAGAACTTCCCAATATTCTACACTTTCCATCCTTGAATTGAAGATTATATCCCTTGTCAACCATTTGTCCGACACTTAAGAGATTATGCTTCAAACCTTCAATGTATGAGACATCATCAATATTATGCTTACCATCAAAAGAAATAAATCCTCTTCAACTCAAGCAGCTAGGGCTTTCTCCACATTTGTACAACTAGCAGATTTAGTAGAAACAAGATTATTTTCCTTGATAGCAATAAATACCCATTTGTCCTCACTTGCATTCCTTTTATCAGATTCATCATCTGTCACACCTTCATCAGCAACATAATAACACTTCCTTTGAAATTTAGGCTTGTTAGGTCTTGACTTAGGAACTCTTTCTAGACACCTTGATGCAGAATTACCTATCTTATTGCAAGAAAAAAATTTAATAGGAAAATTTACTTTATACTTACCTTGTCCTCTGGCTTCTCTTTTGACAATAAGTTCTTCAAGCTCATCAAGTTCTCTTTCTTCTTCTTCAATCTATCTCATTTCTTCCTCATACTTGAATACCTTTCTAGAAGAACTTTCACCCGAATCATATCTCTATTTATCTCTTCCAGAAGTAGTGGCCTTAAATGTAGATTCTATCTTAGGAAGGTCATCAATGAATTCACTCAAGTCAAAAGTAGTAATTTTACCAATCAACATATCTCTAGTTACATTTGTCACAGTCTAGAGCTCATCAATAGTTGTAGCTTTGAATTTGTATGCAATAGGCAAGGATCTAAGCACTTTAGTAACAATATCTGATTCTTCCAACTATCCACTGACACATCTGATACCACACACAAGTTCGTTCACTCTCTACATGAAAGTAGTAATATTCTCATCATCACCCATTCTCAACATTTCATATTTCCCTTTCAAACTTTGTAGCTTAGCAATATTCATGACATTAGCAACACCTTCATACAAAATTTCTAACTATTTCTAGATCTCATAAGTAGTATTCAGATCCATAACATTCGTCATCTTAGAATCAGCCAAAGCACTCAACAATGCTTCCTTAGCCATGATATTGTATTCAACATCTCTAATCTCAGCAGTAGTAGTAGGACCATTTTGAGGAATAACATACCTATTACTTATAATGCTCCAAAAGGATTCACCAATGCATCTCAGATGACACTCCATTCGAGTCTTCCATAGAGAATAATTTTTTCCATCAAATCTCAAATTATCATTCTTATATGTTGTCATCCTAGATCACCTTAAGTTGTTAAACTTCTTCCAAGGAACCTACTCTGATACCAATTGTTGGAAACACAAAGGAAAAAAACTGAGAGGGGGGGTGAATCAGTTGTCACATAAATTTAACTTTATTAAAATTATTCTCAGATTTGATAATTAAACATGAAAGAAAAAACCATCACCACATCAGAAACACACACAACACCAAGATTTTTGCGTGGAAAACCTTGTTAGGGGAAAAACCACGGTGGAGGTTAATCCACAAGTTTATACTTTGTTAAAAGTATAAGAAGAATAAATGGGGAATGCACATGCATTTAGGCACATTTCCTAGAGTTCATTGCTCAAATACAAAGGAAGACTCACTATCTTATAGATTTATTCAGAATACAACCATCTGGATTTTGAACTGAGAAAGTAGCATCTGCTAATGCCTGATTACAATTTCGATTAAGCACATGAACACTTCTTCACTCTTCTTCACTCTTCTTCACACTCTGCTCTACCTTTGAAAGATTTAGAACATTATTTGTGCACACACACTTTCTCGCTCACATTAAAATGAAGAAACAATCACTTATATATATCTGCAACAAGGAATTACATCGCTTCATGTCAACTTCAAAAAAATAATAAGATGAATACAAACTGTCAGCCCAAAACAATAAAGATTATTAATGTGAATCAACCAAAGTCACCCACAACATAGTAGGGACCTAAAAAAATATCCTCGAACACAAAAAACCTTCAAAAATTATTCCTCGAAGATCCACAACACGCTACAATTACCCTGTCGGCCATGAACATGAAAAACATGAATACGAAAGAGAAAATCACCGATCGCGAGCACAACAATCAATGGGATGTGCAACACAGATAGAGCACAATATAGAAACATCCAAAAACACCACAAGAGCATTTACAAAAAACCAGATTACCAAAATCACATTATCTTCTTTCAAGAACACCAGCTTAAGCAACAAAAAAACTGTCGGAACACAAAAAATCATAACTCGATCAAATCTTTATGTGAACCTCTGAAAATTTTGGTGGATAAACTAGATACACCTGAAAACAAACCCTTTGATCCACAACTTCTCACCAAAAATATACTAAAATTTCCATCATATTGATCTTCACTACTTCTCAGACAACCTGCAAACATATTTTATTACAATTTTCTCAATATCCTCGACATAGACAGTCTTAAAGACATTAATGCTAATAGTGTTGACATCAATTACAACCACATATCAACAACACAACCACAACATCCAAAAAGCATGTCCCTAGGGAGTTATGCTCAGGGTAGCATGCCATTTGATTAAGGATATGCTAATTCACCTTTAAAACCTCTTTAGTGTACCCATTGCACACATAGGAGGAAAATAAATAGAGAAAGAAAGAGAGAAAATAAAGAGAGAGAAATAGAGAAATAGAGAGGGAGATTGATGTAGGAGCATCTAGGGGTACTAGAAATCTTGCATCACCAAAAATATTGCCAATTTATTTTTATTTTTTCAAGAAGGGCTAAGGTGTGTGGAAAATAAATGTTTTAATTTGCAATAATATGATTTTCCCTTGTGGTGATATGTAAATGCAATTTTTTGAAGGAAATATGTTGAGGTGAATGTTTCTAAGGTATTTAAATGTTGAAATACTCCTTTTGGGCATCCATTTCTTGGTGGGGACCACTTAGGGTGCATGTTCTTGCATGTTCAAGTGTATAATATGCATGCATTTGCATGTTTGTACCACAAGCTTTGCATGTTGTTTCATGACCATATTTGGAGCCATCAGAGCTGTTGGGAATCAATGGAAGTGTTACAGTTGACCAAATTTTATTGGCCATGGTTAAGGTGCCCATGTGAAGGCCATGTGAGAATTGATTAATTTAATTATTTTATGATTATTTCTCCAAATGGAGTGTGGGTTTTCCAAGGAGGTGTTTTTCTTGTGGTTTTGGAAAACCATAGTGGTTTTCTCATTCTAAAACTTCTATATTATGATGCCTTGTCATTTGGGGAGATGGCTTGGGGAGGTTTTGTAGGTGAGGTAAGGAGATGTTTTCTGATTGAAGAGAGGATTTGAAGATTCCATTGTTGCATATTTTTATTTGCATAGAAGCCCATATATTTGGGAGCTAGTGAGCTCCATATTTTGAGAGATAGTGAGCTAGTGAAGTTTGTGTGAAGGGAGCTTGAGATATTTAGCTGAAAGAAGGTTGAAAGAGGCCAAGAAGATATTTTTGTTTTAATTTTAGAGGTGTGCTACAACAGAAAGAATATCGATGATTTCATGGTTTGTTTGTAGCAGTGATTTCTAATGAAAATTGTAGGTTGATGATGCTAGAGGCTTGTGATAGAAGTCAACTTGAAGGAGATAATTTTTGTTATTGATCTTTGTTGTTTTATATCAGTCATATTTCAGATTTATAATGATTTTCATCAGCCCATATGGCTGCACAATCATTAGTTTCAATTATGCTATGTAATTCTTGAATTTCTAGGAGATTTTGAATGAACAAATAAGAAAACTTCTTGCAAATTTTTATGTTGTTTCAAACCATTTTAAGTTGAGTTTTCAAATTGTTGTGAGTATCTGAACGAGGGTTGGTTTCTTAGTTTCTTCAGTGGTATCAGAGTGAGAGTTCATGAGTGTGCAGGTAGAAGTGTCGATGTGAGGCAGTTTGCACCAAGACTTGTGTGTGGTTTGTGTGTAGATAGATCGTCAGACATGAGATAGTCTATACTAGAGAGGATGGGATGGGTCATGAGGAGGCCCATAAGAACTTTCTTTTGGGAACATTATTGGGAAGAAGTAGAAAATAGGAAGTACCATGAAGAATTTGAAAAACTCTAGGCTGAAGTAAATGTATTGGAAAGGAAGATTGAGGAGGAAGTGAGAGTGTGGGATGAGAGACATAGTAAGAAGAATGTTCTCATGAAAGAGGACAACGAAGAGAAGAAAAAAAAGAAAAATTATTGCAGCCCTTTGGTAGGGGTTGAATATAAGGAAGAATATGTGAGGGCATTCCACACAAATGGATAAGACAATGAGGCACAAGTTTCAACAATAACATATGAATGGAGTTCATTATGTGAAGTGGATGAAGAAGGTTTGCAATAAAAAATTGTGAACATGGATAATCCTAAGTTTGATGAGAAGGTTGGTGAGGAAGAGGAAGATCTCTTGTTGAAAGAAGAGATGGAAAGAATCAACAAGTTGTTGGAAGGAAAAATGATGGACAAACATGAAGAGGAGTTTATAAAACTTGTCATTGGAGGTGATAAGATAGGATGTTGCAACGAATAATGAGGAAAAAGATGTTAGGATAGTGAAGAAGAATGAGGTAAATTTTAATTTTGAATTTACTTGTGATGATTCTATACCTTCATTGGTGAAATTAGAAGAGGATTTCAAGAAAGAAGATAGTATACAGATAGAAATTTGTAATTTCCATGGAGTAGTAATTACAAACTTATATAAGGACATAGTAGATTTTGATTGTTGTTTGGATAATATATATTTGGATGTAGAATTTGTAGAGGATGTTGTAGGTAAAACTTAGTGGAGATGGCCAGTTTGTGGTGGGTTGTATCCCACAAGAGCAAAGAGGAGAATGCATGGTATTAGAAGGAGGAGGATGGTACATGGTGGATATAATTCCATGAGAGGAGGGAAGAATGGAATGCAGAGTTGTTAGAGGAGTAGGTTGCTTGTTCCAGCTAAGTGTTGGAAGAGGAGAAAGAAGACTCAATTACAAGTACTGAATTTAGTCATGGAGTTTGTTGAGGATTACTTACAATCTGAAAGGGTGGTACCACCACTCAACTCCATTTTGTGAATCCATATTCACAAAAAAATTAGTACCCTAGGTGTCTAATGCAGGAGCATCTAGGGGTACTAGCTACCTTGCATCACCAATAATACTGCTAATTTATTTTTGTTGTTTTCAATAAGAGCTAAGGTGTGTGGAAAATAAATATTTTAATTTGAAATAATGTGATTTTCCCTTGTGGTGATATGTAAATGAAATTTTTGGAGGAAATATGTTGAGGTAAATGTTTCTAAGGTATTTAAATGGTGAAATATTCCTTTTGGGCATCCATTTCTTGGTGGGTACCACTTGGGGTGCATGTTCTTGCATTTTCAAGTGCATGTTATGCATGCATTTACATTTTTGTGCCACAAGCTTTGCATGTTGTTGCATGACCATATTTGGAGCCATCAAAGTCATTGGGAATCAATGGAGGTGTCATAGTTGACCAAATTTGATTGACCATGTTAGCGTTCCCATTTGAAGGCCATGTGAGCATTGAGTAATTTAATTATTTTTATTATTTCTCCAAATGGGGCGAGGTTTTCCAAGGAGGTGTTTTTCTTGCGGTTTTGGAAAACCATAGTGGTTTCTAATTCTGAAAATTCTATATTATGATGCCTTGTCTGAAATATTCTCTCTCAATTGTTTTGATTTTTAAACCCAACAATTACAATAGAATCATTCACCCATTAAGGTTAGCATAACCCAAAACGTACATTAAAGACCTCTAACCAAGAATGCGCCCTAAAACCACTTAAGGAGGAGGGGCGAGCATATGGTTAGAGGATCCCTAGGATCTACTGAATCAACAAGTACAAGATTCTATTGAAAGAGAAGTATTTTAAACTCGACACCAAGAATGTGCACTCAAGATCCCATTTCGGGCGACGTGCTAACATATGGTGGAGTACTATTGCTGAAATGAAATAACAATAATTAAACTTCTTCTGTTGCGGCAGGCATCCACTAAAACGTGGGGATTCTCTACTTGAACTGGGTATGAAAAGTGTTACAATAGATTTTCCTCACTGGCGGTAAACCATCCAGGGGTGCTAGTGTCAAATTAATTAAATGAAGCAACAATAATAAAACTGAAAACAGTACTACTATTAGTAGCTTGTACAAAGAGAAGGCTGCAATCTTACAATGCCAATTTCACCAGTATTCAAGCACCATGTCATACATTATCTCTCTATCATAATATAATTAGAAAAGGAGAAGAAAGATAGAAAACAATAATTGTTTTCAATTCTGATCAGCAAACTGTAATTTTGGAAATGTATATCGGCAACTACAGAAAATATGAAAATTGCTCACAACTCAATCAAAGTACCTTTGATAGGTGTGAAATCGAAGCATAGTTCATTTGGGAGATAGGCGCCCCTGTTGAGACACCAAAAACAACTCCAAAGACCTTGAAAACTCAATCTGCTAGTCTGTATGAGAAGCAACAATAATTCAACTAGGTGTTGTCTTGCAAACACGAAATTGAATGAAGAACTAGGAGGTCAGCATTCCTAAAAGTAGAAAATGATAAATCATTCTGATAGCATAACTTTAGCAAAATAATGGATAGCCAATACTAAAGCCAAGCCTTACTTTTAAAGGAAAAAAGGAAACTGTTCAAGTCCCCCAAGAAGGTACGCCAATAGTCAAGACCCTTCATATTTCCAAAGGAGAAGCCACTCTTCAAAAATACGCCCCACTTGAGAAATGAGGAATTAATTAAAAATAAAACCTTTTGACTTCCTCATGTGGCGCCACCCTCAAAGACCCCTTTTTCAAAACAACTTAAGTTCATTCCTTAGGCCAAGGGGGTCAACTGCAAATTAGAATTAATTGCTCAATTAATGAAGCATTTCATTAATATTAATATTTTAATGGCCAAGGCTTAATGCTGACAACTGCTTCCCATGTTGTGATGATCTTGAAGGCTAACAACTGCTTACTGCCAGAAGTAGTATTTACTATAAATAGTAAATAATGAGAAAGAACCACAAAACCTCCAAGACTGGAATCCTTTGAAACACCTCAACAAGCCTACAGGATTCCAGAATAGACTGATGAGCTAATAACAGGATCACTGCCAAAAGGGGAACATTACAGTTTGCCCCCCTCAAAATTGCTTGTCCTCAAGCAACTGCAAAGCTAGATGCTGCAAAATTTGTTCACCTTCCCAAGTAGCATCTTCAATAGGCAAATGTTTCCATCTTACCAAATACTCCTTGATTGTTCTCCTCCTCAAGGATTGCTCCCTACTATCAAAGATCTCTTTCGGAAGCAACACCAACTGTCCTTCTTCGTCTAAAGGAGGTAATTATGAAGTAGCTACCACATTATGCCCAAGTGCCTTCTTGAGGCAGGAAACATGGAAGAGATTGTGAACTTTGCTATATGCTGGAAGCTCCAACTCATATGCCACTTCACCAATCCTTTTGGTGACTCTAAATGGTCCATAAAAACATGGCTTCAATTTTTCTGCACCACTCTTTTTGAGAGAAGACTGTCTGTAGGGCTGAAGCCTCAAGTAAACCATGTCTCCTACCTCAAATGAATGTTCAATACACTACTGATCAACGTACAAATTCTATTGATTTTGGGCTTGCTATAGATTTTCTTTTAGTGACTTTAAAATGTCTTGATTGTGCTGAAGCATATCTCTTGCCTGGGGAGCTCTACTATCACCAAACACCAAGTCTACAAAGTTAGGAGCATCATACCCATATAGTGCCATAAAAGGAGACATCTTAGTTGACATGTGATAAGAGGAGTTATAACAAAACTCTCCCAAATGAAGCCACTTAACCCAAGCCCTTTGCTGCCCTGAAACATAATTTCTAAGGTAGCCTTCTAACCACTTATTGACAATCTTTGTTTGCCAGTCCGTTTGCGGATGATAACCAGTGCTTGGGGTGAGCACTGTACCACTCAATTTGAAAATCTCTTGCCAAAACACACTTAGGAACTTGTTGTCCCCATCACTGACAATGGTCTTAGGAAACCCATGCAAACGAAAAACTTCTCGAAAGAATAGCTTAGCTACTTGAGCTGCTGTAAATGTAGTAGTGATAGCAAAAAAATGAGCATATTTGGTTAATCTATCTACCACAACATAGATGCAATCACAGCCTTGCACCTTGGGTAACCCGGTGATGAAGTCCATAGCAATACTTTCTCATTTTTGATTTGGAATAGGCAGGGGCTGCAACAAACCAGCAGGAAAATAATGTTCATTTTTATTCCTTTGACATGTAGGACATTCCCTTATGTAGTTCATGACTTCTTCCTTCATTCCCTTCCAAGCAAACCTTTCTCTTATCTGCTTGTAAGTCTTGAACATACCATGATGACCAGCAAGAGGAACATCATGAAATGATTGAAAAATCTTCCTCTTAACCTTGGATTCGAGTACCAAAAAGATCCTACCCTTATACATAATCAACCCATCAACCAAGTTATACCTTTCATCAACCAAATGGCCTTCTATAATGTTGGTAGTAAACTGATTTTTTGCATAATCAGCAGTAATCAACTCTCTCCAATCTGCTGAAAGCTCACAAAGTGATTGCAAATGAGGCCTTCTGGACAAAGCATCCACAACAACATTATTTTTCCCTTTGACATACTCAATATCGAAGTCATAAGCTTGAAGCTTTCTTACCCATTTCTGTTGCCTTTCATTCAAATCCTTTTGTCTCATGAAATGTTTAAGACTATTATGATTAGTTTTAACCACAAATTTACTTCCCACCAAGTATTGGCAGAATTTGGACAAAGCATGCATGGTGGCAAGCATCTCTTTGTCATAAATTGAGTACAACTTTTTTGCTCCTCTCAATTTTCTGCTCTCAAAGACAATAGGGTGTTTGTCTTGCATAAGAACAACTCCAACTCCCTCTCTTGAAGCATCACATTGTAATTCAAAAGGCTTTTTAAAATCAGGTAAATCCAATACAGGACATGAACTCATAATTTGTTTGAACTTATCAAACACTCCTTGTGCTTTATCTGTCCATAGAAAAGCTCCCTTTTTGGTGAGATCTGTAAGAGGCTTTGCCATGTGAGAATACCCCTTGACAAATCTTCTATAAAACCCACATAAGCCCAAAAATCCCTTCAAGTGAGTCAAATTTTTCGGAGGTGGCCAATCAACAATGGCTCTAATCTTTTCAAGATCAACTTTGACCCCTTTAGAACTGATAATGTGGCCGAGATAGAGAAGCTCAGTCATCCCAAAATCACATTTGGATTCTTTGGCAAACATACATTTAGCCTCCAAAATGCTAAGCACTTCCTCCAAGTGCTGAAGCTGCTCCTCCCAAGACTTACTGAAAACAAGAATGTTGTCAAAGAAGATAAGCACAAACTTCCTCAACTACTGCCTGAAATGTTCATACATGACTGAAATGTTCTTGGAGCGTTAGTCAAACCGAATGGCATGACAAGGAACTCAAAATTCCCATGGTGACATCTAAAGGCTATTTTCTCAATATCCCCTTCTCTCATTCTGATTTGATGGTAACCAGAACGGAGATAAATCTTTGAAAAGAGCATAGCCCCATGGAGCTCATCAATAAGCTCATCTATCCTAGGAATAGGATATCTATTCTTGATAGTTTTTTGATTCAATGCATGATAATCAACACACATCTGCATTGTACCATCTTTCTTTTTGACCAATACTACTATTGAAGCAAATGGGCTTTTGCTTGGTCTGATGAACCCTACCTCAAGAAGTTCTTTGATAGTCTTTTCTATCTCATCCTTCTACTTCTTTGGGTAGCGGTAAGGAGTAGTAATGATAGGTTTGGCACCTTCTTCTAATTCAATCACATGCTCACACCCTCTTTCAGGTGGTCTCCCAGAAGGTAAATCGCCAAAACCTTGCTCTTTTTAGAAAGAAGAGCTTGTATATCCAGTGGGTAGTGCCTTTTTTCTACAATCGGATCAGCTGGTAAGATCATACACTCTGTTGCCCACTCAACTTGATCATGAAGGATCAACCTCTCCATTCGTTTTAAGGACACAACCCATGGCCCTCCATTGGAAATGCCTCTTAAAACAACCTTCTTCCCGTCAGCTTGGAATTTCAATTCCATAGTTTGCAGATTTAAAATGATCTCTCCAAGAGATCGCAGCCATTGTATTCCCAAAACAGCATTGGTATCACCAATACCAACCACATAGAAGTCATCCTTCACCTCATAATTCCCCAATTGCATAGAGAGGTTAGGAATTTTCTTGGTGCATGATATGGTAAAGCCATCTGCTACCATTACCTTGAATCCTTCAAAATCTTCAGTCTTCAATCCTCTTTTGGTAACTAGGCCTTCATCAATGAAGTTATGAGTTGCTCATGTATCAATTAGAGCAACAATCCTTTGAGAGTTAACCATTCCTTGTACTCAAAAGGATTCATTCTTTTGGAAACTAGATAGTTGGGCAAAAGCACTACCATCTCCAACTTCTGGTTCTACTTCTGGGGCTTCTTCTTCCTCATCACTTGTTGTTTCATACTGCTGATCAAGTGGATCAGATTCTAATCCATAATCAGAATAGCCCTCCATTTGTTGAACTTTACCCTTTCCATTACAATGCTGACCCCTTGTCCAAGGTTCACGACAAGTATAACAAACTCCCTCTTTTCTGAGCTTATCACGGAGTTCATCAGATATTCTTTGTGGATACTTGTTGGGCTAATTAGGAGTGAACTTCTTCTTATCATTTTTGAATGGTTTAGGCTGAAATTTTGGCCTAGGAGCAGCCAACTCCATGCTCCTTGCTTTCTTGATTGCTTCATCCAATGTTGGAGGATCAAAAGCTTTGGCCCATCCCTTCAAATGCTCCATCAAACCTTCCGCAAACAAAACCACAAGTCTTCTTTCAATAATGTTAGGCACCATTACCGACAATCTTTGAAAATCAGCAACATAGGTATCTAGAGATCCGTGTTGTTTCAATTGTGCCAATTCCCGGAAACTCAACTCAGGATCTCTGGTATCAAATCTTTCAATTAGTTTGTTGGTAAACTCCTCATAGGTATGGATAAGGTTATGGCCAAGAGTAACCAAACCATGAGTCCACCATTCATGAGCCACTCCATCCAAGTGCAATGTGGCAAACTTAATTGCATCTTCCTCCGGCATTGGTCTAAGTGAGAGATAATTATCTAATTTCTGAACCCATGCTCTTGCTGCACACTTATTGCTTCCATCAAAATGATCCAAAGTAATCTTACCCAATGCTTGCTGAAAATCATTCCTATGATTTGTGAAAGGGCATTGTTCATTCCTTCCACCATTCCTTCTGCTTCTTTGATTCATAAATTGATCAAAGGTCCATGCATCTCTCATATCAGGGGCTAAAGAGATGTACTCCATATAGGCTTGCCTAGCATCATCCGCAAAAGGTACTCCAATTTCAGGTTGTTGTTCATCCCTTGGAGTGAATGTAGGGAGGAGAGGTCTGGATGAAGACCCTCTTGTATTTGCAACATGTTGTCCAACAGTTATATCCCTTCCATTAACTACTGAAGCATTATGACCATCGGGAACATAAGTTCCATTTACACCACTATTACTGCTGTTTTTACCAGCATGATTTGGTTGGGGCTGAATATGATTTTGAGTAGTTTGCTGATCCAATTTATCCAGCAAATGTGCCATCATCTCTAACATGCTATCAAACTTTTTTTCATCTCTTGCATCTTTTTCCTCCATCCAAAGACGACTCTTCTGACATTCTCTCAACTATTATACCCGTTTCCCTCAAAGCTTCTAACAAAGTATCTACTTCTGGTACTGGCGGAAACTGTAACTGAGATCTAGCCTGATTTCTGATGAAGTATTTGGTTGCTCTGTCACTCATCTGTCAACTGAAAGTCTAGTAGACACAGGATGGCAGGAACTTCTACTCTGATACCACTGAAATATTCTCTCTCAATTTTTTTGATTTTTAAACCCAACAATTACAATAGAATCATTCACCCGTTAAGGTTAGCATAACCCAAAACGTACATTAAAGACCTCTAACCAAGAATGCGCCCTAAAACCACTTAAGAAGGAGGGGCGAGCATATGGTTAGAGGATCCCTAGGATCTACTAAATCAACAAGTACAAGATTCTATTGAAAGGGAAGTATTTTAAACTCGACACCAAGAATGTGCACTCAAGATCCCATTTCGGGCGAGGTGCTAACATATGGTGGAGTACTACTGCTGAAATGAAATAACAATAATTAAACTTCTTCTGCTGCAGCAGGAATCCACTGAAACATGGGGATTCTCCACTTGAAGTGGGTATGAAAAGTGTTACAACAGATTTTCCTCATTGGCGGTAAACCATCCAGGGGTGCTGGTGTGAAATTAATTAAATGAAGCAACAATAATAAAACTGAAAACAGTACTATTATTAGCAGCTTGTACAAAGAGAAGGCTACAATCTTACAATGCCAATTTCACCAGTATTCAAGCACCCTATCATACATTATCTCTCTATCATAATATAACGAGAAAAGGAGAAGAAAGATAGAAAACAACAATTGTTTTCAATTATGATCAGCGAACTATAATTCTTGAAATGTATATCAACAACTACAGAAAATATGAAAATTGCTCACAACTCAATCAAAGTACCTCCAATAGGCGTGAAATCGAAGCATAGTTCATTTGGGAGATAGGCGCCCCTGTTGAGACACCAAAAATAGCTCCAAATACCTTGAAAACTCAATCTGCTAGTCTGTATGAGAAGCAACAATAATTCAACTAGGTGTTGTCTTGCAAACACAAAATTGAATGAAGAACTAGGAGGTCAGCGTTCCTCGAAGTAGAAAATGATAAATCATTTTGACAACATAACTTTAGCAAAATAATGGATAGCCAATACTGAAGCCAAGCCTTACTTTTAAAGGACAAAAGGAAACTGTTCAAGTCCCCCAAGAAGGTATGACAATAGTCAAGACCCTTCATATTTCCAAAGGAGAAGCCACTCTTCAAAAATATGTCCCACTTGAGAAATGAGGAATTAATTAAAAATAAAACCTTTTGACTTCCTCATGTGGCGCCACCCTCAAAGACCCCTTTTTCAAAACAACTTAAATTCATTCCTTAGGCCAAGGGGGTCAACTACAAATTAGAATTAATTGCTCAATTAATGAAGCATTTCATTAATATTAATATTTTAATGGCCAAGGCTTAATGCTGACAACTGCTTCCCATGCTGTGATGATCTTGAAGGCTAACAACTGCTTACTGCCAAAAGTAGTATTTACTATAAATAGTAAATAATGAGAAAGAACCACAAAACCTCCAAGACTAGAATCCTTTGAAACACCTCAACAAGCCTACAGGATTCCAGAATAGATTGATGAGCTAATAACAGGATCACTGCCAAAAGGGGAACATTACATTGTCATTTGGGGAGATGGCTTGGGGATTTTTTGTAGGTGAGGTAGGGAGATGTTGTCAGATTGAAGAGAGGATTTGAAGACTCCATTGTTGTAAATTTATATTTGTATAGAAGCCCATATCTTTCGGAGCTAGTGAGCTCCATATTTTGAGAGATAGTGAGCTAGAAAAGTTCATGTGAAGGGAGATTGAAAGATTCATCTGAAAGAAGGTTGAAGGGACCAAGAAGAAATTTTGTTGCAAGTTTGGAGGTGTGCTACAACAACAAAAATATTGATGATTTCATGGTTTGTTTGCAGCAGTGATTTCTAATGAAGATTGCAGGGCGAAGATGCTAGAGGCTTGTGATAGAAGTCAAATTGAAGGAGATAATTTTTGTATTGATCTTTGTTTTTTTGTATCAGTCCTATTTCAGATTTATAATGATTTTAATCATCCCATATGGCTGCACAATCATTAGTTTCGTTTATGCTATGTAATTCTTGAATTTCTAGGAGATTTTGAATGAACAAAGAAGAAAACTTCTTGCAGTTTTTTATGTTGTTTCAAACAATTTTAAGTTGAATTTTCAGATTGTTTTAAGTATGTGAATGAGGTTTGGTTTCTTACTTCATCAGAGATAAAGAGATGCAATAGATAAAAATAGAGATAAAGATACAAAAATAGAGGTATAAATATAAATTAATAAATATTGAGAGACAAAGAGATAGAGATAGGAATAGAGATAAATAAAGAGAGGAAAAGAGAGAACATGATAGACATAGATAGATATAGTCACATAAAGAGAGATAGAGAGATAGAGAGATAGAGAGATAAAGAGAAATATGAGACAAAGATATATAGAGAGGTAGAGAGATCAAGATATAAAGAAGGAAAAGGGGAGAGAGAGGGGGAGATAAATAGGGATAGCAAAAAAAAGTAAGGGGAGAAATATAGAGAGAGGGAAATGGATAGAGAAAAGAAATGAGAAAAAGATAGATAGAGGAATAGAGAAGGGAAGAAAAATATAGAGAGAAATAGAGGAGAGAGAAAGAGAGATATTGAGAGATAATAAAAAATATAAAGATAGAGAGGGAGACAAAGATATAAAGAGATCTCTCTCCTTCTCTTCCCATATATCTCTGTATATCTCCCCATACATGTACCTATCCCTACCTCTCTCTATATATATCTCCCTCTCTCTACCTCTCTCTATATAACTTCCCATCTCTATCTTTCTATCCTTCCATCTATCCCTCTCTCTTTGTCCCCCCTCTTTCATCTCTCTCTCTCTCTCTCTCTCTCTCTCTCTCCATATCCATCTCTATCTCTCTCTCCCTATCTCTATCTCCTTACCCCTCCTTACATCTCTTTCTATATCTCCCCTCTATCTTTCTCACTATATATATCTCTATCTCTCCCTCTTTCTATCCATATCTCCCTCTCCCTATTAGTCTCACTTTGTATATCTCTCAACTTCTCTATCCTCTCTCTATTTACCTCCCTCTCTCCCTCCCTCTCTATCTATTTATATTTATCTATCCCTATCTATATCTATATCAATATCCCTCTTACTTAGACACATACACTCTTTGTTTCTCCTTCCCTATCTCTATCTCTATATCTATTTCACTCACACACACACTCATTGTTTCCCCCTTTCTATCTCTATCTCTATCTCCATCTCTCTTCCTCTCTCTATTAATTATCTCTATCACCTCCTTTATCTCTCACTCTTGCCCCCTCTTTTTCTATCTTCTCATCTCTCCCTCTCCCTTTATATTTATCTCATTATATCTCTCTTATTTACTCCATCTATCCCTCCATCTCTCCTACTCTTTCTTTATATATATATATCCCTCTCCACCTTTTTCTATATATCAATTCCTATACCTTTATATTTCTCTCTCCATCTCGCCCTCTTTCATTGTCTCCCTCTTTCTATCTCTATCTCTCCCTCTCCCTCTCCCTCTCCTTCTCTCCTTCCATCTCTCCCTTTATATATTTACTTCTCTATGTCTTTGTCTTTGTCTCTCTCTCACCCTCTCTATCCTTTCCAAGTTATATTTATTTCTCTATCTCTCCTTTATATCCCTATCTCTCCCTCTCCCTCTCCCTCTCCCTATCACTTCCTCTTTCTATATATCTCTAATTCTCTCTCCATCTCCCTCCCTCTTTATATATTTATACATATCTGTCTATCTCTTACTGTACACACACACTCCTTGTTTCTCCCTCCCCATCTCTATATATATCTCGATCTCTACATATTTAAATTCTTACATATATCCCTCTATCTTTATCTTATTATCTATCCATCTCTCTCTAACCCTTTCTATATATCACTTACTATATCTTTATATTTCTATCTCTCCCCATCTCATTCTCTCCCTCTCCATATATTTATCTCTTCCATCTCTATCTATCCCTTTGTCCTCTCTTTATCTCTTCAATCTCTATCTATCCATTTGTCCTCTCTCTTTATCTCTCCCTCTCCTTCTCTCCATATCCCTCTCCTCGATTCCATTTTCATCTCCATCTCTATCTTTAACTTCCGCTCTATCTCTATCTCCTTACCCCTCTCTCTCTCCCTCTTTCTCCCCCCCTCTCTCTCTCCCTCTTTTTATCTCCATATCTCCCTCTCTCTCTCTAATGCAAACATAACATGAGCCTATAGGTAATGGAGCTTTATTATCTTCCTAATTCAGAGGTTTTGTTTTAGTTGTGTTCGGATCCCTGTAAGCAAATGCATAGTTGATTTGAAGCTATCACTTCTCCATTGAGACATTTGTTGCACAAACAACATCAGTTTCTAAATGGCCTACCAATTGACCTCATGTATACTACACAAATATATGTAAAAAATAGACCAAAAAATTCCCTTATTAACCTTCCACACTTCTTTGGTGTACACATTGCACACCAAGATGTGATTGCTAATTGTTGTTATAAGAACAACTCCTCTTTAATTAAATCATCCGATTTTTTATAAATTAAATTAAATAACAAATATTATATATATTAAATAGAACTATTTTATAAATTTGTATATAAAATAAATATATAATTAAATAATAAACATAAATTAATCTAATATTATAATATTAAATTATACAAAATATCTCATAAAATATATATCCACTGTACACGTTGTAATTGTTTCGTTAGCGGCGTAAATTCCCCTTTTGAACGAGAGAAAAATGGGTGAAGAAAAACAGTGAAAAACTGATAGCTAAACACTGCCATTTACCTAAATTCCAACGTCTCAGACAAAATCCAATGTATGGTTTCTAACCTTTTTTAGTTGTCTTTTGCTCTAGTTTTTGAAGAATAGATTTAAGAGTGGAAAAATCTCGATTACTCTTAGATATGATATATTTGTCATTTTAGAGTAATTTAGGCTAAAGTAGTAAGATCTATATAAATATAGATTAATTTAGATATATTAAGTTGTAGATGAGTAATGTATTTTTATTATTAAATATTAAAAACAAAAAGTTAATATTAAGAGAAAATGATATTTAACTTTAGGATTGAATAATTAAATATTTAATGGTTGAATTTTTTTTTAAGAAATATCTTTAAATTTTGATAAGTAATAGGTGATGGAAGAATGCCTTTCAAGAGGAAAATTAATTCTTCAATGGTGTCATCTAGATTCAAAATGTGGGAAAACTCCAAAGGAGTGAAGTCATGATTTCTCGTCTCCATTATGTTCTTTGTAATGAATTGATGTCTTCTTTAAACCTTTATGGATAAGAAAATTTATAACATGCTAACACTTGCAAACTATCTTTGAAATGTACAATAAATCTCTTTCTTTCTCGACAAATTTAATTATATCCTCTCATTTTGGTTCTTTAGTATTTTCAATCTCACAATTCATTCTTCTCCATGCTTTTAAAAACTTGGAATGAATTACCTTGCATTTATTACCTTTTTTGAGGCATACATTTCCTTCTTGAACCTCCATGGGTACATTTATAGTTTTAATAGGTCCTTGGGATCAAATAAGATGCCCAAAATCATGAAATTGGAGACAAACCATCTTCATTTAATTTACTCTAGTCATAGAAATTATTTTCTTAAATTAGAGAAAACACAATTTTGAGAACCACCAATTGGGAAACCGCCCCTTGGTTGCAAAACCATCATGCTTTAAGAAAACCATAACTTTTGTATACAAAATCAAAATTAAATGTTATTTTTAGAATTTCATATAAATGTTTGATAGTAATCAATATATTCAATAAAAATCTACTTTAGATGTCTCTTGTAAATTATTTTTACCTCTAACATAAACTTTGATTTCTTGACATCATAACATGTTGAAAACAATCAAATTACTCAACCAGTAAACTTTCATGGCATTCATGATCCAATTTTAGATCACATTATAAATCAATGATGTGTGATCTAGAATATTATAGATGCAACTCCCCTAGGAGTAGACCAACTAGTCGACTTGTTGTTTATGACCCTATTGGTTGTGTGTTTGAAACCTGATTCATCTAGGTGCAACAGGACTGGGGGTGTCCTAGGTCACATTCCTCAAGGAATAGTCATCAATTGCCTAGTCTAACTTTGAAAAAAGGTTGTGGTAAACTGGGCGATGGGCACCCTGAGTTATGAAAAAAAAATATAGATACAACTTCCTTCACAATCCTATCACTTCTTTTCAAAAAACTTATGAAATGTAGAAAATATAGAGGAAATAAGATGCAAAGATTCAAATCTACAACAAGGAATATGAATGAAGAGGATCTGAAGTCCCCTACAAGATGCTCAATAAATCCACATGTTAAATCTATGCTCCAAATTCTAGGTAGTCTCTTTCCAAACTCTAAACCATATGCTTTGTCAACAAATAAAACTCCCTTTGAAAGAGAAAAACTAAGAGAAGTGTATTTTTCCTTTCATTTTGAACTCACTTTGACCTTCTTGTCTCATATATAGTAGCTAGTATACAAGTGGAATGTTTCTATATAGAAATTGATAATTAATTAGAATCTTGCCTAAACTTGGCTCCATTCATCCCAAGAATTTGGAGCCAACCTACATATCCTTCATTTCTTGACTTGGATCAATTTTACACTTGTGCATATTTTGAACCTACTTTTAACATTTTAACTTGTACTTTTTAATTCAACACAAATATAATAGCATGTGAGGATAAACTTAGCTGTCTTAAAGAATAAGGCCTAAACCATGAGGAATTTAAGTGTGTAAGAATACATAAATTAAAAATAAACTTATCATTTTGTTCTCAAGGCAAAGACATAAGGAAAATCAACTTGATTGTACACTATACGTGAAGTTTTTTTATTTTTTAATAATATGGACTAAAACAATACTTGTAAGAATTTTTATTTTTATTTTTTTGGGCAAAAGACATTGTATCTATATATATTAAAGTTTTGTAATAGATTTAAAAAAAAGATCCAATGGCTCTTCTCAACCTGAAATAATGCCAGCCTAAAAAAAATTTACATTTTGACAAAAACTATACTTGCCAGTACCCAACTGATCGAAGCAAGAACTCACGAACTGATTGTCTTTAGCCAAGAACAAAAATTACATCCATAGCTAAACTGAAACACACAATTTGCAAAATTTTCCTTGACAGGAACCCTTCTTACTCTTCCATCTAAACTATTAGCACCTCATTCTCTTTTTGGTACTTCTGAATATCTCCAACAGCCGACTGCGAAGGCAGAGCAGCATTCAAGTTGGGAATGTGAGCATGTCGTGGATGCAAGAGCCATAAGTTTCTTCCAAGTAGCGTGATAATACTTCTTTTGTCAATCTTGAGTTAATTACACTGTTCCACATCCCCTTGGCTGTGTTATTATCCCAGTCCAGATTTTCTGTCAAAACTATAAGTCGTATATTACAAAATGTTGAAATGATCTATAGAGTGTCAAACTCAATGCGAAACTGGAAATAGCAACGAGCTAGATTCAGGCATGAAGTGTTGCTTCACATCATAAATATGTGCAAGCAGAGGCTAATTATGATGGCAAGAACGCAAGGAGTCCCCTTGGATAGAACAACAAATGAAGTCGTCAGATTTTCAGTTACGGTGGTAGTCAATCCAAAACCCAATGGAAACAATGGATCATAGTGCTTGTCTCCCACATTCATGGGTAGCTGATCAACATTCTAAACCATGTCCTTGATAGCTTTCCTTGAAAACCATAATCACCAAAAATTGCATCAGTCACATCTTCACCCTCAGTGCCAGGAAGCCATACTGCAACAAAGGCTCCACTACAAGTGGCCTTCTAGATGTTGGTCTTTGGCATGTTTTTTCATTGATGTCAAAAGTTATTGATCATAAGTTATTGAATGGATCTGCATATAAGTGGTTGCATGGTTCAGTTTTTCAGATTTTAGTTACTTTGATACTTCTTTGGTTATCAGTTATAGTGATTGGCTCTGATTTGTGGTATGGCATCTTGGTGATTGATTATCGTTGGCATTATTGTTTACAATCAGATGGTTTGGCATTCTTGGTTTTTGGCATTCAGTATCTCAGTCAGATTTGCATCTTTATGATGTTTGTTTATATTCATATTTGATATCTTGTGATACTGATGTTTGGAGCTTCATGTGCAGATAGATATTTCATGGTGACTTTAGTTCTGAACATGGCACATACAGGTTATGACATTGCAGTGGGAAGGTATATCTTGTTTCAGTTTATATGTTTTCATTCTGTCACTACAGGTGTATACATTCTTGGCTTCATGACATATCATTTGCAAAAGTCTATGATTCAGCATTTGTGCGGACTCCAATTTCATTGATATGGATATTGGTCATTACATTTGTTTTTGAGCTCCATTAGTTGGCATCAATGATATTATTGTTAGGTTCATTGTTTGGTTTAAAAGTGCATTCACCTTGCACTTGAGAATGGTTATTATCATATTTATTGATACATTTCATTGGTGTTTGGAAGTGCATGTTACATAGCACTTAAGCCGATTTTAAATGTTTATTTCGGGCTCAAGTCATTCTATTGTCAACTTATTGACAGTCGGTTGTTATTATTTAATTTGAAAACTTTGGTCTTCACCATGCATGTGGTTATCGATATACTCATTACTTGGACTGTCGGCTTATATTAGCATGGCTTTTTTACATTGGTTATTTCACATTGAAATATAATATCTTGGTTTTATTGTTTCGAGTCTAGGTATGTGCAAGATCATCATGGAAAAAACAGGCCCTTAAGTGGCAATAAAAGACAGAAAATCAGAGTTAGACAACTTGACATAAACATTTGAATAAGTTATCTATATTATTTCAAAAAAATGTAAAAATAGAATATGTAGAAAATTGAATGTAGTTTCTAAACTACTAGACCTTTATTTAAAAAAAAAAAATTCTATTTGGTGAAAATTTGAAATTTCAATGCAGTAGTATTTAAATTTCAGCATAAAAATAAGAAGTAGGTGTCTGTCTGACCACCCTAACCACAATAAAATGATAATATTTTTTTATAATATTTTAGATATAAGTAGAGGACTCATGTCCCGATGTGATGCATATTTTTTTATATTTTTTTTCCAAGTAAATAATTAATTATGAATTTTTTATCACAACTTTAAAAAAATATAAAAGCTCGTCTGTCTAACCACCTTAACTTGGTCAAAAATTCATGAAATTCAATTTTTTATTTTTTTAATCCTCTATTATGCAAAGTATAGAATGTGACACATATTTCAGATTCAAAAAATGTGATACGGTTTGAAAGTTATAGATTTTTTTCAATCAACCTATCAATTAGTACTTTATTCGTAATTCTAATAGAAAATGAATAATAATTATTTATTAAATTCAAAGTAAACCATAATTTATATTGGTGGAAAGCTGAGAATATTCTCTAAAAACCCTTTTCGTTTCATCAATTTTGGGTTAAAAAAAAGTCGTCAGCCACATGGGCCATCATATGGCTTACACATCGCCACTTTTTGGCCCATCATGATCCTGCACATACCCGTCTAGTTCATTTAACATGGGAACGACTTTGAATAAAGTCACATGGTTTTTGTCTTGGCATTGCTAGCTGGTTTCATTATGTTGTCGGTATTGATGGAACTCAAAATGATTATTATTCTGTTATGGATTCCAAATGATTATGTATTTTGACTAAGGAATCAACGGTGAAGGAAGTAGGGCAAAGTTATTATTTTGTTTTTCATTTCACTTTGCAAGCAACCAAACCCTAGGCGCCATTGAAAATACAGTTGCAGTTTATTTTGTAAATTCTAAGCCGAGACTTGGCATGAGCTTGAGGTATGATGGACTATGAACTTTGGAGAGTTGGTTGATGGTCTTCACTCGAGCTGGAAGTAGAGGTAATAGAGGATTTTATGAGATTTTGTTTCAAACCGCCATGAGGTAACTTCTGCAAGTTTCTTCTTCAAAAGTGAATAAGGTAAAAGAAGATCATTTACATTCTGTCTCGCAATAAGTAAAAATGAAAGTAATTTTACTCTCATGGTCTCTATTTTTCTCGAAAAGAAAAGAGATTATTAGAGTTGATTTTATTCAGAAAAAAAAAGAAATATTTTTTTGATTTCAACTATATCTTTCAGTTATTTTTCAAAACCCTAACTCGAGGGTTTGCTTCAAGGTTTTCAGTTTTTGTGTTGCATAAAAGAATGGCTATAAGCCATTATTCGGTTGAAAAAGAATATGTTGTTCAAAAAGAGAAAATAAGAAGAGGGTTTATTGTATCACATATTTGGTTTCATTACAGAGATTGCATTGAGAAATGGAGTGTGGTTTTGATTGAGTTATTTTGAGCAAATTTGTGAAAATAAGAAAAGAGCGTTTCTACTGTAAACTCTGGTTTTCACAACAAAGAAATTTGTATTCAGTTTGGGAGAGTTTTCATAGTACTGTTATGAACAATACATATTGTAGTGGGTATCATTGAAGATCATTTTTGTATTTTGTATTCAGTTATGATTTTCAGACTGCAAATGTAAATGCAGTTGTAAGGTCATTTTTGTATACACAATTTAGATAGTGACTTTGTAAATTGAGGGGTTGGTGCTCCTATGAAGTTGGTGCTTTAGAAACTTGTTATGAAGTTGGTGCTTCAAAAACTTCTTACAGAGTTGGTGCTCTTTGATTAATGAAAATGAATTTTTAGCAAGTGGTTTTTTATACCCCATGAGGGTTTTTCCACTTAGGAAATATTTGTGTTATGTGTTATCATTTGTCTCTCTCATTTTGTTTCATATTGATGTTAGTCAATGCTCTAATACTTTAAAATGTTTAAATTGGTCATGCAAATTTAATGTGTGTAAATTTGATGCAAAAAGTCTTCCATAGAACAAATTGAAAATCTGCATTTTGTACTCCATATGTGAATGTTTTCAAAGATTTATTTTGTGAAGTATTTAAGTTTTGTTTTCAAAAGCACAACAAGATTTTTCATAAAGTTCAATTGAACATATCATATAGTGCTTTTAATAAGTGTTAAATGTGAAGTCAAGGTTCAAGTTTCACTCGCACAAACAAAATTGCATTGTGTTAAGATTCAAACAAAATCTGTCATATTGTGTTAAAGGTTAAAAATTTTAAATTGTGCTTCAAGAGATAAAATTTGTATCACTCTGATTCACCCCCTCTCAAAGTGAATCCACTTCCAACACTAGATATCAAGATTACTAGGCATTTCAAGGAAGCACAAACATTGTTGATTGTATTGCCTACATCTAAGGGAATTGTCAAATTCAAATTATCTCCAAAAATTTCCGTATATGGTTGTTTACCCACAACCACAATGGCATATGAAAACCCTTTCCCTTTGACAAAGTTTGCATCCGGACTTTGCTCATAGACAATCTCAGTAGAGGGACTAACAATAGATTTGATTGCTGCGAGAATTGTGGTCCCTATAGTTGTGTTACCACTTAACCCTTGCCATTGAATTGTCCATCCACCAGATTGATAATGAAGATTGTCAGCATGAGTCCCTACAACAAGAATCTTGGGAACCTTCTTATCCAAAGGAAGGAAAGGGTGACTCCTTGCTTTCCCATTTTTCAATTGCACCAAGGACTTCCTGACAGCTTCTCTTGCAAGATAAAGTTAGAAAACTTGCATTTACATGTGAAATGGTTAACATATAATCACCTTTGAAATTTTGTTTAGCGTCCAATACTTGTAGAAATTTACACCCTTTAGCTAAAAGAAAAAAACTAAAAGGTTTAGGCACACACAAGAATTGAATTGAATGAGTACAAGGACATAAACACTTCAAATTGATTTGAGTAATTGTGTATAAAGTCACAATCACCAAATTTGAATAAAATTATAATAAAAAGATTGGAAACTCACTAAAATCAATTTAATTTATCAAGTATACGCAAGATCTTAAAAGATAAAGCATTGGATAATAATTTTAATAAATTGTAGACATAAAATAACCATTCTCTTAAATATTAATTTCTAAAAGAATTTATTTCTAAATATTTTTAAATATTTACATGAGAAATAATAAAAATCTAACTAATACTTCTATGTTATGTATAGTTTTCTCGCTTACAAAGTAAGTTTAAGTTATATAATTTTATTGACAAATTTCAAACCTTAAATCAAGAAATCTCAAAATAGATTTCTAATAAGGATAACTATCAACTAAAAATCAAACCTTCTAGAAGGTCATCTAAAATAGCCAAATGTATAAGTTTGGATAACTATCAAAGTCATGTAGCATGCTAAGACTTCTCTTTTTAAAACTTCTTTCCTCCGATTTAGATAGATTTAGGCTTTGATGTTGAACATAAGGTTTGGACATCTATTTGCCTCTAAGATACATGTTTTTCTTCTTAATAACATTTTAAAACTTCAATGTTACAATAGTTGTTTTGTTAAAATATTTAATAAAATTCATACCAATATGTTAGTTTTCTTCTTAAATGTCTTCTAATTATAATTTAATTTTTTTAAAATACATTAATATATTTATTTTTATTTCCTTTTACTAGTATCTTTATATCCTCTAATATATATATATTGATTTTTCAAGTTACAACTTTTGTTCGACACTTGATTCTACTTATATTAAAAAAATATTTTTGTCTATTTTTATGCAAGTTATGTGACATGCACACTCGATGATGCAATTTTCAAAATTCATTAACTTTGAAAAATCATAATTTTTTAATAATAAAATTACACAATTCTTTGTACTCAATCTTAGCTATTTTACCAAATATTTTTAAGAAATATCTAATACAACAAAAAAATAAGGGGGCACACACTAGATACTGTTATATTTTATTAATAAATATAAAAACACTTTTTTGTGTGCTCAACATTTCACCCTTAACCTTGACCATTTAAAAAAACATTTAGTAGTTCAAAACCTAGATTCAGAATGCTACAATTCTTATTCTTATTATATCTTCAAAATTTGAATGTATAATATCAAATTATTCATTCAAGTTTTGGTTTATCTAATTTTAAGAAAGTGGTGTTCACTTTTGACCCACTTTTTCCCCCTCATTTGCATGCACTTACCTCAGAAATATTTAATATTTTGTAAAGTTGTGGTTCAACTTTAAATGGGACACCATTTTTTGGGTAGAGCAATATTTTCTTAGGAATTTGTTATATGTAACATTGAAAAAATAGATTTAATGTGCATTGGGAGATCACACATAGACATGTTACCTTGAGCATAAGAATTAAATTAAGGGTCATTTAGATTTTTCCTTGGAGGTTGTAAGAAATATTGGATCTAGAGTCAAACTTAGGCACCAACCTTATAAATTTCAATTGGGCACATATATTAGAGAAAATAGTTTTCTTGTTGATCCTTGTTTATTTATAAAGTGCTTGGGATTGAATATTTGAGTGATGAAGTGGATAAAAGGAAGGGTTATGTTGTCACAAGTCCTCCGTGATTGAAGAGTGTTGATCTCTTGTTGTTAGATTAGTTATGACATTGCAATATGGCTATGGATGCATGGTTGTGATGTTATTGGATTATTCAAAGGTTAGAGAGAATGTGTTGGAGATGAAAAATCTAATCTTCTTTTGCTCTTGATATGGAATTGATAATTCAACATTGTATTGCAACTGAATTTATTGCTAAATAATACATTAAGTGTGCTTTGGGAGTTGGGTTTTCACAAAAAGGGATTTCCCAAGGTATATCTTGTGGTATGTCTTTATTTATATACTAGAATGATTTGATTCTATTTTATCTTGAAATTATTATTTTGATTATATTAAAATAATTTATTGTAATTAGTATCAATGTTAATTTGTTGAGGTTTTTGCATGCATTATATTTCCTTTATTTGGTACCAAAGTTGTTTGGTAATACTAATTTCAGCCCTATATTGCTATTGATTATCAACGTAAATATCTTGTATAAGTTGAATCTTTTTCAAGTATAAATAAATAAAAAATACTTAGGATAAAATAAAAATAGATATCAAAAATGTTGTGTAGAGGTTATGGGCTTGTTTTTTGACATGACCTAGAAGCTTTAGATAGCTCCTCGAGGCATGCTAATTATTTATGATGTTTGGATCTTTGGGTTTTGAATTTGTGATATTTCGTCATTAAAATAGTGAATCTTGTTGCAAGTATGATTTGTTGGTGTTGTCATTGATGTCAACAACTTGGGGGAGATTTTTCCTGTGATCATTGATGACTGGTTTTGTTGATTCTTTGATTATTTTCATTATGTTGACATTAGTAAGTGCTACTGGTGTCAACCTCTAGTGTTTCTTTGATAAGATTCTATGGATGTATATTTGAGTTGTAGTTGGTTTAGTGATGATGAGGAAGTGTTGAATATGATGAGTATGTGTCTCTCATGCTTGGCTTCCAAGTTCTTCTAAGAAAATTTGAATAAAAGAGGAAACAACATGTTACAGAGGTGTTTTGGTGTACAATGTGGTATTCTAGTTTTGCTTCACATTTCTTCATGGTTGAAGATCTGCTTATATGGTTCAGATATGTTTTTTAGAGGTTTTCAGAGGTTCTATATTCAAAATTTATTGGTTTGGATCATTGTACAAAGAGAGTTGTGTTCACCAGTGTGTGAAATGTGTTGCAGTGGTATCTGGGAGAAATGGTTTTGCTCCACATTTCTCCATAATTTGGTTTCTAGTCTTGTAATTCTAGAAGTGTGATGATAATGATCATATCCACCTACAATCAAAGTTGCTTGTGGTTTGGTGCTTCAAAATTTTGTTTCTTGAGTAATAGAGTATGGAAAGTTGTTTGAGTGTACTGGGTGTGTACATTCTTCAGGTGATTTTTTTTGCGAAGGAATTTATTGGATTTTAGGGTGTTTGTGGAATATTATAGATTATGTTCAAGTGTGGTGTGTGGTTTGTGAGGCATCTTTAGATTTGAGGAAGCATGTACTTAAATGTTAATGGTGTTTACATAGGTTCGATCGACCTTGGGTGTTTACACTAATTACAATTTTTCTTTGGTGATTGTGGAAGTGTGGCATGGTGTATATGTATGATTTGGGTTCGAGTTAAGATATGGAGTGGTCCGTTTTCATTCCTTTCCATCATGGGAATGCTTAGTGCTGATATAATTGGAATTTGCATAATTGATGTGCATAACCGACCTTGGAGAAAATTTTCAAGGTTGAAGAAGGTATAAATAAGTGATGAGTTGATGGAGAATTTAATAGTGAAGTGTGTGATGCTAATTGTAGAGTTGTGAAGTGTGAATTTTTGAAGAGCAGTGCAAAATTCAATGAGTTAGACTACTAGAAGCAGTGAGAAGAAGGTGTCTACAATATTTAGAGAGACTTTGAATGTGTTGGTGATTCTATGGTGGACGTTTTTGTTGCATTGAGATGGATTTCTCACTATAACATTCTTCTTTCTTCTTTTCTATAATTTGGCAATGAGCCCTTCTTTCTTTTGGGCAGTGAGCCCTCTGAAATTGAGCCTTTTGTATTCGGTGTTGTAATTAATTTATATTGTGAGCTTGTCCTCATCATGGTTTTTACTTTCTTGGGTTTTCCATATAAATATGGTGTTCTGTTGTGCATAGTGTTGAGTGCTTCAGTTTTTGTTATTTGTTTTCATGCTAAATCATTGTAACAAATTAAGGTTTAATTAAGTTGTTGTTGATCTAAATGTTTAAGAGGGATTTGGATGTTTTAATATACATCTGATCCATCCACCCTCTCATTTGTATTGTGTACATTCAACAATTGGTATCAAAGAAAGGTTCATTGGAAGAAAGATTAATCGCTTGAGGTAGATCTAAGATGACACACAAGAGGTATACTCCTTTGTTTGATGGAATAGACTTGTATAGGTGTGAATTTGCACCCCTTATGAAAATTCCCCTTTTACACTTCCTGACCTTAGAAAACCAAATTCGAAGGAAAAATTCCACATCAGCAAGTTGCCTTCATTCCACTTGGAATTCATCTTTTACGTCGGTAGAAGAATAATTGTCGGGGATGCCCATGTAATGCATAGACGTCTGCATGGCACGCTTACATTCCTAATGGATTCCCACATCTGAAGTTAGCAGAGACATTACACTTCCTATTGGGAACAAATTGTAACGTCCCTCTTTGACCAACCGACCCGAAAATGACTCTTTTTCCCCTATTTTGGTCTTGAAATGCCTATCTTTCCCATTCAATCCATCTTCTTAGCAATTCCACATCTCTTTTGGAAATCTTCAAGAATTCACTTCACTTCCATCACTTCAAGCAACACTTTGGAACTTCATATTATCAGCAACAAAACTCCATCAACTTCATAGAGAATGTGTGGAACAAACCATTACAACAAGGGCTTGAGGTTTTGCAACACCTCCCTTCACCACCGTTGAGGCTATGGTTATTGTTCAAGCTCTCTTTTTCCATCATTGGCTAGTGAGTTCTTAGTGGAGGTGGTAACATTTTCACTCCTCTCCTTTACGATTTGGTTGAGTATCACTTCACTGTTTTGTAGTGTTTATTGTGTTCTCTACTTTATTTTCTCCTTTATCATATATTTCTCTATCATTGTTATCTTGGTTGTCCGTGGAGGTGGAAACACTGAAATGGGGGTCTGACTAAGGCGGACCCCTATACAGCCCCCCAAAATTTTCCCTCTTTCTTTTGTGTAGGTGAGAGAACGTGTGGAGCTAGTTGGAAAATGAGATTCTTTGTCACTTTAGTTCTAGTCTACTTGCTTTATCATTTTAGCATCTACTTTGTATACTTTCTCATTTTTTTTCAACATTTAGATTAAGCTAGCTAGGCTATTAGTAGGTATGTTTGGTAGTTTTACTATGTCCACTATTGTCTAGCCGTACAGATTCTAGCGTGCAGCGTTTATGTCCCAAAACTATGCTGTCATCCTCAGAAGAGGGCTATCTGAGGCACAAAACTGACTCCAAAAAGCTAGCTTGCCTAGCCTAGATTATAGTTTAGGTCTGAAGAGTGATTGAAGGACCTTATAGTCCTCATCATTCTCATCCCTCATTCAAAACATTCCCTTAGAGTGAGGTAAGTTAGGGAAGCATTTCGCTCTTGGCTCTCCATGACCTGGGGCCTTGAACATGGTTGGACCCCCTCTCTTACATTTTTGGTGAACCTGACGTGAACCTACATCTATTCATTTTTTCGGTGTTGAAACTTATCCCATGTGCCTTGTGGTTGTCGTGTCTCTGAGCATTGTGAAGGTTTATGAGAATCACAACCCAATCCACAACCTTTTAGTACATTTTCAGGAGAAGTATACGACACCTTCCAATGGATAAGATGAGGGTCACCTCTAGTTTCTCTACAGGATTTTTCTTTGGACCTACGACAGGTCTTTTGGCTTAGGAGTAGTTTTCCATGGGCGAGGTAGGAATCTTTGACAAAATCGATCACATCCCAACTCCTCCTACATCTCGCACACCTTTGTCGATAGATGAGCATGAGGTTGTTCATATTCCAATAGAATATGTCTCCACCCTTAGCAAAGGGTTGGGTGACTTAGAGAATCACTTGGAAAGAGACCCAAAGTTGGCTAGGGTCACTCAGGTTATTAACGAATTAAAGTATATGGTGAAAAAAGATTGAACAAGCATAAAACTCTTGGCTAGCCTCTCTATTTTGACTGAAGTGTGTTCCCTTTTGAATAATGCTAACATTATACAAGGGGCCATTTTTGAAGAACATGAGAGATAGTTAGGAGTATCGATTCCTCCCATGCCTATATACATGATTGACATGGTCCCTTCGATCAAAATCCCTTCTACCTCTGAAAGATCTGAAACTATCAAAGTGAACAGGATCCCCTCGGGTTTTAGCTTCACCCCTCTTGTCACCTCTAGTAGTGGAGATTTTGGCAAGATGAGTGGTAGAGGATTTGGTAGTGGTGGTGGCTTCGCCAGTGGGGGTGGTGTTGGTGGAAATGTCTCTGGTGGAGGTCATGGTGGTGGCTTTAGAAGTGGAGGTGGCTCTGGTGGAGGCCCTGCTCATGGTGGTGGCCATGGTGGCGGTTCTAGAGGTGGCTTCAGTGGCAGTTCTAGAGGAAGTCACATTGGTCCTATGTCATCCAATGACCCTATTCTGAATAATCTCCTTTAAAACATGGTAGGATGCAGAGCTGCTTGGCGAGTCTCTACCAAGCCTTTGCCCAACCTATCTTCCAACCCTTCTTCTGACATATCTCACTATCGGCAACAATTTTAAACACTCCCTTCCCACAAGGAATGGAGATCCTGAAGTTCAAAAAGTATGGCTACAAAGGGGATCCATAGACACATGTTTCTGCCTTTAATGACCTGTGCACAACTTTTTTCCATCATGACGCGTTGATGGAAAAACTATTTCCTCAATATCTCAAGGATACAATGCTTGAATGGTACTATTCCTTGCCCAATAATTTCATTTTCTCATTCGATCAACTGGTGAACTAGTTTCTCTGATAGTTTCAAGCCAACATCGGACTGAAGATGAAATTTTCAAATCTTGTCCAATGCAAACAAGGAGATAATGAAAAGATTACTTTCATCGCACGGTATCAAGCGCTCTTCTTAAAAATCTTGTACCTACTACTCGATTCAGACGTGTAGAAGATATTCATAGGGAACCTGGAAAGGCCTTGGCAACAAAAGGTTTCCCTTGTGAAGTACCCTTCTTTCACACATGTGTGCACTATGGGAGTATCAACAAATGATAGTTCTATTTGGGTGATCCTCCTCGTGCTCCCATTCTGAAGGAAGATCCATCGTATCAATCTTTGGGAAGGGTAAGGCAACCAAAAGTTCACAAAGTTGGCAGAATCCTATTCTTCCATCTTGCAAAAGTTGGTGAAGGATAAGATCATAACCTTGTAGAATCCTAAGGCTCTTAAGGAACCTTACCCTAGTTGGTACGATGCAAGTACCTACTATCAATACCATCAGGTCAATGAACATGATACCGAACGTTGTATGCACCTGTGTCATAAGATTCATGATCGCATCAAGGATGGTACTATTTGTCTTGATGGAAGCAAAAAAAATACAAATAAATTGATGGTGAAAGCGAATAGTGAGTTTCATATATACACAAACCAGTTTTTGTTGCATTCTTCCAACATGATTGTCAATCCCTCTAATTCTATCACTCAACTCGAGGCCTATGTCAACATGGTCATAGTTACTCCCACTAAACAACTTGAGACCGTTTTTTCGGACGTGATATTCACCTCGCAGGATATGCCTGTGAACAATAAGTCTTCTCCCCTCTACATTCCCGGTCATCTCAATGGAAACATTGTGATGGGGGTTTTGGTCGACCCTACGAGCCATGTGAACATTATTATAGAAGAAACATTGTTATTGAATTCATTACAAAGGGAGGAGTATGAAGAAACAAAATCCACTATCTGTATGGATGATGGTCTCTATCTCAAACCATATGGCTCGATAACTTTGTCCGTCCTAGTTGGACCTAGGGCTGTTGAAATAGTTTTTGATGTTATTCCAGAGTCAGACTTGTTAAGGTTGAAGCTAGGCATACCTTGGCTAGCTTCCATGAATGGAATCACCTCCATATTTCATAAATGTTTAAAGTTTTCCCATGAAGGTTTTGTGCATGTAGTGCATGACACTGGATACTAGCCTCTGGTGTCTCATGGGGGATATTCGTTGGATCACTTTTGGCCCACCTCGGTTGGTCTGCTTCCTCCAAGGACAGACCTACTTTATAAAAACTATGTAAAGTATTAGATTGGGAGCAAGGGACAACCGAAACTAGCCCTTCTTGTAGCAAAGTAGCCAGTAGCCTCCTCTTCCCAAAAGGGAATGGAGAAGCTTTCCCCTTCTTAGGCTACCTTTTCTGCTCCCCTTTCTTGGGAGGATTATTAGATGAGTAAGCCTAGCCTTTACCTGCTGATTCTGTTGGTTCCTACTTGGGGTAGACCCAAGATCAGGATATTGTATCTCCCTACTAAACCCCCTGGGCCTTGGTACTATCTATATGGCGGAAAGAAAGGTTCTCGAAGATAATTTTCTTCACAGCCTCCCACTGCTTCTGCTCCCAAAGTAGTGAACAAGAAGAGGCCCACTATTGAAGAACTTGAGCCGACTCCCCCTGCTGCTTCTCAAACTATCCCTCATGCTCCCATTCATGATTCTATTCCTCTGCCAAAAAAAACTGTAGTGGACACTCCCATGGCTGAGTAGGATCCTTCTGTTCCTTCATAGCCTCCGACCTCTAGCTCGAAGAGTTGAAGAAATCACCTTGCACGTGAGCGTAAGCATCATCGAAAGGCTCTCGTGGCTGAGCAGGCCGCTTTGTAGAAGAACGACAAGGAGATGGCCACCCCTATGTCAGGGCCTCTTGTTGTGTCTTCCCCTCTCCTTTCTCCTACTTCCATTCAACCTAGTTCCATCTCACCTTCAACTCCCATTGTGAGTGGGCCTGACCCCAAAAAGGTGCAAGTGTTTTATCTCTCCTTCAATGGAGCTGCCCTTGTTCATGTCTCTTTCAGACATCCTATCTTTTCCAAAACTCATAGAACTAGCGAATACCTCGATGGTATCTGTTGTGGTTTTCTCCCCCTCTTCCTCTGCGCCTCTTGCCTCATTTGTAGGGAGTTCACACCCCCTGACAGAGAAAGAGGTAGAGGTTGGTCCTTCCAACAATGGAGGACAAAAGAGGTCTGCACCCTCTCCAAAGGGTGGTCCTCCACTGACTTGTTCCATCCTAGTAACGTAACCAGTCTTAGATTTCCCTAAGTTCGTCACCGCTCCTGAATTGTTCAGTGAGCCTAGCAATAAATCTCAGGCATAGTCTTCCCCGTCTATTGAGGTAAAACATGGTACTCCAGTAAAGTGCATGTTTAACTCTCTGGATGAAGTTCCAGTAAAGTGCATGTTTAACTCAATGGAGGGGACCTTGCAGGGCCCTCTTCCTTAGCCTTTGTTGCAGGAGGGTTGGAATATCCTCCCCTTAACATTCCACCCCTATAGGCCCATCCTCCTTCCCCCTACAATGATCTAGAGTGGGAAGCAGACAACCTCTTGGTCGATCAGTGTTAGGGGGAGGCCCCTTATTTATCTTTAGATTAGATATGTGCGTGTATTGCACTGTGTTTCCCCCTGTTCATGCTATGTTTTCTTGGATGAACCTTGTCACCCTTTTTGGTGCTTGGATACAGGAGTGATTTTTGTGTCGTAAACCTTCTTCTATCTGTTTCATCATTCTTCCATGTTTGTGACTTGACTTTTGGAAAATTGGGGATGATGCAAAGCGTTGGGGGCATTTAGGATTCCCTTCCATGTTGACCCAATTTTTTAATTTTTGCTTTGTCTTCTTGTGCATTCTTCACATGATTTGATATAGTAGGGGGTTGATGACAGTTCATTTATATACTACAATTGTACTTATATACATATATTTATGAGTATTTTTTACCCTGAAACATCATATCACCCCTATGCCCTTTTTTTATGTTTGTCTCTCTTTCTCACTCTTTTTCCTTCCCTTTCTCTCTTCTTTATTTGAGTTGTCCATCTCATGTGTGACAACACCATCTCTATAATGCTTCAAATTTTAGAAAACACATTCGTTGCCAACAAATCTTTTCTCGAAAGTCCTCATGAGAATTTATTTTTCAAAATAGTATTTGCAACTTCGACCCCTTATGGAACATGTTGCAAATAAAGAACTTGAGGACCTTCCTCTGAAGTGGGAATTGCTTTGATCTTCCCCTTGCAAGGGGGCATTTTTCTTCCTTTCAAATTCCTTGATGAAGTGAACATCTTTCGAAAGGATTCCTTTATGATGAATCAATTTGAAAAAGAATGTCCCTCCTATACTTTCAAATAGTGCGTCCCTTGAGTGGGTCTCCTCTTCATGCCAGATTCCCGAGAGACCCCTTTGAAATTTTTCCAACTTTTCCATGGTCTGCATGACTATCTGCTTACTTGCCTGCGTGGCCTTTTTTTGACATATTCTATCTGCGGTAAACATATCACTTTGCAGGTGCACTTGTGAAGCCGCTTCTTGAATCTACATAATCCCCTTCCTTTGATTTCCTCCATGTGAGAGATCTTGGGGGATACCTCCCTATAGGTCTAGGAGCCTGTAGGACGCTTCCTTTGAGCTTCCTCCATGCAAGAAGATCTTGGGGGTCACTCCCTTGTAGATCTATGGTTTTGTAGGACACTTTTCTTGGTTTCCTTCATGTGAGAAATCTTGGAGGATACCTTCCATACAGGTTTGCAGGTCTGTAGGGTACTTTTCTTGGTTTCCTTCATGTGAGAGATCTTGGAGGGTACCTTCCTTGCAGGTTTGTGGGTCTGCAGGGAATTTTTCCTGGTTTCCTTCATGTGAGAGATCTTGGAGGATACCTTCCTTGCAAGTCTGTAGGGCATTTTTCTCGGTTTCCTTCATGTGAGAGATCTTGGAGGATGCCTTCCTTGCAAGTTTGTAGGCTTGTGAGGAACTTACTTCTCAAGGCTTCCTTCATGTGAGATATCTTGGGGGTCGCCTTCTTGCAGGTCCGCGGGCCTATAAGACACTTTCATTCTACAACTTCATGGTTTTGCGGGACTGTGGAATCTTTTCTTCCAGCCTGTGATTTCGAGCTCACCAAATCACAGTCTACTTCCTCGATGGTTCACGGATACATTTCTAACCCTACTACCTTTTTGATCTACTTTACCAAAGCACTCATCAGTATCCGTGCTCACTAAAGTAGGGGAAAAATGTACAGTTGCAAATTTTCACCCCTTACACAAATTCCCCTTTTACACTTCTTCACCTTAGAAAACCAATTTCGAAGGGAAATTTCCACATCAGCAAGCTACCTTCATTCCACTTGGCGTTCATCTTTTGCGTCGGTAGAAGAATAACTGTTAGGGAGGCCCATGCAACACACAAATGTCCGCATGGTGCACTTACATCCCTAACGGATTCCCACATCTAAAGTTTGTAGAGGCATTACACTTCCTATTGGCAATGGATAGTAATATCTCTCTTTGAATAGCCGACCTAAAAATGGCTCTTTCCCCCCTATTTTGGTCTTGAAATTCCTATCTTGCCCATTCAATCCATCTTCTTAGCAATTCCACATCTCTTTTGGCAATCTTCAACCATTCACTTCACTTCCATCACTTCAAGTAGCACTTTGGCACTTCATAGTGTTGGATGTTGTGGTTATGTTGTTGATATATGGTTGTCATTGATGTCAACACTATTAGCATTTGATGGTTTGAAGGTTGTATATGTCGAGGATATTGAGAAAATTAACATAAACATGTTGCAAGTTGTCTGTGAAGCTATGAAGTTCAGTGTGGTGTAAAACTCAGTATGTTGGTATTCATAAGTTTCACTTTAAAGGGTTTTTTTTTTAGCCTATCTAGTTTATACTCTGGAAGTTTCAGAGGTGCACATCATTATTTGTGCAAGTTGTGAGTTTCTGTGTTCCTACACTTATTCTGTTACTCTAGTTGATGTTTCTGGAATAAGAGAATGTAATTTTGGTAATTCTATTTGTTGTGTATGCTCTTGTGATGTTTTTTGATGGTTCTAGATTGTGCTCTATCCTTGTTGCACATCGGTGTTGATCGGTGTGATCGTGATCAGATATTTTTTCGTTGTGTGTTTGTGTTTTCATGTTCTTGGTCAACATGTTGGTTGTAGCGGGTTACGAATCCTCATGGATTAATATTTTAATGTTTGGCATGTTCAATGAAGTTTTTTTAGGTCTTCATTATGTTGTGACCGACTTCAATTGGTGTGCATTGAGATTTGTTCATGAATTGGGCCGACAGTTTGTAATTCATTTATTCCTTTATTTTTGGTTGACAAAGTTGTTGATGTAATTCCATGAAGTGGATATATAAGACTGATTGTTTTCTTCATTTGAGACATGCGAGTATGAAGTGTGTATGTGAAATGTGTGAATAAAGATCAGATAATTTGATTGTAAAGAAGAGTGTGAAGAAGACTGAGTGAAGCATGAAGAAATGTTTTTGTGCCTAACTGGAATTGTCATCCGGCTTTTGAAGAAGCTAATTTATCAGTTCATATTCTTCATATGGTTTTAATCTGAATGTTTGTGTAAGGAAGCAAGCCTTCTTATTTGAGTAGTAAGCTCTAGGAAGTGTGCCTGAATGCATGTGCATTCCTTATTCATTCTTATTATACTTTTAGCAGGATATAATCTTGTGGACTAACATCCACTGTGATTTTTCCCCTAACAAGGTTTCCATGTATAAAATCTTGGTGTTCTTGTGTTTCTGATGTGTTGTTGATTCATGCTTTCACTATTAATTATCATATATGAGATTAAAGATTGAATAAGTTTTAAATTATGTGACAATTGATTCACCCCCCTCTTAGTTGTCTATTCTTGTTTTGCCAACAATTGGTATCAGAGCAGGTTCCTTTGAAGAAGCTTAACAACTTGAGGTGATTTGAGATGGCATCATAAGAGAAGGATAGTCCTAGATTCGATGGAACAAAATACTCTATGTGGAAGGTTAGAATGGAGTGTCATTTGAAGTGCATTGGTGAATATTTCTGGAAGATTACAAAGAACTGATATGTTATTCCTCATAATGGTCCCTCTACTCCTGATGATATCAAAGAATCTAAAACAAATACCAGGGCTATAGAAGCATTCTAGAGTGCTCTGATTGATTCGAAGATGAAAAACGTGAAAGTTCTGAGAATAGCATATGAGATCTGGAAGAAGCTAGAAACATTGTATGAAGGAGATGCACAAATGAAGGTTGCTAAGCTACAAAGTCTGAAAGGCAAGTGGGAAAACTTGAAAATGAGTGAAGATGAAAATATTTTTTCTTTCATGTAAAAAGTAAATGAACTAGTGATGGGTATTAGATGTGTCGGTGGAAGCATAATCTGTTGAGTTTTGGACAGATGGTCGACAAGGGATACAATCTTTAGTTCAAGGATGGTAAGTGCAGGATACTGGGAAGTTCCAAAAATGTAATTGCTTCAGGTACAAAGACAAGAGGTAACATTTTTCACTTGAGTGTTTCTAGAGAAAGTTGTTTAATTGCTCAAGTTGATGTAAGTTGGTTATGACATGGGAGGTTGTGTCATATGAATTTTGATAACATTGTCAAAGTAAGCTCCACTCAAGCAATTAGAGATATTCCTAAGCTAGTGAATCCTACTAACACTATATGCAAGGAATGTCAGATGGGAAAGCAGACTAGAATTTATTTTTGGAGAAAACAACATCATTCTAATGGAGTATTGGAGTTGGTGCATACTGATCTATGTAGTCCCTCTAGAGTGAGAATTCTACAAGGAGAAAGGTAATTTATGATGCTTATTGATGATAGCTCTAGGATGATATGGGTTGCTTTCTTGAGAGAAAAACATGAAGCAATAGAGAAGTTCAAAAGTTTCAAAGCTATGGTAGAGAATGAGACAGATTTAAATATTAAATGCTTAAGATTAGACAAAGGTGGTGAATTCACTTCCTAGGAGTTCAATTTCTTCTATGAAGAGAATGGAATCAAAAGATAGTTATTTGCTCCCCAGACCCCTCAATAGAACGAAGTTGTTGAAAGAAAGAACAAAAAAATTCTAGAGGTTGCTAGAACTATGATGTTGGAAGGTAATGTTCCTCATATCTATTGGAGAGAAGTTGTAAGCACTGCTATGTATACTATCAACCAGGTAAATGTCAATAGTAATTTTGGTAAGACTCATTTTGAGTTGTAGTTTGGTTATAAGCCTATTGTTAAATATTTCAAAATATTTGGAAGTAGATGTTATATCAAGAGAGATGAAGATATAGGAAAGTTTGATGCTAGGAGTGATGAAGGAATATTTTTGGGTTACTCTACTAAGAGCAAGGCCTACCGGTGCTATAATAGAAGATTGAGCAAAATGGTTGAAAGTGCAAATGTTAGAGTTGATGAAGACACTGCTAGATCATATAGATATTGTGGATATGATACAAATGACCAACATGATAGTATTGATAAAGGAAAGAATGTTCAGACATAGAATCAAATTCAAATTGTTCCAGTGAATCAAGAGAATCAAGAAGGAGAAGCTACTGGAAGTGCAGAAGAAAGAACAAAAGAACCAAAAGTTTGAAAGAATCCTAAAGTTCCAAGGTATGTAAAGCTAAATCATTCTGAAAGTCAAATAATAGGAGATAAGAACAAAGGTGTGCAGACTAGAAGAATAATTGCAGAAGAGTATTGTCTAATTTCCAAGACTGAGCCCAACAATGCCAATGAAGCATGTAAAGATGAATATTGGATGGAAGCAATGAAGGAAGAATTGATGCAGATAGAGAAAAATGATAAATGGTTTCTTGTTCCTAGACCTCAAAATAAAATTATGATTGGAACCAAATGGGTCTTTCAGAATAAGTTGAATGAACAAGGTAAAGTGGTTAGGAATAAAACAAGACTAGTATGTAAAAGTTACTCACATATGGAAGGTATTGATTTTGAAGAAACCTTTGCCCTTGTTGCTAGAATTGAAGCTGTAAGATTGTTTCTTGCTTATGCTTCTTATAAGAACTAAAAATTCTATCAAATGGATGTAAAGTCAACATTTCTAAATGGTGAGCTAGAAGAAGAATTATATGTTGAGAAATTGGATGGATTTCAACTGACTGATAAGGAAAATATGGTTTGTCGATTGAAGAAAGCACTATATGGACTCAAGAAAGCCCTTAGAGCTTGGTATGTTAGACTGGATAAATACTTGTTGAAGCTTGGATTCAATAAAGGTACTACTGACAATAATCTGTATTTCAAGATAGACCAGGATAAAGAGTTAATTATTGAAGTATTTCTTGATGACATCATTTTTGAAGGTGATGATGACTTATGTATGAAGTTTTTTGATGAAATGAAAAGTGAGTTTGAAATGTCTATGATTGGAGAGCTGAAATTATTTTTAGGATTGCAAATTAATCATTTAGATAATGTAATGTTTATATCTCAATCCAAATATGTAAGAGATTTATTGAAATTTTTTGGCATGGAAGACTCAAAGCCAGTTGGTACACCCATGGTAACTGGATGCAATTTAACACAAAATGATGATTCTCCTAAAGAAAATAAAACAAGATAGAGGTCAATGATTGGTGGATTACTTTATTTGACTCAGACTAGACCAAACATCACTAATGTTGTATACATGGTTGCTAGATATCAGGCTAATCTAAAGGAATCACAAGTGACTGCCATAAAAATAATCTTCAGATACTTAAAATGGACAATTGATTTTGGTCTTTGGTATCCTAAAGATGATGATCTTACCTTGAGCGCCTTTAGTGATGCAGATTGGGCAAGAGATGTGGATAAAAAAAAAGTACTTGTGGTGGTGCCTTCTTGTTGGGGAATAAGTTGGTGTCTTGGTTAAGTTAAAAAGTATAATTCTATTTCCTTATCCAGTGTTGAGGCAAAATATATTGTTGTTGCAAAAAATTGTTCTCAAGTAATATGGATGAAGCAGATGCTAAGAGAAATCAAAATTGAGTATGATAAGCCCATTGCTATATTTTTTGATAATTCAAGTGCCATAAACATTTCCAAGAATCTAATGTTGCATTCAAAGACAAAGCATATATCTATCAAATATCATTTCTTGAGAGACAAAGTGAGTGATAAAGAAGTCAAGCTGGAGTATGTACCTACTAAGGAGTAGATTGTAGACATCTTTAATAATTCATTGCCTAAGGATAATTTTGAGTATCTCAAAGGAAAGTTAGGGGTGATTTCCCCTTCTAATAAGAACTAAGATGCAATTATTTGCATCAATTCATGTATTTATAGTCATATCTTGTTCCATATTGATGTTGTGGTGGTTGCTACTCAAGGGGAGTAGTCAGATGATTCAGATATGTGGTTTAGAGCTTGTGTACCTTTGCCATTGATGTCAAAGGGGGAGAAGTGTAATGTGAAAAACCTTGTAAAAACTAAGGGGGAGAAGAGTAGAATAAAGGAGGAGAAGAGTATTGTGTGAAGAGTTAGTTGTGTTGATGAGATTTTTCACATCATGTGTTGCCATCAATGCCAAAGGGGGATATTGTCGGATGTTATGGTTGTGTTGCTGATTTGGTTATCATTGATGTCAACACTATTAGTATTTGATGATTTGAAGGATGTATATGTCGAGGATATTGAGAAAATTAACATAAAAATGTTGCAGGCTGTTTGTGAAGCTGTGAAGTTCAGTGTGGTGTAAAACTTAGTATGTTGGTATTCAAAAGTTGTGCTTTAAAGGGTTTGTTAATGATCCTATCTAGTTTATACTCTGAAAGTTTCAGAGTTGTGCATCAAGATTTGTGTAAGTTGTGAGTTTATGTGTTCCTATAGTTATTTTGTTACTGTAGCTAATGTTTCTAGAAGAAGAGAATGTAATTATAGTAATTCTAGTTTTTGTGTATGATCTTGTGATGTTCGTTGTTGGTTTAGAGATCATGCTCTATCCTTGTTGCACGCCCGCGTTGATTGGAGATTTTTTCATTGTGTGTTTGAGTTTTCATGTTCTTGGCTGACATGATGGTTGTAACGTGTTACAGATCCTCATGGATTAATATTTTAATGTTTGGCATGTTTGAGGAAGTTGTTTTAGGTCTTCATTATGTTTTGACTCACTTTGGTTGGTGCGCATTGAGATTTTTTCATGAATTTGGCTAACAGTTTCTAATTCATTTATTCCTTTATTTTTGGTTGACAAAGTTGTTGATGTAATTCCATGAAGCGGATATATAAGAGTGATTTTTTTCTTCATTTGAGACATGCAAGTATGAAGTGTGTATGAAAAATATGCGAATAAAGATCAGATCATTCGATTGCAAAGCAGAGTGTGAAGAAGATGGAGAGAAATGTGAAGAAGTGTTTATATGCCTAACCGAAACTATCATTAGGATTTTGAAGAAGCTAATTTATTAGTTCATATTCTTCAGATGGTTTTAATCTGAATTTTTGTGTAAGGGAGTGAGCCTTCCTATTTGAGAAATGAGCTCTAGATAGTGTGACTCAATGCATGCACATTGCTTATTCATTCTCATTATACTTTTAACAGGGTATAATCTTGTGGACTAACATCCACCATGGATTTTCCCCTAACAGGGTTTCCACGTATAAAATCTTGGTGTTCTTGTGTTTCTAATGTGTTGTTAATTCATGATTTCATTGTTAATTATCAGATCTGAGATTAAAGGTTAATAAGGTTGAATAAGTTTTAAATTCTGTGACAACTGATTCACCCCCCCTTCTCAGTTGTCTATTCTTGTTTTTCCAACACATAGCAACAACAACAACATTCCATCAACTCCGTAGAGCAAGTGTGGAACAAACCATTTTAACAAGGGCTTGAGGTTTTACAACACCTCCCTTCATCACAATTGAGGTTGTGGTGATTGTTCAAGATCTTTTTCTCCATCATTTTCCAGTGAGCTCTTGGTGGAGGTAGTAACATTTTCACTCCTTTCCTTTACGATTTGGTTGAGTAGAACTTCACTATTTTGTAGTGTTTATTATGTTCTCTACTTTGTTTTCTCGTTTATCATATATTTCTCTATCATTTCTATCTTGGTTGTTCATGGAGGTGGAAACACCAAAACAGGGGTCTGACTAAGGCAGACCCTTATACAACCCCCAACAAATTTCCCTCTTTCTTGTGTGTAGGTGAGAGAATGTGTGGAGCTAGTTGGTGAATGAGCATCTTTGTGAGATTATATTTGTCACCTTAGTTATAGTCTACTTGCTTTATCATTTTAGCATCTACTTTGTATACTTTCTCATTTTGTTTCACCATCTAGATTAAGCTAGCTAGGTTGTTAGTAGGTCTTTTTGGTAGTTTTACTATGTCCACTGTTGTCTAGCCATACGAACGCTAGTGCGCCTAAGAGACTCTAGCATGTCGCGCTGACATGCTAGAACTACATTTTCATCCTCAGACAAAGGGTTGTCTAAGGCACATAACTGACTCCAAAAATCCAACTCGCCTAGCCCAGATTATAGTTTGGGTCTGAAGAGTGATTGAGGGACCTTGCAGTCCTCATCATTCTCGTCCCTCATTCAAAACATTCCCTTAGAGTGAGGTAAGTTAGGGAAGCATTCTGCTCTTGGATCTCTATGACCTGGGGCCTTGAATGTGGTTGGTCCCCCTCTCTTACAAGACGATGGCTTCTGGAAGACAAGGATTGAAGGTTTATTTGTATCTCTTGGATTTAGAGTTTGGAAATTTGTTGAGATTGGATATACTATGCCTACTAGTGATTTGAGTATTGATGATGAGATCAAGGCCTATGAAAAAAATGGTAAATCAAGGTATGCTCTTTTAAGTGGTCTTTCTAACACTAAACTTGTAATAGTTATGCATTTGAAATTTGCTAAATCTATCTGGGAAAATTTGGAATGCATATATGAAGGAGATGTGAAGGTCAAGCAAGCTAAGATACAAAGTTTAAAGATCACATTTGAGAACCAAAGGATGTCTGAAGATTAAAATATTACAAGCTACATGCATGAGGTGGATGAATTTTTCAATTCCATCAGAGGTCTTGGTGGAAATCTTGAAGAAGAGGAAGTGGTAAAGAAGGTACTAAGAACTCTACCTAAATTTTATGCTATTGAGGAAGTTCAAGATTTAAGAAAATATTCTAGAGATTAGTTGTATGGTGCTATATCTTATTTTGAAATGAGATAATTTGGTACAAGTAGTACAAAAGTTGAGACTTCTTTTAAGGCTGGCAAATAAAAAAAGACTAAAGAATTAGATCAAGAGGATCTTGATGATGTTGAAGCAAAAATTATCAGGAAAATGAAAAAGGGTACTGGTAAATACAGAGGTAAGTTTCCTTTCAAATGTTTCAGTTGTGGAAAGATAGATCATTATGCTTCAATATGTCCAAAAATACCTTTGAATGACAAGAATAAAGAAAATAAAGGTAAAGAAATTAAGAAAATTTACTATACTAGAGAAGATTCTAGTATATTTGATGATGAATCTAATTATGCAGATGATGAGGATAGTGAATTCTTGTTCATGAATATTAAAGATGGAACTAATTCGCTAACTTTGAGAGATGTGTGAAGGAAAGTTCTCCAAAAGTAGGTAATAACATTGAAGGAACTATGGTGACTACTTTTCATGCTAGAGAGGAGAAGAACTACTAGATTATTGATAGTGAATTCTCAAATCATATGACTAGTGATCAAAGTAAGTTTGTTAAATTTGAGAAAATATGATGGGTATCTGGAGGTTGATCAAACTCTTTATAGTTCTATGGCTGGAGGTTTGTTATACTTGAATGCTTCTAGACCTGATATCATGCATGCAGTATGTTTAGTTACTATATTTCAAGCTAATCCTAAGCAATCTCATGAGAAAGTAGTGAAAAGATTATTCAAATATTTGCAGGGAACTCTGAATTATGGTCAATGTTATAAGAAGGATAATATTTTTTCTTTGAAATCTTATAATAATGTTTATTGGGCAAGATACGTGGATGAATGAAGAAGAAAAAGTGGAAGTGCATATTTTTTGGGAGATAGATTGGTCTCTTGGTTCAGTAAGAAGTAGGATTGTGTGTTCTTATCCATAGTAGAAGTTGAATATATTGTTTCAACATATTTTTGCACTTAGGTGCTTTAGATGAAACAAATTTTGAAGGATGTGATAATTTTTTATGATGAAACCATCCCTATATTGTCTGATAATACCAGTGCTATTAATATTTCAAAGAATCTAGTGATGCATTCAAGAACCAAACACATTTCTATTTGGTGTCACTTTCTAAGGGAGAAGGTTGTAGAACAGGAAGTCAGATAGTAGTATGTACCTACTAGGGATTAGATTGCAGATATCTTCACTAAGGTGATTTCAAATGATACTTTTGAGTATCTCTAGTAGAAGTTAAGGGTTATTGCCCCTCCTTGTTCTAACTAGATTCATAGTTGGTGCATCTATCTAGGGGGGAAATTCTTGTCATATCATTTTCTCTTGGATTGATATGTGCTATCTCTCAGGAGGAGTTGGTAGTAAGGGGGAGTTTGGAAAGTTTTACAAATATTGAAAATAAGTTATATTGATAGGGGGAGCTGGTATATTTGCTTGAAGAAAATGTGTAGTTATTGGTCAAAGGGGGAGAATGTGTTGTTGTTTAATCGAAGATATTTGGCCGTTTGAAGTTAGAGAATGTGTTATCACTTTTAATGTGTAGATGTGTGTGGCCCTCTGTCCTTGATTTCAAAGGGGGAGAGTAGTTAGTGTGTGTTGCCATCAATGCCAAAGGGGGAGATTGTTAACAGTGGTTGTCATTGATGTCAACACTTGGTGAATTATTTTTGTTATCATTGTTGGTTGTCATTGGTTATCAACACTTGAGAAGATTGTTGTGTATGCTTGGTGAGATTGTTGCATTTTTGGTTGGCATTGGTTGTCATTATTGAAAAAAATCAGTTTGGGATGTCATTGATGTATGGTGATGTGTTGCTGAAGTTCATGGTTGGATGTCATGCCTTGTTTGATGATTAATGAAAGTTGTATGTAGTGCATTATTTTTGTTAGAAGAATTGATTTCATGATGATATATTAAGATGAGGATTAGAAGTAATGTTGATAGTGGAGAGATGTTGTTGAAGTTCTATAATTGGTTGTATGTTCTGTCCTACTGTTCCTGAGGATGTATGTTTTGTTGCAAGAAATTTCTAGCCTCTGCAAGTTGTTGAAGGTTTCTATTTCAGGAAGTTGCTATAAAGTTTGTTTGGGAGAATGCTCCACATTCATCTACTATTGAAGGTGTGGTCTTATAGTTTGGGATTTAGTGTAACTTGTGTTATGTGGATGTTGCACTCCTATCTTGTCAGGTCACCAATGTTGTCAAGGAGGTTTCTTTAAATTACAGACGGTTGGCAGTTTTGTTAATTTTTTGGATTGGTCCAAAAAATGCTCTACATTGATGTATCTGCTCCTACGATTTGGTGAATATTCTCTCAGTGTTTATTCAATGTCTTAGTTCGAGTTTCATGTGTTGAAGTAGTACGCAAGTTGATCTACTAATGTTATATCTTATGGTTGTGCATTTTGTGTTTATGGGAAGAAATATTCCATTCTTGTTTGGGTTGCAATAATTGTTGGTGGGATGACAATATAAAAGAATTAATTGGAAGTGTTGTTGTATTTTCAAGGAACACCCCTTTATGATCCACACATCAATAGTTGATTTATTTTTGTGTTGCATTGTGTTTGAGTTGATCCTCTGGGAAATTTGTGGATATATAGACAATAGGGCTTGTTCTCTTGTTTGCACTATGTGCTTGAGGGTTTGCACCAACATATGAAGTTGTGTTAAGATGTATTTGGGTCTTGACCTATCTTGTTGTGGATTGGATTTAGAAAATTCAATTGGAAGTATGTTTTTGAGCTGACTGGTTATGTGCTACACGCTTCATTTACACGTTTCCTGTTATTGACTTGGGTTGATGTGCACCAACTTGTGAATTGTTTGGGATCACATTGGAAGATGTAATAAGGTTTCTTTGGTCATCTATATCCCCTAGATAGGATTTCATTGATGTTTGTTAACAAACTTGTTGATATTATTGTTTATCTTCTTTCTATCCGATCTAATTGACTTTTTTGTGATCTAATGGTGAATATAAATGCAAGAACATTTTAGTTGCAAGAAGTGTGAATGAGTGGGTGTGGAAATTTATTGAATATTCAATAGAGATAGTGCTAAAGTGTGTGGAAGAAAGATCAGATGCACTTTATTACCTCAATCAACAGAGTGAATTGTTGATAAGTATTGTAAATTCCCTAAATCCTTTTCTATCCTTCTTTGAGATAGTGAATTTCATCAGGTCTTTTGTATCTTGCCCTAAGGTTGTGCACCTTAGTCTACAAGTATTTTGGTAGTGAGCCTTATTTTGTAAGTAGTGAGCTTCATGTATTCAGAGTTAACTCTCATCATGGTTTTTCCCTCATTAGATTTTCCACATAAATTTGGTGTCATCTTTTGCATGTGTGTTCTTTGCCTTATCTTTCATTGTTGCTGACCTGATTAAGGGTTGTTGAACCTGTTAAGAGGTCAAATTGTTATATCTTTCATTTTTTTTTATTTGTTTAAGTGTTTCTAGTTTGGTTAAGTAGTTTGAATTATGTTGAAGGTCTTAAGTTCTGGAGGGGTTTAAGTTTCTGAAGATACTGATTCACCCCCCTCTCAATATCTGGTGTGTTCAACATAGACTTGGTTTGACAAGTGAAGACCAAGGCACTTGAAATTTCACATATACTCAAAGTGTGAATATTATGTTTTCAATGGATGTGAGGAGATGATTTTTATCCCCCATTACCAAGTGGATACTATGGAAATGGTATTATTGAATGTACATATGATAATTTTTGATAAAATGATAAACCAATCACTTCCATATATAGTGGATGTTATAGAGAAAAAAAATATGTCTGTCACTGACAAGTATCTTAGATCAAGTTATGGATCAATTTCCATTTAATTCCAAGATAATATATTTATGAATGATTGGAGGTGGTTGGGATTTAATGATGTTGACTTCAAGTTAGGAAGTCTAGTGAATGTGTATCATATTCATTAGAATGAGAATAAATTCAACAAATCAAATATTGTTCTCTTCTTTTGTCCTTGTAAGGGAAAGGCTAATGAACTTAAGATGATAATATGGATGCACCCACAAGAATTCAAGTGAATTGATATAGAAGCAAATTTAATCATTAGTAAATATGTTACAAATAGTTCCAAATGTAATAACTAAATATTTTCATTTTAGAATATATTAATTTTTAGATAGACTTATGGCCAAATTTCTCAACATGATATTAGTATGAAAACCAAAGTGAGAAAGAAGATAAAACTCAAGGGAAAGCAAAGACACTTAGGTGAAAAGAAATAGCTAATGGTTACCTCAAGTTCATGAAGGAAGAATAGGAGGTGGTAGAGACTAACGGATTTTAGAACCCCCTATTTGGTTTCTTGCCTATTGTATTATTGCATCTTTGTTGTGTTTTGGCTACTATAGATAGTTTATAGTCTTTGTAGTGTTTGGGGAATGATGGCTTAGTTCTATGATTATTTTAGTCTGTGTTGTTATTTCCCTTTTTAATATTTTTTTGTGATATTATACAACATTGTGGGGCCCTGTTGTGTCTTGGTGGAAGGATGCTCTCCTGGATCACCTCACGGTGGGTTCTTCTTCAGGTGGTTCATTTGAGGAGGACGACCCTTAGGTTGTTGCTCCTCTCCTGGATCCCTGTTTTGTGGAACCACCTTTGGACCTTGCTGCTGGCGTTGTTTTGCCTGTCCCTGCTCCTGTTGTCACTGCTTTGTTAGTCCCTATCTAGCCTTCGTTGGGAGCCTCTATTGTTCCATGCTTTGATTCGAGCTCTTCTGTCTCATTACCGACTTCCTCGCTGCATGGTGTTTCTTCTCCTGTGGTGACTGGGGTGGACCACTCCTCTCACCTTTCTCTTTGATGCTTGGCTTTGAGCCCCCCTGGACGGTGCTTCTTCGAAAGAAAAACTCTGTGGCTGCTTCTCGGACTCGGGCTCGGGGAGCTAGCCTTGACCCCTCTGTTTTTGGGGTCGCTTGATTTCCTTGGGTTATATAGCTGTTTGTCTGCTATTTCCTCAGTAGTCAGACAGCTGTTTCTGGTTGTTCTATAGTTCAAAGTCTATTTTGAACTATGTTTTTTCTTTGGCCCTTGGGCCCCTTGTGAAGGGTATGGCATCCTGAAAATGCTACTTAACTTTTCAAAAACATTGTGGGGCCCTTTTAAATCCCTCCTTTTTTAAATAACTTAGGGGTATCCCTGTGACCCAACCTAGCTCCCAACTAGCCTTACCTTCTTCTTATTATGGCAAGTTGGAGACTGGAAGGGGCAAGCTAGTCCCCTAAAGATACACACAACCGCTTGCAAGTCACATGCATCAGTTAAGTCTAAGCCTTAGAGTCAAACTCAAGACTCAATCCAACTATGCTACCTATGTGGAATTTTTCAAATCCCTCTTTTTAACTCTAATGCAAAAAAAAAATCAATATAATCTTAGCTTTTCTATCATAAGAATTAATTATATTAGAATGACTGTCCATAATTATCTTCTACCATGTTTTTATGTGATAAAGCTATTATTCTTTGATATATTAATTGATGAATTTACTAAAGGATTATAGATATGTATAAGTAGCATAGTAGTAACATGAATTTAAATATATTAATGTAATAATTTCATTTCAAATATTTTGAATCTCTTTTGAAACCTTTAAAAAAAATTATAGAATAATACTATCAATTTTTGTATTGCCTTCAATATTATTTAAATATAAAATATTAATGATTGTTGAGTAATTTGAAAATAGACAACCACTATTTAAATTTTTTATTAAAAGTTGTAATTATTGTTACTTGTTATTTTTTATTATTAATATTAGTATATGTTATTATTAATATTATAATTTATGTTATTATAATTATTTTTAAAATTATTATTTATATTACTAAATTGTTGTACTAATAAAATGAGTAGTGTTAAGAATAACAGCAACAAGAATGGAAGTGGAGTATACATAGGATGCACAATATAATGGATAAAAAGAACAGAGAGAAGTGGGAATATGACTAAGAGGAACGAATGAAGTAGTGACAAACGGTAGAAACTGGTGAAACCCCCAAAAGTTAAAGATGTTGTCATAGCGCTAGTGGAAAGAAGAAAAAGTGGGTGAGAAAAAGATGTAAAGTGAAGATAAGAAGTGGGTCAACCAGACAGGAACAATTGATTAGCACTGGAACTTCATATAGGATTATATATAGATCAGACACCAAACATTTTCTTCAATGGGTGAGTGAATCCTTGTAAGTAAAGAGCAGAGGTTTCCATTTCAATGGAGAAGGAAGGCTTATCAGAGTTAAGTGTGAAGATTGTTGAGCGTTGTCTGGTGCCACCATGCCTGCCTTGCCCCCAACACACTCTCTATCTCTCCAACATTGATAACCATCCATTACTGAGAATGGTCTTTAATGTATTGCTTGTGTACGAGACTTCTGAAAAGAATTCAGCAGATCTTGCCAAAACCATTCGAGAGGCTCTACCAAAGGCGTTGGAGTATTATTATCCTCTGGCTGGGAGACTGAGAAAGGAAAAAGTTGGGAAGCTTCAGGTGGAATGCAGTGGAGAGGGTGTTCTCTTTGTGGAAGCCATGGTAGAAAACACCCTCTCAGTCCTTCAAGATTTGGACCACCTCAACCCATCATTTAGCCAGCTGTTTTATAAATTCCCTGTCAATACAGATGTTGAGGAGCTTCCTCCAGTGGTTCTTCAGGTACCATTATATTTAAGAAACAATAATTTATATTGCATTGCAGGGACAGTACACCTCAACTAATTGTTTTCAAGCATCCATACGGCATAATTAGAAAATAATATAGCTTCTCATGAAAGTTTACTTGTTTAGATACTAATTTAATATTCTCTTTTTTTGATTGATTTTATAATAGGTAAATCATTTCACATGTGGAGGCTATGTTGTAGGAGCGAGTTTCCATCATAGTATATGTGATGGACGAGGGGCAGCACAATTTCTCAAAGGTCTTGGAGAGATGGCAAGGGGACATGTTAGACCCTCTATTGAACCAATATGGGATAGAGAGCTTCTTAAGCCAAGGAATCTATTGATTCATGACTTAGACTTGGTTGAAGAAAAAGTGTGTGCACCCCAATCATGCTCACCTCCAAAATGTGAAGAATCAGTTCAAATGGCTATTATTTTAGACTTTGAGACAATAAAACATATGAAGCAACGAATTAAGCAAGAATGTGAGGAAGAGTGCTCTACATTCGAAATTGTTGCAGCCCTAGTTTGGAAAGTGAGGACCAAAGCACTTGAAATTCCACATACTCGAACTGTGAATATTATCTTTGCAGCAGATGTGAGGGGATCATTCAATCCCCCACTACCAAATGGATACTATGGAAATGGTATTGTTGTTGCATGTGCACAAGCTACTGTTGGTGAAGTCGTGAGCCAATCACTTTCATATATAGTGAATATTATAAAGAAAACAAAGTTGTCACTCACTGACAAGTATCTTAGATCAATCATTGATACAGAACAATATCCATTAGATGTTTATAGTAACCAAGATAATACAAATTTGAGTGATTGGAGGTGGTTGGGATTTAATGATGTTGACTTTGGGTTAGGAAGTCCAGTGAATGTATGTCCTATGCCATGGAATGAGAATGGAGTCATCAAAAATCTTTTTCTCTTTCTCCATCCTTCTAAGAGAGAGGGTAACGGATTTAAGATGACAATGTGGATGCATCCGCGAGAATTCAGGTTATTTGAAATTGAAGTAGATGCCATCATCAAAAAATATGTTACAAATAGTTCCAAATGTATCAACTGAATCTTTTCATATTTAAATATACATTTTTAGATAGACTAATGGCCAAATTTATCAATTTGATATTAGTATGGAAACCAAAGTAGGAATTAAGATGAAAACTTAATAGAAAGCAAAGGAAGCTTAGTCAAGGATAAAAGAAAAAAAAGAAACTAATGATTATCATAAGTTCATGAAGGAAGAATGAGAGGTGGTAGAGACTCTAATTGACTTTAGAATCCCCTAATTTGTTTCTTTCCTATTCTATTATTGTGTATTTGTTGTGTTTAGGCTATTATAGATAGTTTGTAGTCTTTGTATTGTTGTGGATGTGATGGCCTAATTCTTCGATTATTTAAATTTATTCTTATTTATCTTGTTTTATCTTTTTTCATGATGTTGTACAAGGTAATAAGACCCTTTCAAAACCCTCTTTTCACCTCCAATGTAAAAAATCAATTTTAACCTAGTTTTTCTATCTTAAGCATTAATTATATTAGAATGATTGTTCATAATTAATTATATTACTTTTTCTAGTTTTTTATGTGATAAAGCTATTATGTCTTGATATGTTAAAATTGATGGATTTAATATAAGATTGTAGATTTGCATAGGTAGACATAGTAGTAACATGTATTTAAATATAATTATGAAATAATTTTATTTCAAACATTTTGAATCTCCTTTAAGAATCTTCTAAAATAATTACAAGATAATAATCTCAATTTTTGTATTGCCTTTAATGCTATTTAAATACAGGATGTTAGTGGTTGTTTAGTTTGAGGATAGCTAGACATAGTTTTAAAATTTCATTAAAAGTGATCATTATTATTATTTTTTATTAGTAATATTATTATTTATGTTATTATTAATGTGAATATCATAGTTTATGTTACTATAATTATTATTTAAATTATTTTTTATACTACTAAATTGTTGTTACTCTTAATACCATTCATTTTATTATTAGTAAAATCAACAATTTTTTTTTTAAATTAGCATCTATGGTAGAAATTTGGTTGGGTTTCAACAATAGAACTACTTTCTAATCAATTTCTCCTTATTTTTTGCACTTATACTATTAATTATCAATGAATTTCTTACAATAACTTTCCAATTCATGAGAAATAACAACCACTTTGAAGTGAAATCTAACCCAAGGTGCATAGTGGATCTAAAAGACCTAAAATTGATTCCTTCTATGTAGTCATAACTTGTAAATTTATTAATAATAGTTTATGTGCAAAAATAGTGATAATACACAAGATATATAGGTAATACTAAAGCCTCTCATTAACATCACAATAATTTGACTTTGTTCAAATGATAAGGGAGTAATTGAAACTCTTTCCTTTCCTCTTTTTCTCACTTAAGCCTATTATTGAATATAGATTGATTTCCCACAGCTCCAAATTTATACTCTTACATGCATAGGAGGCATGCTTATTTGGATGCGAGTATCTCCTATTTTTATAATAGCATCCTTTTAATTTTATGTATTCAAGAAAGCATGTACACATGTTTTTACAAAATATAGGACATTACTTTACATGTAACCTTTTCTATGACCTCTTGTACATGCATTTTAGAAGTATAGGATAAAATAGTTTATTTAATTAACAATTATTATCCTAAAGTCATAATGATAAATACTTATTTCAATTGAATAATTTCGAGCTCCAACTCTCATCTCTAGCATCATGTTCATATGTATTGTCATCATCCCAAAATATATCCATATATTTTAAAAATTGATCATGAGAATGACATGGAATCTTCAAATTTTGACTCAAAATATCCAATTACAAATGGTTATCGCTATAAATAACACCCTTCAAAATTGTATCATATTATTTTTGGAGAATTCTAAGATAAAAAAGAGCATGAAACAACTTCTACAAGTGAATGGAGTATTCACAATAGTATGTCTATCAAATATGAAATGAAGAGTGTATAATACAATGGTCAAACCTTACATATATATGCAAGGATTAGGAGGTGAGAAGGTAGGAGTGAAACTCTTACTACCCCTCCAAATATGGGACACTTGTGAGCTCACTTGACAAGTGGGTGAGAAAGTGTCAATAGGTGTCTCAATTCATGAGGACACATGTATCAATGCTATGAAGTGCAACAAAATCAAAATAAACCTAAGTAAACTTAAGCTAGGTGTGAACAAGTCAATCCTAGAAAGACGATTAGCTAACTAGGTATGATAATGACACTATTTACATTAACAATTATTATTATTCATGCATTATCTCACGTGCTTCAAAGCCATACAATTTTGTATGTACCATGCCCATTAACGCTATCATAATTATAAAAACATTTTCATCATGTCCCTTTGGCATAACCCTAGATGTATCCAATGCTCAAACAGGGGGAAGTATAATAATATTTGCATCAAGTGAAAAAATAAGCATATTAATATGCAAAGGCTTATGAAATCTTATAAATCCCATAAAAAAATGAGGCTTGAGGGTAAGAACATTTGAATGATTAGCAACATGATGAGTGTTCAAACTTTTCTCTTTTTCTTACAATTCCCTTTTAAAAACAATTTTTCTTTTGAAACTTATAAGGGTAGGAACAAGTGTCCAAGAAGTATGAGAAGAACCACATGGAAGAAGCTTTACTATTAATAAAATTAATTTTGAACACATTTTTTTATTTAGACACAAATCCACAAATGAAACATAATTGTTGAGACACACACTTTGTTAGATATGAGACAACAATCCCTTAATAAAAATAATTAGGTAGTTAATCATGCTAGACCTCAACACACAAATAATTAAATCTTATGACGTAATCATGATCATGCATTCATTAGATACTTGTTCGCAATAATTTGAATCCAAAACTCTAATTTTTAACATCATATATTTATGGAAGTGATGCACAAATTTATTTTGGTAATTCAAACAATGTATTCAAATAAACATATATGGAAGATAAAAGAACCACTCACTAGAATGGTCTTTTCATGTTCTTAGAAATTTCTTGGCCGATAAATCATCCTCATATGTGGTTAAAAAATCCAAACATGTAGTACTAATTTAGACATCTAGTTGTTACATAGTGTCATAAATTGTCGACCTTGACAATTTCACACTATATGGAAACCCTATTTTTCTTATAGCATTAATTATATTAATAATTTATTCATTTTGGGGCCAAATTGAGAAAATAAATTAAAATCCCCAATTATCCCAACAAAATTTGGGCCTAAATCACCCATTCAAGGGTGAGAGTGACCTTGAACTTAAAGGTGACCTATTTCAAATTTAATGTTTTGGTGTTGGTACTTGGAGAATTAAAAATGATCTTAGGTCAGCCTATAATAAAGAATATAAATTTAGATGCACATATAAAGAATTTTTCCTCTCATTTGAACAATAGGAGGAAGCATTATGAACAAGAAGCTATTATGATCATGTGCTACCATGAAGATGTATTGAGTTATCCTCTACATATTAGCTACAACAATCTATTATGTTTTGTGAGTTAACCTATTCCAGGTCTTCAAGCAATTCAAGAATCCATAAAACAACCTTTGGTGGTAACTTATGGTGTGAATATCACTTTGACAAGCGTTTCATACCTAAGGTAGCATTACCCATTTTTCATTTGTCATTTAAATCAATTATTTTTATTTTCCTCTACCCGACCTAGGATAATCCATCTTGATCATTTGTTATTCATGGAGGCAGAAACACCAAATTGTGTTTTGACTTAGGAAAGACCCTATATAGCACAACCTTTGCCCCCATTTTCATGTGTGCAGGTCAAATATAAAGGTTTCATCAATAGCAGGTCACAATAAATATAGAGCAAGTTGTAACACATCAACTAAGTGTTGAAGATATTAAAAATCATCCTTTCTGGTCTAGGGTTCCCACACCCTTGACCCTCAAATTTAAGATTAGATTTCATGTCTAGGTTCCTCTTTGTCTTCATTTCCCAAATCTTTGTCCATTCTATCAACTTTTTATTTTCATCTATCTGATAAATTGCATTTTCAGATCTAGGGTTTATGTCAAATGGGATAATTAAAACACACATCAAATTTCTCCTCTTTGCAACTCAAAAGAACCAAACCCTATTAGATTAGCTCTCCTTTGAGGTAGCTAGTCAATCATAAAACCCTAGTTGGTTTGTTTTCTAATGTAGGGTAAGAAAATAAGTTGATCCTAGTTAATTTTCGTGTTGGATCTAGAATCCATTTTTTACAATACATTTTGGTGAGCTTGGCATATCCTACAATTGTAATTTTTTGATTTACATAGCATAAATTCTAAAAATTGATTCAAAACCTAGGTTATTTGAATGACTTGTTATTGACTTGCATTTTTCTCATTTTCAAAATTAAGTATTTACACTTTTTGTTAATTATACATTGAACACCTTGGTGAGTTCATCACCAAATTAGGGCATATTGATTTTCTAACTCTATCAATTCTCAAACTTGGGTTTTCACAAAAAAAGACCCTCAAATTGTTACACACCTATACATGTTTTGAGATTTCAAAAACCATGATTTGTAGTCTAGATACCCGTGTCCCTTACTAGTTAGTTTCACCTCAGATTTCTATGTGGAACACTACTCTATGATCTTTGTTGAGATTTGGTTCCTATTTCTGGCAATTTGTCTTGAAACTTCCAGATTTTGCTATCAATTGTCATTTTAGCCTTAATTTACCTAATTCATTGCATTTTCCCCCAAATCATTGTGTCTCTCACCAAAAAGTGATCAAACTCTTGGCCAAGTTTCTTGGTTCTCCCTTGGGTATTGTAGACAAACAATTTTTCTTTCCTAACCTTTGTATCTTTCTGTGAATATGAATAAATCGAATGGAATGATCAATGAAATTCAATAACAAAATAGGAGATCAAATAAATAACCATAATCCAAATTATCAAATAGACCTATTACCAATGAAACGTGTGCAAAATTCAAATGAAACTAATTAAAGAAAATATAAGTCAAATTAATCTAACCTACTTTACCTCACCTGAAAATTCCTAGCCTTATTCCATTGTCAAAGTATAAAAATTATGATTTTTAAGTATGATATTTGAATTGCTCATAAACATAGCATAACCTTGTTGTGCAAACGCAAGATGAATTGATTAGAGTTTGGCTATTGGTTTGAGGAGGGATTGAATGATCAAAAGATGTTTAATTTATAGGTTTTCAAGACATGAGATTAAAAGTTTGAGATATAAAATGAGATTGATGGATGAGGATTGATGAGAGTTCAAGATGATCATGCATGAGTTTGCATGGAGAGATGAGTGAAGTGAAGTGAAATAAAATTCACTCACTAAATTTAGCAAAGTCATTAAATTTAGGGGAGTTCACTATTTTTAGGAATGATCACTAAATTTAGTCTGGTTTCTAAATTTAGGGTTTAAAAGAATAAAGATAAGATTGGATATAATTAACAAAATAAATATTTTATTTATTTTTAGAGGAATGTGCAAACTAAATAAATTAAAAAATTATATAATTTTGGAGGAATGATTAGCTAATTGAATAATTTAAAAATTATTTAATTATGTGGATAAGAGGAATATTTGGAATTAATTAAATAATTTAAAAAAATTAACTAAAGGTGATGGAGGGAAAATGATGGAATAATTAAATAATTTAAAATTATTTAATTAATGTGAGAAATAGGTTAGTTTAATCAAATAATTGGAAATTATTTAATTAATTGTGATGAAAGAGGTGATGAGTAATGATGATAGGAAATGAGGAATTAGAAGAATGTGTTAGGTATTTTTAGGTGTCTACATTTTTCCCCTCTTTGAGATAATGCACCTTGTTGTGTTGTTTCAAAGACATGCTACTAATATGGAAAAAAAAATAGTAGTAATTATGCCCCACTATGCCCTAGAGAATGAAGGGATGATTGTTGAATGGTAGGTTGCCCCCTTGAGAGATCAGCCATAAAAACTTATTTTTCAGGTGAAGTTCACAATAGGTAAACGAGATAGGTTCAATAAAGATGAGGATGAAAATTAGGTTTAGGTTGGTAAATAAATTGATTAGGATAGGTCAGGTAAGATGGAAATGGGATGCAGTAGGTGGGATGAGAGAAATATAGGGTTTGAATGTTTATAAAATAGGCCCTAAAGTGTCATTTTATATTCATTTTTACACTCCTAATTTAGATATTTGAGAGCCCATTTGAGAGATTTGAATATGAAGTTGTTGCAAATATGGCTAGTGTTCCACATGTGATTTACCATACAGATTAAGTGCGATAGTACCATAGGCCAGCTGGAGCACCTCAAGTGGCATGTATCTAGTCCTTTCATCTTTAATCATCAATTTTATTGCAATGAATGCTAGGTCTATTAATTCAATCAAAAGTGTTGATCTATGGATTGATGCATTTGAAATTCACTGCGATGTGTTTGATATGTGACATGACACATTTGAATATGTTGGGCCACATTTGACAAACTGTGATACTTTTTATTTTAGGTTTGCAATTGATTTTGGTGTCATGACACCTTTATATAAAGGCTTGTAATTTATTTGTGTAAAATAATGCCTTTTAAAAAAGGATTGCAATTGATTTGTCAATTCAACACTTTTGATTTATCAAGTTGTAAATGACTAGAAAAAAACTATAAGTGACTATATTTTTAGGTTGCTCTAGATTTGATTATGTTGAGGGAGTGTCATCCTATCGTTTTGTAGAGGATCATCCATCTTAATGAACTAGACATTGAGTTCCTAGGTGTAGTAGGGTTGTTATACATTATATTCATGCTCAAGATTAGAGCACATAAGGCATTCATGACTGCCCTCATAGAGAGGTGGCATGGTGAGAGGTCCTCATTCATATTCTTGATTGGGGAGACTATCATCACCCTTGAAGATGTGTGGAGGATCTTGAGGATCACTATTGTGGGTGCTCGAGTTGTATTTAATACAAATATAGGTGAGGAGGCTCAACAAAAAGTATTCCATGATGATTATCTCAACATCAAGGATGGAAAGATGGACCTAAGGTGAGGAGTAGGGAGAGATGAGGAGTAAGGAGATATGATGATCTCCCCTTGGTCTAGGAGGTCTAATTTTTAAAGTTATTGTACCTTATTATCAATCACATGGTGTTTCAATTGGATGGGGTCACATACTTGAGAGGATGCTCACAAATGGAGTTGTCTATGATTGGGGGTCATGTGTACTAACTTACCTATATCATGATATGCATGAGGTGGTGTATAGATATGTGGCTATTTTATCAATTGTAGTGAAATTGCTTCATGTATGGGCATGGAGGCATATTTTTGTCACTCATCCTTTGGGCCATGTTGATCATTGAACAAGGAATCCATATGTCTATTGTTATGAGGTTGTATTAACACAACATTGATTAGGTGACCTTGATTATTAGAGGAGATGTTCTAACACCATGGATTATTTCATTTAGATGTCATGGATGGTTTTTGAGGCTTTGGTTGATGACATCAAACATCTTCTATTCTACCGACAAAAATAATGGTTGATTGGATATACTCTATTGAATATCCAAGATACTGAGAGGGGGGGTGAATCAATATCTTCTTAAACTTATTGAACAAACACCATCAATTAATCTAATGCAGATAACATAAAAGATAAGAAAGAGAAATAATAGAACATGAAACAACACAACAAATGAACACAAAAATTTTACGTGGAAAACCCAATGAGGGAAAATCCAAGGTGATGATTAGCTCACTATATATAGTAGTTCCAAAATCGGATACAAAAGAGGCTCACTACCAAATAGAAAATATCACTACTTACAAGTAGGACTCACTGTCCAAACAAGGAGGCTCAATGCCTACAAAAGGATTATAGTAAAAAAATGGCTTATAGCCATAATATGAACTGATGGAGTTACACCTCACAAGTGGAAATTCAGTTCCTTTTCTGCTCAAAGAATTCACATGTCAGTAGACTAATATTCACTCTTCTTCATATTCACATTTACTCCACACATTCTACACAGACCACACACTTCACTCACACTCTTTTTCAATCTCCAAACCATCTTGTATATATATGACTTTTCCGCAAGCATCAATTAGGTTAGCCTAATTGGATGCAACACATATCTTCCAAAAGGCTAACAATCAGCTTCAAGTATATACAAAACTTCTCCAAAATTAATTCAACCGTGTAGCACGCTATATCATGTCAGCTTGGACCAAAGATAGGTCACTCATATATCTACAAGACAAATTACACCATTATACTATCAACTGTTTATTAGGTCGTCCATGGATAGATCGGATAAAAAAATGCAACACCAAACCAATTCCAACTTTCGATACGATCATATGAGCACACAGGATTGTATACTTACATGCTTCCAACATTCATAAACCTTTTCCCAAAATTGCAAACAAAAATGATCACCAGAGGAGAAATGTGAACCAAAATACCAGACCGAAAACATCGAAGGATGTGAACATGTTCTTCATATCGGTTTAGAGTACCAGACTAGCCTAACACATTAATCAACATGGTGACATCAATGAAAACACAAAGCCTAATCTTCTTCATTCTTTCAACAATATCCCCCTTTTTCATTGATGGCAACATGTGCCAAAAGGATGTATGACAATCTCTCCAAATCTCTCCCCCTTTGACATCAATGGCAAAGGGCGACCAAAAAAAGGATGTAAACGTATGTACATGGTGACATTTCATATAAAAAGAAACTCCAAAACTTCAGGACTCCAGAACTTCCAAAAAGTTTCAAACTTTCAAAACATTCAAAGCTTAAAAAACTTCTCAAACTCCCCCTTTGTTCATCAATTCATCTTTTCTTCTCATCTTGTTTTTTTTCCTTTTTTTTTTTTTATATTTTCTCTCCTCCTTTTTTCCACAAAAGAAAAACAACATAAATTTGAACATTCAGAGGCTCAAGTAAAAATAAAACTTTTCACCTGAAACACTTTCTTGTATCTCTCTTTGATAATTGGAAGAATCCGCTTCCAAGCTAACACAACATAATCCATTCTAGTGCACATGTTGTCCAAAAAAGCCAACAATGTGAATGAGGATGACCAATCCACAAAAGAGCAGTAGCGTTCATAATATTTTGCATCATGGAGAATTCTAGAGAGATGATCTAACCAGACCTCAATAATTTATTTAACAAGCCAAAAAGTTTTCACCACATCTCCTCTTTGTCTTTGAACAGTAATCAACTCTGCTTGCAATTCTCCAACTCTTATTCTTTGTTTTCCTTCTTTGTATTTAAAGAAATCAAAATTATTTCCAATGCTATTCATTTTAGATTCAATTGCTTCAATTTTGCTTCTAAAATTGTCAACTACAATAGGCCACCGAAGACAATACTTGTAGATGTCTGACATTTCTTTAATGCATTTCCTTGTCTCATTAATTTGTTCAAATGATTTTTTCTTAGCTTTAGCACACCTTTTCTCAACCATGGCTTCAAACTTACATCCTTTCAAACCTTCCATTAGTATTCTTTCTTCAACAGCTTCAACTAAATTATCCAGTAAAGAATCAGAAACACTTGAAACATAAATACCTTTTCTAAGCAGATACTCAACCAGAGCATCATCGATTTTGAGTCTATCCACCGGAGAGAAAGCATTCCACATTTCACAAATTTTCTTCATCTTACCTTTAACTAAAATTGTTTGGATATGATTTGGATCAGAAGATTCAGATGTAGGCAAGGATTCTTCATTCTCATTTTCTTCTGGAATGATGAGGATATCTTCTGTGATAGCTTTTCTCTTCTTAGATTCTGGAGGGGAATCATCAATAAAAACTTCCAATTCCTTTGTACTGGAGGATGAACCCTCCTTAAATTGACTAGATATAATCATACCAAGTCACATATCCTTCTGCAAGGATAAGAAAAAGACTTTGCAGGCAATTGCATTATCCTCCATACCTTTCAAATACCTGTAGATTTTTTTTCCAACAGGTATCTGAGATTCCCACTTAACATTTTCTTTTCCCGGTAGTGAGCTCAGAAAGTAGAATACTAGACATGTAAGCAAAGACCTGAATCGGAAAGGGTAGCCCTTGACCAAGGAAATTCATACATTTTCAGTTAGGTTTTCCAAAATCAGACTACACAGATCAAATTACTTGTTTTCCTTCACCATTTTGTGTGCCAGATATACAACAATAGCCGAAGTGGAACTTTGGCGATTTCTAAAATAGATTTTGTAAGAAATACCATATGCAACATACCTTATGGTGGGGTTGATAATAGTATTTATCGGCAAGGCTTGGGAGTCTTTGTCGATTCTAGTTAATTCCTCCACCTCTTTGTATTTTACTATTTTCTTTTCGGGGAGGTCACCAACACTGCATAACTCGGTGATAGCTTCAATCGCTTCCTTCGTAATAGGGTAGGGTTTGTCAATCACAATTCTTCCATCCTTGATTTTACTTAATAGGAACAAGATGGATTCTCTATCTGTAAACCAAGGGAATTCTCCCCATAAATACATGCCTAGGGTTTTTATGTTTAGCAAATCATTCGACTTTAACCCTAATTCAATTTCCTTTATTTTTCGATGATCAAATTCTTCGAGTTCAACTCCTTTCAGCCTTAGTGGAATATTGCCACTCAATCCCCTGTTAATAGATTCCATCATAGTTATTAGCTTCTTCAAATTATTCCTTACACAACAAAACTTCTTTTCTTACCTTCCTTTTTGTAACCGCGAGAGAAAACTTCCATCACTTGTTCTTGATTTTTCACAATGATCTCTCAGAATTGCTCCAAATTGCTTCAGGACCACTCCAAGATTTCTCCAAGTCATTCTTCAAGTTCTTCAAATACATAGGTGATCGAAAATGAGTTGTGAATTTCGCTTTATACACTATTGCTCCACCCTAATTTGCATTAAATGCAATAAGCTTCAAAAAGTTGATAAAAAGCCTTCTTCATTGGACTGGGAAACCCTAATTTTCTCTACAAATAAACATGTTTGCACTTTTTCTTCCGGTTTCTTTTGCATAACCTCTACCTATTCATTCCTTACAACATATCCTTGCGCCAACAACTGAAACTCCATATTTCTAGGGGGTTTGAATAATTTTCTATTTAAGCTCGCCCTAATACCATGCTAGGTCTCATTTTCGGAGGAATCGTCTACACTAGATGAGGGAACAAACAAATCTTTTGTCTTTGGTTCTTCTTTCTTTTTCCATATCTTATTCATTTCTTGCTTAATCTCATATTTTTCAACCTTCTTCATAGGTTCATTTTCCTTTACCGGAGCAGACTGCTCTCCCTTTTTACTTCTACATACTCTTGAAATATGTCCTGGTTTGTTGCAATTGTAGCAAACAACATTTCTCTAATTCATCTAACTTCCATTAATCCTTGATCTACTCTAATTTTCTTTGTGTCCAAACTTGTTACAGGTATAGTAGTAGCCATCAAAAGATTGATTCATTCTACCTCCATTAAACCAATTCATCGTCTGAGTTATGCATTCACTAGCTCTATGTCCAATCTTCTTGCATGCATAACATTGTCCGAAGAAGGAACCAAAAAACAAATTTATCCTATTTTTATACTCAATTGCCTTGTGACCAAATTTATTACATGAAAAAAAACAACATTGAAAGATGGGTACCTTTGAGCACTTGGTTGTCTGATAGGCTATCTTCTTCTTGGATTTATTTTCTGCTTCCCTTTATCTTGAGTCTTTTGATTGTCCACTGGATTTGAGTTCTGCATATTTTTACAGTTTTCACCGGCTTCATTTCCCAAGCCACCTTTGTCTTTAGAAGGTTTCTATCATGCTATCAATTCATCAAGCTTGTTGGAGGTTGTCTTGAAATTATCTCCACAAAGTTTTTATTTCTCTGGATCTAGTTTCAGGTTCATCACTTCTTGTTCAAGCCTTGATTATACATCAGACTTATTTTTCACCACTGTATTCAAACACTCCTCAATTCTGTTTTTTTCTTCCCCTTTCACTTTTAATCTGGTAATCTCTTCATTTTCTTGTTTTAGTTTCTCACTCACTTCTCTATGTCTTTCTTTTAATTTCTTCAATTTCTCTTTCAATTTCTAGATGCATTCATTTGCCTCATCAAGATTTTCTTTCAGATATATGTTTTCAATTTCTACCTTGTCAAGATCTTCAAGAGCAGTCTGAAGCTCTTCTTTGTCCATTTGTTCAATCTGCAAGATCTTCCTCAAGCTATTAGGCTTCCTCATAGGAGCCAGAGCTCTGATACCAATTGTTGAATATCCAAGATACTGAGAGGGGGGATGAATTAGTATCTTCTTAAACTTATTGAACAAACAACATCAATTACTCTAATGCAAATAACAGAAAAGATAAGCAAGAGCAATAACATGACACATGAACACTAAAATTTTATGTGGAAAACCCAATGAGGGAAAATGCCTCACTGTTTTGAAAAGAGGACCATCAGAATTTACTATTTTAGACATCTGTGTTGTTTTATCAGTTAATTGTTTTGTCACTCAAACTTTATCTTCAAAAATTTAAAATTATTAGGCAGGTTTTCTAGGATTCACATACATGAGGATTACTTTCAGAACAAACAACATGTATACTTTGGACATGGTGTGAATGAGGGTTTGGAGTGCATAAGAGACAAACTGAACAAGTAATTTACAGTCTAGATCAAGAAGATTTATGTGTGCAAGGAAGAAGCAGCACGAAGATGACAATTTAAAATATAAACAAAGGATACATTTTCAGAATCTCATGAACCCGTGTGAGGGTCTTCAATAGTTATACAAAAGAAATATGTGCTCTCATAATGTTATACACCCGAGTGGGGTTTTTTGAAAAAACAAAATTTACACAATGTTTCCATGGTCGAGTTGGTATAAAAGGGGAAAATATACATTCAGAAAGGCATTTTTTTTTTTACAAATATCAAATACCCACATACAGATTATGCTAAAGAATAGATTATATTCATATGAAAAAATACATAATGGGTCGAGCCCAATTATTTTTTATGAGTAATCAAAATGTACAGTGTTTCTTTTTTTTTGAATACCCACATTAGGGTTTCGAATTTAAAGACAAGATATTCCAATTTTCTGAAATACTCATGTGTGGTTTTCTTTATAAAGCAACAAGAGGTAAAAGAAATCATGGTGGTCAAGTTCTAGACAGAGAATACAGATTTCTTCATTTTACATGATACCCATATAGGGGTTCGTTCAAAATTTGAAAGAAGAAAGAGATTCCTTTCTTGGGTCGAGCCTAGAAAGCTTCAATATGCCCTTTCAAGAATGCATGGCGCGGCCAGACAACAGGCCTGGAATTTTTTTTTTAAAGATAGCAACCATTTTTAAAGAAAAATGAAGCTCGTAAGCTTTCTGTTTTGAAGAAAGAAATACATGAATGGAAGGTAATTTACCATTGCATGCTCATAGGAGAACTCACAGGCCACGCCCAACTCATTGGAGTCCACAAAAGCTAAATCTCGAGCTCCCATAATGGTGTTCCAAAGAAGATACAAACAAAGCATAGGGAATAGAGAATGCAAGAGAAAAATCAGAGAATAATGGAGGAGAAGCCGTGGCCTTCAAAGGCTTTTTCTTGCTTTCAAAACACGGAGAAAGCCTTATGTTAAAGAAAATCAACTTACCATGTAGTCTCAGAACAAAGTCGACCATAATGGAGGAGAAGTCAAAAGTTTCAAAGCCTTCCCAAGCTGCAAGGTCGGGCATAAGCATGGTCGCGCCTTCCTTCCCAACAGAGCTCAAAGTCTCCAAGTCAAAAGATGCGAAATGAGTGGAGTTAGGGTTTTCCCTTACCTTTTTTCCATGTTCCCCTAATTCAGATTTAGGGGTTTTTGATTTCTTCTTGTTTGAAACTTTGCTTAATACCATGAGGGGCCGAATTTACATGCCTAGGTCGACTTTGTTTAAAGGTCTTCATCTAATATTATTTGCCTAATTCCTTAGTTTTTTAATTAAGCTGAAGGAGAATCATTTAAAATATGAGTGAAGGTTGCTTATTCCTTGAGGTCCTAAGTTTTAAATGTATAATTGTTTTTATGGAAATCAGTTAAGTCTTGGAGGGATATTGTTTTAATTTAAAGTCCATACTTAGGCATTTATTCAATTGATTTTGGAAAAGATCAATTAATATTGATAGGAGTATGTCTTGGGTATTTTATTTTAATTATTTTTTGAGAAAACAATTAAACATGTAATAAAAAGTATATTATTTTTATGATTTTTTATGAGAAAAATCAAACTTTGTAAAGGAGATATAAGGTGTTATATGCAGAAGATTTTTTAAATATTTAATTTTAAAATGGAATAATTGAAAAACTGCATCATGTAAAGCAGAAGCAAAGCAATGCTTTATAAATTGCTTCGTTTTCTTGCTATTTTTTAGCAGTTAAGCGTTGACTTTCTCCTTGGTCGGAATTGAGTTTTCAGTTGGAGAGATAAGGTGTTTTCCTTGCTGTAAAAGCAATTTTTTTCTTTTTTTAGAAGCCTAACAGTTGATGCATGCAAAAAGTGCGACTTTCCACTTTTATGCTGACTTGTTGCATAGTTTTTGGGACCTTTTCCTTGAGCTTTTTTCAAGAGCTCGGATTAGGGTTTGAGACATATATATATTTGGAGAAAAATTAGGGTTTTCTAGTTTAATCTGTTTTTTCTCTTACACATTTTTGAGCTGAAATTGTTTTTGTACTTAGTGAGATTATTTTCTGGCATACTCCTACAGTGAATAAAAAAGCAACATTCCTATCTATCATTTTGTGTCCATTTACAGTTACAGTTTGATGTTTATCTTGTGATTTCAATTCAGGAAGTCGTTGTTATGTCCTATGCTGTAGTTTGATGCATAAAGGTGCAAAGATATAGGTTGCATGTTGTGTTTTGAATAGACCTTCATGCAAAGTACTTATGTAAATTTTTTCTTGAGAGGTCATGAAATCTTTGTTGGTTTTTGAGCACTGTTTGTGAGGAAAATCTAGAATAGTCTTTAGTTCATCATCCAATATTAAAAAATCAATTCAAAATCATAGGTTTTAAGTTTTTGTTTTCTCTCTATCCTTTTCCCAAGAAGATTATTAGAATAGGATCATCATACGGAGAACCAACTCTCTCTGGAGATTCTCTTTCCTTATGGATCACCCACATCTGGAAAGGGTCTCAATTTTGCAACAAATAGTCTTATTTTTTGCAAATCTGACAGGGTGCATATCTGATTGCTAACAGTAACAAAATGGCTTACAATCAAAATATGAACTAATGGAGTTACACCTCACAAGTGCAAATTTGGTTCCTTTGATGCTTAGAGAATTCACATGTCAGTAGACTAATAATCACTCTTCTTTGTATTCACATTCACTCCACACACACCACACACTTCACTCACACTCTTTTCAATCACCAAACCATCTTGTATATATATATGACTTGTCTGCAAGCATCAATTAGGTCGTCGTAATTGGATGCAACACATCTTCCAAAAGGCTAATGGTCGGCTTCAAGTATATACAAAACTTCTCCAAAATTAATTCAATCATATAGCATGCTATATCATGTCGGCTTGGACCAAAGATAGGTCGCTCATATATCTGCAACACAAATTAAACCATTATACCATCAACTATTTATTAGGTCGTTCATGGATAGACCGGATAACAAAATGCAACACCAAACCAATGCCAACACGCCATACAATCATACGAGCACATGAGATTTTATACTTACATGCTTCTAACATTCATGATTTTTTTCCCAAAATCGCAAACAACAAAGATCATTGGAGGGGAAATGTAGACCAAAATACCAAACCAAAAACACTAGAGGATGTGAACATGTTCTTCATACCGATTCAGAGTACCATACCAACCTGACACCTTAATCAACATGGTGACATCAATGACAACACAAAGCCTGATCTTCTTCATTCTTCCAACATACTCCACACAGTATTGAGAGATATCTTTCTAATAGAGTTAGAAGATAGTTTGGGGAGTTACAAAATGTGCCTTAGGAGATGGTGATGTTTTCACATATGCAACAAGAGATAGGTGACTGGGGGGCCATTATAGTCCCTTAGGTGGCAGCGGTAGATTTTGTTAGCCTAGTTCCCATTCATTGGGTATGGAGATTAGCAGTTCATGATGCAAGGACTACGCCCAATTATGATCTATGGTATGCATTACAACACCCATTGAGATTCACCTACATGATTTTAATCATGGTTATAGACTTGTTCCTTAGCCTCTAATTTTTGACTTGTAATTATCCTATAGCTATATATTTATGACATTTTGGACCTAAGGATATTTCTATTATAATGTTTATTCCAAGAAATTAATATGCATGATGTCCTAGTTTAATTTTTACCACTAGAGTTTTGAATTTTCCTTATTTTAAGGTTGATATGTTTCAATTGTTTCAAGTTGTACTAATTAATATCTAAATATTTTGTTCTACAATCTACACTGGTTTTATTTTTTGAGCTATGGGCATGTTCCAATCAGCTTTTTTGCAAATATGTTCCAATCACCTTTTTTGCAAATCACGTGTGTAATATGAGGTTGTGGGTGTCATGTTTATGTACCTTTATGTTGCATGAATAAATCAAGATTAAATCCAAACAATATTAGTGGTGTCGTGGGTTTGTAGCAAAGATACCCACCATAAAAATAGAGGTAGTTAATTCCTAGTCCTTTTTAATATCTTTATTATTTATTGTAAACTATTTGATTTCATGGAGACACATAATCTTTGTGTTAATATTTTGGTTTTTTGACCTATGCTCATCATTAAGTATTGGCATGTTAAGTATTAGAGAGGTAATGAGATAGACTATTGAGAAGAAGGCCTTTTGAAGGTTGCACATGAAGAAGAAATAATTTTCTTCTAGGTTTTAAGAACATCAATTATGGTATTATAAGAGGATTTATATTACTGTTCAATGAAATCTTTATGAAAAACATGGTTGTGATATATTATTTTCTATGTTGAGAATATCAGCCAGAATGTCATGGAAAGCCATTGAGTACACAACTAGATTTCTCTCATGATATGATTGTGCATAGAAATTTGTCACAAAGATGATATTTTTGCTATGGAAAACTTATAGTAAGCATGCAATAGGATTTACTTACTAGGATTTTTAATTAATATTTGATCATTCACGATCTTTAATTATTTGTCTATTATTTGGGGTTAATCTTATAGTGTTGAGTACAATAATGATTTCTCCTTGGAGAAACTAAGTTGATCGAAGAATCAAATCGTAAAACAAATGATGAAACACTAGATAGGATTTCTCTAGGAAACTTAGTTTAGTTGAATAATACTCATCCAAACATGTCTAATATAGTTAAAATATTGTCTCCATTCATGAAGCATCCAAAAAAAATAATTGGTTAGCTGCAAATTAATTGGATTGGAGTATTTGAAGAATCAAGATTTTCAACTTGTTGATTTTTCATATTCACTTTTGTAAGGTTGCATAGAATCTAATAAATCAACCCCTGGTTACCACTTTGATCTTGGATTTTCCATTATTTCATGGAGTTATAAGAAGAAGCCTAATTTTGCACTCTCATTGACTAAAGCTGACTGGAAATTAATTGTTTAAGCAACATGCAAATAAATATGACTTATAGTTTGTCCCCCATAACCTAATCTCATGATTATGTATTATGATAATCAAAGTGTGTTGAAGATGCCCAAGAATCCATTGTTCCATGCTCACAGAAAGAATATTGAATTGCATCACTTCATTAAAGAATGCTACCCCATTGAAAATAACATGTAATAATAAAGAGTGGTTAGTGCACACCAAGATCTAGCGATGGGTTGTCATTATTTCCATAAAAATGAGAAAGAACAGTTAATTATGACTATTGTTAAGCCATAAAGAGCAATGTTATAAAAAGAATAAATAGGAAAACCATAGGTTATACATGAGAAAATAATAATATATGTGTTTTGATGAATTAACCCACCCATCCTGACATGTTCACATTTTTTGTTGTGCCCAAAAAAGTCTATTTTCACCATTATACTACTCTCAATTGATATTTTTTGCAAGAATGTATTCATTGTTGGAATGGTCAAATGGTGTCCAATTGACTATAATTGAGATAGGGTACTATAGAAGGACCCCATATCCACCTATAGGTTCAGACAAAATATTCATAGGTGCTACAAATTTTGAGAAATGGGTTGTCATAGTTTGACAATTTTTTGCACTTAGGTCTCTTAAGAGATTGTGCTAGAATAATATAGCCTAAAATGATTAGAATAAATGGGGTGTGAAACAAGGCCTCCCCTAATATTCACCCACCTAAATTAACGTGTTCATGTAGTAATTTGAGCCCAACAAGATGAAGAATGCAAAATATGGCTCCTAACAAATTTTGGTTGAACACAAATGATGTTTTTTTGCAACTTTTAATACATTATTTCCATGGTCAAATAGATTGGAAATAAGAAAAAAGTGCGAGAGATTATTGTGGAAGGATCCTAAGTGAATTTGTGGGTTCACATGAAACATTTTTAGGTTCCATGGATTTTGAGAAATAGGCTATCATAGTTTGATAACTTTTGCATTTAGGGCTCTTAAGAGAATGCGTCAAAATAGTGTATCTTGGAATGATTGGGACAAATGGGATTCAAAATAGATCCTTCCCAATAATTCACCCACCCACTCAATTTTTTTGGCATAGTCGATTTATCCCCACATTGCATACATAACATAAAATATGCTTACTGACAACTTTTAATTGAATGCAAATGATGCTTTTTACAACTTTTGAAACATTGTTGCAACAATCAAATGGATTGGAGATTTAAAAATATAAGAGAGGGTATTGTGGAGGGACCCTATGTGCACCTAGAAGCTCAAAGACAAAATTCATAGGTGCCATAGATTGAGAGAAGTAGTCCATCATATTTTGGAAGTTTTCTACACTTAGGGCTCTTAAGAGAGTGTATTGAAATAGTGTATCTTGAAATGATCAGTTATCCTGGGGAATGAATAGAGGCCTTCCCTAGCATTCACTTGCCTAAGTGGAATTGCTGGAACAATTGGATCATCCCCAAGATCCAGGAAACATAAAATATGACTACTAGTAACTTTTCATTGGACATAAATGATTATTTTTGTAACTTTTGAAACATGTTGTCATGGTCAAATGGATTGGAGATTTAAAAAATTAGAGAAGTTATTATGGAGGAACCCTACATGCACCTATAATTTTAGATGAAATTTTCATAGGTTCAATGGATTGCAAGAAATAATACATCATAGTTTGGTAGTTTTTTACATTAGGGCTCTTGAGAGATTGTGTTGGAATAGTGTAAATTAAAATGATCACTTGTCCTAGGAATGATAGAGGTCTTATCTTGTTTTCACCACCCACTTATATGTGTTGTCACATTTGATTCCAAGATGCACAAAATGTAAAATATGGTTGCTAACAACTTTTCATTGAATGCAAATGACATTTTTTGTAGCTTTTGGAACATTGTTGCCATGGTCAAATGCATTAGATATTTGAAAAATTGAGAGAGTTTATTGTGGATGTACCCTATGTGTACTTGTAAAACTAGATAGAATATTCACAGGTTCCACACATTGTGAGAAACAATCTATCATAGTTTGGTAACTTTTTACACTTAGGGCTCTTAAGAGACTGTGCCAAAATAGTGTAGCTTATCATGATCGATTGTCTTGGAGAATGAACAAAGGCCTTCCCTGGAATCCACCCACCCACCTAGACATGTTGGAATAGTCATTTCAACCCCCAAAATGCACAAAATACAAAATATGGCTAGCGACAACTTTTCATTGAACATAAATGATTTTTTTGCAAATTATGGAACATTGTTGCCACATTCAAATGGATTAGAGATTTGAAAAACTAAGAGAGATTATTGTGGATGTACCCTACATGCATCTATAAGTTTATAAAAAATAAATATAGGTTTTATAGATTTCAAAAAGCAACCTATCATAGTTTGGTAGTTTTTTGCACTTATGACTCTTAAGATACTATGTTAGAATAGTGTAGCCCAAAATGATCGGTTGTCCCAGGGAACAAAAATAGACCCTCCTTAGCATTCACCCACCCAACCAGATATGTTTGTGTAGTCATTTCATCCCCACAACTATAAAATGCAAAATATGGTTCCTAGCAACTTTTCGCTAAACACAAATGACAGCTTTTGTAACTTTTGAAACATTATTGCCATAGTCAAATGGATTGGGTATATTGAAAAATTGATAGTTATTATTGTGAAGGGACCCTATGTGAACTTGTAGGTTTAGACAAAACATTTTTTAGGTTCCATAGATTTCGAGAAACATTTTGTCATAATTTGATAATTTTTTGTGCTTATGGTTCTTAAGAGAGTATGTCCAAATAGTGTAGCCCAAAATGATTGAGTGTATTGGGAAATGAACAAAGGCATTTTGTTATTCTCCTACCCCTATAGTGTGTATAGTGTTATGAGTAGTTGGCTTGTGGCTACCTTAACTCTCAATTAAGTCATATTATCATAATTATATTGTTATTTAGTTATTTAGGTTAGCCTAAGGCTTATATAGGGTTATCAAGGTCGGTCTAGGTGATATCCTAAACATAAGTATGGTATATTGTCACATCCCAATTGTGTAATTACCTATTTATTATTACTGTGCTAGGGTAAATATTGCATGTGTGAATGTACTTTGGATTATGATTGAGAAAATATGTGCACATACTTTGTTATCAATGAATTATGAATGAATGCTATTTCATTTAATGTTATGTTCGATGGAATGTATATATGAGAAATGAATGATTATTGAATTGGATATTCTAACTATGGAGAAATATTATGTGAAAGCATATTTTGTTGAACAACTGACTATGGTGGGAATGTGTTAGTTGGATGTAGGTATATGTTCAATCCTCCAGGTGGAGGGGAAGTATCACTCAGGAAATTTGGTCGGGTAACCAGTAACATAACCTAATTGAGCTTATACACACACTCACAATAGAATGGTTGAGTCAAGTTATTATGTTGGGAATCAGTAAGTCATCCTTAGTATGAAGTGTTTGCATTAGTAAGGGTCATGAATACTGTTGAATGCATGCTTGGATGATTTTTTTCCAAGTTTAGAGCTTATGAAGTTCTTCTTTATATTACTATGCTTTAATTGATGAGGGGAACACATGTGGAATGTATGTATATGCATGTCAAATGATAAACCATATGCATGGAGGAACACATACATGAGAGTACATAGGCATACATACCTATGCATGCTTTATGAATGGGTTGCTTATGAGAATGATGCTATCAAATGGACAAAATGACATATATGTATATATGTATAGATACATCACACATATATATCCTATCAATAAGATAGTAGTTGTGTATGTACTTGATTGTACCACTATGTTGAAAAATCATAGGGTCATTAATCTTGCTACACCTTAGCACATAAGAAATGAAATTTTATGGCATAATCATGAATACCCTTGTTCATAATAAAAATAAATTTAAAACTTTATTTTTCAACATCATATTTTCATGAATACACAAATACTTTTTGGAAAATTTAAAAAATGTATTCAAATAACCTTACAAGGAGAGGAAAAAACCACTCAATGATATGGTGTTTCAATGCTCTTGAAAAAGGCTTGACCAATAAAATATCCTCGTACATAATTGCAAAATCCAAAATAATGAGATCACCTTTTATCATAATACACATTTCAAACTAACATACAACAAATCTATGCATATATAAATTGCAATCTAAAATGCAAATAGAGTATATATTGTGCTTCAATATATTTAGCCTTGTTAATTCCATGGTTAGGTAAGGCATCAAATCTAGTCTCCATATAATGGAAATGGAAGATAGATATGCACAATATAATGGAAGATGACGGGATAAAAACAACATGAGAAGTGGGAATATAAGGACGAGTTAGTAACAACACTATAAGGATGAGGAACAGTAGAGCCAATGGAGAGACAGAACGTTGGAAACTGGTGAAACCCTAGAAGGATGAGATCATCGCATAGTGGGAGGAACGTGGGAAAATTATAATTTGGATAGTGGGAGGAACGCGGATTATATATACACCACACACCAAACATTTTCTTCACATCTACATTGGGTAAGCAAAGTGAAGAGGTTTCCTTTGCAATGGAGAAGGATGGCTTATCAGAGTTAAGTCTGAAGATTGTTGAGCGTTGTCTGGTGCCACCATGCCTGCCTTCCCCCCAACACACTCTCTATCTTTCCAACATTGATAACCATCCATTACTCAGAATGGTCTTTAACGTATTGCTTGTGTACGAGGCTTCTGAAAATAATTCAGCAGATCCTGCCAAAACCATTCGAGAGGCTCTACCAAAGGTGTTGGTGTTTTATTATCCTCTGGCTGGGAGACTGAGAAAGAAAGAAGATGGGAAGCTTCAGGTGGAATGCAATGGAGAGGGTGTTATCTTTGTGGAAGCCATGGTAGACAACACCCTCTCAGTCCTCCGAGATTTGGCCCACCACAACCCATCATTTAGCCAGCTGTTTTACAAATTCCCTATCAATACAAATGTTGAGGAGCTTCCTCTAGTGGTTCTTCAGGTACAATTACATATAAGAAACAATAGTTTATATCGCATTGCAGGGACAATGCACCACAAATAATTGTTTTCAAGCTTCCATACCGCATAATTAGAAAATATTATAGCCTCTCATGTCAAGTTTATTTGTTTAGATACTAATATAATATTCTCTTTCTTTGATTGATTTTATTATAGGTAAATCATTTTACAAGTGGAGGCATTGTTATAGGAGCGAGTTTCTATCATAGTGTATGTGATGGACAAGGGGCAGTGCAATTTCTCAAAGGCCTTGCAGAGATGGTAAGGGGGAACGTTAAACCCTCTATTGAACCATTATGGGATAGAGAGCTTCTTAAGCCAAAGAATCCATTGATTCATGACATAGACTTGGTTGAAAAAAAAGTGAGTACATCCCAATCATGCTCATCTCCAAAATATGAGGAATCAGTTCAAATGACTCTTATTTTAGACTTTGGGACAATAAAATACATGAAGCAAGGAATTAAGCAAGAGTGTGAGGAGAAGTGCTCTACATTTGAAATTGTTGCAGCCCAGACACTTGAAATTCCACATACTCAAACTATGAATATTATCTTTACAGTAAATGTGAGGGGATTATTTAATCCCCCACTACCAAATGGATACTATGGAAATGGTATTGTTCTTGCATGTGCACAGGCTACTGTTGGTGAAGTCATGAACCAATCACTTTCATATATAGTAGATATTATAAAGAAAACAAAGATGTCACTCACTGACAAGTATCTTAGATCAATCATTGATATGGACCAATATCTATTAGATGTTTATAGTAACCAAGATAATACAATTTTTAGTGATTGGAGGTGGTTGGGATTCAATGATGTTGACTTTGGGTTAGGAAGTCAAGTGAATGTATGTCCTATGCAATGCAATGAGAATGGAGTCATCAAAAACATTTTTCTCTTCCTCCATCCTTCTAAGAGAGAGGGTAATGGTTTTAAGATGATGATGTGGATGCATCTACAAGAATTTAGGTTATTTAAAATAGAAGTAGATGCCATCATCAAAAAATATGTTACAAATAGTTTCAAATGTATCAATTAAATCTTTTCATCTTTAAATATAAAATTTTAGATGGACTTATGGCCAAATTTATCAATTTGATATTAGTATGGAAACCAAAGTAGGAACTAAGATAAAAACTTAATGGAAAGCAAACGAAGCTTAGTCAAGGATAGAAGGAAAAAAGCAACTAATGGTTATCATAAGTTCATGAAGGAAGAATGAGAGGTGGCAGAGACTCTAATTGACTTTAGAATCCCCTAATCAATTTCTTTCCTATTATATTATTGCATATTTGTTGTGCTTCGACTACTATAGATAGTTTATGGTCTTTATAGTGCTTTGGACATGATGGCCTAGTTCTATGATTATTTAAATTTGTTGTTATTTATGTTGTTTTATCTTTTTTTGTGATGTTGTACAAGGTTATGAGACCCTTTCAAAACCCTCCTTTTACCTCTAATGTAAAAAATTCAATGTAAACTTAGTTTTTCTATCTTAAGCATTAATTATATTAGAATGATTGTTCCTAATTATCTTCTACCATATTTTTATGTGACAAAGCTATTATGTTTTGATATGTTAAAATTGATGGATTTAATATAAGATTGTAGATTTACATAGGTAGACATAGTAGTAACATGTATTTAAATATAATTATGAAATAATTTTATTTCAAACATTTTGAATCTCCTTTGAGAACCTTCTAAAAATAATTATAAGATAATAATTATCAATTTTTGTATTGCCTTTAATATTATTTAAATACAAGATGTTAGTGGTTGTTTAGTTTTAGGATAGTTGGACACTATTTATAAATTTCGTTAAAAGCGATCATTATTGTTATTATTTTTATTAATAATATCATTATTTGTATTTTTATTAATGTGAATATCATAGTTTATGTTACTATAATTATTATTAAAATTATTTTTTATATTACTAAATTGTTGTTGTTATTATTAATACCATTAATTTTATTATTAGTAAAATCAACAAAAATGAATTTTAAATTAGCATCCATGGTAGAAATTTGGTTGGGTTTCAACAATAAACTACTTTCTAATCAATTTCTCCTTATTTTGTGCATTTATACTATTAATTAGAAATGAAAGTTTTTACACTATCTTTCCAATCCATGTGAGGAATAACAATCTTGAAGGTAAATCTCACCCAAGGTGCATAGTGGATCTAAAAGACCTAAAATTGATTCCTTGTATGTAGTCGTAACTTGTAAATTTATAAATAATGGTTATGTGCAAAAATAGTGATAATACAGAAGACATACCTAATACTAAAGCTTCTTATTAACATCACAATAAGTCATCTTTGCTCAAATGACAAGGGAGTAGTTGAAACTCTTTCCTTGCCTCTTTTTATCACTTAACCCTATTACTGAATATATATGTATTTTCCATAGCTCTAAATCTCTACTCTTACATGCATAGGAGGCATGCTTATCTAGATGCAAGTCTCTCCTATTTTTACAATAACATATTTCTAATTTTATCTACATACACATTACTTAATGTGAAAGCAAGCATGTACACATGTTTTTAATAAACATAGGACATGTATTTACATGTATCCTTTTCAATGACCTCCTACACATGTATCTTATAAAGATAGGATAAAATAATTTATTTAATTAACAATTATTATCTAAAGTCCTAATGATAAATTCATCTTTCAATTGACCTATTTAGAGCTCCAAATCTCATCTCTCTAGCATCATGCTCATAATGCATATAACTAACATCATGTTCATGTGTATTCTCATCATCCTAAAATAAATCCACATATTTTAAAACTTGATCATTAGAAGGAAATGGATTAACTTATAAATCTTCAAATTTTGACTCAAAAGATCTAATTAGAAACGGCCATCTCTATCAAAAACACCCTTCAAAAGTGTATCATATTATTATCATTCATGTTTTGTCTCATGTGATTCAAATCCATATAATTTTGTATGTATTGTTCCCATTAAGTCTATCATAATTACAAATACATTTTCATCATGTCCCTTCAACATACCCCTAGATGTATCCACTGCTCAAATAGGGGGAAGTATAATAATATTTGCATCAAGTAAAAATTTAAGAATGTTATGCAAAGGCTTATGAAATGTTTTAAATCCTATAAAAAATTGAGGTTTGAGGGTAGAACATTTGAAGGATTAACAACATGATGAGTAGTAATTAAGATTTCTGAATAAAACTGTGTGCAATTTTTTTCATCATCAACATTTCGGATCAAACTCAATGATCCATCATTAGAATGATTAGCAGATAGAGAGAGAAATGTCCCTTCAACATACCCCTAGATGGATCATGGAGTTTGATCTGAAACGTTGATGATGAAAAAAATTGCACACAGTTTTATCCAGAAATCTTGATTACTAATGATCATGGACTGTGGAAACAAAATGTTATCAACATGATGAGTGTTCAAAATTTTCTATTTTTTACAATCCCCCTTTTGAAAACCATTTTTCTTTTGAAAACCATTTTTCTTCTGAAACTTAGAAGGGTAGGAAGAAGTGTCCAAGGAGTATGAGAAGAACCACACTTAAGAAGGTTTAATATTAATAAAATTAATTTTAAACATATTTTTTATATTTAGACACAAATACACAAATGAAACACATTTATTGAGACACACACTTTGTTAGATATGCGACAACAACCCCTTAACAAAAATCATTATGTAGTTAGTCATGCTACACCTTAGCACACAAATAACAAAATATTATGACATAATCATGATCATGCATTCATTAAATCCTTGTTCACAATAAAATGAATCAAAAACTCTAATTTTTAACATCATATTTTTATGGAAGTGATGCATAAACTGATTTGGGTAATTCAAAAAATGTATTTAAATAAACATAAATAGAAGAGAAAAGAACCACTCAATAGAATGGTCTTTCAATTTTTTTATAAATTTCTTCGCCAATAAATTATCCTCATATTTAGTTACAAAATCCAAACATATAGTAGTAATTTAGACATATATTTTAATGTGGGATCAAATTTACTATTATAAATGTTTCAAACTAAGGTACAAAAAATGCATGCATAAATGAATTACAATCCAAAATGCAAGTTGATTACATTGTAACAATTGATTATCTATTCTAAGCATTGCAAGGGAAAAGAGAGGTACGTTATTTGTGGGAATAAGCATGGAAGTGGAAACATGAGACATAATCAATGGAGTATAGATCAAATGCACAATGTACTAGAAGATGATGGGATAAAAGTAACATGTGATAAGTGGGCATAGAACTAGTGAGAGGAACAAATGAAATAGTGGTAACACTACAAATACAAGGACGAAAGAACTGGAGAAATGGGAAAAATCCTAGAAGGATGAGATGTTGTCGTAGCAGTAGTGGGAGGAATGTGGGAAGAAGAAAAGGGAATGGGGATATTATATTGAGTAGGAAAAAGATGAGAAGTGGGGATAAGAAGTAACTTCAACATAGAAGTGAGAAGATAAAAAATGACACACCATATTGAGGATTATAATGAAGAAGAGGGAGAAAAGAAGAAGAGGCTTGGAAGGAATGTGAAGAAGACATGACACTCAAATTAATTAATGAACTAGTCCTCTAACCTATTAATTTAAGCATGCCTAGTCCATGTATTATTAATCAATAATATATATGTAGAACATTAACCAAATGTGTAGGATTTTCATAACTATCCAAATATTCTTGAGATTATAAATAGAATGTGTAGTCAAGGAAATTTATTTCTTATTCATAAAATCAATATGGGAATCATTATTAAATATATCATCTTCATTAAGATGAGTGTTGTCATGTTCATATTTCATTTATTCCATGTAAAACTTGATTCATACCCATTGTAGGGTTTAATAGAAGATTTATTAAAGAGATATGAGGATGATGGTGAGATTTTCGTATAAAAATAAATGCACAAACCTTATAAGGTAATACGGATTAAATGAGGTTTGGATTTGATGCTAAAATATAAATCTAGGAACAAACCATAATTCTTTGTTTGTATATAATGAATTTATAAAATGTATGTTTAGATATCAAATGCATTTCTTCTTGAAATTAAATTATGATTTTTTCTTTAATAGAACACCCTAACATCCAAATCACACATTTTACACTCATGTAGGCAAGTAATGACTAGTCAGAAGAGGGTTGGCTTGGGCCTTGGATTAAACCTAAATTTTAAAGTATAGGGATTGAACCTAAACTTTCAAATTTGAAGTAGTCATAGATGTTCTTTTGCATTGAATCATATTTTTGGCCATGATTCATATATTATTTATAATTCAATCTAACTCCTTGTCTCTTATGGATGTAAATGTGGTCATTGTCATTTTAGCTAACATCATTGTAGGGCTTATAAGAGAAGGTTTTCCAAACATATCAAATGAGGTGGATATTTCAACTAAGATGTAGGGAGAGGCAATGAATTGTAGAGGTAGGGTAAGAAATGGCAAAGCCTCCATGCCATGTTTTAAAAAAAAATAGATTATCTAAGGATGGTTTTAATTCAAGAAAAGGAATATAGGTTGTAAAAAATATGTTGAAGGAAGATAAGTCATTTAAAGATCCAAAATAACTAAAAATTATCTCTAAGAGGCTTGGGCGCATTTCTAGTGGATCAAGTGTCATGTTGCAAGGTAAAAATTTAAATAAGTCATAAAGTGCTTGTAATTTTTAATGTCAATGAAGAAATAGATTACTTAAAGTGAACCAAAAATCACTTTTCTATATTAAGTTACAAAACTTAACATTAAATTAGAATTAAAAAAAAATTGACTTACAAAAAAAATGTCAATAAAGAAACTGAATTAAAAGTGCACTTTTTGACACTTAAGTGAAAAAGAGTACTAAATATGACTTATGCCTCAAATTGTTAAAGTGACATTAGAACCAAAAAATACTGGACAAGGATCTTAGGTGCTCCCATGATGCTGCTTATCTCAAATTTTCAAGCTAAAAACATGGAAAATTTGAATATAAGTGAAAAAGGCATACACAGTCATTCATAGATCAAATTTTAAATTAAGAATAAAAAAGTGAAATACCAATCCTAGGAATTCCCCTATTGTAATAATTATCAATTTTTCAGATTATTAAACAAAAGATAATAATAATCATGCTCTCTAGTATGCCACTACACCTCCTTATGTCAAGTTGTCAAGTAAAAAACATGTTGAAAGGTGCTTTAAGCAGTTGAGATTGCCTAGGAGGATCCTTATGTCAAGATGTTAATGTGAAAATAGAAGAAAAAATTCCTCCAAGTTTCCTAAGTATTCCTTAAGAGGGGTTGGGTTTTACATGAGTAAAGGAAAAAATAATTTGTGTTAGATAAGCTAGAGTCAAGATTTCATCTTCAAAAATTATAAACGCAATTAAAAGAGGGTTCCTTATAATTTTATTGGTTGTTTATGATAGACTCCTCAAGCCCCGTTATAGTTTCCCAAGGTTCAATACTTATCAAGTCAATACAAGTTAAATAAGGCATACACAACCATTCATAGATCAAATTTTAAACTAATATAAAAAAGATCCCAAGCCTAGGCATGCCCATAGTGTAATACTTATCAATTTATCAACTATTGAACAAATAAAAAGAGCACTCATGCTCTCTAGCATGCCACTACACCTCCTTATGTCAAGTTGTCAACTCAAAAGCATTTTGAAAGGTGCTTTAAGCAATTGAGATTGCCTTGGAAGATCCTTATGTCAAGGTGTTAATGTGAAAATAGAAGACAAAGTTCCTCCAAGTTCCCTATGTATTCCTTAAGAGGGGTTGGGTTTTTAAAAGTAGGTTGAAAACATGATTAAAGGAAAAAAAATAATGTGTTAGATAAGCTAGAGTTAAGATTTCATCTTCAAAATTATAGAGGATGCAATTAAATTAGGCTTCCTTAGAATTTTATTAGTTGTTTACGATAGATTCCTCAAGCCCCATTATAGTTTCCCAAGGGTCAATACTTATAAAGTTAGCATGGATAGGATCTAGGTATATGACATGAATTGCATAAGTTTATGAAGAAGGAATTAGATTAAAGGTACAAAGAATAGATAACATCATTGTAGGGCTTATAACAGTTTTTCACATGCATCCACTTTGAAAAGTCACAGGAAAAAATATTAAAAATACATAACTTTCAATACTCAATCTTAACTATAATTATTTCAAATAGCTTTTTTTAAATACCAAACGTAATAAAAATAGGGAGTGTTTCACTATTTTGTCGTAAATGTTTTCATTGATGTCAACCTATGGTGTGGATATGTTGAGAAGGAGTCTATGGTGTTGAGAAAGTGTTGTAGATGCAGTAGGGTTACTTGGTTTCCAAGTGCTTTTGAGAAAATTTGCATAAAGGTTGTACAAAGTGATTGGGAAGTGTTTTGTATTTTGCTCCACATTCTTCATTCTCAAAGATGTGCTTGTGTGGTTTAAACATGATGATCAAAAATATTTGAAGGTGTTATATCCAAAGTTTCAAGTTATGGATCATGTGTCAGTAGAAGATATGTTTGACAATGTGTTGGACTATCTTCGGCTTGTGAAGAGGGATATATGGGAGAAATGGAATTGATTCACATTTCTCCATGTTGAAGTTTCCTATCTTGTGGATTTGGGAATGTGCTAATATTTCTTGTAACTACCTTCCTTTGGTTTGTTTAGTGTTCAATTGTTTTGCAAGCTTGGTTCATAAGTTGTATCTCAATGGCAGTTTGACTAGTTGCACAAGATGATATTATTCTCAGTTTCATGTGTTTGTGCCAATGATTTTGAATATTATGTTGGTCTTGCAATATTCTAGGATGTTGTGTAATGTTTCTACATGGTCCACAAGATGTTTTTGGTCCTAGCGAAATGTGAATTTGGTTGCTTCATAGTGTTAATGCAAGTTTGGACAACATGTTGTGTTAGCATTGTTTATGGATGAGATTTGTGGTTTGTTGAAGCTTGGTGTAGCATTATGGTGTAGATTTGGGTCTTTGTTAACCCTTTATGTGGTCTACCTTCACTTCTTTCCACCACATAGGTTTTTGGTGCTGGTCTATTTGGTGGTTGCATATTTGAGGTACATATGTTTCATTGAAGCTAACTTAGAGAAGGTTATTCGAGGTTGTGGAAGATATATATGCAAGGTAAAATTTTTGGAGAAGTTTATGGTATGTAATGATGTATGTGCAATCGTATGTTGACCTGAGTTAGAAAAAACACCTAAGACTACTAGAAGCAGTGAGAAAAAGGTGTATACAGTTTAGTGTGCCAGAAGTTGTTGGAGGTAGTAAGCCGAAGGTTGCGGATGGTAAAGAGACATTGTGATGGTTTCCCCAATTGATCTGAGGTGGTGATCCTCCTTGTAACAGTTTCTTTGTAATCCAAAATAAGTGATCTTCTTGGGAAGTGAACCCTTAGAATTGAGCCTTTCCTTTTAGATAGTGAGTCCTCTAGGTAGTGAGCCTATTGTAATCAGTTTTGGTTCTCATATAGTGAGTTAATCCTTACCATGGTTTTTCCCTTATTGGGTTTTCCATGTAAAAATTTTTTGTTCTATTGTGAATGACTGTTAATATGTTGTTTCATTTATCTACATTCATACTAATACTTAATAAGGTTTTAATGTACAACTAATTCACCCCCTTCCTCTTAGTTGTCTTGTGTGTCTAACAATTTGTATCAGAGTAGAGGTTCCTTGGAAAAAGATTAACCACTTGAGGTAGATCTAGATGACATACAAGAATGGTGTCAAATCTCCTATGTTTGATGGAACAAATTATACTTTCTAGAAGGATAGAATGGAAGCCTTTCTCACTGTATTAGGGTTTGGTGTATGAAAATCATTTGAAAATGGATACAATATGCCTAATACTCATCTGAAAAGTGAAGATGATATCAAGGAGTATGAGAACAATGGTAGAGTGAGGAATGTTATTTTGAGTGGGCTTTCAAATTCATAACTCGTGAAGGTGATGACTTGCAAAACTACTAAAGAGGCCTAGGAGAAGTTGAAAAGAATTTATGAAGGAGATGCTAAGGTCAAGCAAGCAAAGATGCAAAATTTTAAGGCTGAGTTTGAAACCCTAAGGATTATAGAGGATGAATATATTGCAAGCTACATGCACAAGGTGGATGAAATTGTCAATTCCATCAACGATCTTTGTGGAAAACTGGAGGAAAATGAAATTGTAAAAAGGGTATTGAGATCCCTTTCTAAATCCTATAGTGCTAAAGTTTTTGCTATTAAGGAAGCTCAAAATCTGAATGAATATAATAGAGATCAATTGTTTGGTGCTTTAACTACTTTTGAATTAAGAGAGTTTGGAAAAGATGCTTCAAGGAAATAAACTACTTTTAAAGTCAACAGGAAATAGAGAAATGATGAATCTAATCTGAATGATTTTGATGAAGTGGAAGCAATTTTTGTAAGAATATTGAAACAGGGCACTAGAAAATTATAGAGGTAAGTTACCTTTCAAGTGTTTCAATTGTGGAAAGATCTGTCATTATGCTTCAAAATGTCCAATTAAAGTTTCAAATGACAAACATAAATATCATAAAGGTAAATCCTTCATGAAGAGTTATTATGTTAAAAGGGATAGTGGTAAATCTAATGATGAGCAGACTACCCAGACAATGAAAATGATGAATTCTTGTTCATGGATTTGAATGTTGGAACTAATTCAACTAACCTTGAGAGATGTGTGAAGGAAATTTCTTTAGAAACATTTCATAGTATTAAAGGAACTATGTTGACTTTCTTTCATGTAAAACCATAAAGAAACTATTGGATAATTGACAACAAATGTTTAAATCATAATTTGAAATGAAAGTGTCTGCAAGATAGCCCTCAAAATGCAATTGGATTGTATAAATCATATTTTATTAGTGAAATTGACTACAATTTCTCTTTGATACATTTGACATGCTAACACAACAGGAAAATCAAACTGGCTTCAAATCATAGTTAAAAACATTAATGATTCATTAACATAATGAGTAATAAAAGTTAAAGAATGTAAATGTTAATTTTTTTTATAAAATATGTGAAGGCCTTAAGACTGCACCAAGAGGCAATGCCTTCCATGCAATAGGTATTTTTGGTGCACCAAGCAACCTAGGCGACCAAATGGCCCGCTTAAGTAGGGGTCCCATGAGGGGGGCTTAAGCTCTATGGATTATGATCAAATTGGAAAGAAAAAATAATTGAGGAGTAACAGTCATTTATTTAGTCATTTTTATTTGTCTGATATTAGTCATTTATTCAGTCATTTAGTTGTGCTTTTACTTGATGACCAAATTAGTCACTTATAAATGACCAAATTAGTCATTTATTTTCCAAATTCTACTAGTGTTAGTCATGTGACTAAAATTTGTAGTTGTGTAGTCATTTATTTTCCAAATTCTACTAGTGTATGATAGGTGATAAGAGTAAGTTTATTAACCTTAAGAAATATGGTGGTGGTTTTGTTAAGTTTGGTGATGACACATATGTGGAAAATGTTCAATTAGTTTTGATGGAAAGCATAAGACAGATGATGTTCTTTATGTCAAGGGGATTCGGCATAATCTTCTCAATGTAGAAAAAATGTGTAGTAGAGGATATAATTTGGTGTTTTAGGATGATGGTTTTGAAATCAGAAAAGGAAGCTCAAAAGCGTTGGTGGTAATTTCTTTATCACTCAAGTAAATGAAAGTTGGTTGTGGAACAAAATAATGTGTCATATTCATATCAATTTTGATAGCCTAGTAAAGATCAGCTCTACTCATGTTGTGATAGACTTTCCAAGAATTACAAATCCTATCAATGTAATTTGCAAAGAGTGTCAGTTCAGAAAATAGATAAGGAACATGTTCAAAACTAAGGAATATTCTACTACATGACCTTTACAGTTGGTGCATATAGATCTACCAAAACAATAAGCTCTCAAGGTGAAAATTAATTTATGTTCTTAATAGATGATTACTCTAGAATGACTTGGGTGACCTTTCTCAAAGAAAAATCAGAAGCTCTAGATGATTTTAAAGAGTTTAAATCTATGGTTGAGAATGAAATGGATTTTGAAAATCAAATGCTTAAGGTTTGGTAGAGGTGGTGATTTTACCTCAAATGAGTTTAACAAATTTTTAAAGATCATGGGATAAAAAGATATATATCAGCTCCTAGGACTCCACAACAAAATGGATTTGTGGAGAGGAAGAACAAGATAGTTCAGGAGGTAACAAGAACCATGTTAAAGGAATAAAATCTACTAGATGTATATTGGAGAGAAGCTATTGATACTACAGTTAACATTATCAATAGAGGACAAGCAAGACTGAACAGTTCAAAGACCCCCTTATGAGATATAGTATGGAAAAACTCCTATTGTGAAATATTTTAGAGTGTTTGGAAGTAAATGTTATATTATGAGGGATGAAGAAAACTTAGGGAATTTTGATGCAAGATCAGATGAAGGAATCTTCCTTGGATACTCTACAAAGAGAAAGGCATGCATGTGTTACAACAAGAGGCTAAAGAAGATAATTTGAAGTGCATGCATCAAAGTGGATGAAGAATCACATAAAAGATCATTGATAATAGAATGATATCAATCTTATGAACCCCTTTGTAGAGAAGAAGAAAAATAAGAAGAAGAAGAAGAAAAAGAGATGCTAGTGGAAGAGGAAGAAGCTCTGGAAAAGAACCCTAAGACTCCTAAGTATGTGCATAAAAACATTCTGAGGATCAAATAATTGGAGACAAGAGAAAAAGTGTGTTGACAAGAAGGAAAGATGCGATGGCAGAGGAACAAGTAAATTTTTGTTTACTTTCTAAAATAGAATCTAAAATAGTTATTGAAGCATGCAGGGATGAAAATTGGATCAATATTGTGGAAGAAGAATTGATGCATATTGAGAAGAATCAGACATGGAAATTGGTCCCAAGACCAACAAATAAGAATGTGATAGGAACTAAATGGGTTTTTAGGAACAAGTTGAATGAGAATGGAAAAGTTATTAGAAACAAGGCTAGGCTTGTGTGTAAAGGCTACTGACAAGGGGAAGGAATATATTTTGAAGAGAAATTTGCTCCGGTAGCAAGAATGGAGGCTATTAGGATGTTTTTGTATTTTGCGGAACATAAAGACTTCAAGGTATATAAAATGGATGTAAACTTTACATTTTTGAATGGTGAGTTAGACGAAGAAGTGTACATTGAACAAATGGAAGGTTTTTAGTTATCAAAAGATCTTGATATGGTCTATAGGTTGAAGAAGGCATTATATGGGCAAAAACAAGATCCTAGATCCTAGAATGCAAGATTAGACATATACTACAACAGGGATTCAAAAATGGTACCATAGACAACAAATTTTTCTTTAAAACCGAGAAAGATCAAATACTGATTGTGGTTGTGTACATTGATGACATAATATTTGGAGGAAATGAGACCATATGTAGAAAATTTGTAGAGGAGATGCAAAATGAGTTTGAAATGCCAATGCTTAGGGAGATGACTTTCTTCCTTGTGCTACAAATTATTCAATAAAAAAAAGATATGTTCATTTCACAATCAAAATATGTAAAGGAAATGTTAAAGAAGTTTGGAATGGAGGATTCTAAACTAGTATGTACTCCCATGGTTACTAGTTGTAAATTAAGAAAAAATGATGAATCTCCTAAGACAGATCATACTAAGTATAGATCAATGATTGGTGGATTACTATATCTAACTACAACTAGACCTGATATTGTGTATGTAGTATGTCTTTTGGAAAGATTTCAAGAAGATCCTAGAGAATCACATGTGGTAGCAGTCAAAAGGATATTCAAATATTTGAAGGGCACTCTGGACTATGGTGTATGGTACTCTAAGTATACTAACTTCTCTTTGTGTACTTATACAAATGTAGATTGGGAAAGTTGTGTGGATTAAAAAAGAAGTACAAGTGGAGGTGCTTTCTTCCTTGGAAATAGGTTAGTTTCTTAGATAAGTAAGAAGTAGAATTTAACGTCATTATCTACTATAGAGATTGTTGAATACCCAAGATACTGAGAGGGGGGTTGAATTGGTATCTTCTTAAACTTATTGAACAAACACCATCCAAATACTCCAATGCATATAATGGCAAAAATAAGCAGAAGCATTAACATAACATAAAAGAAAATAACACATGAACACCAGAATTTTTACGTGGACAACCCATAATGGGAAAAACCACGGTGAGGATTAGCTCACAATATAGTATAACCGGTTATAAGATATTATAAAGGGTGGTTCATTGCCAAGACTCACTATCCAAAATGAGAGGCTCACTGCCTACACATATACAATAACAAAAAAATCTTACAACCAGAATATGACCTAATGAAGTTACACCTCACAAGTGCAAATTTAGTTCCTTTGATGCTCAATAAATTTGCATGCCAACAGGAAAATATTCGATCTTATTCTTATTCAAGTCCAATCCACATTCTTCAATATCAAAACTATCTGATATATATATCTAAATCATCCACAAGCATTGATTAGGTTGGCCTAATTAGGTGCATCTCTTATTCACCAAAAATATAGTTGTCGGCTTTAAGCATATATAAAATATTTCCAAAAACAATTGAAGAGTGTAGCATGCTATATCATGTCATCTTGGACCTTAGAATTGTTTGCACATACATCCACAATACAAAATTAATTCACTATACCACCAACTACTTATTAGGTCGGCCAGAGATAGACCTAATAACAAAATACAGCAATAGAACAATTCCAACTTTCCATACGAGCACCTGAAAAAATGAGATTTTGAACTTGCAAGCTTCCAACATCCAAAAACCACTTCCTAAAACCGTAAGCAATGATGATTACCAGAGGAAAAATGCAGACCATAATACTAGAGGGTATTTCTGCATCCTGGTTCAGAATACCAGATCAACTTTGAGCTTAAACTTACAGTTGCAACTCATATAACATAATGACATCAATGACAACTCAAAAGCTGCATAAGGGTATGTTCTTCTTCATTCTTCCAACATATGAACCTACTCTTATCTTATGTGATAATGCAAGTGCTATCAACACTTCAAAAAATCATGTAATACATTCAACAACAAAGCATATCTCTATCT